>CP141147.1:29226865-30426865 GCA_035235625.1 Saururus chinensis
GGACAATTTCGGTATAATATAAGAATGTGTAAGTAAAAAGCTGATTGGAGGAGAGTAGCGCCTCTTTTTTCAGCGGTGTGATTTAAGCTGAGCAGGGCAGAGTAGAGTGATGCGGCTCAATTGGCCTATTCTATACAATGGCTCCTTGTGTCATTCTCTCTCTCTCTCTCTCTATATATATATATACCTTCACACACATACATATATATATTTTATTTTTTGTATATACATTTATTTATATACCCCAATTTTGAAAATCATATTCAAGTTCGAGCTCAAGCTAAGTATGAATCGAATTCCAAATTTCATTTTGTGCTGAGTCAAGTAAGGTTATGTTCGGACTCGAATTCAAGCCTATTTAAAGCTCGAGCTGAGCTGAGATGAGCTTGCCTACTACGATAGTAGGTTAGGCTCGAATTAACAACCCTTATCAAATCAATGTAAAGGGATTATAGTATAAAATGAGAATTGGTCCATTGGAGCTAGTCATGACATTTTTTCTTCTCCAGAAGTAGAAGTTACGGTGCATCTATGAGTTATCCCAAATTTAGCTTCAATGGATTCTAGGTCACCATATGTGGTGGATTCCATATCAATTTGGTTGAATCTTCCAAATTACTATTTTTTGTAATTGTGGTGACTCATTTAGAGGATTGTTTACTCAAAATTTCAGTTTATTCTCTACTTTTGGCTCCTAGTAATGGAGGCTCGTGTTGTGAGTTTCAGGTAGTGAAATCCAACAACTGCATCAAATCATGGTAATTAAGGAAGGATAAGTCAACTTTCATGGCGATGAATGGTCCGATGATGGAGGGGGGGCAACAATCAACTTCTTCTTCAAATTTGTAACTTCGATTGAACACAAATATGCAACTTTTCTGAAATTACTGAAGCGCTTTGTTCCATATTTGCCAAATTCCACTAGTAAGGAAGAAAGAAAAGGTCAACTTCTAATACAGGACATTTGTAACTAATTGAACATAAATATGCAACTTTCACAAATTACAAAGCAAAACTTGCTCCATATTTGCAAATTCCATAGCAAAGAGAGAAGGAAGAAAGATAGGGTTTTCCCACCTCCAGTAGTTCATGAAATTGGTAATTAAGGAAGGATAAGTCAACTTCCATGGTAGAGTGAATGGTCCCGAATGGGGGGTTGGGGGGGGGGGGGGGACAAAAATCAACTTCTTCAGAATTTGTAACTAATTAAACACTAAATATGCAACTTTTCACAAATTACGAGTCTGAAGCGACTTGTTCCATATGTTTACCCCAATTCCACTAGCAACTTGAAGAAGATAAGGTTTTCCACCTCCAATAGTTCATGAATTTATAAATCATCTTGCTTGAGGGAATCATCCTGTGTCCACGAACTTATATCCAAAGCAAAAGAAAAAACTTTCAACAATTTGCTACTTTAAGAATCCAGCATGAAGATTCTCCATATCAGGGACAATTTTGGTTCAAAAATTCAGCTTCATTCTTTTTTAATGACCAACTTCATATTGAAGATTTTACTAGATCGGTGCATGAAGTTAGAAGGCTGTGGTAACCAGGAAATACTTGAAGAAAAAAGATTAAATTAATAGCATATGTATTGGAGAATACGAAAGTGTGTAAAAGAGAGTATATGAGTCCTAGAGTAAAAATAGGACAATTTAGTAAAAAATTTAAGAGTTAAAAATCTAAGTACCAAACCACACAAAATGATGATTTATATGTATGTCATTGCATTCAATCGAATTCATCATTGTCTTAAGCATTCAATATATATATATAAAGAACATGTAGTGATGAGAGAGACTTGAGCTTTGTGTGGCCTTAAGATTTTCGAGTTAATACATACAATCACACACGAGTTTGACATTCATGGCAACCACACAAGAAGTTTTATGAGTGATTCACCGTCAAGCAACATTCTCCAATGGGTACATCCAATACTTAAAATCTAAGGTTTACCTTCAACATCTACTAAAGTGAGGAGTTTTGTCTATCCACGCAATCATGTTAACATTGGTGCCCAATTTTTCTTGCAGTTGCTATGATAATTTGTATGATATCCTTGAGTGATTCCTCACTCTCAATGGAGTTATCAAAATCCAGGTCTCTCTCTACCCTAGTAGTTCAACCACTTAGTTTACTCTACTAAATAGATATGTATACAGAAAAAAAGGTTGAGAAACTTATTCTCATTGTTAATGACCCATTAATCCTACATGCTTGTTTGAATGAGCATTGTTCAAGTTTTTAAAGCTTTCCCGCATCCATCCTTGTGAATACTAATAGATGCCCATGAGAGTTGTGTGAGGAAGTTTTTAAGTGGGGAATTTAGTTTCATTAAGAATATTTCTATGGGGGTGAAGGAAACCATGACCAATATGAATTTGATTTTTTTCCAACGGATCCAAGCTAGATGATCCATAAATTTGCCTATAGGCATGAAAGAAGATCAAACATTTAAGACCTTGTGGGGATAGACAACTTAGTGACAAAGGTCTAGAGGTTTTTCTAAGATGCTTTAGGTTTCTAAAAGGTTTACCTCATAAAGAATAAAAAATCTAAGTCCCTTAAAAGCTCAAATTCCTTCCATATGAGCCTTCCAATTCGTCTCGATGGATTAGGAGTATCTCGATCTGAGTGGAGTCTAGTTCCATTTTGGTTTGAGCTTCCAAACTACTGTAATTTATTTGCAATTGTGATTGAATTTAGTTAATATGGTTTCTCTTTATTCTCTACTTAGCCGTCTTGCAAGACTCGTGTTGTGATTTTCAATTTGACCTACCCCTGCATTAGCTGCTAATGAATAATTCATCATTCATGAAACCAAATTTCTTCAATTTTTTCCAGACTAAACATGAAAAAATGTGTTGAGGCCTAAATTCCCATTTTAGCTGTCCAGTCAAATGTCTAAGTCTTTCATCCCACATTCTTTTCTTGAGTTAATAAATAAGTATGAAAGGGAGTGTGATCACGCTCTTATTTTGCACATACATTACCTTGAGCTCATTAAAATTAGTTATAAAAACATCCTTTTTTAAAACTGAGGGCATATATTTCAAAATTTTTGACAAACAGTGGACATGTAGAGGGGAAGAAATTGTTAGATCCGGGTTCCCTAGTTTCTCTCCTTCACTAGCACCTCTTGTTTGTTGGTCATAAAAACTGGCCATGTTCAGACAAGTCCTTTGAACTTTTAGATGTTGATTAATATTAATTGTGACGGGTCAATAAGTGGGAAACCCTCACCAGTATTGAAGTTGTTTTGTAGCTTTAACTCAATTTGTCGCATTGATTGATGTAACTACAAGAAAAATCCTTTTAAGAGTTTCTTCTCTCCTTGAGCATAGATTGTGGCAAGGGATTCGTCCATATTTAATTAAGTTGAAACTCGTTTGAACTAAGTTTTTTATTATCATTTAACTTGTAACACTAAGATTCATCTTTCTATAATTTTTAGCTGAAGTTATATGTGTGGCTCATAAGAGCAGGTTATTAGTTGGAGCCCAAAGAAATTTATAAGCCAAGGGAAGAGGAAACCAGTCGGTTCTTAAGAAAAGAAATAAAAATCCCTCTTCTATTTTGTGAATACATATCTAGCATCCCCTGATCTATTTGCATAAAAAAGAATCTGATTCGTTGACTACTAAATATGGCTCAAATGATTGGAGAATGTACAGAGGTCATGAAGTTTTGTACTTTAAAAGTTTAAACCATGCATGAAAAAAACAACACCACGCATTTCAACATTTCCTGCTTTGTAATGGGCTGCTCCGGCCATTATTTGCCTAAAGAAGTCCTACAAACAAAAAGAAAAGAAAAAAAGCAAGAAAGCATCAAAGAGATGGATAAAAAGGAAAAGGATTCCCATTCACACATCACAAGAACGTCTTTACATGCCATTGTTCACTAAATTCTTTCCGGCTGGATTAATCACCTTTTCCCCCACCTCCATTTTTGACATATCTCTCTCTCTCCCTCTCTGTCTCTCAAATACACACACTACATAAACCTCTGTACTCCCTCCCAACAACACAGACCAGACGCAACGAAAAATGACAGAAGACCCCATTGCCCACAAGCAATCAAGCAAGAAAGATGGCCTGCAGTTCACTCCCCCGTTCTCTCTTCCCCAGAAGTCGTCCTAAGTCTTGACCATACCATCTCGCCATCTTCCTGCTCCTCTCTGCACGGTGTAGCTGCCCTACTAGTCTGGCTTGTCTACACCATCCCACCGCCCCAAGCTTCGTTGTCGTCGGTGCCGCCATATTCGACGCTGAACTCCACACCTCCTCCAACGTGATTTTCCACCACCACTTGCGGTTCACCGTGGCTGCCCACAACCCCAACAGGCGAGTCTCCATATACTATGACCACTTGACAGCTTATGTTTACGCCTTAATATAAGAACGAAGAGGCCATCACCCCGCCGTTGCCCACTGCCGCCACTGTTCCACACACGGCACCTTTTACCGTGAGCACGGTGCGGCGCGCGCGCGCGCTGCTAACCCCGACGCTTCGAGGTGCTGGTGCCGGTGTCACAGGAGGCGGCGACCGGGCTGGTGAAGGACCAGGCTTATGGGGTGGTGGGCCTCCAGAGGTTTGTGCTGCTAACTGGGCAGGCTCAGATGGAAAGCTGGGGCCATCAAGAGAGTGGGAGGATATGGAATTTATGTGAGATGTGATGCTGTTGGTTGAGTATGAGAAGAAAAGGAGCATGCAGGCCCAGTCCCTTTGTTTGGAAATCCTGATTGTAGTGTAGAGATCTAGAAGATGTTTCCAATTGTTAACTTGTACAACTAGTATGACTTGGGAGTGCTGATTTTCAGTGTCATCCTCATCAAGTGAGAGAGAAAGATGCAACAGAGGCGTGATAGAGACATGTTCAGATTGTAGAAAGAAAAAGGGTGTTAGTATACACTGAATGGTTTGTAGTATAGAGAAATTAAAAGCCTTTCGAATTCTTACTTTGTGGCTAAATTGCTTGTAGTATAGAGAAAATTAAGCCTTTCAAATTCTTACTTTTGTGGCTAAATTGCAATGTAAACATTCAATAAATAACTAAAAAGAAGCACGGGGATGGCTATAAAAAACTTCTTTATCTGCACTTTCCACTTGAACATCTTCTGCCTTCCTGTTTACTCTCTCCCGTTCCTAAGTGAGTGTCTGAATTAAAAAACGAAAAATGAACTCTCTTCGTCCGAATTAGAAAACCAAAAATGAACTGATTAATCTTTTTGGTTTTCTAATCTAAATAGTAATTACAGGATGGAGGGAGTATACAACACCACATCAAGGAAACGTTCGATCCTGCAACCCCACACATTAATGGGATGAACCCTCTGAGAGCCATGTTGCATCTAAGATTTGTCCTGTCATGCACAATATGTTGCAACTCCCAGTAGCTACCATTGTTGTAGTCATAGGACCGGCGAGCATAACAGAGAAGCCAGACCTTAAGAGTTCATACATGGTGCTTTTTGTTTTTGATAATTAAATACCCAAAATGACTAATTACTCCAGAAAGTCATTCAATTATTAGATACTCACTCCAGACATTTTTTTAAGACAATAATAAGCACTCCCTATGTACATGGATTACACTCCCGATAGCTAACAGCTCCAATAGTCTATCCTCTGCTGCTCTTTTTTCCCATCCTTGTTTTGTTGTCGAAGCCCATTATCAACATCTTCGCATAGCTTTTCAAACTAGCATCAAGGCTAAGGGAGAAGCTGTTTGCTAGCTAATTACCGCTTCTCATTCCGTGGACGTCCGCCATGATTCAGCAAGAAGTTTATGTCAAAATCGTGTTTATATACGAAAAGTTCAAAAAGAATAAAAAATTCTATTCCATTCAATCAAATGCTTCATTTTAGGCAAATTTGCAAACTCTTCTCGCAAAAACATTCCGCTTACTATTTCCATCAATTCCCACCTTTCTTTGAAAGTCGAATTTTTCACCACTATGTACCACACTATCGTTCCATTCCACATAATTGGAGCATTCGGCTACGCAAAAGCGAAATTCTACATTTTGCTTAATTCGATATCCAAACAGCCCCTAAAAAGGAGCTTCCCAGCAAAAATATATGAAGGAAAAAGAAAAACACAAGTAATAAGGAATCAAACTCGAACCACCCTTTTCTAACTCCTGATGTCTCTCCCCAATGCCTCATGAATATATTATTAATTTTATTCCCTTTGAATAACGGTCATAGTCCCATTTTGGTCCTAGCATTAAGAACACAATGCTATTATCCAAGGACACTCCAACTTATAATATTACTATGGCAAATTTTGAAAACTTCGAGAAGTTTTTTTCTAATTAATCACAACTATTTTCTATCAAACAATCACCCTTTATTCTTCCAGCAATTTTTATGCCATAGTTACAATCCAAAAAATATTTATTGTTTTCAGCTCTTTTCATAAAATATAATAGCCAAAAGGACACGCATCTGGGCTTGTTCCTTAAAATGGCCCAATTTCGGCCACGAAGCTTAATTTATAGTCAGTTTAAGCTCATTCTATAGAAAGAAGAGAGAAGCAAGATGAGCCGGCAGGATCCCATCTGTTCAGTTTATTTCAGTATTAAAACATCTGGAATTCATGCGTCTTTGTATGGGCTGCTCTTCTTTGGCCTTCTGCAATGACAACGAAAGCATAAAGGAAAAGAGCGAGGGCAAATTGTTCTTCGCTCCGAGAACAGAATGCTTTGCACAAAGAAAAATCAGTGGAAAGCATGCTTTCGCTTTACATGTTTGAGATGTGAATCCATGAATCAAGTTGTTCCAATTGCCTTCCCAGATAGATGTGTTTCACGTGCCAAGGGCTACTCGCTTCACCAAGACTGCCTACACTTCCCTACTAACTCAAAAGTGCTGCTGCAGCATTTCCGAAATCTGACAAAAAGCCGAGATATCCACGAAAAATTAAAAATACGGGCAAATAGGGAGCACTGAAGGTCAAGATCCTCAAGTTTGGCTATCTTTTTGTGTGTGTGTCTGAGAGAGAGAGAGTATTAAGTTTGTTGTAGTTTTTGCACGCCTTGATGGATTCCTATCACAGAAAAGAGGATCAAGAAGCAGCAGTGCAAAATAAAGTTACTGAATAAGGCCCAACTCCCACAAGTGCATCTGCAATTGCTCCTTTCTCACCCGCGAGGACATTCTCTAAAGACACTTTCGCATTATAAATTGGGTCACCCCTTTCAACCGGTTCTCCAAAGAGCAGCGAGAAATGCCAAAGTCCACTGAACAAAACTCATGTTATGTCAATGACACTCATAAGAGGAACACTAAGTTCTTGTCAAAAGTGATTTAATAAAAAAGAGGATCAAGTAAATATACTTGGGTCAAAAGGGAAATTTTTTCAATGCTATCCGGAGTGACATCAAGAACCATTCCAGGCCCTTTCAAGCAAAAACACAGGAAATGCATAGTATTAATTACCAAACTTTATATTTCGCCACATAAGGAGTTCACTTTTAATTTAAAAACATCTATCTACTCATAATAACTGAGATTTTATATAATTCCCGAGGAGAGTGATAGAAATTTGGGATTTTGAGGAGAGAGAAAAATACTTTATTCGATAGAGGTAGGCTCTAATAGGCATTAGGTCATCCATTACAGAATATTACCATACTACTCATCCCTTGAAGAAGGCTCAGCAAATAAGAAAACAAGAAATAAACTATATTGACTAAACTACCCCTCTATAATGTAAAGCCTACTACTAAGGACTTAAACCAAAGAACACGAGTGTATACTCTAATAGAGAGGAGTTAAGAAAACAGCAAGACAAGATTACTAACCAAGAGGACTCATTTCATCTAAACCTTCTGAATGAACTACCAGAGCCCTTTTCATGCCAAATCTTTGCAGTGCCTTTGCCATTTTCACAACCTATGACAGCAGTCATTCATTTTAGTTCATAAAAATAAAAAAGAGAACATGCCAATTAACTAGCCATCACCAGGGCATCTAAAACGAGACCAACAGAGCAAAAAATCACAGTTACTCTTCTTTCACGATAATAATAAATTATACAGTTACATGCACCCTAATGTTGTAGGAATCTACACAATGAGACTAAAACACATAAAGACTGGCACTTCCTGTCAATATAGCTGGCAGTACTTGTCTTTTATATATTTAAGATAATCCTGAGATAAGATAATTACTCTTAAAAATAAGTCGATTATGGACTTACAAATTTAAAATAATTTTTGACTTTTTAGCAGCTGACATAACCTTTATATATATAGATAGTTTTTTGGATGAGAAGTCTACCACCTCCTCTTTTAGCCAAACTACCCCTTAACACAGTCAGGGAATATCCACTATGTATTATATCAGACGGTGGATACCTAAGGACTGTGTAAAGGCGGGGTGGGCTGGCTAAAACAGGGGGTTGCAGACTCCTCACCCATAGTTTCTTTATGTCATTTACTCGCAATCAAAGATTCGCCTATTCCCTAGCAGGTATCTGCATGACTTGATTCTCAAGGTTATAAGAGGTAAGTGTTTAATTGCACAGTCGTCCCATTTCCCACACATAAGAACCACTCACCAACGGTTTTAAAAAACTACGAGAAAAAAGGTACTCCTCCTTCCTGCAATGCATGTCCGGTTTGAACAAAACAATTGCCCTGCAATAAATGTCTGATTTGACATTTTGAAGGATCCTTCACATGCTAGCTTTCTCAAAATGAATTAACCGTTCATTCCAGAATTGACAGAAGTCATGCCATCTGTCACAGCTCATAACTCCTTATCTACATGACTTAAATATAAAGTTTTTGGAATTCAGACACTTAAAAAGTGGAAAGGAGGGAGTATATCACAGCATTACTGAAAGCGTAGTCATGAAGGTGGTGCTGGATTGATATAACAAACTCGAAATTCGTCATCAGTTGAGCCTCATCCTGTACTCATTATTATCATCATTCACCGTACTTTCTTCTAGGAACAGTGACTTTAGTTCTGCCCCACCATTTATTTCTTCTAAAAGTTGTGCCTTCAAATCCAGTCACCAACTCAACCTACTGTTTTCAATACTCTCCTCACACACCCTCTACAGTTTCTCAGCAATAGCTCCTTATAGGTGTCATCAATATCCTTCTTTACAAATATTAACAGCATCAACTTATTCATACATTAAAACATAAATGATTAATAATTATGTTGCTTAAGAAAGGTACTTACTAAATTCTCATGGTAGACACCCACAACAGCAAAAGGTACCCGTGCTGGATTCAACATAGGACCCAAGATATTGAACACCGTCTTCACTTTAAGCTTTTTCCTCACCGGGGCAACAATTTTCATTGCAGGGTGGTATATAGGAGACATCATAAAGCCAATACCAGTTTCCTGTACGCAGTGTCTTACTTCCTAATGTTTAAACAAGAGAAAGAAATTATAGGTTAACATTTTTTTACCAGATAATACTTTAAAAATAAATCAATCCTGCAATATCTAGAAAAAGAGAGGATAATCTTAGTGTCAAGTAACAATCTTCAAAAAGAAAATTCAAAGAAAAGAAAATGAAAGAGAAAAATATAAAACATTGAGGCAAGAAATCCAGTGTCTTTTATACAGATACAGAAAACCTAACTCCCAAGGATTATGCAATTCATATCCAATGAAAACATATAACTTAGTGACATGTGACACAGTAAATATGTTTACCATATACCAGTTATCTGAGGCTCCTTACATGTTCCCAATAGAACACTTTCTTCAAATAAAAGATCAGTTTGCAATAACATGCACCATAGTAAGAATAACCATAAACAAAGTTGTATTTAGTTCTTATGCAAATACATTCTAAAACATACTTCCACAAGCAATGTTGGATAATAGTTATGACCACAAAACATATGCTCATCAAAATAGGAAAGATCCAAGTGCTAAGCAAACAATCTATAATGCTCTCTTTATTAATTAAGAGAATGAATAGACCATAAAGTAAAATTTCTTTTAAAATATTAAGGTACAATACTTGTCCTTTTTAACCCAATGAAAGGATCTACATATACAAGCCATATTTTGTCACTCGACCTATAAAGCTCTATAAATCTTTGGCTCACGATAACATCAAAGTTAACCTGAAAAAATCAGCAACTACAAGAAGTAAATCCCAATGCATCAGAAATGCTAGATTTTAAATATATACTACTTAACTAATTCTATTCTTTCAAATACTCTTCAGTGACAAGTCCCAATTATTCTGAACTGTTGTCATGCTTTTTGACATAGGTAAAGAGCATAGCATTTTTTTAAAAGGAAGTTTGCGCATTTTTGCCATGGCAGAATTGCTATAAAGTAGCATTTTATAGCCTAAGTACCCCTAACATCAGATTATAAGATCCTGAGTAACTTAATTGTTCATGAATCAACAAGGACCAAGTTAATTTACAGAGAAATAGCCAACAATGGACATCTGTGAGGAGAAGATCATTGCTCTACAAATACAGTTACAGTAGTGGTATAATTTTCCAAATGGGAGCAGAAAACTTAAGGGATAATATCAAATAGAACTCTTTTACTCATCAACTAAGCACTAAATGGAAGCTACTAACCTCTGGATTCAAATCAATTTTTACTCCCAACGCTTCTAATACATCAGCACTTCCACAGGCAGAAGAACTAGACCTATTTCCTTGCTGTCAAAACAAAAAAAAACAGATGTCGGTCCAAAATTTTTACTATCAGTAGCTAGTCCTAGACAAAAATCAAAGGACATTGTTACCTTAATCACTTTCACTCCAGAGGCTGCAGCAAGTATGGAGGCACCTGTTGAGATGTTAACGGTATTAGCCCCATCACCACCAGTTCCAACAATGTCAACCCCATCCTCTATACCTTCAACCTTCCTGCAACATTTTAGCATCGCCCTTGCCATGCCCACTATCTGCACAACAAAAGGTCCAAAAGAATTAGTAGAAGCAGATCAATGGATCACATGAATGATCTTTTGGCGCATAAAACTAACACATATTGTACAGTTCTTATTGAGTCTTCACATCAATGACAACAATAAATCTACTAACCAAAAAATGGTAGTTACAGATTCCAATCAACTACCTCTTCATACGTCTCTCCCTTGGCTGCCAAGAGAACAAGAAAAGCACTTATCAGAGCATCACTCGCCTCATTCAACAGGAAATCAACAGACTTCTCTGCACTCCTCTTCCGATAAATCAACATGATTGATCAAATTTTCTATTATCTACAATAACAATTGATAAATAACAGAAAAAATAATGACAAAAACATCTTATAAAAAAGAATAAGCACACAATCAAACAAGCCAATCACTTCTTACCCCCTTGAACCTTGCTTCTGACAGCTTCTGGCTTGTACCAACACTAGGCAAGTTGTTGGACTGAGCAACTGAAAGAACACTAGTTTTCTGTATTCGAGTTGCAAGGCTACTAAACAAACAATTTCCAGTCCATAATTTCCTCGGATAAGTCTTGTTATAAACATAAGGACCACAAATGGAACGATATGCACAGGTTGCCATGACAAAAAACCTTCTTTCTCGTCCTCTAGAAAGTGTAAATCTTGTTAAGATCTTGACAGATCACTTGTTTGCTTCATCAATAGAAAATAAACCTAATGTAGCAAGCACATGAGCAAAACAATCCCCAGAATCTGCATAGTGATCCAGATGAAACAAAAACACCAGTCAAACTGCCGAACAATTCAACCAAAATAGGAAAAAGGAACACAAATGATCAATACATTTCCAGATGTATGACTAGTAAAAGATGCTAAAAATGGACGCAAAAGCACAAGTACGAAAGCTTATCCCCATCACACCAACTGATGGCAAAAACACTCATGCGGCAACTAATGCCCTAGTACTTAATCCACCAAAGAAGCACTTTGAAAAGGGGAAATGATTAAATATATTAGAAAATTAATTGCTTATGGGGTGTTTGGATGCAATTTTTCCTCCATGATGATTTCATCTACAATATATTGTTCATTTGATTTCTCTCCTAAATTTTGTAAGTGCAACTGTCCACAATTTCAAAACAGAGCAAGTTGCCAAACACACAATCAACACCATAGAAAATTTTCTGAAGATTAAGAGGGCCATTCATCAGAAAGCATTAAGCCCTTCCCCTTTGAACATCAAATGCATCTCAACCTATCAAGATTGCCTTTAAAGAGATTGGTCTTTGATTGCCTCCTCCAACTTGCACACACTTCAAAGGCAATAAAAACCAATCTCTAAAATTCCTTTATAAACCCCAGTAAAGTTGCTCTCCCCAGCAGATTCACTCCCGATAAATTCTCTCAGTTATTGATTACACCTTGTTTAAATTAAACAAAATGCACGCATTACATCCTGGAAGGGAGAAGAAGTGGATGGGAAGTGCATGGCACTCAAAGCTCAGTCTAGACAGAGAGGGGTCACCTGCAGCGACAGCTCCGGATAGAGAGGGTTGCAGCGGGTTTCCACAAATTTGTTTCTGTGGAACCCACTATCAAATTCATACGGGGATCGTTTTTGTCCATCAATTTGCATTTGTGGAAAAAAAAACCAAATATCTAGAGTGTCTAAAGCAAAGACCTTGAATTCCAAAGCTACAAATCTCAAATTTCAAAACAAAAATTTCCAAAAGACCCAAAAAAATATACACAACTACAATTCCTTATCTTTGGACTCTACAGTGTCTTCATCTGCTACCTATTGCTGCTGGAGTTGGCACTTTTACTCAAGAAACATTCATATTAACGTGAAAATGGCCAAAAAATGGTTTCAATGAGCAGACTAATTGAAAACCCGATTCATGGTTGTACAAATTATCCGGAAATGATTTAGATGAAGACCAAGAAATAGGTGGAGCATCTGCATGGAGGACACTGCAGGCTAGCTAGAGGGGCGGCGAATGTCAGTAAAAGATGAGAGTATCACAGCAGGCGGCGGAGAGGAGGGGCGGCATACCTGGTGGGCCGGGCGGAGGACCGGCGCTGGCCGGCAGTCGGGGCGGCTGGGGAGGAGGAAGGAGGCTGCGCTTAGAGGGCGGCTTTTCGCGGGTTTAATAGAGTTTTTGTCAATCGCGTACGGCGCAGCCATTAAAATCGCTCACCACGTGACGGGGCGAGAGTGGCTTGAAATGACCAGAAACACCCTCCCCGTGTTCCGTCTCGCCGAATCCCATCTTATCCGGTGTGGGGCCCCATATCTAAATGGGCTTTCTAAAATTAATGAACTTGGACTTTGGAGATTTGCATGGTTTCCTTTATAGGGATTTGTGTTTCTTCATTCATTTTTTTAAAAATAATTGATCAGGGTCACGCTAAATTTTAATCCAACGGCACATATAATACTATAGGATTAAGATTAGATAACCCATTTTCTCTTTACTATTATAAGAGCTAAGGGATCAATTATGAGCCCATGATCATATAAAATTTCTCTTTATTGTCATAAGGGGCTAAGGGTTTGCAAAGGGAGAAGAAAACTACTCATTAAGCATACAAGATAGCAAGGGCTGCTATATACTCTCAACCTTACAATATACACTAAATAGGCTGTTTCCACTCCTCAATCAGCATGTGAAATAAAATGTGATAAGTAAAATGGAACACCCAAATGGAAGACCACCACCTCCCATGCAAAAGACATCAAACTCGAACACCCAAGGAGATTTTTGAAATGTCGGCCATAATTGGCCTCTAGAATACACCGAAGACAAACTTGAGGGATAGATTGAGACAAAGATTACAAACTATTTTCAGACTTTTACTCTTCTTCTCGGCCCCAACATATGGCAGTTATGCATATAGTTGAAAGTGTAGTATCTAATTCCATGAATTATCTCTTATTGGCAGAATTCAAGAAAATGAGATTTTTAATTAACCCAAGCACCCAGACCAGTATGTCAATCTTATTTATTGAGAAGTATGGGGAAGTAGTTGGATCAAAGGTCAAAAATGGAGGTCTTGATTGCCTGAGTGGTCAAATCCCATTAGCCATAAACCATACTAATTTAATTCTCATTCTAGAAGTAAAGGCCTTTACATAGATTATGCAACTTCAACTTATTATTCTATGTAATGTAGTGTAAAAATCAGTGTTTGAAGTGCTAATTGATTGATTGAAAATCATATTATCTTATATATTACCTATAATGAGTTAATGACGTCCCAATATCATAGCATTTTTTGTGTTTGGCAGACTTACCACATACAATCAATTAGTGGCTTTTGGAACAATGAACTTTATTAAAACTAGTAAGAAGGTACACATTTAATATGTATAAATATGTATTAGATTAGATAAATTAAAAATAAAGTATATAATGAACAAAGGTCTCCCTTGCATGTTATAGTTACAATACATGCTTTTAAGATCATAATAATTATAAATTATACATATAAACTCTATATTGACCCAAATACACTCATAGTAGACAACTATGAGTCTAAATCTCATAGGTTGAATATTATATTATAGGTCCATGAAAATAATAGCGTTAAATGACTTTGTATTGTGGAGTACATTATTCATATTAAGGCCACTTTGGTGGTAGGTCTCATTTGATAAAGCTCTTCAAGAGTTTTCGAATGGTATAAAATATACATGAATCTAAACATGCATAATATAGATAGAAATAAAAAGAAAATATTATTGAGAAATATGTTGTAAATGTAGGGCCTACAAAAAATTTGTGTAGTAGCCGAGAATTTTCTAAATTTTCGATACTTGCCACATAGAGATAATAGGTTTTGACCTTTATGTCTTTCTAGTATAATTACTTCCTTTGTACATAGAGTTTGGATATAAAATTTTATTATTGAAGAGTATACAGAAAAGAGTTGTAGAGCTACCAATAGCACACAAATCGAAGCTCAAATGAGGAAATTGCATAAATGTAACATCAAGGAAGTTCTGGTTCACATGTGAAAAATACTGAATTTGACCTTCAAGAATTCTTAATTAAATAGTCTATCTTGTGGTTTCAATTTAAGTGTGAAAATTTAAGGATGAAATCATACATACATGGCTTCGGAATGTATATAAGAATACATAAATAGGAGTTTGGATGAATGGGTTATGATCATCTGAAATTGAACCTGAAGTGTTATCAATGACTTGTATACTCCTACTGATCTAACCCTTGGTCATTCTTAATAGGATAATTTTTTCTACATGATGAATTTGGATCTAAAGTTTTTATGTTAGAAAGTAAATAGAAATTTTTTCATAACTCCACTAAGAATGCATTAATTAACTGGAGTTTGTATGAGAAAGTTATGACTATTTAAAATTAGGGCTTGTATAATGTCAAAGTTACTATCAGTAGCCCAGTTGACACGTTAATGGGTTACCGATGATACATGCAATTTTGGATAAAAAACTACGCAATTAACGGTTTTAAACTAGAATTTCATCTCATTAATTGATAAAGTGGCTTTTAAGGACTTCATGCTCTATTTCTTTTAGAAAAACCTCTCAAAATAAAGAAGGAGAAGATCAAGGTCTTTCCAAATCAAGAGAAATTAAGGGAAGAAGTATATTTCTACTTTGGGGTTCGGTCGGCATTACACGTAAAGGAGGTTTTTAGCACCATAAAATAGGTCGGATTGCTAACTTTCTACTGTGATTTAACATGAAATATGCATGAATGATTTGAATTATGAAATTATTAGATATAAAAACATGAAAATAGGAATATTTATGAATTCCTGTCATGGTAATGTTGAAGAATAATGATTATATTGGATTGCAAATCTTGATTTTATGATTTGGTTTTGAAGTAATTGTATGAGATATATTTTAAGTACTTGCATGATATGAAAGCATATAAAGGACAATTATGAGATTTTGTCATAATTATGTAATGATACCATATTTTTTTCATGTTTAATGATCAACTAATAGTAAAAATTATCATTTGTTATTATGGGAATGTTATGTATGAGAAAGATTATGATATGTCATAATATGAAGTGATTTTGGGAAGTCAAGATAATTTTTGTTATTTCTTCTCGACCATTGGCATATCCATTGACACATTAGTGAAGTTGACGATATAACGGAGAAAATGACAATGTTGATATTGATGAACATTGACACATCAATGTGTTATAGGCGGATCATTGACAGTGAAGTTGACGTGTTGGTGAAGCATCGACGAGGATGATTGTCCTTACTATCCCACTTCAACAAGGGTTCAATGCCAGTCGATGAGTTATGGATGGATATAGGTGACTTGGCCAACACGTCAATGAATCCATCGACAATAGGTTGGTTTTGGCTAATTTTAATAGAAATGTTATATGTGTTAAATTATTATTATAAGATATAATAACATGATATTTAATGAATAATATGCATGAGTATGTCATGTTAATCGACGCATAGGTGGATTACTAATGAGCATTAGTGACCTTGTTGATATGACAGTGTCTATTGACAGTAAGCCAGTAATTGATATTTTTATTATGAGTTGCAACTTGACATAAGATATTATTAAGTAACATAGTAGTATAAAATTCCATGCAAGAGTGTATGTGTAACGTCCCTCGTATTTTCGAATAAAAGAAAACAATTTTTTTTTTGAAAACGTAACAAAATTTATTTACAATTGCCAAGGATCACCGTGTACTAAAAGCGATAATTACAACATACTTTGTATTATACAAAGATTGTCAAAATTAGGCATCACGTGCCTTTGTACATTGGTCAATACAATAATTTACATAAGTACAAAAACAGTAGTACAAAACTTGTAATTTAAGGAAACCCTTCGTCGACTCCTTCAAAATCGAGTGAAACACTGCAGAGTCTGAGCGTAGGTGAGTAAATTTATACTCAGTAGGTCGAATTAAGTTCTAAGAATATGCTTCGTGCACATGCCATTTTTCTTTTTGGAAATCATCTGGAAAACCTGAAAACACGATCACAGAACGTCGCGATACCAGACGACTTACACCCGCGCCCATGGGGCGACATGAGACTGAAAGGAAGGGATTTACCCATGACATCCCAAGCTCGTGCGCGCGCCAGATGCCAAATTTGGCGGTATCCAAAATCATAATAATTCTTAGCTTCGAAGAACCGAGAACTATCCAGACGGCATGATTGCCCAAAACTCGGAGAAATTTTTGAAAAGTGGAGATGATGTTGAAGTCAGAGCTTTTATTTTCATAAAGTAACAGAAAACTTTTAGTAAAACTTTAGCGAGTCAAAATCTCGGCATACGATTAGAATTTAAAACTACCTACCTATAACACGTGCAAAATCTCCTTGTAGTGTAAAGAGAGTCCCGCCTTAATATATCAACCTTCGGGCGAGAATTTCGGCAGAATAACCACTCCAACGCGTAGAACGCCCTTGATTTAGTAGGGTAGGGCTTTGGAACAGGTTAAAAAGGTTTAGGAATGACCCAGAAACAGTAAAAAGATGAAAAGGGAGGATTAGGGGAGGGGCACATTTTTCGAGGTCTTAGAGGGGTCGTCTCAGGAAAATAATGCTTCCGGTGCGTAGAGCACCCTTGAATTAGTAGGAAACGAGTCTTGAAACGTGAAAATCGGACTTAAAACGGGTCGGGAATGGTGAAAACAGTGAAGGGGGCTGAAAATCGAATGTGGGTGAAGAAGTGGCCGGAAAGGGTATTTATAGGGGAGGCGGAAGCATATTCCGGTGGGTGCCACCGCCGGAACAGGTGGGCGCCCACCGGCGCCACCAAAAATTCCGGCCGACGCTCACTGGCGCCGGCAAAACAGGGGTCGCGCGTGACGAACGTGCGTTCATCACCGCGAACGCGCGGTTTGTTGCGCGTTCGACGTGCACCACGCGGCACACGCCGCGCCACACTGAAAATAAAATATTATTTTATAATTTTTAATTCCAAAAATTCTAAAAATCGTAACTTCCTATCCCGAACTCCGATTTGCGCGTTCTTAGTACCGTTGAGTTCGTATTCACGAGCCCTATGATACAAGACTACTTAAGAACCATTCCACCTAAATTTCAAAAGTGGGCCCCGCCGGTTGAACAAATTTCCCGAGGTCGTGACTTTTGTTCCCGACCTCCGATCTTTGCGTTTTAAGACTTGTTATGCTCGTCTCCACGAGCTCTAACCAATACTTAGGAAAATTATAAATAACAAAACATGTAAGAAGATCGTGTTAGAAATTAGGGTCATTACAGTATGCATATGAGATAATATGATTGCTCATATATGGGATGATATAAGTTAGCATAGAGTTATCTGCATAAGAATACATGTGTATGTGACGTTGTGATTATTGATGTGATTGTTTGCGTAAGGAAATCCTTGTAATGGATTGTACCCTAGGACTATGGGATAAAGGCATTTAAGGACAAGATGATCCTTGTCTTTGAATAGCTTCACAAGTGAGTCTTTAACCACGTTAAAAAATAGTTTGGTATGAAATAGGACTAAGGTCTTCTAATTCTCTAAGGATGAGAGTTTTGTAGAACCGCTTCATTGACCAGGGAGATGTGTTCGAATAGGCTAACATTAAAAGATTATTGGTCCCACACAACATAATACAAAATATTTCGATAATCATTAAAGTTGAGATCTTAACTACTTGGGTCTATAAGCCCCTATGGGCCTTAATTTTATAACATCGATGGAGCGGACATGCCTCAAAATACTTGAGGTCGGTGGTGAGTAATCCATGGTCTAGTGAGGTAAGATTATACTCCTAAAAGTGGCTTATGTGTCATAAAGAACCTTATGTCTCATATTTATAGAGTAAGAGACTTCTATGTGAGGTCACTTTATGATGTTGAAATTATGACAAAATATTTGTAAATGTTATATTTACTCAACTTATGTGTTATGGTATTAATGACGTTATGCATATTTCACTTATGTGAAGTAATGATGATGTTTGATATTGAATATGATAGTTGATGATTTTGTGATGATGACATGTAATCATAAGTATTATTTTTATATAGTACTTAGTCATCCCATTGGGTATCTGTGTGATGTAGGTTCATTGCAGGGTTAAAGTTACTTTAGGATTTTGGATGTTATTAAGCCACTTGACATGTTTAATATTTTTTTTATTTTAAAATATATAACTTTAAGCATGTGAGCGCCAATTTGTTTGTATTTATATATATCAAGATATTCATAGATGTACTCGAGCAAAACCCTGTGTAATTTAAGATATCATTTGACTTGGATTATTATTATACTATAATTTAGTACTCGTATGTTCTTAAAATAGTTGGCTCGTACCTCAAGATAACTTGTTGAATATTTGACAAAAGGTTTTAAAAAAAAAATTTGCTATTTTTTTATAAAAATAATTTTAAAAATCTTGGGGCATGATAGTTCGAGCAAATATAGTAATGCAGGGTCTTATTTGATGGAGCTCGTTAAGAGTTTTTTTACAATAATAAGAATGTGCATATCTGATAATAATTTACATGAAGAGTTAGCATGAATATACTTCATTCGAAGTTAAATTCAACAAAGAAAAGCATAATCGAGGAAGTGGTTTGTTAGATGTGCGGAGACAATGTGGAAGAGATGCATTATAGAGATGTTTTGTTGTGAATGATATATAACAAATATATGAATGGTTTAGGCTGTAGGGTTTAGCATACAAAAATTGCATCACATTAAACATGTCAAATATGTAAACACTATTGATGAGATCAATAAATTTATTCAATAAAAATAATCTAACAACCTTTTAAATATTAATTATTTATCTAAGCATAATAATTTGTAACCCTTTACTTCATATGCAAATTGAAGGAAATAATCAAAACACACAAACATGTAAAGATTTTTACTTGTAGAACACAAAGAAGGAAAAATAACGGGAACCTAGCCTAAAGATTCTACTATTAAAAATTAGTTCACAAGGTTCATCTTTCTATACAATAGATTCTATCAATGTACTAAGATTATTTTCTTATAAGTGTTCACCCTTCCTACGTGCCTTCTACTTCTTGATCTTTAAGTTTTCTTTATTTCTTTACTTCTTTTCAGCAACTCTTCAAATGATTACATCAAAAGAAAAAAACCAATCTAATTATTTTCTAACAAATTGATCAAAGACAAGTGTTTTAAAGAAATAAATATCTCATCAAGTTCAAAAATGTAGTCCTAAGACTCAGGAACTTGACTAGACTAAAAAAAATAAAAAACATGGCAAACTAACTATGAATT
Source organism: Saururus chinensis (assembly GCA_035235625.1). NCBI lineage: Eukaryota > Viridiplantae > Streptophyta > Magnoliopsida > Piperales > Saururaceae > Saururus > Saururus chinensis. Next base: position 29,247,061 of record CP141147.1, read on the forward strand.
ATGAGTTTGTTGAAGGAACTTTAAAGCATAATTGGTGTATAACTTTCTCTAAGAAAAACCTAAGTCTAAAGGACTTCTTTCTTTCTTCCTTCCTTTAACAAATGGTGTAATAACCCATATTTATGTATATTTATATAGGTTGTATGAGTTTGAGTTGAGATAAAACCATAACAAAAAATATTTTTCAATTTACAAAACTGTTGAACTTGCACATACCTTCCAGGTTGAATGTTCACATACTTAAGGAGCACACCTTCAACCACTAATATTCTGTTATCATTCGAACTTGAGGTTAAACATTCAAGTACAATACATCAAATATATGAGTGTAGCAAAACTTCAAAATAAAACTCGCTCTCTTCAACTCAATTTTAAATCTTATAAAATTGATGCCAACCAACCAATATTTAATTGTGTAAATTGAATCTATGATTAAAATGAAGATCACATGTTTCTTTTTCCTAATCCACATGTAGCTTGAATATATTGATTATTCACTTGAACTTATGCTTTGAAAACTTCAATTCTTTAAGACCCATCTTCCAACCTTCAAATAGCCCTAATTTTGTGATTATAAACAAATCTATTATATCATTTTAAATTTTTTTATAGTATTTTTTGTAATAAAATTTGCTAATTTTATATTTTTGACTTTACATAAGCTATTCAATATCCAATAGATTAGACAACCTACATATGTGATTGATTTCTTAACCACCCACATACTCCATTTGTGGAGTTTGAAGAAGTGTTTACTATTTGCTAGTCAATGTGGTTTCATATGAATGAGGTTCATCTACGAAAGCAAAAAAATAATTGACGTTTGATTGCTTCATTTTTAAATGACTATTTGAAACATTTTCACTAATGTTTTGTAAAGGGGAAGGAAGCAACAAAAAATGATGACCACATAAGGGATCCACCTCTAAATTCTATAACTTAAGTTAATTTTGACGGTGCTTTATTTAAAAATGCAAATTCTTCTAGTGCTTGAGTGAGTACCAGTGATTCAAATGACATTTATTGACTTGTGCTACTAGCTATGAATCTTTGATTAAAGATGTAGAAGTTGCATAAACTTCTACCTTAATCAAAGTTATTCATATGGAAGTTAAACTTCATTTCACTCATTATATTTAGGGAAAATTTACCAATATATCATTAAATGCTTTTAAGAGTGACAAGTGAACTTTGCTTGGATGGTCATATTATCAATCAGGGTTTTGATGTTCTAAAAGGGATTCAATTTGTATTTTTTAGCCATACCAATAAAGAGATGAATGGAATTGCCCATTGTCTTGCAAGATAGGTCCAATACTTTCTATCTTCTCAACTTTGGTTGAAGTGTTGTCCTAGTTTTCTCAAGTTGCTATAATGTGTGATACCTCTTAAGCTTCTCTCATTTGAATGAAAGTTTGTTTCTACAAAAATGAAAGATTATTATGACACATTATCTCACTCCTTTAACATGGCATGCCAATCTTCTAGTTGTAGTTTCAGCTCACCTCATCTCAAACATTTCTAAATTGGTTCTTTTTAGATGAAACAAACATGAAAAAAATAGATATAACTATATTATTCACATGATATTATTCATTAACATATTAGTTAATTTATGCAAGTCGCACATAAAGAAACTAAACAAAATAGAATAATTAACAAATGATATTATTCACATGTTTATCTCTGATGTTTTATTGAAATTCTCTAATCATACAACTATATTATATTATCTTTAATAAACCTTTCAAATATGTCTACTTTTAAGATATGTTCATGTAGTAGTATTGAGCTAAAGATATATGCAAACTTGTAGCTTAAGACTTGAATGGATAGAAGAAGTTTAGCACTACAAAGGACTTGAGGCCAAAAAATTAAATTGTCTTAATCAAATCCACCCCTTGAAACATTTCAAATATCTATGACCTCCAACAAATTCACTATTATTTTCAAATGACAAAGGTGAGACTTTATCCCATCTTACCTAATATGGGTTATGACATCTTGAAAATCTAGTGACAATTTTTGAAATTGAGAACAAAGAAAATTGGTGAATTTCTATAGTGAGGGATCTATCGATATGGGTGCCGACATGCCAACTATGCGGGTGAGAGGTGTTGTCAGGATTGGGATGCTTATGGATTAATGTTTATTACAAACTTTGCTTACCAAGTGGCTTGAGACTTTATCCCACATGTTGATCGTTTATGCATTTGGTGTTAAAATTTTAAATGTATTTATTCTATATCCATACTTTGATGAAAAAAATAAATTAAAAATTTTTAAGTTAGATATGGGCATCGATTATGGTTGAAGGGATAAAGAACAGGATATGATGCTTTAATAGGCCAGTTACTCAACCCCTTCTATTTTTAATTTGGCCTAAGCCTGCCCAACCTCTTCTAATTGTGTCTCAAAGATCTCTATACCCCCATTAATGGTAAGCATTAGCATTGAGAAATCATTCTTCACTAAACATTATCTTACATGACTTGCCCAATGACAAGACCAAATGCAAATATTAAAGCCTCAAACCGCATACAAATTAGCCATAAAAACCCTACCTATGTTTGCTGGAGGGGCCCACACATGGTCCAGCGAAGTTCAAACCTGTCGCACGTGTGAAACAAATCCCCCAACTTTCCAAATTTTCTCCATCTCTCCAGTTTCAGGAACTTTGACCGGCTTCCAAAAACCTGCCCTGCCGTGCCCTGCACTTTTGTCTCTTTCCATAAATCTTATCCCTTAACCTCCGCCCCATTGGCGCACGTTAACCTCATGCGCCCCTTCAGCGTGTGCGTTCACCCTACGGCAAGACGGCGCAAATTAGACGACCGCAAGCCGCATAGTGCCTTGGCGCACGTTAGCTCGTACCCCTTCGATAATAATACAGTATTAACTTCATCCCCACGCTCATGGCTTTTCGTAGCAGCAGAGCGAAATCTCTCTCGCGTTAGGAGCCTCGCCTCGCCTCGACCAAATCAATCCGAGAGGCCGCCCTGTCCGAATACTCGACGACCCACCTCGCCGTTTTGCCCAATTACCCCCGCCCACTGCCCAAAATCGCATCTTTTTGCGCCGTCGATCGGCCCCCGGATCGGTTGATTCACGTTCGTGTATGCAGCAGAGGCCGCAGCTGGGGGCGTAGTTGGTCGATTTCCGCGTGCCCTCGACGTGTTTGTGTTTTTGAGGCAGTGAATGCAGCTGCGGGGAGGTGGGGAGGGAGGGGGCGGAGCTGATCGGAGATTGCATGGTTTGTCGGGTTGATGGCGTTGGCATGCAGAGCTGGGCACGTCAGGTGAGGTGAGGTGAGGTCGATGGCAGGCCAGGTGGTGAAGGTGCGGCGGGAGCTGCTCGCAGCGTGCATGACGTGCCCCCTATGCAACAAATTGCTTAAGGAGGCAACCACCATATCGGAATGTCTCCATACGTGTGAGTAGTTTCAGCTCCGACGGTGTTTTTTGTGTCCGCGGAGATCTGTTCGGTCCTCTGTTTGGCTCATTCTGTAGTTCTATGATCTGGGTCTCTGTTGTTTGGTCGGATTGTTGCTCAGTAAGACGGCTACGACATAGCAATGCCATGTTCTTATCACATTGTATTTCATCGTTCATTCTCTTGTCTACGTCTCCCTCTTTGGGTTCTGAGATCTAGGCGTTAGCTTGTTTCGTCGATTCTTATTTTTCTTCGGTTGCTTCAGAAGAGAAAATGTTACCTAGTTTCTTTCAACATTTGAATTTGAATTGTATTCACCACATCCCAGTGATTTTGACGTAATAACCTCTTCGAACTAGCTTGCGGCTTCATGTCCTATTTGATATTCAGTTTTTCAGATATGATTCTGTTCTTCCTGTTTGTTTCTGTTCCGAAATTAGAAAAAAATACACGAAAATCTTATCATAAACGGTCCAATTTGGCTCATTTTCTCTCTAATGATTCAGTCGTCTATAAATGCCGCTCTCCTATGAGTTTTCCCGTTTATGTCCATACTTTCTTATACAACATAGTGATTCTGGGAATCCTGCTTTCCCGCACTTCATGTATTATGGACTCTATAATGTTTGATCTTCATCTTTCTCATTTTGTGCCGTCATGCATTGACGATTTTGAAAACATATTAACTGCTATATTTAATGCATAATTTGTGGTCTTCTGCATGTTTTGGCGCTGTCTTTCCGAACCTCGAAATTCTTTCGTATACAGCGGTTTTACTATTGGCTTGTATTTTGCTGTTCCCTTTTTCTTTTTACCCCTTATTTTTTGGTGGACAATAAGCTTAAAAGGGATGAACATCTCATCATGGTTACTGCATGCTCAGCTATGGGTTTGACTTTCTCTTTCAATTTACGTTTTTCGTTTAAACTAAATTAGTGTGGTATGTAGAGGCTTGTTTTGGTGCTTTTTCAGCTTGATAGTCACCCTTACGTGGTAAGTATGTATCATCTGTTCATTTTAGAGTCATTGTGAGATTGATTGTCATTCCAAAAAAAAAAAGCAGCTACTGTTTTAGCGAAGTAACCTTCATCTTTACCAATATGGTTGTTTCCTTTGTCACCTTAGAATGCAAATGTGACTATTGGGTTCACTTTGTTTTCATTATATTTCACGAGTTTTTATTATTTACTTTTGCATATAAGAAGAGAAATTGTTATTAAAAGCTTAATTCAGCAAAAGAATATAAGAAAGAAATACAATTCAATCTGAAGTAGGCATCTGGCTTCAAAGCTTCTATCTCCAGGTGGGTTCCTATAAAGAAGGCAGAGTAATTGTTAGACGGTGACATGGGGAGTGTTTATGACTAGGTGCTGAACCAGATAATCCCCCTTGTGGGACCATAATAGAGGGCCCTGCCTATTTAGCTTTTGATTAGGACCTGTTACCTTTGTTTTTAGGCTGGTGGGTTAGGAAGGAAAGGTCGAGCATATCAACTCATATGGAGCTACAGATGCATGTAATTAACTCTTGTGTAATCCTGTAAGGAACTGAAGGATCTTCCTCGCTTTGTTTACCTTTCATCATAGGACATCACCAGAACATATGTGCATGTACTCGGTAAAGGACGTTCTGCAGTTTTGGATGTTTACACCATGCTTTTGCTAATCTAAGTTATAATTATAAAATAAGTATGAAAGCTGGTGTATGTAGATATCTTATGTCCAATTACAATGAAAAGACCCCTTTATCTGTTTAAAAAGCTATTTTTTTCTGTCCAAGCGATGTGTTTTTTTCTTTCATGTTTTGTATCTTCTCTCTCTGTATGTGTGTCTTTGTTATAGAATCCTTTTTGACGTACGGCAATTTCTCTTTTTCCCCCTCCAAATTGCTAGTTTGCAGGAAGTGCATATATGACAAACTTACTGAGGAGGAGATCGACTGCTGTCCGATATGCAATACTGATCTTGGTTGTTCCGCGGTGGAGAAGCTTAGGTCAGTGTTAAATCTTGTCTCATTTTACTTGCTTTGTCATTGTTCTTCATTTTTTTTAGGCTTCTATGTTCTTTCTTATGTCATTTTTTATTCAATATGTTCGGTTATTATAATGTATTTGGTAAACATGGAGGAAAATATACCAAAAATTAAGATGATCTAATGTTCAATATTCCTATAAAATGAATGGCACTGGCTCATGGTTTCCATCTCTTCAATATTGCAATACTTACTATATAACAGTATCTTGTCAATGTGTGCTAATTAAGTCATCATACTTTTTGATATCTCTATGTTCAAAGCATGACAAAATGTGTGATTACTGGTCATTGCAATTTTGAGCATGTATATTCTATTGGCCGCACTCTTTCCTTTATGGCTGTGTGAGAATGGTAACTTTAGTTGTCTGATTGGTTGGATTTGGCTGATTTGCTTGGCTATTAGTGTCAATGGACTGTGTAAAAATCGAAAGGAATGAGCTTAAAATGGGCTATATTGACCACAAGTCATTTGGAGGTTTCACCAAGTTTACTGGTCTCAATAACCCATTCCCCATATGTTCAGTAATACTGTTCATTGCAGATTTTTTCTATATGTTTAAATTATCTGTCAGATTCAAGCTTCAGCCTCTTGTACATTCCATCTTAGCTAGTAGAAATATCATTTGCTTGTTCAAACTGAAATATACAACGGCCTTCAAATTGAGTGTACAACCATTTTCAAAGACATTTCATTTGGTGGGGCCTATGGCTAATTGATTATGCATTCGTTACATTGTTGAAGAAAGTATTTTCTTGTGGTTCAGGCCAGATCATAATCTGCAAGATGTAAGGGCAAAAATATTTCCTTTGAAGAGAAGGAAGGTGAAAGCGCCTGAGGTTGTTTCTGCCTCTCCCTTACCAGTTAGGAGAAAAGAAAGGTCGCTATCTTCCTTGGTTGTGAGTACTCCACAGTGTCTACTCAAACTGGTTTGACTGGGAGGAGGACCAAAGCTGTTGCAAGAAAAGCTGGGGCATTGCGAAATACAAATTTTCCTCTTAAAGACTGCATTAAACAAGAGGAAGACTCTTCAGAAGACCGGCCCACAAGTTCCAGTATGCCAAGTACCTTTAACAGGATTTCACACAATAAACGGCAGGTGAGGGAATTCACCTCTTCTCTAATATTGTCCAAAAATAGCTGAAAACATGTCAGCATGTGTGCTTTTACTCCTAATTTTACTTAAGTATCTGAGCTTCTATTAACTTCCGCAATCAGTAGCAGCTCTTGGTTTTCTCTTGCTATCTATGCATTCATTCTCTAATGGGGATAATTTTGCCTAATAGAATGGAATTAAATGTTCTTCTCATTCTTTCTGCTTTAATAAATTGAAGTTTGGCTGAATGACGTTTTCCCATGCAGTTCACTGCTGATTCATCAGACAACATATCTATTAAAGATTCAGAGAATGGTGGTGAACACTGGTCACCCAAAGGGGACCTATGGAAGCCCTTGAATTGTCTAGTTGAAGCTGCTAATAGAACAAAATCGTTCAAGTCTTCTTCTGCTATAAAATCAGAGCAATCTCATGGCTCTGACAGTGGAAAACAAGCTTTGAAAAACAAAGTTAAGGAACATAAGCTAAAAGCCCAGGATGACAAGAATGGTGACCTTGCGGCTTCTTCAGGAGTAATAAAAGCTAAAAGATTCAGAAAGAAGGCGACTGCTTCAAAAGAATTGAGCACCTCTGCTCAGGCGCTGTTTGATTCAGCAGGATTCAAACTTGAAAGAAGAATAGGTCCCATTTGGTGTTCATTAGTTGCATCTGATGACCAGTAAGGATTTTCTTGAAATTAAAACATGCATAAGTTAAGCTATACTTGTATATTTATATACATGTGCTTGCACTCACAAACACATGCAGACATAAGTCATGTACCATCACTGTAGATAATCGTTTCTGACCTTGCTTGTTGCACTGTCTCTTAAAATTTTGTACCAACCCATTCTATTTCACGTTGTTTCTTTAGATATTGAAGGATGTGGTGAACCTAGTCCGTCTTTACCTAAATAAGTATTATGAAAAAAACAGTAGACTGCCAATCGGTGGCTGTGTAGGGGAATCCACTTGGAAACATTTATAGCAAGAATCTAAACCTTCAATCTTTTAACATGAATTTGACTCACTGCACCTGCTTGGAAACATTCATAGCAATAATATAACTTTGAATTTTCTTAACATGATACTTGACTCTGGACTTATACAGTGAAGTATTAGTGTTAAAGCTTGATTTTCACAACATAAAGCATTAAAATATAACCTCTTACTTGGAGGTTGTTTTACCATGACATTATGTTTATAGACTGTTGTATTCACTTCTAGTTTCTTATGTGATATGGTTTGTTCTTTCCTCACTGCTATATATACGTGGTTTTTTCAGACAAGGAGATGCACCACTGCCACAAATTTCAGCATCTTACTTGAGAATAAAGTGAGTTTTATGTCATTATTATTTTAAGACTCTTGGCCTGCATATTACTGCATTTTGCTGTAGTTTTTCTGTTTTCTCCAACATGTTGTAATATTTATACAGGGATGCATGTCTTTTAAAAATATCTTATAGATTGCAGGAAACGGTAATGATTTATTTCGTGTTGAAAAGAGTCCACTACTTCACTGACTAGGGTTTTTTTTATTGAAATATCTAATTCCCAATTACTGCAAGTCAGAAACATGGTTTGCAGGGAATATGAATGTATGACTCTTTTTTTATATTCATCTATGGTAAAATGTTTACATTTTTATCTGATCTCATTTTTAATATATTATAGTGCTAGCCATGTCAAGAGAATGCTGCTAAGATGTCACTTTTTAGCTAATGCTGTATGTGTTGTTTTGGAGCTTAATTTAAGACCATTTGTGTTCTAGATCATTTGAAAAATCTAACCTAGTTATGCATTTTAATATTGTTATAACAGAAACTGCTAATAATCTGATCTGAAATTATGCTAACCCTTGTCATCCCAATATGGAACTAATCTTAGGCGGCCATGAAAATCTGGGCATGAGCTGGGTCCATCTGGACTGACCACTGAAAACAAAAGCTTGAGACATGGTTGTACCTATGTCTAGGTATCATGCATAAACCGTTTTTAATGGTATACGCAGGCATGCGTATGTTATATTCTCAGAATTGAAGACAGAGAAAGCTAATTAACTCTTCTCATTCAATTAACCATGGACAGGAAATTGGTTCCCCGGGTCTAGGTTGGTTCAACCTGTCACAATGTAATTGAACCAACCCACGATGCATAGCTAATTATGTCTAATGCCCTATTGCATGTGAATCTTGATTACCAGGAATGAGCAGTCTTTGGAGTGTTGTGGTAGAAAAACAACACCGTGCTATTTTGTCATGCCTCTTTGAATAAGTTGTGTGGTAACATATGCACATGTACATAGTCATAAAAAACTGTGGCTCTTTTTGTCGTTTAGGTCATAAAATCCATGCTCTAGGACTTTGTAGCTTAATAGTTATGTGCTGATTATATAGATACTTTATAGGAAATTATTGGATGCTGTGCAGAAGCTTTTTTTGTTTTTTTTTGTGTGTGTTGGAAAATGTGAAAATTGGGCTATATGCTTCAAACTGTACATAGGATCTTCTTTTTGTGTTCAGTGCCAAAAAATGGATCTTCTTTTGTGAGCTTATGTCCATTCCTGCCTCTCATGATGTATGGATGACAGTGTCAGTGAAAACATGTTTCCTTCTAAAGGGATATTGAAAATGATGTGATGCTCTTATTTTTTATAATTTATATTATGTTTGCTACTATTAATTCTGCTAGTAATTTTTCTTGAGTATCTTTCCATGTGTAGCTCCCCAATGCACATGTTATCCTATGAAACACCGACTATCTTCCTGCATCTGACGTGGAGGATTTGGGAGCAGGTCCATTGAATTCTATTATTGTTTTCTGAAGAGTCTAATGTAAACTGCTTCTTCCAGTCATTTCCACAGTAAAAAATAGCAGTATTTGGATCAGCAGCCAAATTTGTCGGAAATATACACGTTAACTCCTTGTAGTGATTATTGATATAGGCTGAGATGGGCTTGATACATGTGCCCATTTTCTATGTTCCTCTTTTAATCCCATCTGGTTCACATCCGTTAATTTAACATTGGGAAAGGTAGCGGGAGGATTCCTGTGTGATACCAATCATACATTGTAAAATATCATTGTCATGAACACCTTATCTCATTTATGCTTTTATTTTTGTTTTAATACCACGATTTACCCCCAACTATAAATACAGTCTAAATTATCTTTGTTGTCTCATCACATACTCTTTGTTCATCTATTTCTAACACCTGCTTTATGGCTGATCGTGATGATAGGATGCTCCTAGGAACAACTGCTTTTTTTTATCTGCAATGTTAACAAACTTGTTTTGCTCTGCATTCTTATTTGCTTTTCTTTTGGTTTTTATGATAGAGATGGCAGTTTACCTGTTTCATTCATCAGAAAGTACCTCGTAAAGAAACTGGATCTTACAAGTGAAGATGAGGTACGAAATTTTTTCTGTCAGTTGGAAAATAACTAGAAGCTTATGAAGACTGTTTTAATGTGTTAACTAAAGATATGGAAATGAGGTTTGAACTTTTTTCTTGCATGTTTTAGTAAGCCTCCCAAGCATGTTTTATGAGCTGTTTTCCATATACATCCCAAGTGAAACCTGTTGTCAAGAAGAGAGGAGAAAGATATGACTTGGCTTTTTATTCTTCAAGAATACACTTTTTTACCCTATACTATTTTGTTAAAGTTCTATTAATGTTCATTGGTCCAAAAACTTCAAGCAGTCAGAGTGCACCCACAATCTGAGGGAAAATGTCAATTATACCATTGAAATTTAGTTTTCTTTACGCTTTGAGTAGAATCTTATTACATTTTATACCCTTATTTCAACTTTAATATCAGTTCTATGCTTAGTCGATCTGTCTAGTCCTTTTAATGAAATCATATTAGTTCTAAAATCGGAAAATGATCCTGTTAATTGTATTCTAAGAATGTTTTGGTAACATGAAAATTGATGAATATTGTGATGCAACTGGAAATAATCCGAGGGTAAATATGAGTGCAATCTTTGGCTAGGGGCATTATCGAACTAAATTTGCAATAAGAGGTGAACTATTATAAATTTTTTTGACAGGGGTGCATTTGGAAAAAGTTTAACTCTTGGTGTTAATGATATTTTCCTTTCAAAAATGGATAAGTTGCCAAGGTTTCTTCCACTGTATACTCTGTATTTTGTTTGCTTAACACCAAAGTGTGAACCAACACCATCATTAAGGGAAATTAAATTTTGGATGAATTACTATTTTATTTACAACTGGTGCAAATAGGTTGTAGAGTATGAGTCTCATCCAATATTTTTGGTTTGCCCCCGACTTCGACACTAGTTACAGTAACTGCATATGTGCCCCTTACAATTTCCCATAGCTGCTAATACTCCTCATCCAACACACCAACGGTAAGTAGGAAGCTTTATTAATACTACGTTCATCTTATTATAAGCGTCCTATAATTAGTTCATTTTGAAACCAAATAGAACACTTATTATGGGATGGAGGGAGTACTTTGAATATGCTGGAGCTTTTGTCCTAAACAGTCTCAGGCTGATACAATTGGTTCAGTCATCATGTTATAAATGTTTCATCACAAGATGCAAAAGGGAAAATTAATTTAGTATTAAGTGATGGATAGAAAGTGAGAAGGGGCGGCTCAAAAAAAATTATGGTTCAATAAAAAGACATAATTAATATAAACTGCCCAAGTTTTAAATACTGATTTAGTTGGAGACACAGTCGTTACCTGAACTTGACCACTCGGTTGAGCCTTTTGGTGATCACCTTATGCAGCCCATTTTTTAAATTGTGAACACTGGCTTTCAAACCATGTTGTACAATGATCAATTCAAGTGATGAAAGTTTTTATCCAATTAAAGTGTCTAGTTCTTGAGTCCACACGTTTCCCTGGATCTTCCTGATGCTCGTTGTATCCAGACTTCCACAAGATGGTTGTAAATTATTAGCATTATAGCAAATAATTGTATTTAAGGGCATATCAATCGTTATTTTCCCATAAATTTTATTTTCTCAGGCTTAAGTGCTTGCATTAGTTCTGCACGATTGTTTATTTGCTCGAATATTTTGTCATTATTGATTTTCTCGTGGACATGTGTCTATGACTAACATACATGCTTCTTACTCAATAGGTGGAAATAACATGTCAAGGGCAGCAAGTGGAACCCGCATTGACCTTGCACAACCTGGTAGATGTGTGGCTGCAAACTGCTCCAACATCAAAAAGGGTAGCGGCATCTGTGGGCACCTCAGCCAAAGACTTCGTCATGGTGCTGACCTATTCTAGAACGTCTCATGCCTCTTGACACACTAATATCGTGTCTTCTAATAACCAATAATGTAATATGCGAGACAGTTCTCCATGTGCGGTATTGAAGATTCCTAGATGTACACAATATAGGCTATATCCAATTTCATAGCATGTTGTCTCATTATAATGTTCTACTGACCAGTTTGCAGAGTGCACTTGAGCCATGAACATTACCATTTAGTCTCCTGAGTGTGTTTGTACCAATAGGAAACAAATTTCTTTTTGTAGTTTTTAATAAATTTAATTCTCAGTTAAGTGCACTTGTATAGTTTTAAGTGTATAACTGTGTGGATTGGTACCCAGGTAAACCCAAGTGCTGTACCTTATAAAAGAACTCTGGCTTGAAGTCTTGTCCCAAGGACCCACTTCCCCAACGCATGGCCAGTTCCTACGCTGTTGTTTTGTTTCTTTTCTTTTGGTTAAGGCTGTTCTTACGCGTTTTGAAAATAACGCGTCTAGACTGACTGGCCCTCATAGGGCTTTGAACATGTAGTACATAGAGGGCAACTCGTTATTTGTAAATGACTGTTATCTTATGTACCATGTTCGGAGCCCTTCAGGCTGGTTTCTATTTGAAAAGCCACTGCTAGAGGCAGACATTGAAACTGCAAGATCACAGCTTTTATGTTGATAATGGTTCAAGGAGATTCCCTATTCTGCTTTTGGTTCCCTTTCTAGACAAATAATAAAAGCAGGCATGACCCATCTTGAAAACTTAAATTAAACGTCCAGACAATAGCTTAATGACCCAGAAAATCATGAGCTTGTCCTTCCCTTCCCAGCACGCTTCTATGTTTTCATTTCCTCTTGTTTTCCTTTTCCATTATAGAAACCTTATCTCCTGCCAGTTGCTGGTGAGAGGCCGCCACTTTTTCCTACTTTTCTAGTCTATCTCTCCCATCTTGGTAAAGCCTAGCCATGCTACTCGCTTGTTGGTACATCACTTTCTACTCCATTGTTCCGAAGGCCAATCAACTCTTATTCAGGCTCAGAACTCAGATATCCCTGTATCCCACCGTATAAACCCTCCTGAATCCAGCTATATTAGCATCTCCCCTGGAGTATCTTCTCATTCTCTAAAGTATGATGAACTCAGGCACTTCTTCAACATACTACATACTTGACCACCATTTTATCTAATATCAGTTTTTCTAAGCACTAAGCAAACAAGGACAACTACACTGAGACGCCTACCACACACTAGGAATCTACTGTGGTAGAAAAACATCTTCTCTCGGGACCCAGACTAGAGGATGCTGCAAGCAAGATTTTTGTCTTCATGCGCTAGCTATCCTCGTTGCTGTCTCCCCATGTGTATCGCTTCTCTTAACGCTAGCAAATCTCTTCATCACTGATGACATGCAAAATCAGTGAAGCACTTTGGCATGCAATAATCACCTTTTAGGGTGAGACGGCCCACTTAGAGCTACCAGTCAAAAGCTACCCTGCAACATGATTGCAGCTTTGTGCATAACTATCTCCCTTTCTATCTGTTTAACTTAGCCTAGTCTCCTTCCTCTTCTTTATATTCACTTCGTCTGTCCCTCTCATTCACCACATATCCAACACACCAGCCTTGCCTGCAAATGTCTCAACTCCTTATAAGCTCTCCCAAACACTGCGCCAAGCACGGACCTGACGTACATAAGCTCTACAAGAGACTAGCCTACATCTTTTCCACCATTGTCCTCTTCGTTCTCTTCATAGTCTTCCTTGTTTGGATCATCCTGCGCCCTTCCAAGCCCCAGTTCTCTCTCAAGGAGGCTAACATCTACCAGCTTGATCTTGCAGGGTCCCACCTCCTCAACTCTTCCATACAGGTCACTCTGGTGTCCAAGAACCCTAACAACAGGGTTGGTGTGTACTATGACCAGCTTCGAGCCTATGCTTCCTACAAGGGCCAACAGATAACCGAAGACGTTTCTCTGCCTGCTTTCTACCAAGGGCACGAGGACACTAACCTTATATCGGCATCGCTGGCTGGAAATTGGGTCCCCGTCGCCGCCTCCTTCGGCTATGAGGTTAGCCGAGATCAGACGTCCGGGAAGATGCTGCTGAGCCTCAAGTTGAATGGCAAGCTTCGGTGGAAAGTGGGCACTTGGTCCTCCTCTCAATACCATTTTAATGTGGATTGTGTTGCAGTTATGGAATTGGGTCCAAACTCTGTGCTCACTCCCCTTAGTACTAAGCAAGGTGCTCAGTGTTCTACTAGTGTTTGATCATTAAGAAAGGTCTTTAATAGTGTCTGTTACTTGTATATATATTGCTTTGCTTTCATGCTGTGCAATGTCCCTAAGGCTTATCAGCGGGCAATATGTTTTATTACTAGTCGTCCTTCTAAGTTTGTGCACGGTAGCATTAAGATAGAACTACTTTGTAACATCTATGTCCTTTTAGGTGTGTTTATAGTGTATATCTATGCACAATTATTAATGTGAAAAGGAGAGGAGATTTTTGCTTAGTAACTCTAATTTACACCTAATACGCCTAAAGTATCTTATTTAAGACAGGGTAAAATTGCTAAACTTGAAGCGTAATTTATGCTTATCAAACTCGAAATCGCTTCAGGTACATTTTGCATGTGCACTCCTTCTAATTGTTATATATAAGAGCAATGGTAAACTATCAAGGAAAAAGTTAACATGTGCTCGGGTTCACATTGGCGCATGCGGCCAGCATGAGCGCAAGCATTGAGAGCTATCGGATCTTGTCATGACAATGCACGCTAATAGAAAAGCAGGAGAATGATTCAAACCCACTTGCCCAGAGTAAATGTGTTGTTAAATTGAAATCCGAAGGCTAACATTTGAGCCAGGGCTCTATTTCGAAAGGATTGAGGATGAGAATCTTAACTTTGTAACTTTGAGATAAAGAGAGGGGAGTCGATGATCATGAGATTCTTGGTGATGGGAAAACAAAAGAGGCGGGAAGTGCAGCTGCTTTCATACGGAATCTTCATATTTACATGTCACTCAGAGCTTTTATGGGGCCCTCTCTTAACACCTTTCTTTTGTTGTTAATGGAGCTAAATATAGATTAAAGGCTAATTTAAAAAGTAAACATTAAATATATCACGATAACTAAAACAATTCTCGCGGATTCATCCTGGATGCAGAATCATTCAACAGCATTGGAAGAAAAATCAGACATATTGGAAGAAAGTAACCCACTAGATTCACCCATTTGCTAGTTGGGAATTATCTTGTACTGCTTCTGTCCCACAATAACAGTTATATTTAGTTTTTTAAAATGAAATAAAATTAAATAGAACTATTAATGTGGGACAGGGAATGTAAGATACTGTTAATTGATCAATCATTATGTATTATTAATTTGTTCAAGTGTGCCCCAATATGAGAACTGGACTGCTTTTGTATCATCGAGGAGTCAAATTCAGCAACTTTAGATTTTTGAAGCCCCAGTTGCTTGTGGTCATTAAAAGTTGGGCCTTGATCAAGCTGTGGCACATGATTATTCTGGTTACCCACAAGAAAATAAATTGGCCTTTTCAAATATTAACAAAGACATGATTCTTTGAAAAAACAATTACTTTCAGCCACTCAATTGTTTCTGTGTCTGGTGTTTCTCATTGCAGCTTAAATGGGAAGCAGCTCAAGTGAGTGATTTGTTGAAAAGCATCTCATTGACTTATTGAACCTTTCACTGTATGAGGAATTCTTAGAAATGTTTAAAAGAATGAGTTGTTCTTTGAAGAAGTTAAGAGATTAGTCTTAAGGCTTTGATTTGAGAAAGCCAAGCTTTTCTGAATTAGCAGTCTACCTGTCTTCTTATGCCATGCTACTACATAAAAAATGTGTTTGGTTGCATAAAGTATTAAAAATTGTATTTTTATATTGAAAAATGCTTAAGCAACGTGAAGTTTTATACGTGCCAAAATTCTACTTTATCATTTCTGCATCATTGATGAGTGGTGCTTATTTTTCCTTGTCCCCACTTATCAATAGTGCTGAAATAATGAAACTTCACGTCACAATAGTATTACTCTTTTATATTATAGTATAAGCTAGAAACATAAAAATGTTGGAAGCGGCAGCCTGCAGCAGAACAAACTAATGAACCACGCCACACCACAAATAACAGAGAAAACTGGTAGCATGAAGAAATCGACAAGTATGATGGATCAAATTAGCTTCAAGTCCAAGCTAATGGGATCATCGAAGCAGTTCATCAATAAGTTACATACATAATAAATTGCAGGCAAAAGGAAGAAATAACAATAGGCGAGAGTTATATGATATGGCTCAACCAATGCCTACGCCACCCAAAACAAGTTCCACGATGGTTACAAACAATTACACAAGTACAAAGCCATGAAGACATCATCCTCTCCCGAGGCATACAAGAAGAATTGGAGTTCTTCAAAAGTGCCCAACATAAACAAATGAACAAAAGCCCAATTAACTGGCTTAGAATTATATTATAACACGCACACTATCTATTGAAGTGCAAGGCCTTTTTGTATATATACACATCCAACTCAAGAAAAGATTTACTAAACCCTTCCCGTCCATGAAGGTAAGTCTCACAGAGAGCTCAAATCTAGAAAATTTTTGGACTGCTTGCTTTTAATTGAAATTTGGAGTTTTGATGAAGGACATGCACTGCAACACTTTGCTTCAAGGTTTAAAAACAGTATTTACCCCCATCAATTTATAGATATTAGTGTGTAAGCAAGATCTCTATAAATTGTTCTCAATATACAATGATGCCTACTTTCTTTGTCTAAAAATTACACTTTTAAAGATAAATATCTAAATACCTAAAAGAATATTGATATAAGAGTGAAAAGATTTTTTCTCTCTTCAAAAAGTGCAAAACTCCTACTTTTTCTATGAAATTTGTAACCCCTTTTGAAAGTGTATTTTCAAAACTAAAAAGTAACGAAAAATAATTTTTATAACCAATTTTAGTATATTTATTTGTTTCTTTTTCATTTTGAAAATATTCTAACATGAACATCCCAAAAACCCCTTACAGTAAACACTTGGGTATATGCGCTTACTATAATATTCAGTGCCTTTAGGCACTTTTTGTAGAAAGAGAAAAAAATATACTACACTTTATCTTAGCCAAAAGGTAAGGTCTGCAAGATGTCTTGGACATAGCAAGGAGTAATAAGTAGAAGATTTGTCTAATTTGACCTGTTTTCATCACTAAAATTTGGTGACCAACAAAGAAGGGGTGAAAGAAAAACTTGGCAACATATCCATCAGTCATGTAATATGGTCATAATAAGTGGTCAAGAAAATATTTCTTATAAAGGCATCTGCCCATGCTTTGTTGAAGCATGAGAACCAAATGTATGGATACAAGATCTACGGAAAGAGATTCGGGCAAAAAATGATTTTCTTACACCAGATATAAGTTTTGATTTGATAGAGAAAAAACCCCTTATTTCGTGTGAGAGCTACTTTTCTCTTTTTTAATTAAACCCTAAACCCAAGTGAAAGGTTTTATTAGACAAAAATTTTAGCAATTTTAACATGTCAGGTTTACAATAAAAAACTTGCAAATTTGGATCGGTCTACCACCAGCAGTGAAAATATATAAAAAAAAACATACCCAAAATTTAAAGATTTTATGGGCCAGCGGCGGCTGCATTCACATCCCATTGGATGTGAGGCATAGCCGATCCAAACCAAAATCTTATGTGCCTGTAACAAACCGCTTAGAAGGGAAATGCATAACAAGTCAGTGAAATTAATCATCAATGTCAGGCAAGTATTTTGGCTTGTCGCCAAAAAAAAAAGAATGTGAGCTGAACTGACGTTAAAAAAAATGTAGGCTAAAAAACCGCGTGTGCAATGGTTAGCCAAGAGGATTCATACACAAAAAAAAAGTTAGCCAAGGAGATCTTAATTCAAAGTTCTTTAATAGAGGCACACTAAAATAAAACTAAAATTCTTGTCCTTAATAGAAAGAAGTATACAGACTATTGATATTTTAATAGTCATATAAGCTCGTTTCCTTATTGAATTTTTTTAGCATGCAAAGTCTCCAAGATTTGTTCAAAATAAGTGCATAGAGAATATGGCTTTACGGTATGTATTCTTGGTGGTTTACTCTCCGATTATGATAACTATTGACACAATAAATACTCATCATGATCCTTAATTTAGTATAAGAAAATTTTAGGTGTGTATTGCACACAATGCTGGTTGTATATTTCACTACTTACCAAATGCTATTTAAGCATAATATGCCCCTGTTGAAACCATCAACGTCATGGCATCTCATACAGCTGCTGAGGTATTATGTCTTGAGTGGTGGGTGGTGAAATATACTGCCAACACTGTGCTAGCACACCTAAATTTTTCTCCTCTATAAATGATGATGAAGTGATCAGGCTTTTTTTCAATTTTGATTTATGCCTCATCTCTACTACCACTTCAGTCGCTAATAATCCATTTGCCTTTCATGCTTGTACTTCAACATGTCCTTCTCATGGTGCTCCTTTCTAAAGCTCATGGTATCAATCATAATGATTTTTTAAAAAAGAAGAAAATGACTTGAGTTGTTACAAATGTTGATCATAATTCATAACACAAATGCATACTCCAACACACATTGAAGGAAGCTCTTTTCTTTTGTTAAAATTTTCAAAATTTTGTACAGCCATCGATTCAATCAGGCCACTAAATTCATTTAACAATCACATTATAGATTGATTGTCTGGAAATCGATTGATCGGGATATGGAAATCAACTTACAATAAGTTTAAATGTCAATAATTACCGATTCTTTTAAAATGTTGAACGATGGGTTTACAGTCAATCAAACAATTAGTCACTCTTCAAAGCAATCAATTAGTCTGGCAGTATTTCAAATAATTTCAATTTTCTTTCCGGTTTTGAATGAAGGGATGCATCTCTTTGAATGGGAATTCATCTTGAGTCATAAAGAGAGAGTTTTTCACTCAAAAAATGTAGAGCTTCGAATTCATCGCTTGATTGTCATTAAAATTATCTTAAATTGTCTTTCCGGCAGATGAGAAGACAAGGTATTGGCTTATTGTTCTAAAGGATAAAGAAACATTTTCTTCAAGAGTGTAGATTCCAAAAAAAAGTAAGGTTCATTGTATCTTGAGAATAGGTTTGTAGAATTCCTGATTACACACCAAAAAGCAAGATTGGTGGGGGTAAACACTATTTTTAGGGAAGTGAAAATACACTTTAAGCAAAGTGTGTTGTAGTGTGTTTCCTACAACAAATTCTAGAATTTGAAGTGATTTCTACAAAGAGTTGATCTCAAGCACTTCAACCATTGTTCAAGTTTCACAACTTCAAAAGATTGTAGCATTCTTATCATAGTCAAGTCACAAGGTACAAGCAATTCTCCATCAACAGTCTAAAAATAGTGTCTTGGCTTGAAGAAATGGAGGACAACGCCACAACCAAGTCTCTTCATCACATGATCGAGAGTTTCATCAAACTTGATCAATTTGGTAGTGGAAATTTTTTATTTTGGCAATTACAATTCCTTCTCACTACATTGAAAATTGCATATGTGCTCACTACTCCAAAGCCCATTGAAGATGATAAAGAAACAATGACACAAACATGTTAACGTGCCAAATGGGAGAAAGATAATTATTCATACAAGGGTCATATTCTCATTGCCATGTCTGATAGCTTATTTGATCTCTACTAAGGTGTTGAATCTGTCAAAACCCTATGGGACCAACTTGAAGAAAAATACCTCACAGAAGATGTTGCAAGTAAGAAATTTTTAGTTGGTTAATTTCTTAATTTTAAAATAGTAGATGTAAATCTGTCATAGAGCAATTTCAGGAGCTCCAATGCATCCTTAATCAATTCAAACTTAAGAACATGAAGATGAATGAATCTATTGTAGTCTCCACCACAATAGAAAAGTTACCTCATTCAGGAAAGACTTTAAGAAAAATCTTAAGCACAAAAAAGAGGAACTTTCCCTTGAGGTAATGCTTTCCACCTCAGGCTTGAGGAATGAACAAGAGTTTGTGAGGACAAAGAAGAATACAACAACTCTAATGTGCATGCTATAGAGGAAAGACAAAATTCCAAGAATTTAAGTAAAGGTGGACAAAACACTCAAGAGAGGAGTAGTCAATAATAATGTTGGACAAAACAAGAAGAAGAAGAGTGCATGCTTCAATTGCAAGAAGCCGGGACATTACAAAGACAATTTTCAAATAATTTCAATTTTCTTTCTGCTTTTGAATGAAGTGATGCATCTCTTTGAAAGGGGATTCGTCCTGAAGTCATAAAGATAGATTTTCTCGCTCAAAAAATGAAAAGCTTTGAATTCATCACTTGATTATTATTAAAATTATCTTAAATTGTCTTTCTAGCATATGAGAAGACAAGGTATTGGCCTATTGTTCTAAAGGAGAAAGAAACATTTTCTTTAAGAGTGTAAATTGCAAAAAAAGTAAGGTTCATTGTATCTTGAGAATAGGTTTGCAGAATTCCCGATTACACACCAAAAAGCAAGATTGGTTGGGGTAAACACTATTTTTAGGAAAGTGAAAACATATTTTAAGCAAAGTGTGTTGTAGTGTATTTCCTACAACAAATTTTAGAATTTGAAGTGATTTCTACAAAGAGATGATCAAGTACTTCAATCACTTTCAAGTTTCACAAGTTCAAAAGATTGTAGCATTCCTACCATAGTCAAGTCACAAGGTACAAGCAATTCTCCACCAATAGTATAAAAATAGTGTTTTGACTTGAAGAAATGGAGGACAACACCACAGCCAAGTCTTTCTGTCACATGATCAAGAGTTTTATCGAACTTGATCAGTTTCATAGTAGAAACTTTTTACGTTCGCAAAGGAAATTACAATTCCTTTTCACTACGTTGAAGATCGCATATGTGCTCACTACTCCATAGCCCATTAAAGATGACAAAGAAACAATAGCACAAACATGTAAACATGCCAAATGAGAGCAAGATGATTATTTATGTAAGCACCATTTGATATCTACCAAGCTGTTGAATTTGTCAAAACCTTATAGGACCAAATTGAAGCAAAATACCTCGTGGACGATGCTGCAAGTAAGAAATTTTTTGTTCGTTAATTTCTTAATTTCAAAATAGTAGATGGTAAATCTATCATAGAGCAATTTGATGATCTTCAATGCATTTTTAATCAATTTAAACTTAAGAACATGGGGATGGACAAATCAATTGTAGTCTCCGCCACAATAGAAAAGCTACCAAGATTTTAAGAAAAATCTTAAATACAAAAAGGATGAACTTTCCCTGAAGGAATTGGCCTCCCACCTCAAACTTGAGGAAGGAACAAGAGTCCATGAGGACAAAGAAGAGTACATTAACTCTAATGTGCATGTCATGGAGGAAAGACAAAACTCCAAGAATTTTTAGCAAGGGTGGGCAAATCACTCAAAAGAGGAGTAGTCTTAATAATAATTTTGGACAAAACAAGAAGTGCATATTTCTATTACAAGAATCCGGGACATTACAAAGCTGAATGTCGCTTCTACTTAAAGAAGAAATTTGCACAAGACACCAACGAGAAATATGTTGTTGTGATATCTGAGGTCAATAACCTCGATGATAATGTTTCTTGGTAGATTGATTTAGGGGCAACCGATGTGTGTGCAAAGACAAATCATTTTTGACATATAAAAATGTGGAAGATGCCACCATTCTCTACATGGGGAACCCTTCAATGGCTCCGGTGAAAGGCAAAGGAAATGTGGAACTTGAATTTACTTCTTGAAAAACATTAACTCTTACAAATGTGCATCATGTGCCTGAGATTATAAAAAAAAAAAACTTGTATGGGGAGGAATCTTGAATAAGTTTAGGTTTAAGCTTGTATTTGAAGGTGATAAGTTTGGGTTGACTAAGGGTGAAGCCTTTGTTTGGAAAGGCTATTTGTATGAATGGATGTTTAAATTTAATATTAATAAGAAGGATATTTGTGCTTATATAGACTCTTTTTTTTTGTGGCATGGTCGTTTAGGACATGTGAAGACTAGGAAAATGAATGAAATGATCAAATTGAATTTAATTCCTAATTATGAACATAATATGCATGATAATTGTAAATTTTACATGCAATAAAAAATCACAAAAAAACCTTTTTCCAAATGTTTAAAGGATATCCTCTTTATTTGATTTAATACATAGTAATATATATGACATGTATGCTAATCCTATTAGACGTAGAAAGAAATATTTTGTTACTTTTATTTTATTGATGATTACTCTAGATATTGTTATATTTACTTATTAAATGGTAAAAATGATGTTTTGGATAAATTCAAGTCTTTCAAAGCTAAGGTAAAAAATTTGTGTAAAATAAAATGTCTCCGGTTGGATAGAAGAGGTGAATATCATTTTTCAAATTATTGTGAATCAGTTGGTATAATCCATGAGATTACAGCTCCATACATTCCACAACAAAATAGAGTGGCCAAAAAAAGGAATAGGACATTGACTGAATGGTAAATTTTATGTTATCATATTCAAGTTTAAGCAAAGGTTTTTAGGGAGAAACATTATTGGCAGTTTGTCACATACTAAATAAAGTTCTTCAAAAGAACTCGAAGGTTACTCTCTATGAACAATGCTATAACTTAAAAAATGTCACCCAAGAGTCGGTAGCGAAGTAATAAAATATTCAGTGAATCTGAGGTTGATTGTACAAGGAATGCTAATTCTTAGAGAAAATAATTAGAAACTAAAATCACCCCTTGTTACTTCTAAGCTATCAAAATCAGATTTCAAATAATTCTTGCTTAAAAATTTAAAGAAACAAAACTAAAAACTACAAAGAAAATCATACATAGGATTAAACCAAGGCATCGAATTCATACTAGTTCCACATGTATCATTAACTCTAATCCAAATGAAAATAATACTAAAGGAAACCTCAATGTAATTGATTGTCTAAGTGTTACATGTATCCAGAGAGCACCGATAATCAAAGATGAATTCCTTACACATGTACACATAGTTTATAATTCACACCTAATGATAATATAATGAATTAATTTGCTTGACACAATAATTAAAGGAAAACTCAAAAGGTAATATTTAAAAGATTAACTACTAAATAGAAATTAAAATTAAGAGTTTAATACAGGCTTCATCAGTACTTCATCTTAGCCCTAGTTACTCGGGTTTAGAACCCCATGGCTATGAAAATTACAACATTAAGCATTGAATCTATGGAAAGGGAAATAAAATAAAGTAAAATTAGTAATGTCCCTTTAAAATTCTGTACTGAAAACCCGCCAGAAAATAGCCTACTCGTGGTTGCTACAATAACTGTTATAGTGCCGCGAACAATGTTGCTATAGTGCATGTAAACGATACTGCTACTGTACATCTTCTTACCCTTGCTGCTATAGTAACTACGACTTGAAATTTTTTTCCTTCTTTGCTTTTCTACTTCACCCTCTCTTTTGGACATGACTTCCCTATATATAATAACTTGAATGTCAATTTTGGATTGCTATCTTCCTTTCCTGGCCAATCAAAAAGAGTCCTTACTTACTGACATTGACGATTAACATGTGGATGCTTATGCCACTTACCTACTAATGCTATTCGACCCTTAAGCTATTTTATAATTGTAACACCCTATTTTTCGATTATGTTTAACATGAGGGGTTGGATATAATTATTAATTTTTAGAGGAAGTTAGTAACAATGGAAGGGTGAAACTCCCCTATGTAGGTAAAGCTCAAAGAAATGAGTGTAATGAGTTAAAGAACACGAGAAACGGAGATTGGGAGTGAAAGTTATTACCTCAGGTAATGTATCATATGGCTCAATCCCACTTAAAAAGTACAAGATAACCTACTTATGTGAGGTCTAGTTTCGTAAGCGTTACCGATATGAGCCCAACGGTACCAAAAAGTGCGAATCTGGGTTCAGGGTAGAAAGTTATTGCGTTTAAAAATTTAGTTTAAATTTAAAATAATAAATTACATTTAAAAAGGAGAGTGATGCGTTTTAGTACATGCAACCATGACTCACGTTGGCTCTGCGTGAAGTAGAGCACCATGTAGCGTACACTACTCCACACCGATTGGCTCAACACGTGCTACACTAGTTGGCACAACATGACTATAAAAGGCATGAGAGGGGGGGGGTTTCAATGTCTTTTTCCCCATTTTCCATCCTCTTGTAATCTCATACCCCTAAATATTTTTTTGACCTATGTGAAATCAAATTAAGTCTGATTTAGTCCATTTGAAAGATATTTTTAGCTAATTCAAAAGTGTTCTACGCAATAGAAGAATTTATTTTATTAGTAGAGAGGGGAAATCTTAGGAATAAAGAGAACTTTGAAAGGAAGAGAGAAAAACTCTAGAGGAAATTATCAAGGACGAGGAGATGCTTTGCTTGCCACGACTGGGACTCCAAAAATGGAAGGTAAACAGTTTTTAATTTCTAAGTCTTTAATAGGATTAACCATATTTAAATGAATTCTTCTCGGGCTATGCCCAAAATCTACTTTGAAATGTTGTATCATGAAGAGAAATCCTAATAATGTCTTTTATAAGATATTGTATGTTATTTCGAATAGGCTTTCTCTTTATTGAATAAAGTTTTTTGATATTTTGGGTTAGAATGACTATGAATAGTTCCTTGGTTAGCAAACTAAGAATTATTAAAATATATTCTATAATTTATTATATTATAGAAAAATCTCTTTTCTTCTAGCTTCTGTTACTCTATGAGCATGATACTAAGTCGTTAGGGAATTATGACTATGTGAAAGAATAATTTATTTGATTCTAAATAATTTATTGGATTCTATAAATGAACAATTTATTGGATTATGTGAACAAATAATTTATATGATTATGTAAATAAGATAATGATGTAATTTTGAGAATGATTTATTTGATTATATTAGTCGCTAGGCAGAATAGTGTATAGATATGATCTTATTATAATAATTGGATATATTATCTAATAAGTATGTAGGCAACTAATATTATGATAATGTTAGCCCGATTTGATAAATTATATTTTTAATCTAGAGTGTTTAATAAAGTGTTGAGGCGAGGTATTGAATGATTGTTATAGTTTGCGCACAAATCAGGATCTTTGTATAGAAGGAAATAAAATTTTTATTATGATATTTTAACCCCGAGTTGGGTTTCGGCCTTAACTTTCATGTAACAAGGGTCGGGTTGTTCAATAATAGTTAAAAATGTTCAAATTATATGTAGCCAATGTCAATGCTTAATATTAAATTTCTCTAAAAAATTGGTAAAATAATACTTCTTTTGTCGTGAATCAATAGTTATATTTATTTTTTTAAAATAAAATAAAATAAATTTAACTTAAAAAACTAAATAATAACATAATATTAGGAGGAGGAAATATTGGGTTTCGCCGTGACATTAAAATCCGATGATTCGGTTATGCCGAATCGTAAACCCCTCTATGAAACCCGTGAAATAATGCCAACTCCGCCGCCCGATGCTCCGCCTCCGGCACCGGCTAGCTTTGCCCTCCTCCCCGCTCAACCGCCCCATGCTCCTCCACTCCTCCGACACGCTAAGCCCGCCCAACCTGGTCGAGGGCGAGGACGACGACAACCCAGAGCCAGAGCCGGAACCGGAGCAACCGGGCCAACCCCGGAAGAGAAACAAAAAACGCACCACCACCACCACTTCCTCCAGAACAGCCCGGACCCTTGCCCGGCTCGTCGACTCCCATCCCCGGTGGTCCGAACGCCTGGAGTCCGCCCTCTCCGCCTCCTCCTCTGCCTGGCCCCTCTCCAAAACCGCCATCGTCCAGACCCTCCGCCTCATCAAATCCCCCGCCCGGTCCCTCTTCTTCTTCCGATGGGCCCGTTCCCGCCCTGACTTCCTACATCACTCTGACATCTACGCCACCGTCCTCCGCGTCCTCATCCGCGCCCGCCGCCTCGACGCTGCCCGCAACGTCCTCCTCTCCGCTGCCGCCCCGCTCGGTGACGACCGCCTTTACAACCGCCTCGTCCTGGCCTACGGACGCGCCGGCCTCCTTGACGAAGCCCTCCACCTCTTCCAGCAGATGAAGTCGGCGGGCGTCAGGCCCTCCGTCGTGTCCTTCAATACTCTCTTTTCCGTCCTCCTCCGCCGCGGACGGACCCAGATGGCCACGCAGCTCTACCGCGAAATGTGCGACGAGGGGAGCTCGGCGAGGCCGGACGTCTACACCTTCAACATCCTCATCAGGGGGTTCTGCCTGAGCTCCATGGTGGAGGAGGGATTCCGGTTCTTCAAGGAAATGTCGCGGTTTAGGTGCTCCCCGGACGTGGTTACGTACAACACGCTCGTCGACGGGCTCTGCCGCGCCGGGAAGGTGAGAATTGCGCACAATCTGGTAAAGGGTATGCGCAAGAAAGGCCTGGAGTTGCATCCCAATGTGGTAACCTACACTACCCTGATCAGGGGTTTCTGCGGGAAGCGGATGGTTGCAGACGCATTGGCACTTTTGGATGAGATGGTCTCCGGCGGGCTTCGGCCGAATGCAATAACGTACAATACGCTCATCCGGGGCCTATCCGAGGCAGGGGATTTGAACAAGGTGAAGGAGATATTGGAGGGGAGTGGGGGATTTCAACCAGATACATGCACATTCAACACGCTGATGAGTGCTCACTGCAATGCCGGGAACTTGGGGGAAGCGTTGAAGATGTTTGAGAAAATGTCTGAGTTGCAGGTGCATTCAGATTCTGCAACGTACAGTGTTTTGATTCGAAGTTTGTGTCAGGTGGAGAACTTTGAGAGGGCAGAAAAGCTCTTGGAGGAGCTGTTGGAGAAGGGGGTTCTGCGCCGACATGATGGGTGTGTTCCTCTTGTTGCAGCGTATAATCCTATGTTTGAGCATTTGTGTAGGGTGGGGAAGACTAAGAAGGCTGAGAAAGTGTTTCGGGAGCTGATGATGAGTGGATTGCAGGATCCGCCTGCATTCAAGACGCTCATCATGGGGCATTGTAAGGAAGGTGCATTTCAGGATGGCTACCGGCTTTTGTTGTTAATGCTTAGGAGGGGATTTGTGCCGGATATGGAAATATATGGTACTCTGATTAATGGGTTTTTGGGACAGAGAGATTCAAGTGTTGCTTACAGGGTTTTAGAGAAAGCACTAAAGAGTGGACATAAACCAGGAACTGCGACTTTCCACTCAGTACTTGATGGACTTGGAAAAGATGTTTGTGCACAAGAAGCTGCAAGTCTTATCATGGTGATGTTAGAAAGAAGAGTTCGGCAAAACATCAATCTGTCGACAAATGCTGTTGTCTGTCTATTTAAGAATAAGGTCAAAGATAGGGCATTTGAGATTATTAGGTTACTGTATAAAAATGGGTACTTTGTAAAATTGGACAAGATAGCAGAGTTTCTTTGCCTGGAAGAAAGATTTTTATGGGCCAGAGAGCTTTTGCTTTTAAATTTGGAGGTGAAACAAGTATTGGACGGTGAAATTTATTGCAAGGTTGTAACAGGGCTTTGCAAACATCGGAAAATTATGGAAGGGTTCTCTCTTTTCTATCAAGCGGTTGATTCAGGGAACCAATTCCCCTTGAGTTGCTTGGAAACGTTGAAAGAGTCCCTTGAGGCAGGTCAAAGACTGAAAGAAGCAGAATTCATATCTAAACATTTAGTTAGGAGGCGTCAAGAGTAATAAGCAGCTTTTCGACGGCTTCATTCATCATGCACAGGGGTCTATGTTCTCAAATGTTAACATCACTGTGGTTAAACCTTGAAAGGCTCGTTTCTTCGCTATCTGAATGATCACTTAAAACTGTAAGTCGAACATTTGCCGAGACTTAGAAGTTGCTATTATGATTGTTGATTTTGGAAGTGATGCTCTATAATAGGCTAACAAGGGAATTGTACCTCTATTCATGATCAGTAAGTAACCTTCCCTTTGATTTCTGTTTTTTTTAACCTTTTCAGGAAGTTCTCTTGCAAACTGCCTGCTGACTTATGTTGTGAAAATATTTTGCAAGTTTTGGGAGAGTGATACAGCTAACTCTCTCTATCATGTTGCTTGGTGTCTTCCAAATTAATCTTTGCAGCAATTCTACATCAAAGCAAGAATCTTTGTAGTAAAGTGCTAATAAGGCGAAAGGAAAATTAGCAGTGGTGAAGGCATCAAACACGTTAGCGTTACCCACATTGTTACTGGTTGGACTGCCAATTTATCACGTTTGTTCTTCCATGTATTCATATTCTTTTCGGGCTGATGCCTGATGGTGCAGGGTTCACGATTTGTGGATCGTGGATGACTGGGTTTCCATATTGTTGAATGCTTGTACGCATCTAAATGCTGCAAGCTGACTCATGTTGCTTGCGGTCTCATCTAAATGCTGCAAGCTGACTCATGTTGCTAGCTGTCTCATGTAAATGCTGCCTGCTGACTCATGTTGTGAAAATATATCGTAATTTCGCGGACAATGGTACTGGAACTCACTCCATCATGTTGCTTGGTGTCTTCTAAATTAAGTTTTGTTGTAATTCTTCATCAAAGCAAGAATTTCTGTAGTAATGTGCTAACAAGGCGAACGGAAAATTAGCATCAATGCAAAGCGTCAAATACATAATGTGTTGACCACATTGTTACTAGTTGGACTGCCCAATTTATTACGTTTGTTCTTCCAAGTATTCATTTTCTTTTGGGCTGATGGTGCAGGTTTCTGGATTTGTGGATCGTGGGTGTCCATATTGTTGAATACTTGTACGCATCTAAATCCTGCAAGCTCACTTTTGATCAAAAGAAACTTCGTGCTTGTTACGCACATATAAAAAGACGAGATCATCTGCGTCTCATCACCGCAACATGGATCTTATGTCATCGTTTGATTTTGTCGTCATGATTTGTGTATTAAGTGACCTTATTTTTTGTAGCCAAACTTTGTGTCGGAAGTAGTATAAGTCACGTTTGCCTCCCACTGTTGATGGTGATGACCTTTCTTTGGAGAGTTGCTTCAGGAAGGAAAGTCATCTAACCTGTAACACTTTGGCTTCGCTAGATTGTATATTAAGAGCTGCTAACCTGAGTAACACGCATTGTTGGATTTCGATCCAACGGTCCATTATGCTCTGGCTTGCATGATCCTAGGCCCATATTGAGTGTCATTTTGTATATATCATAGCACCTATGAAAGTGGAAGAGAACTAGGGCTCTCTGATACAAAACTAAAAATAAAACTTTCTATTTCCGTTCCAGCAAACTTAATTTTTAGATAAAAAAATCCATTTGTTTCATTGGTAAGCAACATTAGTGGACATCTCATAAGTGCAGAATTATATATTACTCCCTCTCTGGTAGCTTTTATTTGCAAATGCACCTCTGTATGTTCCAATTGCATATTACCTTTTAATCGAACGACTTTACCAGTTTTGCCTTTGTTTGTCATTTTTAATATTTCACCTCATTCTGCAATTGATGGCAAATCCCTTTTAGATAAGTGCTCATTATATATATGTTTGTTCAATTAATGGTGAAAATGGTTTGTAAAATTTATAAAGCATAAAGATTGTGTACGTTTTTAAGTACAGTCGTCACATAATACTAGAAACCTATTGATGAATGTAAGTCGTGCAAAATAATGGAAATATTTAATATAGAATTTATTATAATACTCTACTCAGCTCAAAATCCAAATGTCATTGTAGGGCTACTTTGTTCATCCCAAAATAAGCAAATGAAGTTCGCTTTACCACCAATATAAGAAAGAGTAAATAAATCAGGATTGCCATATTCTTATAAACTTATCACATTATTATTCACAGCAATATTATAAAAGAAGGATTAATATGCAATTAGACTAAATTAGAGGAGGTATTGCACCAAATCTTTATTGGGAATTACAGTTAACCACAATTAGCTAACTGTAAATAAATTATTGCTAACTGTAAACAAATTATTACTACATCCATTAATAGAAAAAAGTGAACGAAAAGGTTATCGCAGCAATGTCTCAAAAGAAAGGGTGTACCTGTACTAGAGGGTGGGATTATATGTAGACAAAGCTAAGAGGGATTATATGCGAAACTGGTAGTTTTTTCCTCTTATCAGCGCATATCATTTTGTTTTTACTCCACCTCTTATATTAATAGCTCTATTTAATTTTTTAAAATAAACTAATTTACATATCATTTTGTTTTTACTCCATATGTTTAATATTAATAGCTTCATTTAAAATTTTAAAATAAATCAAAATTAATACATTTTAAAAAACAATATAGAGCTATGAATATGAGACACTGAGAAAGTATAACAAAAACTGTGAATTGTAGGACCTAATTAAGAAGGTTTGGGTAGAGCAACCAGCCTCTTAGAGCACCATATCTTACCATCAAAAACGTACTTCATCATCCAAACACCCTTAATGAGTAAGGTTCACTTCTCTAAACCCCACTAATCATAAATGATGAAGTAGGTTGTTGACATATAAAACTTAATGTCAGTATAGCATAACTCCATGAAAAAGGCAAACGATCCTGTTTTAGCTACAATATGTAGAAAAACCTGTTCGCATGTATAGATGAAGTTTTTTATGTAGTGGACAGCCTTTTTTATATATTTTTTGGCAAGAATAGTGGCCAGCTATGGCTGTGTTAAACTGCTATTTTTTGGGCTGAGATCCAATCAATGTGTGTCTAGTTAATGGGTTTTTTTTATGCCAGTAAACTCTAATGTTCCCTATATTTATAATAGCTTTCATTGTATTGTTTTCTATTACTCCGTCATGTTGGGCTTATTTATGTAATAAAACATCAAAGGGCCTAACTGTCTCAATTGATATTATTTTGGGCTTGTAAAACTATCTAGGTAATGGGCCTAAGTTTGAATACCCATTAAGCTATGATTTTAAGTGGCAAATTTGAATCATTAGATGACCTATGGATGAACGGTCAAGATCGTAGGGTTCTTAATAATAGTGTCATGGTTTAGTTATAAATACACCATTAGTCATCTTAATACAGTGCCTTAAATGAGATTACTCTAAGTAAAGTTCTAAACCAGAAACTCATTATGTGATTCTGAAGAGGATTAATAGAGATAAGAGGATTAAGCTTCATTGAAGGTTTTAATGGTTACAAATATGCCTAAAACCTTGTACTAAGTTTTTATCAATTGGTATCAGCGACAGGTTTATTTATCACACCAATCAAGTTTTTTTTTAGACCGATAGAAAATTTGTGGTTGTGACCGGGTAGTTGCCGGTCCACCGGATAGCCCTCGGACTGTTGGCCAGAGCAGACTTGCAGGCTAGAGCTGGCCGCCGCACCGTGTTGGACTCTGGTTGGCGTCGACGCCGCACCGGCCCTCCGGATCAATTCCCATAGTCTGTCGGCCTTTGAAAAAATCTATTTTTTCTTCATTGTTTGCACACCGGTTTCGATTTTTTTGGTTGTCGCCCCCTGTCTCCGATCCTGATTGGCATTGGCCAGCGCTGCCTCCTCATCATGTTTGGGCACTAGCCGGTGCCACCATCTGTACACAAAGCCGATTTTTTCTTTTCCTCTGTTTTCTAGACCCTTATTCTGGTTCGTTTGAGATCAGTCACCGCCGGCGTTACTAATTGACTTGAGGGCCGGATCTCAAACCTCCGCCATTGGGCGGAACAATTTTTTGCCTCCTGGGCTACCGGCGAGCGTCGCACACAGTCGCCAAAAATTTTCTCTCCCTGTGCATTTTTTCGATATGCCCACTATAGGCCTCTGCGTTCCGTCTTGTTGCTGGATCTAAGATCTCTGCCGTCAGATGACGTATTTTTCGGTATCTCAAACGGTGGTGGGCTTCTCCTGACGGCAGCGGTCGAGAACCCTCATTGATGCCACAGGAGGTTGAAGACGACCTGCAGATGCGGGTCATTCGGGTCGCTATCGGCCTGCACTGGGCGTGAGTATGTTCTGACTGACGCTGTGGGTAAGCCCGGTGCGGGTTTGTTTACTGACCCGCGCCGCGGGTCACTTCTGACCTGGTCGCACGCGGGTCAAGTTCTAGACCTAGCCCAAACAGGTATATTGCAATCGTATATTTTATCAATTTTTTAAAAATTATTGAGTGCACCACTTATGTAATTTTGAGAGAGTGTACATTATCATTATTATAAACGACGTGAGAATTCAAGGATCATGTCTGGAGCAGATGCAGTCATGAAGAATTAATGCATTTTTTTTTTATTTCGGGCCTAAACCTTCCAACTTGTACAATTTTTTTTAAAGGACTAAACATGGACTTTAGACTATATTTTTTAATTGTAGTGTGTGGTGATGGAACCACTGGCCGAGTGCCAAAAGTCCAATGACAAAATTGACAATAAGGCCCTTGTCAATTTTGTATATGGATATTTTCTGATTGTTTGATCATTAATTGCATTCATTTTGTTATTTGAAAAGGTGATTAATACAAATTCATTTTCCACGTCCGTTGAGATGACTTAGGAGTGGCCAAAACATCCTAAGTTATTTGTCAATGTGTGAATCACATATAATGTTACCATGGGGTGCATAGTTATCATCCAGCCCCAAGGGAGGTGGTAATTAGCATCATATAATCAGATAGGGTGGAGGGTTCTATATTTTAACATGGGTGAATCCGTAGGCCTAAAGGTGTGAGGTTTTCCTTTAATATTTTATGTATAACCCACTAGCCTCATTAAACAAAATGAGTGTTTGTTTATATACAACTTAATAATTTTGATGTAGATTGCAACATTTGCCCAAAGGGAGGTTTACAATTTTACTATATAATTTTAGCATTGGCTATTTCATACTTATGCTATTGTTTATTGCCTTTATTAATATTTACATGTATTTATTCTTTTATTGTAGCTTATCTGTCTTTTATTTCTGACCCTTATTAGTACCTTCCATTATTGACTGAGGATAATTTTACGAATTGGAAGTAAAAAATTCTTTTACTTTTAAGGTACATTGACTTAGATTCGGCATTTCGTATAGATGTACCCGGCCACTCCTACATAAAAAAGTACACCCAGTGAAGTAGCATCTTTTGAAAAGTGGGAGTGGTCTAACCGCTTAAGTATGATGCTCATGAAGTTTCACATAAATAAAAACATTAGGGGATCCATCCTAAAATGTACTAAAGTTCAATAACTTTTGAAAGCTATTGAAGCTCAATTCAAGAGTTCTAATAAAGCCTTGGCTAGCACCTTAATGTCCAAGTTGTCATCAATGAGGCTAACAGATGACAAAGGGGTGAGAGAGCATATCATGCATACGCGTAATATTGCTAACCAGTTGAACATAAAAATAAAGATTGATGACACCTTCTTAGTCCACTTTACTCTAAACTCTCCGCCTGCACAGTATGGGTCATTAAAGATCTCTTACGACACACATAATACTCAATGGTTAATCAATGACCTTCTGAGTATGTATGTACAGGAAGAGAGAAGACTTAAGCAAGAGAAGCTAGAAAGTGGACATCCAGTTTCTCATAAAGGACAGAATAAGGAAAATCATAGTGTTCAAAAGAAGAAAGTTGGTAAAGGTGTGCTAATAAAGTCTACTAGTGTCATCAAGGAAACCAAATAATTTTTCTACAAAAAAAATGACACATGAAGAAAGATTGCCCGATGTAACAAAAGTGGTTTGCTAAGAAATGAGGTAATTTCATGTTTTTAGTGTGTTATGAATCTAATTATGTTGATTTTTATCATAATAGTACATGGTAGATTGACTCTGGTTCTACAATTTATGTTTATATTGTCATGGAGGGGTTTCTCAGTCTAAGGAAAGCAAATGATGGAGAACACAACATCTATTCTAGAAATAAGATGTGTTCGAAGGTAGAAGGTGTGAGAAAATATAGACTTGTTCTCCATACAGGCTACACCTTAGATTTAGAAAGAACTTTCTATATTCCAAGTTTTTTTAAGAACTTAGTTTCTGTATCAAGACTAGTGCCTTATGACTTTAATTTTCAGTTTATGAATTTCTCAATTTTTATTATTAAAGATTCAGTCACCATTGGTTCTGGTTCTTTGATTGATGGATTATATTATCTCTCTTTGCATATTTACTTTGAACAATCTATGATGTTTGTGTAAGGAAGTGCTATTAAAAAAAATTCTTCTATATTATGGCATTGGCAATTGTGGCATATCTCCATTGACCGCTTAAAGTGATTAGTAAAAGAATGAGTTTTAAAAACTCTTGACTTTACTGATCTTGAGACATGTATAGACTACACAATAGGAATTGCTCACCTAGTGTAGCTCCTATTGTGAAGGGTGACAAATTTGACTTGTTCAGTGTCCAAATAATTCTTTAGAGTTGGAAAGCATGAAGAAAATTCCTTATGCATCGACAGTTGGTAGAATGATGTACTTGGAGGTCTGCACAAGACTTGATATTGCCTTTGCTATGGGAATGTTGGGTAGATACCAGAAAAATCCAAAATTGGTTCATTGGAGAGCTGCAAAGAAAGTTATGAGGTATCTACAAGGAACGAAGGATTACATGCTTACCTATAAACATTCTAATCATTTAGATACACAAATGCAAACTTTGCTGGTTGTGTTGACTCGAAAAAGTCGACATTGGGTTATATTTTTCTTTTGACAGGTAGTGCTGTCTCTTGGAAAAGTATTAAGTAAACCCTTATAGCGTCATCGATTATGGAGGCAGAGTTTGTTGCTTGTTATGAGGGTATGCCACATGCTACTTAGCTAATGGACTTTGTCACATGACTTACTATTATGAATTCTATATTTAGGCCTTAAAGATGTTATGTGATAATAGTGTTGATGTATTCTCCATGAAAAACAACAAGAGTAGAAGTCGGAGTAAGCATATCGACATTAAGTATCTTGTTGTTCGGGATCGTGCTAAAGAATGAATAATTGATATTGAGTATGTAGGTTCTGAGCTTATGGTTGCTAATCCAATAACCAAAGGTTTACCCCCTTCTATGTTTAAGAGTCATGTGGATCGTATGGGTCTTATTAGCTCATCATGCATTTGATTTTGCTTATGTACTTCTGAATTTTTTTTATTTATCATGGCAGTTACAGTTTCTATTCTCGTGTTGTCTCTTTTTTTTGTGCACTGAAGTATAAGACAATATTTGTAAAATGAGTGGGAGCATGCCTTCACTCATAAATAAATTTTGCCACATATAGTACTTAAATAGAATGAATTAGTTGCATTGTAATACTGGAGGGGAATATTCTCTTACAAGGATATAATCGCCTTGATTCATGCAATTATGACATTTTGTAAGAGTATAAAGTTACCACATACAGTTCGAAGGGTATTATTTTTTAAAAAATTGTATGCACATACGAAAGTCATTTTAAAGTTTACCATTACCCACTTGGTTATTTTTTAAATAAAATATTTTTTCTCAAATTTAGTTTAATTGAGCAAAGTGGGAGATTTTATTCTTTCTATGGCTCAATTAAAAAGTTGTGCTAATTGGGAGAATGTTGGTTTTATTTTTGTAATAAAACATAAAGTGATTCAACTATCTCAATTGACACTATTTTGGGCTTCTAAAACTGTCTAAGTAATGGGTCTGAGTGTGAATACCCATTAAGTTTTGATTTTAAGTGGTAAATTTGAACTATTGGATGACTTATGGATGGATAGTCAGGATTTTAGGATTCTTAACAATGGTGTCCTACTTTAGTTATAAATATATTATTAACCATCCTAATATAGTACCTTAAGCAAGATTTATCTCAGTCAAGTCAAATTCTAAACTAGAAACTCATTATGTAATTTTGAAGAGGATTAGTAGATACAAAAGAGAAACTCATTATGTGATTTTGAAGAGGATTAGTAGATACAAAAGAATTAAACTTGATTGAAGATTCTAATAGCTACAAGTATACCTAAAATCTTATATTAAGTTTCTATCACATCAATGGCAATGTTTCAAGAGTATACAACGTACAAACAAATTGTGCTGGCTGATTCAAATGTGCTTCTGTATAGGCCTCAACTCTGAACCAATTTAAATTGGGCTGATACAACATTTTCACCAGGCAAATGCAGTTGCAGATTCCGTCTTTGCCCACGTTGGTTGAAGCCGTATTCCTCCACCTATGATCATATATATCTTGTATCTGACTTTAGGATTACCTCAATCTGATAGAACAAAAGAAGGCCACTTGATGCAGAACATTGGACTCCACCTTTGCTGCCACTCACTGTAAAACCAGCAAGAATCGGAGTTGGTTGATATTTTTTTTTACAGAAAGGAATTCAACATATGAACAGAGAAAAGGCCAAGCAAGGCACCAGAAGTTCATGCGGCTCAGGCATTCTTCCAAGTACCGTAGACTGAAGTAAAACTGCCACCACCATTACGCTGAGCATGAACATCAATAACCTCGCGAACACATGCACCCCAAATCCTTGCGATCTTCCCCAGTGACATGGGCTGCGGTAGCCCACATATAGATACACCAAACTTTGACATTGCCCTACTTGACAGATCTCCAAGCTCACTAGTGTTTTAATGATGATGGTTTCACACAGTAACACAGTAGATGCAACAAATTTGATTAGATATGCTCAGGTGAAATGAAAAAAGCTGTATGCCAAGAAGATTTCACCTTGAATTATCTGGCAGTTTGTTCAAGATTATAGGAGAGCAATTAGGATAAGTTTCAGGAATCAGCATTCTCAATGGTGCTATAGGAAACTGCATTGAAATCAGCATCAAGAACAGCCAATGTTGAGTAAGCATCACTAGAGGTAAGTTCAGAGATGGCAAAAATTTGCAAAGTGCTCACCATTTGTGAAGAGACTAATTGAGACGTTAGCTCTGGGCTGATGCCCACAGGATGGAAAGAGCATTTCACAGTGGTGCCATTATTTTCAGCAGCAACAGCTGAATATACAGATTCTTCACCAGAGATCTCCACATAAATGTCCATCAACCGCTGATTTGTTTCCCGGATCTCTTTAACCAGAGCACTATTTGACTGCATCAGCAAGACATTCATTAACATTATTTCAATTGCTCCAAATCTAAGAGTTGGTGGTAGAGTGGCAATACAAATACATTGCACTGACACAAACAGATTGAAAGAATTCTGAATATATACGTTAGAAATGCCATGAAGAACGATGCTGCACTAAATGCAGACATATAAAGAGTTGAC
The DNA here is from genome assembly GCA_035235625.1 of Saururus chinensis. Classification (NCBI taxonomy): domain Eukaryota; kingdom Viridiplantae; phylum Streptophyta; class Magnoliopsida; order Piperales; family Saururaceae; genus Saururus; species Saururus chinensis. Next base: position 29,284,061 of record CP141147.1, read on the forward strand.
ATTGAGCCATTGATCATAATTTCTGGTTAGCACGGCCTAGCAATGTCCAGCTTACAGTATACACATACTCCATTAATATTGATTGAATCTAGCTAAGTACAACTTCTATCGAGGTTCAACTTATGTTAGTCCTGAACTCCTGATACATGGTGCGCATTAAATTCCTTGCTAAGTATATAGACAAGAAACAAGTAATTCAGGGTAGCCAGATCATAACATTCAGCACTCCATGTGAAGTTTTTTTAAAGTGTCAAAAAGGGATTGAAGATTGATTCAGACCAAGTTGAGAAGGACAACTGTGTCAGATGTCAAGAACAAACCATAAACCCTTCAAGTGAAAATAAAAAAACCTGTCAGAACAACCATTGTACCTGAACTTTCTGCCTCTTCGTCCTAGATATTGCGGTTGGTTCCAAGTCAAGTGAATCATGGGTCCTTGATTTCTGAATACTGTCATCACCCACGTCAAGAAACAATGATAACGGATTCAAGGAGACAAGATCTAGTTCTCGCCGAATTTTCATTGTTCCAGGATCATGCCTATCAGATAATGGCGTGAAATCCCCGGCTTGTATTTCTGATCTTTCCATAGTCGCAAAGTCTTCCTCTACCTCTGATACAAATTCATTTTCATTTTCAGACTCTTCCAGTATGTCTGACTGTGTGACTATGGAAGCCATATCATTCAGAGCTAAATTACGTGCTGCAGGAAACATGGAACTCATCTGCATAAAGAAAACTTCTTAGCACTGCATAAAGAAAACACAAACGACGATTATCAACAGCTCATACTACTCCAAATGCAAGTCAGAAGACTCAGAACTAACCACTCTGACCAAACGCTGTATGGGGGACTCTTCTGCACTGGACTTTAGATCAGTGACTCCCCCTTGGTTTTCATATTCTGAGTCAGTAACTTCTCTTGGCGAGGAAGATGGTGCAATCCTAGGTGTACCAACAGAAGGTGACTGACAGGAAGTCTGTTCTTCTCTTGAATTCCCTGCATTGGAGACAGAAGGAGCACCGGAATCCTGTTTCTCTGAGTCGTCACCTGGTGTCAGTGACGGGACCGACGAGGGAGACGACGGGGAAGGGACGTCGGAAGAGTTTGCAGGTTGCATGGAGGTCCCTGTCTTAGTGGGAGATGCTGTCATATCGTCTCCTTGCCCCCGAGATGCAGGACTCCGGCCATTCCCATCCTCCATGGGTAGCGCTTCCAAGCCAAGATCCAAGCAACAGAAAGAACCCAATTGAAGCAAAAGAAAGAGCAAAAAACCGGGAAAACTTGATGGGTGTCGATCAATGAAATGAACATGAGAAGACAAAAAAGTGAAAGTGAAGAACAAAACTGGCTCCAAATCGATTTTGTCTCTCTATCGTCCTCTCTATCAGTACGGCAATGTGGGTCTTGATTATCTTGCTTCCATTGAGAACTGTAAGCAGCTGCATGCAGAGAGAGAGAGCCCGAGCTGACCGCGCGAATTTTGTTTTTTGGGTTTATACAAGACTGGGCCTACTGACCAGTGGGTGCATCACGCGACGGCGCGGAAGTGACTGGGCCGAAATTTGTATTTCTGTTTGTGGGGGCCGAAGTCTTTTTGTTTTGTTACTGGAAGCGTTTTTAATACTACCATGACAATTTATGAGCCCGATGTAATAAACGCATAGAAGCCCTTCATGTATAAGATCGATCGCACACGTATTAGTACATATTTGCTATAGTGATATTAGCTCTAACATACACTAAGCATGAAAAACTTTTCCCACTATATTATGCTTGGGATATTTGAATCGGATCCAGACACCTGAGATTCAAATACTAAGTTTTTATATTTATTTTATTTTCATATAAAAGTAATCAATAAATTCAAAATATTTGTAAAAATAATAATAAGTTGATAGACAATTTATATATAAAAATTTGTAGAGCACAATATAATTTTAAAATTATACTTCTTTCATCCTATATGAATAGCTCCATTTTTTAAAAAATATGTTTCATATTAATAGCTCAATTTATTTGTTGGACAATTAAGAAAAGAGTCTTAAAAAGTTATTTTTCAATCTTTTAGTTGTAAGGTTCACCATTCAATAAAAATTACTCCTTCTGAACTTTTGGCAAAAAAAATATTTTATATTAGTATTTTGTTCAATTTAAGTGGTTGGGTACTTAAAAAAATCACCAACTTATTTTCCCTTCTCTTATAAATATATTTTACTATTAATAAAAATTATTATTTTTATAGATATAATTTTTAATATAGGATGGAGGGAACACTTATTTTTCTAAACGGGGCTATTAACATGGTGTAGAGGAAGTACTACAAAATAAAGCTTAATGCTCTTTGGACAATTAATCTAAGTAACTTTTTTTTTATTTTTTTTAATGAGGGGTATATGTAATGGCCACATATGTACTGAGTAGATCGGGATACAAAACCCCTGAGACTTAGAACCTCATTGTTAACTTTCACATAATTAATATAGAGTAATAAGGGGAATTGATTATCTCTAAGAAAGAAAGAAAAATTAGAGCAATTATCAAAAGGATGAAGAGTACTTGAAATGACCTGTACAAGCACTTCTATTTAGAATGTGGCTATACAAACCCCACTTTTTTTCTTGTGGCCCCCATTTCTTTTTTACCCTACTAACTTCCATTAAAATTTCTCATATCCCCCCTTTTCACCCCATTTTTTTTTCCACTTTCTTCTCCTTTTTCGGCACCGACGCCCCTTTTTCAACGTCGACGCTTACGCCAATGACCTCCACAATAAGCAGCTGCGACAGCTGGTCGTGGCCACACTAACTACAAGTAACTAAATTTGCTGGCCGGTTGCTTATGCGGCCGGCAACCCCGACCAAATCTATCTGTGGCCGCTGGAGCAGCCATGGCCAGATCTAGCCATGGCCGATGGAGCTGCTGGCCAGTGGCTAGATCTAGCCATGGCTGCTGGAGCCATCTGGCTAGTCTGGAGGCCATGGCTAGAAGCCTCTGGAGTTGTAGGTGGCCAGCGGCCAGGGCCAGCTCTGGCCGCTGGAGACACCGGCCAGCGACTAGGCCGGCAGCCACGACCAGATCTGGTGGCCTCAAGTTGCTGGCCGCTGGAGCCACCGGCCACAGCCAGATCTGGCCGTGGCCTCAAGTCACTGGCCGCAGGAGGTGTGTTGCCGGTGTCAAAGTTGTCGGAAGAAATGGGAGAAGAATGAAGAAAAAAGATGGAGGGGGAAACATGGGGAAGGAATGATAAAAAATGAGGGGAAACTTGGGGGGTTGAAGCAAAAAAAAACCCTATTTTTTACACTTTTAGGGGGCCACTGGGAAAAAAAGGGGGTCTAAATAGCATCCTTCTTCTGTTTAATGCCTTTGCAATTGATGGTCCTAGCCCCATCTCCCAAATAAAAAATAAAACTAAAGTACGATCATATCGTTTTTATCTACTATTTTTTCTTACCAGACTTTAATAGATAAGATTTCTTCGTACTATGGAATTATCTTTGCTTTGTTTCATTGAATGATCCTTTGGCTTTTGCCAATGTATTCTGTGCCGACCCTAGCTAGAAATTTTGTCCATCTACCTTATCTTTGGGATAGATATGTATTTTTTATGACCAATAGATTTACTTCGTCAGCTATAATGGCTCTATTTAGAAAAATAGTGACTTTTACTCCCTTCATTCTATATTAATAGTTATATTTAAAAATAGTGGTATTATTTAATGGTAAAACCTACATCTTAAGAGTAGGAAAAATAAGTTCATAATATTTTCTTTTAAATACCCAACTACTTAAATTTAATGAAATAAAGCTTATGGAATAATTTTTTTTAAAAATGGAGTTATTAATTTAGGACAAAGGGATATTAAATAGTGGATTTCACCCTTGAGAGAATGGAAAATAACTTCTATAATAATTTTTTAGAGTATAAAACCACTCTAATTGTACTAAATGAAGTTGTTAACATGGGACAATTTTTTCCCAGTGGAGCTATTAATATACTCCCTCCGTCCTACAATAACAGGTCCATTTGGCAAAAAAAAATTTAATAGCTCTATTTTGTTATATTTAGATGGTTGAGTACTTAAAAAAGAGTATAAAAAGCTTATTTTCCCTTCTTTTAGATGTGGGTTTCATCATTTAATAAAAATTACTATTTTTTCAAACATAGCTATTAATATTGGACGGTGGAGTTTGAAAAATCAATGCATTAATAAGGCACACATCATTTATTGACCAAACTAATACTTCATTCCTTTCACAATGGCTGTTCACGCCCACAATGCTTCACCTGATCGAACTCTTTGATATGGACTTGATATGGAAATAATTTGTGTACTTAGTTTTGTGGAGACAAATTAGACAGAAGAATATTATGTATGCTAAATGTTAATATGAGATCCATATGAGGGAAAGAGCATATGCTTTCAACTGGCTCTTCGCTTTAGTGATTAGCAAAAAAACATGTTCCCTGAGGTAGCATGGGTTGTTTCTTCCCTCAAGCATATCAAAGCTTGTAAATAACACTAATTTTATCATTAAAATGATGTTTGGCAATAAATAGGTATCAATTGAATTGACTTGATCACTATGTTTGAATACTTTAAGTGCCAAATGGGAAGTCAAAAAAAAAAAGAACCAAGTGAGAGGCATTTATTAATGATGAAGCCATACAGTGATCAGATTCCAACATTAGAGCAGGCCTTCAGGTTCCATCCTTCCTAGTCTTGGTATTCCTAGGCATTCTCATATTCTCATGGGACTTGACTCCCTGTAATAATTTGTTCTTGGAATCCCCCAATCAAATACAAACCATAGCCCTCTCCTTTTCTGGTCAACAATGGCATAACTTTCCTCTTTTTGGATCTGAGTCTTGAAGCAATTGCATTTGGACAGCTTTTCTTAGTGCCCATTTGGTGATGCACACCTCATGAACCATGATCTGTGAGTCTTTCTATTCCAGGCTTTATGCTTATGCCTGCATCCCTCCCCTCATCCCATGTGCCAATGTCTCAGCATGTGATGCTTGTCTCTTCCCCTGTTCTGTTGCTCTGCCCTTCATGTCTTCATGAATCAAAAAGAAAAGCAAACCAATTCACAGAATAACAGAGGAAGACTGACACTGAAACAAATACTCTCTCCATGTCCAACATTAGTTGCAATATTTGGAAAAATAGTATTTTTATTAAATGGTGAAATTTACATATTAGAAATTTAATGATTTTTAAGTACCCAATTTTCTAAATTGAACAAAATGAAGCTAGCTAGTAGTATGAACAATTTTTTTTGCCAAATAGAGTTATTAATATAGGATATTAATATAGGGTGAAGAGAGTACCATTTTTAGTATACAAAGTTCTTCAATGCAAAAACTTTGATCCAATACTTTTCAAAAGAATCCAAAATATTTACATCAAATTGTGTTTGTCTAATGTGATTTAACCTTCACCCCACAACTCGCCATTCAATTCAAAGGCTGGTGAGAGGATCTAAGAAAAAGGAACTCAGCAACCATGTTGCAGAAAAGAGAAGAAAAAAAACCATCCAATTCTCTTCAATATCTCACCAGATCTTCACCAAACAAATAAGAAATCCTCTCCACCACCCATGAATCCTTCCCAGAACCTTTCCTCTCCTTGTCCTCCTGGGGCATCAAGGCAGATCTGCACAGTGGGCAAGTCACCTGACCAAGATCCACCCACTTGTCCAAGCACCCGACATGGAACACATGGCTGCAGTTACACAGCTTCCTCACCCCATGGTGGCCCTCAAGGCAGCTCAGGCAGACTGCGCAGGTCGGCGCCTCCTCGTCCTCGTCCTCCTCATCCTCGCCGAACCTCTCCGCAAATTCTGAAAATTGCACGACCGGCAGGCGTTCCTTGATCATCTCGGGAGAGGCAGACGGCGGAGAGGAAGAAGATACCTGCGGCTGAACCCGACGGGGCGGCGCCTCGTGGCTGACGGTGATGTCTGTTGGATCAAAGAAACCGAGATAGAAGAAGACCAGCCTGACCATGAGCTTGAGGTAGTTCCACAGGTCTAGGAGCTCCACTAGAGGCTTTGGCATGACAATGCCATAGCAGATGGAGGGGAAGCCCATGGGAGGAGGTCTGCACTGGAGGCTGGAGAGTCTGAAGGCTGAAGAGAGGTGGGAGGAAGGGAGGGGGAGAGGCTGATGGCTGGCTTGGAGAGTTTCTTGAATTGAGTTGGAAGGAAATTGAGTTGGAAGGAAAGAGGAGAGTGGAAGGGATATAAATAGGCAAGTTGGTAGGTTGAGTGGTAAAAAAGGACAAGATATCAAAAGAATGGAGGGTGGTAGTCCAAATTTAATGAACAAGATGCCATAATTAAAGAAATGGTGATTATGATTAAGCTTTATGCTTATCCTAAGGCAGCCTCTAGCTGCTCATCACCTTTATCAAAAGCAGGGATTGTCATTTGCAGCTGCAAATTCCCTCTTTAACTGGCCATTAGATGGTGTTTGATCCATTAAACTAAGCAAAATAGGGTAATTAGTTCAATTGACCGGTTTTTTCAGGTGAACATGAGAACCGTGTCAGCTGGTGTCCTTATTGCTTGTTTGTTAAAAAACTGAATAGAATTGTAAGGGGAAATGCTTTGTCATTGTCCTGTGCTTGGTGGTGAGAGTTGTTTTTGTGTCTGATTTTAGTGGACTACTACCTGCCTACTGATTCATTATTAGGTGATTAGGTCAAAAAAATGTGATACCACATATGTGGTAAAAAATAATTTTGGACTATGTTGAGATTTAAAATAAATTCAATAATAATGTATTTTTTAAAAGCTTCGCTATTAGAAAATAAGGGTTATTTCATATGGTATTAGGTTGTGATAACAAGACACGAAGTCTAGGGTGCCACCAATTCTCTTTAAGCACTTACATAAATGGTGATCGATGGCTGCGAAGCCGCTTGCCGTGTGAAAGTGATTGCACATTATGATAGGGGAGTCAATCTAGCAAGCGGTGCCTTAGTTCGACCTCTCAGGTATGAAGGGGGAGGTCTCAAGGCTCTATGATATTTAAGTGTGTGTATATATGTATATATATGTATATGCGTGCGCGGGCAGGTGCATGAATCTACAAAAATTAATTAAAATAGGGACCCTTACTCAGCAGCCGTGTCCATCTCACCGTGAACGTGTACCTCATGCACCAAATTAGTTGTATTTATCTCCTCTGTCGGGATGGTGAGAGTGACATGTCATCATCCACTGGGCTGCAAAGGGGGCCAATTTCGCGGAAGGTGGGCCTCTCCGTGTGGTGGTAGGCGTGAAGCCCAACAACTCCAATTCTCCGTCTCAGCCCGCGTTGACTGCTCCTAACTCGTCCTCTTCTCCCACATTGCCAAATCTAGAAACAGAAGAGTAGCTTCCTCTGGGGCCCACACTTTGATTGTGGCTGGGCCCGCCTAGACCCTTTTGTTGAATGTGAAACATTTGTTTGAATCAAGACTGTTGTTGAGTTTGGTCTTGACTGAAAACAATGTTATGGCCTGCAGGCTGCAGGGTGAGTGGTATTGGCTTAGTTGGACTAGATGCAACGGATTGCTTTTGTGGGGGCTCAAGATGAACTAGAAGTAAGTAGCATTTATTTGGAAGAGTTTTTAATGTTCTTTTTTAATAATAAGCACAGCGTAAAAAATATATGAGAGCATTTTATTTATGAAATTGATGATATATACACTAGTATACATTAATATTAGTATTATTAACGCTAATCTATATTTAGCATGTGCATCAATAATCTAAAATATTAAGAGCCCTATGTGCTCAGTAGGCACTAGGCCCATTGTCAATAAAGCATAAAAAAGTATTCCTATTTATACAGTGTCACTTGGTAATGTAGTTGCATCCTAAGGTAATGTTTGTTATCTATGAATGGTGCTGAATGCTAAAAAATCATGTTTGATTTTGGGAATACTGAAATGGTCTGAATGTTGTACTGGGCATTTTATGATTTTTTGGTTTAAATGGTTGTCGGACTATTTTTAAGATGTAATTATTAATATGTTTTTCATGGCTCAAATGCATTGCAATAAGCAACGGAGACGAAGAAAACATACAGTCTATTCTCTTTATCTTATATTAATCATTTGAATTAGAAAAAAATTATCTCATTTTATGTTATCCTTCCCAAAGTAATCAGTGAGTTGAGTAAAAAAATAGTGGGTGAAATAAAAAAATTATAAATTAGTTTTCATAATTATTATATTTTTTAATATGGACAATTAATATAAAACAGAAAGACTAACACAACTTCAATTATCCTTATTTAGTTTCAACATACTATACTTCATTTGCCCCAAATTAATAGCTACATTTAATTTATCAAATTAAACTAAAATCAATTTATTTTAAAAAATTAAATGTAACTATTAATAGAAGATGAAGGGAGTATGTTATAACTAAACATGAAAATATGGAGCCATAATGTAGAGGCATATTATATTGTCTAATGATTATTGAAGTAATCCCACTTGTCAGTATATAACAATATCTTTGGATTGAATGACGAAACAAAGCAAGCACCAAAGCAGCCATTCTGTTAATGGCCGCCCCCAATAGCTTTGTTGTTTCTTCAGTAATGACAGCACTATTTCAACCTATCTGGTTCACTTTTTGCTGCATTACGGCCATTGCATGCACTCGCTCATGCTTTGTTAATTTAGACTTTGGAAGTGAGGTTTCGGATATCCCAAAAGGCAGACCAGTTTGTTTTAATGCCTAACTGTACCTTGTCTTATGCATTCCTTCACTAATTAAATTTGACAATTTGTATTAAGAGTAATGCTATTATAACGTTGAAAAATCAACGTCAAAAAGTTACTTCATCATCTTAAATCCATTGATGAGTGAGACCCATACATCAATGGTTTTAAAAACTATTACATCATCATCAATTTTCTTTGTATTAATTGACTATGTTCCTTCACTACTCGGCTAGGCGAGCAAAACTGTTACAATCTCCAGATTTGATCTGACAGAGTGCCAAAGTTTCTTCATTCAAGTCTTTATTTTGAGACCTCTCTAGTAGCCAGCCTTTGGATTTTGTGATATATATAAAATAAAAAGGTGAAAGAATGCAAATGTCCATTAAAAAACAATCCTGTTAGAAGGTGTGTGCATCCCTTAAGGGGGCAGGTGGGTTTTAATCACTCACCCATCTCTCGCATCAGATCGCAATCCAATGGCTCATGTAGCGCCAGATGCATATTTATGCGATTCAGCCATATTAACTTTTTTATAAAATAGTGAAGATAATACTAGAACACAGGTGACAAGAATGTCATGTTTGCTAAGTCTTCATTCCATATTTACTGGGAGGTTGGTTTTGCTGTCAACGTCAGTTCAAACCCCCTAGCACTAAGTCCACAAGAGCTCAATTTCTAAAGAAACCTAACCTCAGCACCTGAAAAGATCCCAAACTAATTTTTAGTTTGCTGCACTTGCCGCCGCCACTAAGCACACACCATCAACCTAATTGTTAGGTATTCCCTCTGTCCCGTAATAACTGTCGTCATTACAACAAATAAATTGAAGTTTTAGTTTTTTAATCCACACTTATGACCGGGTGGAGGGAGTTCTTTTTTGTCTGAATTCTGAAAGAAAGTCAGATCTATTAAATAGGAAACAACATTTTCTCACTTAAGTTAAAACTAATGATGTCTCTTTAGCTCTTTGTTTCTTTTCCACAATCTTCTTGATTATTTTCTGGAAATTTTCATTCTATTTATAGCTTCGTATCCAATGGTTCTAGTGATTTTATTTGTTTTAATAAGTAGTTGAACATCCTTAGGGACGGTTTTTATTGTTGGTTACTTAGGCTGAGTTTGACTCACAAGGACAAATGAGGGAAAATTTTATGGTTATCTTGGAGGATGTCCGCTGGGATATTTTTCAACCATCATAAAAATTGACAGTGCACATGTTAGCATAAGTGATACACTAATGCACATGTGCTTAATGTGTTTTATTGTGTGCGTCATCGATCATGAAAATCGACTGCCTGTATTTAGTAGAAGATATCCCAATAGATACTAAGAGGACCAAAAATGCTTCCACAAATGAAGCTTGCAGTATTTAAGGAAGTTCTTTTTAGTACCAAATAATTTTATAATAAATTTTAAAATCAAATCCACTCTTGAAGCTTTCAGTGGAACGGGAATATTTTTTTTCTAGTCTTTGATACCCCAAGTCAATGGTGCATACATAAACGCACAATCCGCATACATGGACTGTGATTTTTAATACAAGACCCTTTGGCATTGGTGGCTTTATTCTAGTGAAAATAGTTTAGAGCATTTGTTGGAGATGAATTAACTAAACTAAACTCCTACTTTGGTCAAAGAAATGCGAGCAAGTTTTTACTATTTACCAAAGTAAACTTGCAATATTTATGAAGTTCTAAAATATTGCAAGTCTACTTTGGTAAATAATAAAAACTTGCTCACGTTTCAATTATTTAATTAAAGTATTAATTTTTCTTTATTATATCTATTGACTATACGAGGTTAAAACCTACTCCCTCTATCCTATATTAATAATTATATTTAAATAATAATAATTTTTATTTAATCATGAAACTTATATCTAAGAGAAAGGAAAATAAATTTATGATATTTTTTTAAGTAACCAACTATTTAATTTAAACAAAATAAAACTATTAATATAAACTAAATTTTTTGTCAAATAGAGCTATTAAATTTAATTACTTGACTTTATGTATCCTATCATTCAAAGCTTTGCCAAGTTATGATTCAATAGAAAAAAGTGGGTTTCACACCATAATTGCACAGGACCCATTTCCCTGTCATCTCAAAACTTGGACTAAAATTTTATTAGGCAAAATAGAGTATGGATATAATTTTTTATAAATAAAATCATTATCCTTTTGGCCTTGTTACCCTCTTTGCCTATTCTTACCATCTTATGTATCCAACTATTCAGAGCTTTTACTTGTCCTTCGCCATAAGTCTTAAACTAGTTAAGTAAAAGTTATCATTACGCCTTCCATGTGTCATAATGAAATTCTTCGGTTATAATTAAACGAGCTTCAAACATATATCAGATAGAGATTCCAACTAGTACTTAAATGATTATTTAATAAAAGTTCGTCAATGTTACCATCATTACTGCCTTTGTCCTTAGGTGAAAAAAGAAGAAAGAAGTAAACCAAAGTAGACTCTTACGGCAGAGATACCTAATTTGTAACCTAGTTTCCACTTAGTTACTATAGGCTTTAGTGTTCCTTAAATTCCAAATATGTAATATAAAAGGACAAAACTACCCTATACCCTCTTGGCTTTCATATGCTAACTGGAAATATGTGGGATTTTATTCATCAACTACCAATAAAAAAATCTCTAGCCCAATTTCCTTCTTTGTGTCATCTCACCTCCCTGGCGGCATCATCCTCCTTACCACCATCGTCCTCCCCGACAACATCATCCTCCCCTGTAGTTCTCTCCTCTCGTGTATGTATCTACATATTGGACTTAGTTTAAGTCTACATAACCATAAAAGGGAAGAGTCTAGGGAAGAGTCTACCATCTCTAGTGCACTCATTTTCCTCCTTTTAATCTTGGTCATTCATACAGGTTACCTCCTTGATGGGTTTAGGTTGAAAATTTTGCAACTCTTATTTGAATGAATTGAGGAGTATATTATTCATGGATTAAGGAGCATATTGTTCATTAAGGTTGAAAGATTAATTGGTTGTTATGGCATAACTTCTCAAATGTAGAAATAGAAAAACTAGAATGCATGACAACAAATAGAGAAACTATTTAAAAATCTTTTTTTTATTTATAAGCTCTAATTTTAAAAAATAAACTAATAAATATCACTAGCAACTTAAAATAATAACTTTTATTTTTACTTTATTCTGAGATGCAAAATTAAAAAAATTAAAAATGTAAAACTAAAAAAACATAATATTGAAATTGCAAAATTGTAAAACTGCAAAACTACGCCTCCCCCTCTCTTCCTCTTTTGCCCCCCTCTTCTTGCTCAAGTGTCTCATCCTCCTTATCCTCTACTTCCTTTTCCACCACCTCCTTTCCGTCCTCCACTTCTACCTCCTCCTTCCTCTCCTCTCTCTTCCAAAAATGAAAAAAATATAAAAGTAAAAAACCAAAAAATTAGAATTGCAAACTAAAAAATTGAAAACTAAAAAAACTAGAACTTTGTGAATTACATAAAAGAAATAAAGCTTCTAATTAAGGCCCACCATCATAATATAATATGTAGTTCACAAAGTTCTAGTTTTTTAGTTTTTTCAATTTCCTTATTTCTAATTCAAGATTTTCATTTTTTTTATTTGTCTAATTTAATAATATTTTTAAAAGAGGGAGGAAGAATCAAAAGAGGAGGCGGAGATGAGGCATTTGTGCTTTGTGCATGGAGAAGGGGCAAAGGAGAGGAGGCAAAAATTTGCAATTTTTTAATTTTACAGTTTCAATTTTATAATTTATAATTTTAATTTTTAAAATTTCCAATTTTACAGGTCATAGTCAAGTTCGTTTTTTAAGTGTGACGCTTATGAATAAAAAATGAGATTTTTAAATGACTTCGATCCAGTTTTGAGTTTGCTATTACATGTTTCTAGTTTTTGTTTATGTAGAGAAGTAATATATTAGCATCCACTTAATCTTCAAAACCTTGACGAGCAATATATTCCTCCATCCATTGATAATATGCTCCTCAATCCATTCAAATAGTTACAAAACTTTCAACCTAGACCCAAAACCTTTATTTTGATTGTGACTCATTTTTTCCATAACATAAAACCAAGAAGAAGGTAATCGACTAGACAACTAAGATTAAGAGGAAGAGGAAGAGGAGTGCAATAGAAATAGAGGCCTCCTCCTTTTTATGGCTGTGAAGTCCTAAACTAAGCTCAACGTGTAAATATAGACACAAAGAAGAAAGGGATGCAGCTTGCAAGGGAGGATGATGCTAAAGAAAAGAATGTTGTCAAAGAAGTAGAGACGACATAATAGAGGAGACTGGGAAGGAGATGTATTTTACTAGCGGTTGAGATAAAATCTAATTTCAGTGTTTTGTTAGCATATTAAAGAGAAGAGGGTAGAGGTTAGCTTTGTCCTATATTAATAATTATATTTAAAAAAATAGTAATTTTTATTAAAAGGTGAAACCCACATAAGGAAAAATAAGTTTATGATACCCTTTTTAAGTATTTAGCCACTTAAATTTTTACAAAATAAAATTATTAATATAAAATAATTTTTTTTAATTAAAGTTATCAATTTAGAACGGAGGAAGTAAAAACTAAGTTACATGGGTATATCACTTCTAAACTATGAGCCTACTTCGGTTAATTCCTTAGAATGAACGAGACGGGTGGGCTTTTTTTTTGCCAACCAAGTTCGACAGCATCCCATACTGAGGTGTGCCAAGCAAAGGTTTTGATCTCTCCTTGCGCAGAAAAACATTCATCAAGAATGGCCCATGTAGAAATAGAAAAAATGACATGAGCCCATCCAAAGATACCTTTCAGAAGAAGTATTCCACCTAGGCCCAGTCCATCAAGGGAACTCCTTCGTGGAGATAGCATATCCTCTTCTTATTGTGCTCTACATCTCATGATAGAAAAGCCAATTGCCAAAACACAGCTAAATAGAGAATCATGACAAGGAAACCAGCTAAGATTTTGTCATCTTACCATGAGGGCATGCCATCAACTAGGAAAATAATTCACAAACAAAAAAACTTGAAGGGAGAATGTTTTGTTTGCTATAACTGAAGAGCTAGTGTTGCAGGGCTGGAAACACAGAAGTTAAGAGTCTGTGGAGGGATCAGTAGAAGCCAAAGGCGTCTCCACCATGATTTCTACCAGATAAATGGCACTGGGAACGCACACTTCAATTGGTCTTTGGGGACGTCTTGTGTCCCTATCGTCCACATTTGAAGACCCTTATCCTCCTCATCATCTCATTCACATATGTTATGCGGCAAATGTGGATGCAGACATAGCCACATCCTTAAAGTCGCCACTCTCAATTCATTTCTTTTGTTTCAACATATGAACCGCAAACGCTCACCATTAATCACTCCGTCACAGACTTAGTCTAGTCCTGGCATTTGTTCTTAGCTCCTTTCTACTTTTGAGTGCCAAAATAGATTTTTGTCTGCTAGTTTCCAAGTCAACAAGCATAGTCCATAGAGAAATCAACAGGTGGAAATAACCAAAATAAGATGAATAAGAGAGAGAGAATGTTCTCATTAGCTTTGTCAAACAGGTTGATGACTAGATTTGGATACATTCGATTAGAACAAATGTAAAGGATACTCTATAGTGTTGTTCTAAATTGGTTATTGCTTCTAGTTGTTAGTCAAGTCAAGCTGTGTTTTCCTTTTTTTCTTCATTAAGGTGAATTGTAGTGTATATCGTTTTTATGTTCAGACACTCTCCCTACCTAAGTTAGGTTCTCTGATCAGTCTTGAATGTTATGTCCCGTAAACAAAGTGTATCAATATAAGTCACGCAGTGAGAAGAGAGCATAACGTTCACCCTTTTTTTCATCTGATATTCCGGGGAAGTAGAAGATCCATGCCGCGCGCCACTTTGAAGTTCTTGAAAAAAAATGCTTTTGGCCATGAGTATGACATGAGGAAGAAAGCAAAGTAATCCAGACCACAGGCTCCCAATGCTAACGAGTAACAGCAGAAGAGAGGCAAAAGCTAGCAGGGTTCTGCAGCTGTAATAGTAGATAGGTCATGCAGAGCCAGGGTGATGCCTTGCACAAGCGATGTCACTGTTGTGGGCCAATTCGCCTCAGGGCAGATGTTCCCCTTGCACATAGGTGTCTCTTGTCCACATCCAAATGTAGACTCGTGGAATGATTCGTGGCATGTGATTGCCAGACCTACTTGTCTTGTTTTCATCTTGTAGGCAGACACAATGCCCTTTCTTACAGGATACTAATTCACCATGGTGAGTTGGTGACACCTATGGGGGCCCTCCTTTAGCTTTACCTCTGATATTGCCTTGTGTTCTCTTAAGCTCTCTACAGTATTCAAGTATGAAGTAACAATGTATGGTGAAGAATATGCGTGGCTAGGTGTTGGTTCTGTGAAGAAAGACAGTGTAAAGCATGAAACCTACCGGCCAGGGCACCAGTCCAATCAGTGATGTACTAAGACGAATTGGCAGAGTTATGCAAGCAAAGATGCTTAGCTTTTGGTGGTACACTTCCCTTGGGCAAAGACATAAAAGTGCAACCTCCCCACATGATCATAAGGGCATCTATCATGTGACTCAATCTTGCCGGGCCCCTTACATATTATATGGAAAAAGGAAGCAGGTTGGACCTGAACTGGGTGCATAGTAGTACTGGAGATGGGTGCATATGAATTATTCATTCCCTTTCTTCTCATTCATGCTACAGTGGAGACCCCTCAGGTAGTTGACACCGTGAAAGCAAAGAGAGAAAGAGAGGGAGAGATGACTGGCCGGTGAAAATACTTCTATTAGATAATTGGTATATTGCACAGGGAAAATATTTCTATCAGGTATCAGATAATCATAACTTATTTAGGGCTAAAACTCAGAAAGCTTAAATTGACTAAGTTCATTAAGTAACATACATGGTGAAGCATGCACATGGCTAGGGTTAGGTTCTGTAAGGGAAGATAGTCCTGAAACCTACGAGACAGGGCACCCACACAATCAGTGATGGTACTAAGAGGAATTGGCAGAGCTTTGCAATCCAAGATGTTTAACTTTTGGTGCTATACTTCCCTTGCGCAAAGACATTCAAGTGCAATCGCCCTACATGATTTTAAGGGCATCTATCATGTGAACTCAAGCTTGCCGGGGCCCCTTACAGATTATTGTAGGGGTAAAGGAAGCAAGGTGAGATCCAAAAGGGCTAAAGTTGATGCAAATTAGTACCGGCAATGGTTGCATATGAAATTATTCATTCCCTTTCTTCTAATCCATGCCATAGTGTTAACATCGCCCGTTTCTTCCTTTGCTTCTCATCCGTATCACAGTGTTGGCTGTTGAGTAAAATAAGCACAAAAATAATTCATCACCTATAGCTTAAGCTATTTGTATACAACAGTTTATCTAATATGGTATCAGAGTTAGGACCATGAGAGATCCGTTCAAAATTTTTGTGGCACTATTACCCCCGTTTGTATAATTTGTAGTCACATCCTCGTTCAAAGCTTAATGGATGCCTGGCCGTGAGAGAATATTATTGAGTGAATTAACATATTGATAATATATTTCCTTATAGTTTGAAGTATTATGAAATATTCCCTCCATCTTATATCAATAGTTATATTTAAAAAAATTATAATTTTTTATTGAATGATGAAATTCACTTCTAAGACAAGGGAAATATAGGAATACGGTGAAAATTATTGGCAATCAAACTACTGGCGTAAAGATATGATAATTGATAGTTCAGGATGCTCCCTTCGGTGACTCCTCTCCAGCAACTGATCCTGGCACAACATGAGGTTGTCCTAGAGGATCTCCCTCTCTGGCTCCAATAGAGGTCGTCCTCTTCCTACATTGGTGCGAGGAAGTATCTCTCTTGCCTCAAACATTGGGTGCAAGATGCTTATTCCCTCTCCCAAATTGGTCAGAGAAACAATGGGCGGGGGAGCTATAAGACCTAGACTTTTATTTCTTTTTTTTCGGTCCAGTTCTTTTAGGAGTTGTATCTTAAGTCTTTTTGGTTCAATTATGAGACTTGACCCGGCGACTTTATATAGGGTTTGACCCTAAGCACTTTATAAATAGTATAGATCTTACTAGACATAATTTTGACAAACCTACAGGATTAAAAACTAAACTCAAATACAAAGTGAACGCACCTAAGAACATCTAAAACAGACTTTGGATAGCCAAAGTTATGAACATTTGAAGATAAGGGTATAGTATAATTTTGAGCCTACACAATTTTTTGCAGGATTGACGACCAGGCCATTCAGATTTTACCCATTTCCCTCTCTCTTGGTACCAACAAGCAGTGGCACACGAATTCTTTTAAAACTCTTTGACCAAGTCTCTCAATCTCCTACCAATTGATTTTTGACTCAAAAACTGACCTCTTTGATTGACCAATCATGACTTATTTGATTCTCTCACTCTAACCACTTGTAGTTGGAGGAGATTTTTATGTGAAAATACTATTAAAAGGGGAAAAAATTTACCCTCTCCTCTCCCACACTTCCCTCCCTCTCCCTTGTGGTACATGCCCCTCTCCCCCCCCCCCCCTTCTCTCTATGTTCACGCCCCCTTCTCTCTTTCTTTTTTTCTATCTATTTTCAAGTTTATTTCAATTTCTTCTACTCTCTTTTCTAAATAAAACAACATTGATTTAAACATTTCTCTCATAGTAAATTTCCCTCATTTTGAACTTTTTTGTGCTATGAATTGTGGCTTATAAAGTTATTTGATCTTCATAGGATTCGAGTGCATGGAGGTCAAGCCTGAATAAAAAATCAGAGGTAAGAAAATTGACCTATGAATCTAGATTTTTATAAATATTCATTAGTACTATTAGGAACTATATGATTTTTATAAATGGATGAATTGAATTCAGGTACAAGGTGGATTTTTTGTTTATTTTCTTGCATTTTCGTAAATATTTAGTTGGCATGATATTTTCGGCTTAGTATTAGAAAATCTATAAATAATTCTATAGACATCTAAAAATTATTAAAATTTAACTATGATGTGGTACTATGTAGATGGATTTTCTATTATTTTTTGATAATTTTACAAGCCACAGGTAGGTCAAAAGACTAAATTACCCTTCTAATTTCTACTATTATTATATTTCCCAAATGATTGATTTTAGGTATAATAATTTTTATATTAACTTATTATTATCTTAGTAGCAGTCAGTAAAAATTTCAATAATTTATGATGTGTTTATGATTTATTACGAATTTATCTCTAAAGACTACATTTTATACACTCTATATATGAGTTCGTACAATCAAGGAAAATAGAATAGATCTTCTTCTTTTATTCTTTAATAATGTATATTTTATGATCTGATATCAGTAATTATAATATATCTCATGTCCATATGATATTAAGAGGTTTCTACTATTATGTGTGTATATATGAGCATGCATGCACATAACGAGATATATGTCTGGTGTTTAACGAATTAGGCCTTTACTTTCACAATATTATAAAATTATGTATCCTCTAATATTATATGACATGTCTATTTATGATTAGGAAGGGTTAAGGGATTTCATATAATCTACCTAACAAGATTATAAAAATAATTTGGGTAATAGATCACACAACGGACAACTCAATACTCTTCTATTTTTTAATTAAAAATGAGATGTGTGATGTTTGATGGTTGAATGGAAAAATACATTATTAGCAACGGTCGTTACGAGGGTTGCTATTAGTATCCTTATTGGCTACATACACTCTATGTGTTGCTAATACATATTTTTTTAGCGACACATATATGTATACGTCGCTAAAATATTAGGTAATAGTGATGCATAGACATATGCGTCGCTACTACCCTGACTAATAGCGTCTCATACTATTATGCGTTACTAATAGTTTTTTATTTTTAAAAAAATAATATATAATTCCATTCTCTCTCCCCTATCTATCTCCTCCTCTTTCTCCCTGTCACTCTCTCTCTCTCTCCCTCCTCTCTCTCTCTCCCCCCCTCTCTCTTCCTTTCTCTCTCTCCCCTCTCTTTTCTATTAATTTTTTTAAAATCAAAAACACTATTCTTAACGCATAGTTAGATGCATCGCAATAACCTTAGGGTAGTAGCAACGCTTCAATCTATGCATCACTAATAATATTTTTTAATATTTTATTAAATAATTTATAATTTAAAAAAAATTCTCTCTCCTCACTCTCCCTCTCTCTATTATCTCTCTCTACCCTCTCTCCCCTATTTCTCTCTCCCCTCTTTCCCACTCCTCTCTCTCTCTCCTCTCCTCTCTCTCCTCTTCTTATCTCTCTCTCCCCTCTCTCTACCCTATCTCCCTTCTTTCTCTCTCTCCTTACCCTCTCTCCTCACCTTCTCTCTCTCCCCTCTTTCTCTATCTTCTCTCTCTCTCCTCACCCCCTTTCTTCTCTCTCTCCCTCTCTTCTCACTCTCTTTCTTCCTCTCTCCCTCACCCTCTCTCTCTTCCCTCTTCCTCTCTCTATCACTTTGTCCTTCTCTCTATCTCTATCTCTCTCCTCTATCTCTCTTCCTATCTCTCCTCTCCTCTTCCTCTCTCTCCCCTCTCTCTCCTCTGGCTCCTCTCCTCTTCCTCTCTCTCCCCTCTCTCTCCTCTATCTCCTCTCCTCTTCCTCTCTCTCCCCTCTCTCTCTCCTCTTTCTCCTCTCCTCTTTCTCTCTCTTTAAGAAAATTTAAGAATAAAATATATTATATATAAATAGTAAAAGTTTAATCTATTATTAAAACTATATTTTATTAAAAATTTAATATTTATTTATTATATATACAAATAGTAAATAATTAATAAAATATATTATATTTAAGAAGTTTATTTTTACTTTTGTTTAATATTTATCTATTATCTAATTATTTATTAAATAAAGTTAATCAATAAAGCTAATATCGACGTTTGTAGACAAGCATCGCTATTATCAATATTATTTGTGAAGCATATTTATAGACGCCGCTAATAGTTATAAATTTTTATTTTTTTTATTTGAAATTTATTACTATTAGTAACACTTTTATTAAGCATCACTAATAGTATACGTATTAGCGACGCTTAAGAAAAAGTGTCACTAATAGTTATGAATTTTTTTTAAATGCATATCTTTTAGCGACGCTTATTATATAAAACGTCACTAATAAGGTTCGTATTAGTGACACTTTAAGGTAAGCATTGCTAATACGTGGCTATTAGCAATATATATGATTTTGCGTTGCTCATAGTTTATTTTTTGGCGATAATTTTCTATACGTCGCAAGTAGTTATTTTTAGCAACGCTTGTGTATGAGTCGCTAATAGTATATTTTGTTGTAGTAGATTTGGGGAGTCCAAGCTCCCAGAGGTGTTCATCTTGGCTTGTGTCATCTAGCTCTACAAGAACGATCTTCATGTGGGAGGATCTACTCAAACCCTTGGGGAGCTAATGTCCTGGGCCTCCATCCTTGAGAATAACCATTCCATCCAATTGTCCCCAAGTGCAGGTCTTCCCATCTTTGGACGCCCCCTTTCCTTGGTGAAATTAAGATGAACATTGATAAGGCAATGTTTGCCTATCTTAGTAGGTCATTGGTGGGTCTTTGTGCTCATGATGATACTGAGGTGGTGTTAGAAAGTGTCGGCCTCCTGAGCCCTAACATCCTTTGTGGGGAGGAGGCTGAGGTCCTCGCCCTGGGCCAAGCCATCTCCTATGCAATGGATATGGGGTGGTCTCACATCACGTTCAAGGGGGACTGCCTTTTGTCATCTCTTTATTCAGGGAGAGCTCTTTTGGGGAGGGAAGGCTTTGGCCCATGCTGGCAGAAGGAGCCTCCAAGCTGGGTCTCTTCCACAATGTGGCTTTCTCCTTCATCCACTACAACAAAACTGGGTATTAGCGACGTTTATATAAGCGTCGCAATACTATGCGTCGCTAATATATGCTAATAACGACATATAACAAACCATTACAAAAAAGACAACTATTAGCGACGCATAAGATTAAGCGTCGCTAATAATAGTCTATAAGTGTCGCTAATAGATATATATTTATTTTTTTTAAAAATAAATTTCAACACTATTAACGACGTATACTTACAAACATCGCTAATAGTTTCAACAATAGCGACATTTAAATATGAGCGTCGCTAATAATTCTCAATTTTTAAAAAAAATCAAAAAATAAGAACTAATAGTGACGTATATACTATACGTCGCTACTACGTATTTTTATTAAAATTTTATTAAAATTTTTTTAAAATTTTATTATTTTTATTTTTAAAAATAAAAAAAAATAATTAAAATAAAATACTAATAGCGACGTATATAGTTATACGTCGCTATTAGTATTTTTATTTAATTATTTTTTATTTTTAAAATTAATTTTAAAAAATAAAAAATATTAAAAATTTAAAATTAGAGGAAAAAATAGTGTGTAGGTAGATAGGAGAGGGAAGAGAGAGGGGAGGAAAGAGAGAGAGGAGAGGGAAGAGAGAGAGGAGAGGGAAGAGAGAGAGAGGGAGAGGGTGGAGAGAGAGGGAGAGGGAGGAGAGAGAGGAGAGAGAAAGGGTGGAGAGAGAGGATAGGGAAGAGAGAGAGGAGAGGAGAGGATAGGAAAAGAGAGAGAGAGAGAGGAGAGGAGAGGAAAGAGAGAGAGAGAGAGAGAGAGAGGATAGGGAAGAGAGAGAGAGAACGGAGAGGGGGGAGGGAAGAGAGAGAGGGATTTTATTTTGTTATTTTTTTAATTTTTTATAAATTTTTGTATGTTTTATATTTAAAAAATTAATTTAAAATAAAAAAATCTCAAAAAAATTTTGAAATTAGAGGAGAGAGAGGGAGGGAGGGAAGAGAGAGAGAGAGAGGGAGGGGAGAGAGATAGAGGAGAGGAGAGGGGGAGGGAAGAGAGAGAGGGAGGAGAGAGAGGAGGGGGAAAGAGAGGAGAGGGAGGAGAGAGAGGAGGGGGAAAGAGAGGAGAGGGAGAGAGACAGAGAGGGGAGGGAGGAGAGAGGAGAGAGGAGGGACAGAGGAGGAAGAGAGGAGAGGGGGGAGAGAGAGAGTGATTTTATATTGTTGGTTTTTTAATTTTTTTTATTTTAAAAAAAAAAATTAAATTAAAATAAAATACTAATAGCGACGTATAGGAATATACGTCGCTATTAGTACACGTATTAGCGACGCATATCATTATATGTCGCTAATACATGTACTAATGGCGACGTATACAAATATACGTCGCTATTAGTATTTTAAATTAAATTTTTTTATTTTTAAAATTAATTTTAAAAAATAAAAAAAATCTCAAAAAAAATTTGAAATTAGAAGAGAGAGGGGGGAGGGAAGAGAGAGAGAGAGAGAGGAGAGAGAAAGGGTGGAGAGAGAGAGGGGTTAGAGAGAGAGGAGATAGAGGGCAGAGAGAGAGGTTAGAGAGAGGGGGTAGAGAGAGAGGGCAGAGAAAGAGGTTAGAGAGAGTGGGAAGAGAGAGAAATTTGTTTTAGCGACGGATTTGAGTAAACGTCGCTAAAAGTATATATTTAACGACATACGGTCCTAGTGAATGTCGCTAATAATTAAAGTTTTTTAAAAAATACCTGTGTGGGGAAATTTCGCGCTCGGGCAAAATTTCCCCGCACCGTATAAATCCCCCCCAGCCTCGTCCTTCGCATTTCACCCTTTGCCCATCACCTGCTGCCCACCGGCGCGCAGCCCTTGTCGCACCGCACTGTCGCGCCGTCGCCTCCGCCACACTGCCATGTCGTCGCTGTCGCCCCCCTCAGCCTTTGCCCACCGTCCTCCGCCTCTGTCCCCCTCCCGGTCGCCCTTCTTCCGGCCCCTCCTCCCCCCTCCTCAGGTACTGCCCCTTCGGCCTCCGCCGCCTTCCGCCCTGTCACTATTAGTATAGGGGAGGGAAGAGAGGGAGGGTGAGAGGAATTTTATTTTGATTTTTTAAAAATTTTTATTTTTAAAAAAATAAAAAATATTAATAAAATAAAATACTAATAGTGACGTATAGAAATATACATCGCTATTAGTATTTACTTTTTTTATTTTTTTATTTTCAAAATTAATTTTTAAAAATAAAAAATTGAAATTAGAGGAGAGAGAGGAGAGAGAAGGGGAGGGAGAGAGGGAGGAGAGAGAGGAGAGGGAGGAGAGAGAGAGGAGAGGGAGGGGAGAGAGAGGGAGAGAGAGATAGGGCCAATAGAAGAGAGAGGAGAGGGAGAGAGAGAGGGAGGGGATTGAAGAGAGTGAGAGAGACGAGAGAGAGGAGATAGAGAGGAGAGAGAGAGAGAGAGAGGGGAGAGGTAGAGGAGAGGGAGAGGAGAGAGAGGCGAGAGATAGAGGAGAGGGGAGAGGTAGAGGAGAGGGAGAGGAGAGAGAGGGGAGAGGTATATTATATAATATTTATTTTTTAAAGATTTTTTAATAAATTATTTTATTTTAAAAATAAAAAAAAATAAACGCAATACTATTAGTAACGTATTGAAAGAGAGCAAGGAAAAGAGAGGAGATCGAGGGGAGAGAGAGAGAGGAGAGGGAGAGAGAGAGGAGAGAGGGGAGATAGAGAGGATAGGGGAGGGAAGAGAGAAAGGGTGAGAGGAATTTTATTTTAATTTTTTAAAATTTTTTATTAATTTTTTTTATTTTTTTAAAATAAGAAATAAAAAAAAGTAAATACTAATAGCGACGTATAGCTATATATGTCGCTATTAATACGTGTATTAGCGATGTATAAATATATATGTCACTAATACCTATACTAATAGCGACGTATATGCATATACGTCGCTATTAGTATTTACTTTCTTTTATTTTTTTATTTTCAAAATTATTTTTTAAAAAAAATTATAAAAGATTAAAATTAGAGGAGAGAGGAGAGCGGGAAGAGAGAGAGAGGGAGGGAAAGAGAGGAGAGGGAGAGAGAGAGAGGAGAGAGAGAGGAGAGTGAGGAGAGAGACAGAGGAGAGCGGGAGAGAGAGAGGGAGGAGAGAGAGAGAGAGAGAGAGAGAGAGAGAGGGAGAGAGAGAGAGGAGAGGGGAGGGAAGAGAGAGGGGATAGGGGAGGGAAGAGAGGGAAGGTGAGAGGAATTTTATTTTGATTTTTTAAATTTTTTAAATTTTTAAAAAATAAAAAAAAGTAAATACTAATAGCGACGTATATACCTATACGTCGCTATTAGTACGTGTATTAGCGACGTATATGTTTATGTGTCGCTAATACATGTACTAATAGTGACGTATATGCCTATACGTCGCTATTAGTATTTACTTTTATATTATTATTTTCAAAATTATTTTTTTAAAATAAAAAATTATAAAAAATTGAAATTAGAGGAGAGAGGAGAGCGGGGAGAGAGAGAGGGAGGGAAAGAGAGGAGAGGGAGAGAGAGAGAGGAGAGTGAGGAGAGAGAGAGGAGAGCGGGGAGAGAGAGAGGGGGAGGAAAGAGAGGAGAGGGAGAGGAGAGAGAGAGAGAGAGGAGAGAGAGAGAGGAGAGCGGGAGAGAGAGGAGAGCGGGGAGAGAGAGAGAGTGAGAGAGGAGAGGGAGGAGAGAGAGAGAGAGAGAGGAGAGCGGGGAGAGAGAGCGGGGAGAGAGAGAGGGAGGGAAAGAGAGGAGAGGGAGAGAGAGGAGAGACGGAGGAGAGGGAGGGAAAGAGAGGAGAGGAGAGAGAGAGGAGAGAGAGGGAAGAGAGAGAGAAGGAAAGTGTGGAGAGAGAGTGAAGATAGAGAGAGAGAGGAGAGAGAAGAGAGAGAGGAGATAGAGACAGAGGAGAGAGAGAGAGAGGAGATAGCGAGGACGGAGAGAGGAGAGAGAGGGGAGAGAATGGAGAGAGGGGAGATAGAGAGAGAAGAGAGAGGAGGGAACAAAAATCTCTATAAAAAAATGTTTTAGCAACGCTCGTGACGAGCGTCGCTAGTAGACAACAGTAGCGACGTATAAATTTATACGTCGCTACTGAATTCCTAATAGCGACGCTCGTGACGAGCGTTGCTAAAATGTCTTCAATAATAAAAAAAAATTTGCCGCGGTAAAGTGTGAATATTTAGCAACGCTCTAAAGAGCGTCGCTATTAGATGATCAGTCGCGACGTATATTGAGAGCGTCACTAACAAATTTTACTAAAAAAAAAAAAATTCCGCTCGTGGCAAAATTCCGCGCACAGGGAAATTTCGCTCGCGGGCGAAATTTTGCCCGCGCCTTATATCATCCCCCTGCTGCTCCTCCCTTCCCCGCTGCCCAGCTCCGCCGCCCATCTTCCGACCTCGCCCAGCTCCGCCGTCCATCTTCCGACCTCGCCGCTCCACGCTGCCCGGCACCTCGCCGCCCCGCCGTCTGACTTCCGACCGCCCCGCCACCCGAAATCCGTCTCCCCCCTCCCTCCCAGTGTACGCCCCTGCCTCCACACTGCCTGGTACCTCGTCGCCCCATTGTCATTGCCTCCCCACCGCCTCCTCCGCCTCTCCCCGCCACCGTCCACGGCGCCTTGTCCTCCGGCCCCCACCCCTTCCTTTCTCTTTCCCCTCTGGTACGGTCTCCTGCTCCCTCCGCTTGCTCCAGTTGCCCGCCGCCACGCAGCCCCTCCGCCCCTGGCCTCCGTCCGCCGCCGACCACAGCCTCGCCGCCCCACGTCCCCCTCTCCATTCTCTGCCTGCCCCGTTCCCCTCTCCCTCTACTCCGGTCCCACCCTCACCCCCTTCCCCCTGCTCAAGCCGCCGCCGCCGTGCCTCCCCTCTGCCCATGGTCTCCGTCTTCCATCTTCCGCCGCCCTCCGGTCCCCCTCCCCCTTCGCCGCTGCCCGGTCCGCCCCTCTCCACGCCCCCCCCGGCTCGGTCCCCCTCCCTCCCCGATGCCCCCCGGCTCGGTCGCCCCTCCCTCCCCCTTGCTCGGTCCCCCTCCCTCCTCCCCTGCTGCTCCCCCCCCTCCTCCCTTGATGCCCCCGGCTTAGTCGCCCCTCCCTCCCCCACGGCCCCTCTCCCCCCTACTTAGTCCCCCCTCCCTTCCCCACTGTTGGCCCCTCTCCGCCCTCCATCCCCCCCTTTCGGTCCCCCCCTCCCTTCCCCACCGCTAGCCCCTCTCCACCCCCTCCCTCCTCCCCTCTCCCCTCCCCTGTTCTCCCCAGTTCGATCCCCGTCGGTAGCTTTATGCTGCCAGTGGGCTTTTTTTATTAATTTATTAAGTCACTAGCGACGCTTTTATAAGCGTCGCTAATGACTTTGTTATTTTTTTATTTTATTTTTACATTAGCGACGTTTATGAAAACGTCGCTAATGTCTTTTTTATTTTTATTTCATATTAGCGACGCTTACAAAAGCGTCGCAAATGGTTTTTTTTTTTTTATATTTTTTATTTCATATTAACGACGCTTACTAAAGCATCGCTAATAGAAAAATAAAATTAATTATTTTTTTAGTATTTTATTTATTATTTTTAAAAAAAAATTATCATTAGCGACGTATATTAAGCGTCGCTAATAAATAACTATTAGCGACACTTAGTTATAAGCGTCGCTAATAGTAAAGTATTCGCGACGCTTATATGCGTCGTTAATAATAATATTTTAGCGACGCTTATGATAAATGTCGCTAATAAGCAATAGCGACTGTACTTTTATCGACGTATTTAGCAACGTTGCTTATGCGTCGCTAATACTCATTAGCGACGCTTATAGTACTTTTAGCAACGCTTATTAGCGTCGCCAATACTGCAATTTGTTGTAGTGATCAATAAGGAGGGAGCAATGTTGCTTACTGCTTAGCTAGGCGAGCAAAACTTTCATCTCCCCTCAGGCTTGGACTGACATAGTTTGTAAGTTTCTTCTTCCTACTTTATGTATTGATAACTCTACTTGCCTATTGTACTTTGCCTTTCTGGCTAAGCTTATGACACTTTTTTTTAAGTATATAATCACTTAAATTAAACAAAATAAAACTATTAATATAGAACAAACTCTTTTTACTAAATAAAATTATTAATGTAAGACATATGGAGTAATAATTATCTAACAAAATATCATAAGTAAAAATTTCATAATCTAAAATCTATTGGAGGCAAGAAAATGTGGCTACACATAACCTTTCTTTTATCAGATGGCTGGACACAACTAATTTATGGGTGTACTTTGGCTTACTCTAAGCAGTCTAAAATACACATGCAAGGGCCAAATCTTATTTAGGACTAAAAGACATAGGAAAGCTTGCGTTGACTATTTTTATGGCAAAGGCTTTGAGTTGACTAACAAGTTCATGAAGTGACTACAAACGTGAAACCCTAAAAAGGTCCCCTAGAAAGAGTAACAATGTCAGCTTCACAGCAAAAGAAAAGTAGTCAATCATCAAAATCAAAGAAAGTAAAGCAAAGTACCCAACAAGAAGAGGAAAGCAAAGTACTCAATCATCAAAATCAAAGAAAGTAAAGCAAAGTACCCAACAAGAAGAGGATGGATAAAAGGCTCCTGTCTATGGGGCACCACGTGCAGTAGCGCCGGCCCCATCGAGACCACCACCTCCGGGGCTTAAAAGCAAAAAGCACCCCGAAGGCCATGAACATCATAAAGCTTGCATGCATAACTAGGAACTGAATGGCCCATGACTGCAGCGCATTTGCTCTGAACTATAAACAATGCAGCCATGCAGCCCTATAAATTAGTTAATGTGAAATGAAGATTATTTAACATGTACCTGCTTTAATACACATTAGATTAAGATAATTGTGATAATATTATGCTAATCACTAGTTTTCCTAGGGATGCTAGTCCATGTTCATGCACAAGTCTGAAACAGCAACTCTAGCACCAAAATCTTTGGCTTCTCTAGCATTTGACTGACACTGTAGATCAGGACTCAAGTAGGCTCCCATGGGAAATTAACACAAACTCAAATGAACCTCCTAGTCTAGTATCATGTTGGCCTAACAATGTACTCAACAGTCACATCATTATGTATCTCTTCAAATATTTTATCAGCAAGGTGTAAGAAAGCCTGAACAAAGGTTGGGACGAGGACCGAGGCACCCAGCCCTCTCTCTTCGAACTTCGAAGCTTCCCAGCTCGGAGCTCGAAACTTGTACCGAAAGCGTCTGCCTTTGTTCATGCGTCGCGCAATAATGCCCGCAATCTCTCCTTCAAATGACAGACGACGACCCCTCTTGGACTTGCACTGTAAACTTCAAACTTTACAGCGTTTTACGTACCTTTTCTGGGGGCCAGGGCAGCCTCGGCATTTCGGCCAAAGGATTGAGCCATGGCCTACTGGGGGCCTGCAAGGACAAGGACATGTTAGTCGGGATCCTCGTCTCATCCACCGATGCTTTGCTATTAATTATTCCGAGCTTTCGTTGGTTTCCAAGCGCTTGTGAGAGTGGAGGCGATGGTGGGGCGAGGTGCTCCAGGCCCCAGTGCCAGGCCTCGGGAAGAAGCTTCCAGTTCCTGAACACCAAGAGAGAGGACCCAGACGAACAAGATGCAGGGAAAATCGATATTCGAGCAAGAATCATGGTTTAGTCATTCAAGAAAGAAAAATGCTTTCGCGAAATGAGGATATTCAAAGAAAAAGAAAGGAAATGAGTGTAATAGTTTCTTAATCATTTGCACACGCAATTATACAGCTCTAATCACCCTCCTCATTGGAATTACAAGTTAAGATCTGTGGGCATATGTTTGTCCAAGTCTAAGCACGACCCACGAAGACCGTCTCTGTCTTCGAGCATCTGTTATTTCATTTAAGAGAATTTGGCGTTTGCTTTTGTTCTTTCCTCTCTCGTGTTTGTGTCTCCATTGACTCAGCAGAAAAATGACCCCCGTTAGGCCAATGGAAAATGTGCCTGCATGTGCAAATTTAGCCAAGGCGATGGTGCAATGCTACTCTGCAACTCTCATTCATGTTGCCACTAATCAATAAAGCTTATGCTTCACTTGTGCAAGGGAAATCTTGGCTTTCTTCAGTAAAAATGGCATCTGTCTTCTTGCTTTGGCCTGGTTGGTCAAACATAAGATGCAGTGCCTAAATGGAAATTGCAATAATTATCCTAGCAACCTCGTAAGAATTTGTGACCTTTTTTTGTCTGTGAGGTTTGACACTACCATTTCCATTTTCATGCAATTTTGCTCTATGATCATAATCACCAAATGCTCCATCAAGTCCAAAATTTATTTTGGTTCAAGCTGTAAACGAACTCTATTGCAGATCATAATTAGTTCATGCCCATACAGTTACACAATCTCTGCTCCTTACTATCCGAATGAATGACAAGTTATTTATTGCACAGATAATCTCTTTACCATATAATTCTTGACTATAAAAATCAATCAAACCATCAAAGTTTTTATTTTATTTTATGAAAAACGATCAAAGTTAAGCACAAATGCCTCGGTTGAAATCTTACACCCCATATCACTCTGAATCCTGAAATTTACCTGGATCACCCACATGAGCTTTCTGGCATGCATGAAATTGGTCTGCGGAATGCAGACTAATCATGTGTTTCCTATAATCTTACATGCATGGGGAACGGAGACCACTAGAGGCAGGCAATGTCACCACACACAAATGTGTTAGGTACTAAGCTGCCAGTACGCCCATAGTCAACCACAAGCTACTGTATGTACATCTGCATATGTGTAGAGATGTAGGTAGCGGTATCTGTAAGTATAGGGTATGAAGGTCCCCTGACCCTTCATCAGAGGATGACACAATCAATGGCAGGAGTCCCTAGACTTTCTTCCCTGTACGTTTGGATAGTCCCCACAACTGTCTGTCCCCGCTGCTGGACAAATCTGCCATGCCAATAATGCATGGGGCCTTGTAAACCAGTCGCCCTCCCCCCCTCTCTCTCTATGGACTCAGCCTTCAAGTATACAGCCCTTGTTCATGCTGAAGAGCAGTAGTGGTGCTTCCTGTTACTTGTTCTGTAGAAAATTTTCAACCTTCGATTCCTTACCAACACTTGCCCTCTACAGTTCTCCATCCTCTGCTTAAGAGCTTGGAGCATTTCATATATGTGAGCATTTAATATGTGTGCATGTTGGTGAGCATCTCAGCCTGCAACAAGGCAAGGAATATAGGGGCATCTGCATTTATTGCTGCTGGTGCCCCCAAGCCGAATGTTGGCTGTTGGGAGGAAATTGAAGGACGGGCACTGGGTGTCGGCGTGGGAGCAAGAGACATGAGAATTGAGTTGGTGCAGTACTAGCCTATCACCACGCAGCTTTCAACGACATTTCTTCTGCTGCTTCGGCTGCCATGGAGAGCCTTCAAGGACCCATGGACCCCTGTGTAAGTAGTAAATGCTCGGTCTTGATGCACTCAGTCCACGGAACTGAACTGCATTTATTTCATATTCACTGCTTTGTTTTGATGTTGCTAAACTGCAAAAGTTGCGACTCTTTCCCCAGTCTAGAGATTCTATACTGCTAGTCCTTCTTCTGCAACACAGACATGTTCAGAAGACCCATTTGAAAAGGACCCGCTTTTTGGATTTGCTTTATTGGCTTCTTTTCGTGACTGTTTTTGAATTTGTAATCCTTGAGGCATTTGAAGCAGGACCCAGGTACTGATTTTCTGCAATTTTTTCTGTTTTCATGGTGGGTTGTCTCAGTTCCACCCGGGATTGGAGTTCTTGGAGGGGGGAAATGGCGAGGACTTCAGCTCAGAGAGTGGGAGCTTTGAAGATGCCTTCTCGCATTTCAGCTTCCCAGAAAATGTGCCATTTCTCCAGATGCTAGGGGTGGAGCCTCCTTCGGTGCCACCCCTGGCTGAGCCCAATTTCCAGCTCCTCCTCCGGCTGCAAGAGCAGAAGCAGCCATGGAAGCCCGCCCAGTTCCTGGAGCCAGACGCCCGGGTCCCGGCGCTGGAGCTTGAGAGCTGCATCACCAATGTCTCAGAGTCCCAGTCGCCGGTTAAATCAGAGACCAAGGAGCTCCAGTACCCACTTTGCACCTCCTCCTACCCAGAAGCCGCCAGCTCTGGCTGCTGCAACAACAACAACAACCCGGAGCCCAATTCCCCTGAGATTTGCAAGAGAGGAAGCTCAATGTGGGCGGTCCAGTTCAACAAGCCGGTGGCCAGGGAGAAGAAGAAGAGGAAGAGGACGAGGCCCTGCAAGAACAGCGAGGAGGTGGAGAGCCAGAGGATGACCCACATTGCCGTGGAGCGAAACAGGAGGAAGCAGATGAACGACCACCTCAACGCTCTTCGCTCCCTCATGCCCTCCTCCTTCATCCAGCGGGTAAATGGCCATTAACCCAATTGCAAAATTGTCTTCTTCTCTTCCCCCATTTGATTTCTGTCCAACAATGGCAATTCCTTAGAAAATTCGAAACTTTTTTGGCGCAGGGTGACCAAGCTTCGATTGTTGGCGGCGCCATTGATTTCGTGAAGGAGCTAGAGCAGCTGCTGCAGACCCTCCAGGCGCAGAAGCGGCTGCGGGAGGCTGATAGAGAAGGAGGAAGCCCGGATTGCACCCCCCCGTTCAACGGCTTCTTCACCTCCCCTCAGTACAGGACCTTTTCCGCCTCTCAGCGGCCCGACATCAAGCACCTGGCAGAGAGTTACGAAGCGGCAGCCGAGGGAGGTGGCGGGGAGTTCACTGCGGAGAACAAGTCGGCGGCCGCCGACATCGAGGTGACCGTCATCCAAACCCACGTCAACGTCAAGGTGCTCTCGCCCAGAAGGCCCGGCCAGCTCCTCAGGGCTATCACTGCCTTGGAAGAGCTCTTCCTCACCATCTTGCACCTCAATGTCACCTCACTAGACCAGTCTGCTCTTTATTCATTCAACCTTAAGGTATCAATCTTATAAGCTTATGAGAGTATACAAATATCATTCCTTATCATGCATAATCTTCTATGATAGTCAGTAGTATGAATGCACTATTTTACCTTAAGCTAAAAAGAAATTGAAAAAATATTGTTAACATGCATTATGTCCTATGCTTGAATTTGTGTTTTGGATTATATTTTCTTTCCATTTCAATATTTATCTCTAATTTATATTGTTTGATAGTTAATTGTGTCCCAACAGTTCAAGCTAACAAGAACATGCTATTCAAGTGATTAATTGCTATATATCTGATGATTAGGGGGAAACTGATTAGTTGTGGTATGGTGGATGGTGTAAGCAGATTGAAGAGGAGTGCAAATTGGCTTCAGCAGACGAGATTGCAGCAGCAGTTTACCAGATATTCAGCTACATTAACAGCAGCTAAGACATGGATGATCCACTGATTCATTTGTTGGTTCTTTCAATCTCCATTGACTGTTTGGTTTTCTGTGGAGAAGAATTAAGGGTGACCCAGTTTCACTAACAGTAGGGGGATGACAATGGTGGAAGATTAATTAGCTTTTGTAAACACATCTTATGTAAGTCAGGGGTGGCGATAGGGGCAAGGAAGCAGGAAAGGTTTTTGCCTGTTTTGGGTGGTTGGAAGCTTGGCCTGATGTGAGACATGTCCAATTTTTCCCACACTCTAATGCATGTTCTGCGTTTGTCAAATTCCAATTATTGTACATGATGTTCTGTAATTTGTCCATTCAACTGATGTTTATGTTGTTTAGTGGACAGATCCATTTCATATTTGATTTCTGCCATTGGGAACTAATTTTAACTGGAAGGATCTTATTAAGTGGTAGTGACTTGATGCTGGTAATGGAAATTGAATAGGGGAACTAATCATGGAGGGTGGAAATTTTCATTGTGTTTAATCTGGGGCTTAATGTTTTTGCTTTTAAGATAAGTTTTTATTAAAAGGCCCAGACAATGACATTGCAGGTGACTCATCCTTGTCAAGAAACGGGTCCATGAGTAGTTTATCCACTGCCTAACATGTTGTCCAATTAGAACTCACTAATCGTACACATTTGGCTGTCCAGTTCAGATTCAGACATCTCATGTTCTAATCAATCATTCAACTCTAATAACTAGTATGCTTCTTACTTGTTATATTGATATGATAATTCTTAGTATTTGCATAGACTTCAGGTTGCTCATTTTCCACTGGTGTCTAAATTCCATTTACTTAAGTCTACTCATCCCTAGCACAAAATAAGATGAAACATGCTCCCTCCATCCCAATATTAATTGTCTATATTTAAAAAAATAATATTTAAGGAATCTAATTTATTAACTCTATATAGCAACATTTTTTCTCCATCTGCTGATAACATGAAATAGGATAATTAATATAGGACAAGTTTTTTTAATATCCTAGCACTTAGTATGGGACAGAGGGAATAATACCTCATGCAAATAAAGAGTCCATTGATTTGGAAACAAATTAATAACATGGAAATGTTATCTCTCTTTTTTATGACAATAACATAGAAATAGTGTCAATCAAATAAAGAATCTATTGATTTGGAAACAAATTAATAACAAGGAAATGTTATCTCTTTTTTTATGACAATAACATAGAAAATTATCAATCCTTGGTTGCATCCTCTACGTGTGGGTTTTTTTATAAGGTCTTTTCTATTACTTCATCTATCATGTATTAATAGCTCCATTTGAAAAAATAGTAATTTTTATTGAATGGTAAAATTGAATAATAGAAATAGGTTATGTAGCTCTTTTTTAAATACTCAATCACTTAAATGGAACAAAATGGAGCTATTAACATGGAACAAACTTTTTTCTAAATAGAGTTATTAATTTAGGACGAATGGAGTATATAATAAGAGATGGTCTATTATATAATAAGAGATGATAGAGGAAGCATAGCATCTCTCGCCACTATTAACCCATAACATTTCTCCCTCCGTCCCACTTTGAAAGTCTACATTTAGTTTTCAAAATGAACTTCATAAAAACTATTCATTTTGAAAACCAAATTAAAATAGGATGGGTGGAGTATATTATTTTAATTTATTAACCCAAGTAAAAGGGGTTTGGCAATTTGCCTCTTAAAACATTGTCCCGCCAATATAGAGGTGTGCTCGAGGACTCCCACTTTCTTATGTGTTGTTTTTGTTATCTCGCAAATATGGAAGTGTTTTTATTGGTCCACTCTGACAATGAGCCCACCGTAAGGAATGCATGAAAGCCCTTTATTCATGAGATCAATGGTGTATACACTAGCACACATTAATGTCTGTAGTATTGGCGCTAATGTGTACTAGCATATGCGCCATCTATCTCAAATATCAAGGGCTCATATGTGTTTCTTACACTGGGCTCATTGTTAGAGGAGAGCATGAAAAACTCTTCCCACAACCACTCTATTGTTTAATCCATATCATTCTTACTTGGTTGATCTATAACATTATTATTAATAAACATGTCTATAATGCCTTCCGCAAAAAATGGTTCCTCAACTGTCTAAGAAAAGGTGTTACTTGCTTGACTATGTTCATTGGCTTAGCTTAGCTCAAACTCTATCACATAGTATTTGAATTTTTGCCCAATATTCTTCAAACTCGGCCACTCTAAGGCTTAGCCTAACAATTCCCTACATTTTCCTTTTTGTTGTTTCAACATTTCCTTTTACTAATTACTTGTTACCACTTATATTGTATAAATCTTGTGTTCCATCTCTAAAGCACTACGATCTCTTTGTATGGAAAGCATTTTTAATGCTCCCCAATTGATAATAGGCCTAATATAAGCTATATATGGGAGTCTTTTATCCATAAGATCAACGGTGTTTATGCTAGCATTAGAGACACTAAAGTGCGCTAGCACATGTACCGTCGATATTAAATATCAAAGGCTTCCATACACAACTTATACTTGACTTATTGTTAGTAGGGAGCATGAAAAATATTTTCCTTCACATGAGTTCCCTTCTTTATAAAGTGCATGACTTGAAAATTTCTATGTTTTTGCTTGATGTTTGTTATATTTATTGTTTTGTCATTCTTTATATCTTAAATTTAGTGCCCAACTTTTTATAGTTTGGATAAACATCCAAATTTTCTCAAATCAGACCAAGCTCGAAGCCAGCCAAAATTGCCACTTTGTTACAGAGAGCTCAAAAGGTCTAAGCATGAAAATCCCGATGCTCTACCTACTTCTTACTATGTACACTTATTTATCATGTAACTAAACATAGCTATATACTCTTAACATTATTTGGAATATTACTAAATTTTTTTAATGGTAGGATAGTATTGTAAAATAGTTTCTCAAATACTCCATCTGAACTACATTAATAGTTCTATTTAGTTTTTTAAATAAACTAATTTTAAATTATTTTAAAAAAAATAGAGCAACTAATGTGGGATAGAGGGAGTATTCTTAAAGGTACCCACCCACTTAAATTAAGCCAAATGAAGTTATTATTACGGCCAACAAAATTTTCTACACAAAAGGACTATTAAAGTAATAGGTTTTACGAGTAACAAAATCCTAATTTGATTAAAAAAATTCTTGAGCTAGGCTTGACTAGATTGAGCTCAGACCAGTTGAAAGTTATCTACACCATCTGAATTTGAAGTCTTGCAAATTGACACATTGTCGGGCTTGCGTGGCCACCCATCTCAAAAATAAGAATTTGGTAACTGACGCAATGGCGACGAAAGGAGCGGTAAAAAAGCGTAAAAAATTATGCTTTAACTTCTGATTAGATATAGAATGTGAGTCACAATTGACAACATAGAAGATTATTTCTTCCAATCCAATCATAGAAATAGAGATTAAAATAAGTTTTTATTATATAAAGAAAAAATAAAGTAAAAATAACATTTCTAAATTTGAAACTTAGGTTAAATAGAATGGTAAAATCAGGTGGTGTAAAAATATTTCCTGAAGGCAATGACAGAAATCTACAGTATCCACACATAGCCGCATCCCAACGGCCAGTTATACTACACGCCATCTCTCTGCAGTTGTAGCAGTGGAGTTGTGGTCCAATCATAATTAAGCTGTCAATCAATTAAGGTATAGTGGTCCAGGCGCAATTGAGAAAGGGACACCTTGCAACTTAGCTCAGTGATGAATATGTTCGATTATCACTATATTTTTACCCAATCAAGAGTGCCTTATTGTTATATTGCTAAATTTGTAATGTTAGAAATTTTATAATAAGAAAAGGTTAATATGTGCCTATTATTCAAGAGTTGTAAGCTATTGGATCAAGATTGGGTGGTGTGCATTAAACGAAGAGAGGCAAGCGATCCAAACCCACATGATGTTGGATTGGGATCCAATGGCTCGTAGCGCCCCATGCCAAGACGCATGAGTCGGACACATAATAATTGGGGGTCTTTATAATAAACTCTACAATTCTAAGTAATTAGATAATTGGACAACTATTTGAATATATTAGATAGTTGGACATGTTCTGGTTACTTAGTAGAACGAATCTCCGTGCTCAACTAATTGACCAATTTGGCAAGCTAACATGACCGATTGACTGATTTCCATGCTTAATTCATCAAGTTCTAATTGAATTTTGTATTTTTATAAATATATTTTTTTGTCACAAGGTGGGAGTAAAACATATTCTTTTTAATATACTATTTTCATCTTGTATTAATAGTTATATTTAAAATAATAATATTTTTTATTAAATAGTAAAATTCATATTTCAAAGAAGATCAAATAAGTTTATGATACTCTTCTTTTAAAATGCAATCACTTAAATTGAACAAAATGAAGCTATTGATATAAAATAAATTTTTTTTAACAAATAAAACTATTAATTTGGGATATATACATTACTAACATGGTTGAGACAAATTCATTCCATTTAGTTAGTTTTAGTAATTTTTTTGGTAAAAAGTTAGTTTTAGTGCATGTTGTGTTCTTATTTATAATATTTTGTAGGGCTTTTCTAAGTTAGAATAGATGTTGAGCTGTTAAGATGATACCACCTAGTTAATATCAGGATAAACTTCCTCAGTCAAAATTTCCCATATTTAGTAGTCTATCCAGTGCCTTAATTCTCCTTCCTCGATACCTATGACACTTTATAAAAAAAATATTACAATAATTTTTTCCCTTTTTTGTTAAAAAAAAGTCTATTAATATCAACCCATGGAACATCAAACAAAAACTCCCAAAGATGAACGAATCAACAACATCACAAAATTAGTATGAGCATCTGCAACAAGATTACCTTTCCAATACATATAATTAAAGGTAATTAATTTAATTTTATAAATAATATAAATGTATTCTTAATAATAACTGTAATATTAAATATCTCCCTCTTATATTAATAATTTTATTTAATTTTTTAAAATAAATTAATTTTTTAACACAGGCTCCACACACAATAAACAGGAGCGGTCAGTGTCCACGGTTTTCGTATCGGGAAGGGCCGATTTCTACGTTTAGCGAAAAAGAAAGAGCCGATACGTTCGCTGTGATTGAAGCTGACGTGGGCCGTAAGACTCTGGGCCAAAAGTTACGGCCCAGTTCTGTTGAGGGCTAGGTCAAAGGGCGACGATCCCCGTAAAAGCTGGAGTTCATCAGACAGGGGAAAAACCAGCGACCCATCAGAGTCATGTCAGACACCATGTGCGCGCGTCGCCGTCAAACCCTTCTCTCTCCCACCCGCAGCTTTTTGCTAACCGGATGTCCAGCACATCAATGCTTGCGCCTCTTTGCAACTCAATGCGTGTATCCTAGCTTGTATGCGACAACAAAAAACATCATCATTGCTATAGGCCATATAAATTAATGGGAAGAGTTTTCATATTCTCAGTCCTTTCGTAGCTGAGATCCGTGATGTATATCAGTACCACTAGTATTAATATATATTAATATATATAGTCCTGTTTATATAATATAAATTTTATAAATAAAAAATTTTAATATATTTTTTTCACTAAGCTCATTATAGAGTGAAATATTAAAAATACTTTTAAATTAATAGTGGTGATGAATATAAAGCTAAAGCAAAATTTTCTAAAGAGAAATAGTAGTGATGTAGAAGGTAATTTAGGCTTTTTTTTTACTTTTTTGGGTGCGGAATTTAGTTTCATTGTGCATCAAGAAAGAAAGATATTTTGCATAAAAACCTTATTAGTTAGTGTTATAATTTATCATACTCTTTTCGTTTTAAATTAATAGTTCTATTTAGTTAAAAAATTTGTTCTATATTAATTATTTTATTTTATTTTATCTAAATATTAAAATGTTAAAAAATAGTATCATAAGCTTATTTTCCTTCATCTTAGATAGTTTCACTATTTAATAAAAATTACTATTTTCTAAAACGTAACTAAGGATAGAGGGAATATAAAACTTGTAAATATTTTTCTAATAACTTCTAGATAGGGAGATTAAGGAGAGACAAAGACAGCTTGAGGAAGGACATGGCTAAATTCATTATGAGCAAAAAAAACTGTAACAATTGAGGAGGAAATTTGATCCAACAGCAATACAGGGAACTAGATCTCGTAATGAGAACATACCACCCCAAAAACCTCAATCCACGATCCGTCCGAACGACAGTTCCTCGAAAAAACTTTGTAAGTGTATTTGTCCAAAATGAGTTAGAGGAATGTGATAAACCAATCGACTTTCCAAAAATGAATAGCAAACTTTTGCAGGTCTTTGGAGTTGAAATGTGACAACCAATCAATTTTGCAAAAACCATTAGTAAAAGTTGTCTGTAGTGACTACAATTTTTACTAACACTTCAACTCTTTTCTTATATTTTTTTAAAATTTGTTTAACTATTTTTTCACTTAACCACCCACCCAACATTTTTCCATTTTCTTCCACCTTGAACATTGCTGAGGATTGCATGCATTGTCCATACTCCACCACTAGCCCCAACTGGAATATTTTGGATTTTTCTAAGTTTTAAAAATTAAATACGTAAAAAAATATTGACCCTTAATTTTTTCAGTTGAATAAATTCTTAAATAAATAGAATTTGTATCTAAAACCTATGTGGTTATAAAGTAGATAGAAGAGCTTCGAAATGCCGCAAAGTATACATGAATTGGAGTTCGGATGAGAGAGTTTTGACCATTCAAAGTTGAATATGTTATACAAGGCTCGTTTACCCACTTTAGATATATATTTGGGTCATTTAAGTCATTTTGTGAGCCCAATTAATTAGAGTGGTAAGAATTATTAAAATATAGCCTTAGTAGTCCGTTTTGGTACCACTTCTAAGTAATCCCCATGTTTATAAAAATGTCATCTAGGGCTTATTTTGGGGGAGATTTGGGAGCCTTCAGAGGGAATGTGGAGCAGACGAAAAAGTTTCGAGGAGGCCAGTTAACGACGAAGGGGAGGAGCGAGCTTGAAGACCGGTGGTAATGAGATAATGTCGTAATATAGATTTGATTAGTGCAACTTAGGCTGGCATCTCATTAATGATTCTTTTTAAGAAATAAAAATAAATTATCTTGTTGAAAGTTTGGAAATTTGGCTAGAAGATGGTCAAAGCATTGGCCGGATGCAATACACTCATGCAAGCACTCGTTGAGCCATGCAGGTTCAGGCCTTGCTAACTTGGCCTCACCGGCCTAGCCTCACCAGCATCAGCGGCACTGGCCGGGCCAGCCTCGGCCACGAGGGATGCAATTGTCGATTTTAGGAGAGGAAAACCAAAGTCGTTTCAGCTCTAGGCAATGCTAAGGCAACCATAGAACGACGGCAGAGCTTAGGCTCCTGGAATAGCCGGATGATGGCAATCCGATTGATCTCAGAGCATTGCCTAGCTGTCGTCATTCCCTGCTATGCTAACCATCCAAGGGGAAATAAAAAAAATAAACTTATTGTGGCCATCAAAGGAGTGTGGTGTAGACCCTATCGTCAAAAACATATGTAATAATATTATATATTTTTGACATTTGTATTTATAAACTTTAGTTATCATGAACTAGATATTTAATTGGTGGGTTTGTTTTATATTTATGAAAGAAAAAAATTTTCATAATTTATCGTTTGTCTTTTATTGAAAAGGGTTTTAAAAATCTAGGTTGTAACACCAACCTACTAAGATATTGACACATGATTAAGATTGTACTTCATTTGGGTTTTTAAAATAAATTAAAGTTAATTTAATTTTAAAAAATAAATATATTAAAATTAGACAAAAAGTGTATTAATTTATTCTTATGTACATTACTACACTAGAAAAAAAAGGTAGGGTTAAGGAATCAACATCGCATGTCTTTTTCAATCTCAACTTAGGACAAGGAGAAATTATTCATCGCTCTCATAATATCTTTTTGAAATAACCTTTATTTTATTAAAATTGTTGATCATAGTTAACATACTAGGCCCATATTATTATAATTATATACTACATTTGTCCTAAAATAAGAGTCTTATTTATTTTTTTAAAGAAATTAAAATTAATTTATTTTAAAAAATTAAACAATATATTTATTTTAAGACAGAGAAAATATATACTAGCGTGAATATAGAAACATCCTCTCAGAAGCACTGAATATGAGTGATTCTATAAACTAACTTAAGTTTATGTATAAATACTAAATACATAAAAGACCCTAGACCACGTCGTAGAACAGTTCTAATGGATGCTTTCTCCAAGCCACGGCCCACGGTTTTCATCATCTTCTTTGTAGCCTTAGTATTCTTCACAACTCCGGTGTGGGGACCCGTTTGGGCCGTACGTTTGAAGCCAATGCAGGGCATGTAGGAGAGACACATACGGACTCTGCTACGGCCAAGCGAAGATATATACGGACTCTGCTACGGCCCAACAAAGGCGTCAGACGTTGTCAGGCCCACCTTCGATTTGGTGGGGGCCACACAGCAGCTCTTGGGAATGCGCGAAAACGTTCCAATTTTGACAGTGATGGGCCGTCTTCCCTGCATGTGTCCGTACGCGTACGTCTCATCCTCACTTGTCCCACCCGGCACAATCTTGACCACGTTGTGAAGGCCCATACTGGTTGGTAGGGTTTGGGCTAAAATTGGATTGTCATTGAGTCAGTGCCAATGTGGCTAAGCAATTGACAACGCAGTTTTTGCTCTCTCTGTTTTTAGCTAACATACAATAACAACCGAGATTGGACGCAATGCAATCAAATAACTTTTGGGCCAATGGACCACTTGGAGGTGAACTTGTGAGTATACATGTACAATATGCTTGTAGCAGATGCCTATTGAACGTGACATTGGCTGATCTTAGCTTTTTGAGTTGGAAAGTATTTTTTATATTCCTTATTGATAGTGACCTTAGCTTAATGAATTTACATGAACTATCCATCGAAAAAATCAATGGTACACGTGCTAGTGAATGTTAGCATCAAAGTTGTGTGCAGTATGTGTGCCATTGTTTATTTTCAAATATCAACGACTTCAATACATTCCTTATGTTAGGTTCATTGTCAATAAAACATAAAAAATACTTCCTTTGAGTTGCCCCACTTCATCATCATCAAGGTTTTATTTTGCTTCATATGCATATGACCACGTAAGGTGTCTAGTGCACTCCCAATCCATTTAACCAACATAAAAAAAGAAAATGACATAAAA
Organism: Saururus chinensis; assembly: GCA_035235625.1. NCBI lineage: Eukaryota > Viridiplantae > Streptophyta > Magnoliopsida > Piperales > Saururaceae > Saururus > Saururus chinensis. The sequence goes on from CP141147.1 coordinate 29,325,159, forward strand.
TTAGATGTATCTAATTTTTTAAATTATTTACAATTTTTTATAATAATTTTGTATTTGTTATGGCATCCATTTATAATTTGATATAGGGATTGAATATTGAAAAAAAGAGGTGAAAATAAAATTTTATTGGAAATTCTTGAACTGAATATGTTCATGGAATACTTTGCTTACCAAAATAAGAGCATGTGGCCCATATCCTAAGGGCCTTTCTAGTAGGGCTACAAGAGGGCTAGGTAGGGCTGGGTCAACGTGAGGCCTTGGCCCTAGCCCTAAAAATGATATCCTCGTGCTGACCCTACCCTGGCCCCAAGCAGGCTTTCAAAATATCAACCCTAAGTAGGGGTGTAATTGGATGAACACGGAAGCAGACAAGGTTGGTCTGCAGCCGCCCGTTTACAAATGAAAGTCATGTCCATTTGTCCGCTGTCTGTGACAGACACAAGATCTGTTCGTCCATATCTGTCCGTCACAGACATGGACAATTATAAAAAACCGCCATTCTTCTTCATGCGGCTGGTGGTGCAAGGTGGTGATCCGACAGCCTTGAATGGTGGAGATGAGAAAAGAGGTGGGAATGGTGGAGCTTGGTAGAGAAAGGCAACGGCTTGGTGATGGTGTGAGACGGCGAGGAAGAGTGGGAGGAGGGGTGTCACGCCCCAGCACTGCCCGACCCGAGCCGAACCTGCTCCAAGGGCCAGTCAAGCGCGCGGGGGTGACGAGGGAAAATTAAGAAACGGTTTAGCGGAAGACTTAACCCTAAATACGGGCGATCTAATAGAATTACAGAGTACGCACATTCCTTTGAGCAAGAGTAAATAAGTAGAAAAAAAAAAGAGTCGCTTAACTCAAAATAAACGACTAGTCTCAAACCCACATACTTAGTCAACCATATCCCACTCTGACTCAAAAATAGGTCTTAGACAACACAACCGTATAAAGTAACATAAATCCAACAGAGAACCATACACAAAGGTCCTAAACATAAAGCATAAACCAAGGAAAACAAGTCACATAAGAGTCTCCAAGATCACATCCAAGTCGTATCCGATCTTTCCTCAAAGAGGAGATCCTGTCCATTTGCATGTCGCACCACACAGCCCCAAGCAAAAACACAAGAAAGAGGGTTGAGTTTAAAAAACTCAGCAATGGTTTTTAATATAACTATCATCATCGGAAACACGATAGCATAACAATATAATCATTTAGATCAAAGATTGACAAGATGTATCATTTCTTGATCACACATACACATCACCTAAACCTACATCATAGTGTATAATCCACATAGTGTCATTCACATCATATCCACCTGCATGAAATGTATCTCTAACATACATATCAAATTATGCCTCAACATCATATCAACCTGCGTGAAATGTATTTCTAACATACATATCCAATCATGCATCACATCGTATCAACCTGCATGAAATGTATATCTAACATACATATCCAATCATGCATCACATCGTATCAACCTGCATGAAATGTATATCTAACATACATATCCAATCATGCATCACATCGTATCAACCTGCATGAAATGTATATCTAACATACATATCCAATCATGCATCACATCATATAAAGCATACCTCCATCAAGGAGTAATCACAAATAGTATCACAAAGGCGGGAACATAGACAAGGCCACGTAGGTGTGTTGTGGTCCAAATTCTACGCAAGAATTTAAGAAGTTCCGGGTAGTCAATCCCTAATTGCTGCTCACCCCAGACGATCCTGGCTAAGGATGTCACATTCTCACGAAGAGAACCTAGAGCAGGGGTGTTCGTTCTGGGACATCTCCTACGATGCGAGAAGTCCCGAGTTCCCACGTAGGAAACCCACGAACACATGGTAGCTGGTTCAAAGAGCATACTATACTGGATTCTCAGGGTCCAGGTTCGACTGTCTCAATAAATAAATCTCAACCGCATCAACAATTCAAAACAACTAAACTTGACTTAACTCAACACGGGGAGTGCACATGTTCCACAAAGGAACTCAAATCAAAACATGTCCTTTTGGACCAATCAAGTTTCGATTAAGCCAATGACCGATTAAACCGGCACACAATTTCACCACATTGCATCCAATCGATCAAATTCAATTAATCTCAATAAAGCCTCAATTGGAAATACATTTGCATCCACTTAACTAGACTCAACCCGCCTCGGAGTGTGCACGTAAAAATACCTCTATGTTGACTCTAGTCCTCACGTCCCATACCATGAGTATTCATGATGCCATAGAAGCAAATTTAACTAAGCACTAGTGCAACAAACCTTAGAGCTATCCATCGACATAATGCGTCCCATACCACAAGTGTCTAATGGTTTCTCTTCGGCTGTTCCACACAGCCAATAAATTTCGATTAACCAACAGTAAAACCTCGTTCATGAAGTCCGATCCATGATGTATGATGTCATTATATTAAACCAAATATAAACCATGAATTCCATTTAACTAAACTCAACCCGACTCGGAGTGTGCACGTAAAAGTACCTCTATGTTGACTCTAGTCCTCATGTCCCATACCATGAGTATTCGTGATGCCATAGAAGCAAATTTAACTAAGCACTAGTGCAACGAACCTTAGAGCTATCCATTGACATAATGCGTCCCATACCGCAAGTGTCTAATGGTTTCTCTTCGGCTGTTCCACATAACCGATCAATTCCGATTAACCAACGGTAAAACCTCAATTGGAAATACATTTTCATGATGTATGCAATATGGTACATACGTGGGCAAAGCATACATGAATTCTAATTCATTATAGGTGCTCTCTTCAGCCCTTTATGCATCATTCATAATCATAATAGCAAACATCATCATCATCATTAAACCCCACATGTGTGTGTGCACATAGTAGAAGCACTTCACTCAATGCATATCAACATGCTTGTAATTCACTCACCATTACACTACACATGAGCATTAACATCTAATCATGAATTCTAGCGGAAATCATAGGAGAAGAATCATTAAAATCGTAACTCAAATCAAAACTTAACCACAAGCTAACCACATATAAGATCATTCACTTCATACTTGAGTCAAGACATAACATTAGTATTCACACATCAATTAACCACATCTTAACATGACATATCAGCCCATTAGTATACTATAGCCCTACTGAAAATACACCTAACCATAGAGAATCAACCATTCATAACTTCAAGATGGTAATTCCAACATCATATAACCAACCACAAGCCATTCTACATAACTCTAAATATATATACCACAACTTCTAACATCAATAAAATGCTCTTCAAGTAGCTTATTATAGATCAAAATACTCCACATAAACATAAAAATGATATTTTGAAGTAGATATGTCAAAATAAGCATCATACATAAAATTGTCAATTTTTGCAGTGTAGCCGTTTGAACGCCCTGCAGGGCCGTTCGATCAGCTAAACAGGAAAAATGCCAAAATTGTAGTGTTGCCGTTCGAATGCCCTGCATGGCCGTTCGAACGCCAACAAGGCAGATTAGACCTTCTTCTTCCTTTCGCATTTAAAACCGAAACTCCATTGATAAAACTCAAAATTACCATCTAACAACCTAAATGTCATTAAAAGTCCACCATAACTTCCAGAATGCTAATCCACATCATAACAAGATAAAACCCTATGAAATCGGGATTAAAGATTACAATTTACTAATCATGCCATTAAAGTACTAAATTAAGTAATTCCATTCAAAACAAACCACAAAATCAATAGTTTTACCATAGGAAGACTGAAATTTCGAAAGTTCATTACCTTATCCCTTGATTAGGCTTGGATTTGATGGTCACCCTTCTTAAAAACCTTACAAAGACATAGAGTTTGAATTAAACTCCATTAAAACCGATTTAACATAGAAAACCCTAATTAAAAACTTAGATCTAGGGCTTGTTGAACATAAAAATCGGATCTTTAGAGCTAGGGTTTGAAGTAAAGATGCAAATCAGTAGTTTTGATGTTTAAAAATGAATCAAAACAAAGGGGAAATAGTAGATCTAGAAGAGATTAAGAGGAAAAATATGATTTGGTGCTTAATTAGAATGGACTTACATTAAACACCTTCTAATCCAGGCCTAATTGGGGATTAGGCCTAACCTCTCCTTCTCAGCCTATTCCCAAAATAGAAATGACTCAGGTCTGGCCTTTTATAGTAGGGTTTGGGTTGCACTAACTAAACTAATGGGGTGTAAGTAGAATTTTGGGTTAAAAAATGGTATTTTATAAATTTGGGCACTAATTAAATCTGAGAAAATTCTAAAAATTTTTGTATGAGCTTAAGTTGATGTTTTAGTTCATTTGGTTCAAAAACCCAAATTTTGATAGTGGGGCCCACAGGGGGTCCCGCCAAACCCTAATTTTCGGAAAAATAGTAAAAATTCAGAAAAATCTCAAAAATTCACATTTGATTCAAAATCACTTAAAACCACTAATTGAAAAGTTGATTTTGATTAAAACCATCATAAACACTATTTATCTTTGAAACCACCGAATAAATCAGAAAACGTGTTAACCTCACGATAACCGATAATTAAAGTGAAACGAAAACCAGTTTAAGATCAGAGATCTTACAAGGGGAGGAGCCCAGCAGAAGCAATGACGAGTGTCTACCAGTGGTGCGAGGAAGAGTGTGAGACGGCCACTGGTGGTGATGGTGTGAGACGATGAGGAAGAGTGAGATGCTGGGCCACTGGCGGCCGGTGTTTATCGGTGGTGCGAGGCAGGGGCCAACAAGAGAGGTGGAGATCCGGCAACAGAAGAAGATGGAGGATGATGGTTGGGAGATTAGGAGAGAGGGGAGAGATGGAGATCTGGCAGTGAAAAGAGAGGGAGTTGAGGGGAGAGGAGATCCGATGGCAAAAGCAATGGCGAGGAAGAGGGGCGGAGGTGACGATGGGGGAGAAGGGTGAAATGAGGTGGAAGAAGGGTGAAGGCAGCAGCTATGGGTGAGGTTGGCAGTCAATGGGGTGAGACGAGGTGAATAGAGAGGGAAAGGTGGTGGCCACCGGTGGCATGAGGCGAGGTGGCAGCGACAGCAAGGCAACAATGAGAGGAGATGGCGATTTAGCCATTTAGGTTGAAATTGAAATGGGAAAGGAAGAGGGCAAAGTGGGAAACATGTTAAAAATATATATACCCACGAACGCGGACAGCCGTGGACATGGACATGTTGTGTTTGTAGCCGTGTCCGTAAATGGATCGGACCAAAACTGCCATCTGCAACTGTGTCCACACGGACAAACCAATATTGTCTGTTTTTATTGCGGAGGGACACGGCTATGGACGGCTGACAAATGCTATCCGTTTATACCCTTAACCCTAAGTAGGCTCGAGTTGGACTTTGGGCTTTTCGGGCTTTTTTTATTTTTAGTTTTTTAGAAAAAATACATATGCAACATTCAAAATAAGCTTTTATTAATAAACAAAATCTCCTTGTGTTATATTATTTTTACAAAGAACATATAATCCTGCTTAAAAGTGAAAATTTTGTTATCTTATTGGAGAAACATAGAGAATTTTTGTAAAATATACATGAACTTGGCTATGGCCCTGAGCAAGATTTCTCCCCATTGCTTCCCTCCTCGCCAAAAATGAATGAAAAAAACCATGATGATGACTTATAACAGCTATGCATAATGGAATATCAAAGGACTTGGACGAATAACGTTTCCAAGATTCTAATGATACTTCACCTTTATTTAGTAGATAAAAATATAAAACTAATTTAAGGTCGTCGAGTTGCTGTGGATGAAATGTAAGTGCACAAGAGTGACCTTGCTACAGGATTTAGGACTCTTTGTACCACCAATATAGATAATGATTTGTGGATTAAAAGCATGAGGTAACAAGCGTGAAACATGCACGAGGTAACAAGTGTGAAACATGTGCAAAATGTTGAGAAAAAAAAAAGATTACTTGAGATGCAGAGCATCTAGTTACCATGTTGAAGGGAAAAAAGAAAGTTGATTAAAATAGATGGACAAGTGCATTAATACGCCAAATGAATAATTGGAATTTTAGTGTTTTAGGAAAAAAATGAACAAAAAATAGATCTTGATGTCATTATTTAAACATGCAAAGATTAAAAAAAAATTATGTAATAGAGGAAAATAAAGAAAAAGGAACCATGGGGTTATTAATGCTTGGAGAGAATAGTGTTCTAACAAACCATATTAGTTATGAAGAATTTCAAAGTTACACCTATTTAAAGTGAGGTTTACTGCATCTTGTAGCCTTTTATTTGTAGATAGACAAACACAAAAAAATTAATTCACTAACTAGAGAATACCACAAGATTTTGAGTCATCCAAATTGCAAAGACAAAATTACACAGTTGGTGGAAACAAGAGGAATAACTAAATTGATGCTTTTGATCCACACACAACACGAAATGTGTCCGGTAAACACGAAATGTGTCCGGTAAGAAATCATATACTGCATCCTCTATTTCAAATTCTTCCACAACTACAATTTCTAATATTTGCAAAAAGATATTCCAAAATATTTGGATATAATGAAGGAAAGACATCTCAATGTTAATATCGTCATACTTATAGATCAAGAACAAAATGTACACATATTGTTATATAATTGTATATTTCACTTGATATTATGAATAGCTAAACATAAAACTATGCTTGGTGATCACTACCCTACCATTCTCAATAATATTATATTATTATTGCATAAATGAAGCTTCACATAACCAATCATTATTTAATCAAGACAAGGACACATAAATGCATTTTCCATATTAGTACTTTCTATCAAATGATACATAATATGTTTCACATTTTATGCAAACATAATGAAATTGACAACCTAGACTAAAGCCATAACACAATTTTCATAGAGAGAATCCCAATAAAATCAAAATTGTTTCCTCTCCTCCTTTCAACATAACATGCTATGAAAACTATCATAAAACATAACATCTCCATGTATCCCGTCTTAATAATAAACACCAACCACATGTTCCACATAGAGCCCGTTCAAACAATTTACATGGCACGACATGCAACCTCAAAAATAAAACACAAACAAAGAGGGGTGGTGATCGTTTATAATTAAACCCTTTGCAAGTGTACAAGGTAATTGTACTAGGATAAGTATTTAAGGTTGTCGAACCTCAGGGACGGATGGATTATCACTAAATCTAAAAAGGAATTTGCTGATTAAAAACTAAAACAAACTTAAACTTAAATTAAGCAAAAGAAAGAAATCAACTAGTTTAAAAGCAAGAGATTAATATGATGGAATTTACTTAGGAAATTGAATCCACTATAGAACCATAAAAATTCCTTAACTTTTAATCTAAATCTAGTGTGAATATGAACAAGTATTCTCAGCTACAAGCTAGAATTACTTAAAAAAGAATCATTAATTAACTTCCATGGCATGAACTATCTTCGACAATAGCACGGATCATCTACACTAAATTAGCTATAGGCATGACCCGTCTAATCTTAGTATAATTCATCCAAGTCATTAATTATCTGAACATTAAAACTATTGTATGACCATCTCATCTAAATCACAGAAATTAGAATCGATGAAAATATCAAAACCACATCAATCTATCATCTACAAGACAATAAATCAACATAGACTTGAATAAACATTAAAAGCTCTTCCATTAAAAAGGAAATCCATATCATACAATTGTCATCATTCACAACTGAGATCTAAATTAAAAAGAAAAGAAACTGAAACTTATCTATAGCTTCATCAACTCCTAAGTAAAAGAAAAGTCTAGCCTTCCATTGTAGAAGAAAGCACTTGAATCTCCATTGAAAGCTTTGAGTTCTCTTCCATCTTCTTCTTCCTTTTTCTCCTCCTAAAATCTACTAGAATCCCTAAATTTTAAGCCAAATATGTCTTTTTATAGGCATAAGTTCCGTAGGAAGAAGTCCAATATGAAAAAGATTGGAATTTGGGTCAAACAAGGAAACTGCACGTTATGCCGATCGATCGCCCTGCATGCCAGATCGATCGCTTGAACTATATTTTTGTCTAAATTCACGTTATCCCGATCGATCGCCCTGCAGCCCGTTCGATCGGCTACAGTGTTTCTGTTTTCCTGGACATTTCATATTCTGTTCATTAAGCTTTCCTTCATGTCCATATTAATTTCTAACTTGTTTATAACTCCGAAAAGTTATCCAAATCACTTTAAAGCATGTGAAGACTATTTTTAATCATTTCAAACATTGTCCAAGTACTTCGATAAGCGCACTTTACCTACAAAATATAAAATATCATATTTTAGACCTGTAGAAAGTAACTAAAATTTCATCTTGATTTAAATACATATCTAAACTACTAATAACTACAAAATCATTAATAATTAAACTAAAATACTAATATCTATTTTAATCTAAATAAACCATAATTAACTCTAAATTAACCTAATCTATACTAGCAAATAAGGTAAAAAGGCATATAAAATAGATATAGATTTCATACTTATCAGGTGGGCCAAAGCTTAGTTTTAGTACAAAAAATAAATTCATAATGACAACACATACATGAACAATTACAACATCCATCACATAGTCAATCACTATGCCCATTCAACATGGTATAATCACATAAACATATTCTACCTGTGCATTATGTCATATTTACATTTCATAAGTATCTACTCATGTCACCTTTATATCATGTTATCTATAACATAACTCATCAACATATAATCATGCTACCTATATATCATGCTATATGTGTAATATATTTCATCAATACATATTCATGCCACCTACATATCATGCTATATATATAACATATTTCATCAACACATATTCATATCAAATACATATCATGCTATGTATAACATATTTCATCAACACATATCCATGTCACCTACATATCATGCTATAACCCACATTCCATAAGCACATTTCATGCCACCTATTCACCATGGGTTTAAATATAGCTCATAACACATAAACACCTAATGTGTAAACATATAAAACTCATTATCAGAATCACATTTTGCATGAATTATTTCTCAATATAAACTCATGCATAACCATTTCTTAAAAACATTTACCCTGCAATATCAAGTGTATCAACTACACACCATCCTGAATATCAATGCAAATTATACAATAATCACATGTGTAAAATAAGCTTTATTCTTCCTACACAACCTAAGTAGATAAACATTATCTTCCATACACATGCAACAAATCAATAGTGAATATCTCACAATTGAGAAAAACAATCAACCCGCTCAGCAGGACACTCCCTTGCGGGGAAGGTCCGAGTTCCTAGAAAGGAAACTGGAGCAGTTTAGGTAAGCTTCCCAACTAGGAAAGTATTTGTTGCTTACCGGAATAGCACCTTGTGGGAAAATCCCGAATTTCTACAAAAGGAAACTAGAACAACCTGCTCATCGTGACAAACCTAACGGGAAAGTTTGAATTTATACAAAAGAAAACTAGAGCATGTGGTAAGCCGGTGTGCACGGACATACCATACTAGATTCTCAAAATCTATATAACTTAACAATAAACTTACATAGCATTCAGCTCATCTCAACTAAGGGAGGTACCATATTCTCAAAGGAATGCAAAACAAAATCATGTCTTTTCTAACTCAAAATCGATTCGATAAGCCTTCAAATGATTTAATCCGTCATCCAATTTCATCCAATCGATTAATCATAGATAATCACAATTAATCCTTGTTTATAAATCATTTTCATGATGCATGCCACATAATACATACACGAGCAAATGCTAAATGAGTCTAAGTATGAGTAAGCATACTCAAATCAGTCTACATATGTACAAAACATGGTCCATTTGTATTTAATAAAATCATAAACATCTATACAAGAGTGTACATAAGTGTAATCTTCCAACCTAAGCTAAAACATGTGAAACATGAACAAGCTACAATCAAGGTTGTATGTGCAAGCATCCAAAATTTTATGATAGTCCTACCCTACTAGAATCATGAAGTAAATGTGATAAAAATATCAAAATACGAGTTCGAGATAAGTATTACATCATACTAGACTTAGACAAGTATAAATATCACCATATTTAAGCTAGAACATGGGAACATGATTCACCTAAAATTAATATAACATGTGTAAACATATACATACATCTTCATGGTTAAACCTATTGAAATCATCAAGTAATCATGAGGAAGTCGTCAACATGAATTTAAGACAAGTAGAATATCATGCTAAAATTAAACAAATATAGCCTAAATCATGCTTGAACTAAATCATAAATTTCAAGATGGGCTTCATGCAATCACAACAACATTTATAACTAATAAAAACTCATTTTAATCATAAGAAATTAGATTTATAGAAATAGAACAAGAAATGGCCAAAATACAAAAAAGTGGCAAAATTGTCATTTTGGCCGTTCGAACGCCCTGTTGGATGTTTGAACGCCAGGTTGTACGATCGGCTAAACATGTCGTTCTAACGGTCGGCCATTTGAACACCTATTGGGGTCATTCGAATACCTGTTGGATCGTTCGAATGCCTATTGGGCCGTTTGAACGCCCTTAACAATTCATTTTTTGCCCATTTCCTAGTTCATCTTCAACCTTCCGAAAATCAAACCGAAAATATTCAAAAATTCAAGATAAATTTCAGAATTACCATAGAACATCATAATATTAATATATAACCCTAGAATATGTTGGATTTAATCATTTTTATGCTTATTCACAAGAAAATAAACATAAATAATATGCTTTTAACAAATCACCATTAAAGCACAAAATGAAGCAAGAACCTACATAAACCTTCAAACATGCAATCCAATGGATAAAACCACACAAGATGAAATCCCCTTACCTCTATGAAGTCCTTAGATTAATAAAGAAGCTTCAATCCTCACGAAGTCCTACCCTAAAATTAAGGTTTTTATTAAAACTTAATTAAAATCAACTAATAAGCTTAAATCAATTTGAAGATAGGTTGATCTATGATTTCATTTGGTTAAAAACAAAAATCACCCATTTAAGGTTTGAAATAGAAATTAAAAACAAGAGTTTTAATGGAAGAAATCAAGAATACATTCTGGGAAAATGAAGATAAGAAGGATTAAGAGCAAAATCGAAAGATTGTGGTTGATTAGGGCTAGAAAATACAACTTAAGTGATTTTTTTTTGGGAAATGGGGGTAGAGCACCACAAATACGAATATCAAAACATATGATATTATTACAAGTGTTAAATTTTGATAAACAACAGGTTAACACTCTAAGTATAAGTTCGTCATTTGTTTGAAAATAAACAACCAAGTAAAGTTGACTCTCATGTCAGTAATCATAATTACTTACAAGATTGCAAAAGCAAGAAGCCAGATATCCCACTAGTGCAATGTCATCCTCAAACGCCCACCAACGTCCTAATCTCGCAACGTCCCTATCTAAAGAACTTGTAACCAAACAAGACCATACAACAACCAAGCATCTCCTCCCCCCTGGAGAAGTGTTTCAAAAGAACAAAAGTAAAATTTAATATTTTTTGGATCGGGCCAACATCACCCGATGTTAGTTGCCTACATACTTATCAAACAACATCTCCAATGTTTCCAACAAGATCGGATCTAGACGTAGTTCTGCCTAAAAACTACACTATTCTAAGAAGCATAACACCACACATTTTATGCAAGTCTTTTAATCGTTTCACTTGTTCTAATTAAACAAGCAATATCAAACAATGTTATTAATTATCTCTCAAACCATTGCTCGATAATTAATATCCATGTCTAGTCCCAACAACAGACAAACTCATTGAATGTCAACCTAAGTGATAAATAATAAACTCACCATAGACCACCCTCAAAGGTAAATCTATGACGAAACACCCTGGAATCCACCAGACCCCTAGAATGCACCAGGAAGTACCATCACCCCTCCTAGCCCACGAAGGACCTGACCGAAGTAGAAAGGCATGACCCACAACTGCACATGAACAGAAGTGGTGGGAAAAGCCAACCAAGCAGGATGTCAGCTATTCCAAAAGCGTGTACACTAAAAGATCCTCAATAGATTTGTGGTGAGCCCAGCTCACGCAGAGCTCCCTCCAATGGAGAGGTGCAACTACACGGTCAAATCAGCAGCTCCTCAATCGAGCTAAAACTCAGGAAACCATTATGAACCTTATCTTGCTCATCAATAAGCTAGGATTTCAAATAACTATCTCAAACCCTATTAGTCCCTTCTAGACTAGGGTTTAAATCTCGAAACTACCATTGCTTCATTAACCAAGGGAAATTTTCAGGTTAAAGGCTTTCTTCACTCTATGAACGAGTCCCAGACCCCTCTGAGGTATTTTAGTCTTTATCTTGATTAGGTGTTCTCACCCAATCCAAAGCTATCTACCCCATCAATTAATCTTTCAATAATCTTAAGCTAGTGATAAGTTACTATCGCAACATCAATAGCAAATATCGAAATAACAAATAACATACACAATCAGAACCACATAGGTCCAAGCATATCATAATATCAATAATCAAATTCAATAATGATATTAGAATTGTTTGAGCTCACATGCCCTAACCCTCTTTGGGTTAACTTATTAAATCTTTAAGAAAACTGGTCATAATGCACTTAAGGGCATAAGGTAATTATCCAACATTGGATATGATACTCTCTGCTCTTAGGTAAGTTTTTAACCTCTCAAAAGGTTTTAGTATCACATTAGCCCGTTAATTTTATCCACGCGAATGCGGGCCGGTCTGCTCATAAGGGTATTCTATCTTTTTGTTCCGGGCCTCGCTAAACCTTGATGGATCCAAAACTAATCTCAGGGGTACACTATGACAATGTGAGCCCGAGATAATTTTCTTGTTGTTTAACGGGTTCATAAGCCTCTTGAATTGACCCTGGTTCAATTAACTATCTTACCTTAACCCTAGGAGTAAAATAGTCAATTATCTAATTACTGGGATTTTTCCCAACCTTATGGCTTAGTCCCAATTTAGGATACTCACTAGATTCTTACAAAGTTTTTTTTTTCAAATTTTAAATCCACTCATAGGCCCCTGAATAGGAGCCCCTAAGTTTGGTCAATAGTTATTATCCTACGCTTCAACTCACAAGGGTAAATTGGTAATTTTAAAGCTTTTGAAAAAAATTTATAGTCTAAAACTTGGTCAGGAAACTCTCCAAATTCCCATGGTCATTTGTAATTTTTTCTAAATTTTTATGATAATTTTAACTCACTGAACTGGAAGAGTGGTTATTGTTTTTTTTACTTATTTACTACATATTCACTGTTCCCCATAATTACGGGGAACAGTGATCTCTGCACTATATTGTTTAGAAAAATTACCCAACCATTGCAGAGATTTCTATTTATTTTAATTATACAATAGTATGCAGATTTAATCAACTGGAAATGAAGACAATTAACCTACATTAATTGCCAGTTTGTCGTTGATCCTCCGCCACCGGAGCCTCGTTGGAGCCTCTACCTTCTCTCCTCCCCTAAAGCCCCAAAAGTCCCCCTTGATTTTGCCCTAAAAAGTATTTTTATAAGCATGGGGATTAGGGTTCCTAATCCCCCCATAAGTTGGGCCAATCCACCTCAATTAGGCCACTAAAAATTAATTTCGGATTTATAAATAATTGGGCCCACAAAACGAGTTAACTAGCCCAAATACATATTTAAATCAAGTAAACGGGCCCTATACGATAAATTCAACTTTAAACAGTTATATCCCCCTCATTCGGACTCCGATTCATGCGTACTTAGTGGCGTTTCGAAGATATTTCTGTCTACTTTTTAACTACATAGGTTTCAGCCACAAATTTTATCTAGGGAGGAAGTTATTTCACTAAGAATGTCAATGGGTCAAATACCCTATTTTCCACATATTTAATTTTTGAAACCTAAGAAAATTAAGGATATTACAACCTCCTTCTCCCTTGCATAGCCTTTCCCCAAATAGGCAAGTATCTAGGGGTTTTCTTAAATAGTAAATGTTTGGGTTATGTTTACAAACTATCGGGCTATAAAATAGGTTAAAATGCCCTAAGTGGCTAATTAAAGTTATTTTGGGGCTAAAAATGAGTTTAATCATTCCAAAAATTACTGATATGAAATAAATTATTGGGCTGTAAAATAAGTTTAGGGTAATGTGGGTTACACGCCATCCAATCATGGATGTGGGGGTCCACGGTGGGGCTCACACCCTTAATTAAGGAAAAATTATCATAAATTCCCATCAAATTCATAAAAATTAGATAAATCAAGTTTGATATTAAAACTTATAAACATGTAATTAAACCTTGTTAAAACCATAATTTCTAACCCTTAACCCCAAAATCAAGTCAAATCGGCAATTTAAGCAAAACCACACAATATCACATTTAAATATAAATTAAACCAATTTAAAGTTAGAGGATCTTACAACACAGACAAACTAACTTGAATTCTCAGTCTAGAAGTGTCTCAACAATTTATCTCAATATAACATTCCGCTCTTCTCACCTAGGGAGGAAACCCACTCTTTCGGAATGAAATACCCAGCCTATTGGACAAAAACCTTGCCCATTGATGAAAAACCAATTCGTTTAATTTCCAAAATGACTAATCCTAAAAACTACGACATCCAATGGCTGATCACAATTAAACACAATTAATCCTAGCTTAACAAATCATTCTCGTGATGTACGCAACATTATACGTATATAAGCAAAGCTAAATGTATACAAGTATAACTAATTATACCCTAATAGGTTCTATTATGAATGAGGCATGGTCCATACATGACAAATAAGATCATGTAAACATAAGCAAGCATAAACGCTCATATTCATGTTTATGAATAAGCTAAAACATGTAGAATATAGTTCATGCCTAAGTAATTTAGCATGTATATACATATTTATACTTTAGAATGATCATATTTTACTGGTAGCATGAAATATGCATGAAGAAACCATCAAAATCTGGACTAAAAATAAGCACATAACATTTTCATGTATAACTGATTGATCGGCCGTAAAGGGAGATTGATCAGAAATGAAGAGATTTAGAACAACCATTTGGACATTCGATCGACCTATCTCGCTTTAGGGCCAATTGAAGAGTCGACCTAAAAAATTACAGAAACAATCATTTTTCAGGCTGGAAACCAAATCGAATTCATTCCAAAAATTCATAATTATTCATAAAACTTCATTTAATAATTATCTATGTAATGCCTAAGAATCTTTAAAATATTTTCTTAAAATTTGATAGAATTTTTTTGAATGGCTAAAATGGGGAAAAATGACAAATACGAAACATGTAAAATAGTTTTATAATTTAAAGCATAACACATCTATTTTTCCCATACAATTTTTTTCTTTTTAATCTAATATCATACGACCAAACCAAACGTTCTCTGACACTACTCGAAAACAAACGTATGAAATAAATTACTATGATCATAGACTGTAAATACAAATTTCTCCTAGGCATCTACGAGTACAAGTCCCATAAACAATACATAGTTTTATCCAAATTACAAGTCTAAAAAGTATAAACATCTCAATTTTCATTTCATCCAATACTTTAGATCGTGGCACAAATAATAAAGATTTGCAATGAGTCAAGGGTATACCTGAGCCAATGGAAATCGATCCACCCATAGAAATAAGCATCCATCTCCAGGAGCTTTTTGTCATAAACTTGCAAAAGCCTCTCGAACATCGGGGCTAAAAAAAGAAAAAATGAGTATTTTCATACTCGATAGGAAAATACTCAATTGTATGAAAATACTAAGTATGGGAGTTCTAAACAGTGAACTCTTTAAGTCCATATATAGATATGTTCATGTAACTCAAACATGAAGCATAAAGTATACAAATCACAACGGATTCTCATAATATAATAATCATGCACATACACATACTAGCTTACCTCTCTTACACTTACAGTCATACTCGTATAACCCTTACACTTGCAGTCTTACTCAAAACATTCTTACTTATACTATCTGAATCAAATTCTTACTCTTAAAATCTTGCTAAAAACATATGCTTATAGTTTTACTCAGAACATATTCTTACAGTTATACGTGGAATCATGCACTTATAGTTTTGCTCAAAATCTTACAAACTTACTCAGAAACATACATACTCGTATAGTTATACACATACTATCTACTATTAAGCTCATTACAATTAATAAGCTCCAATGTCAAAATGAAAAGGAATGCCACTAGGGCATCACCTTAACTTACAAGGAGCAACTAGATGCTATGGACTTTTCCGAATGCAAGACACACATATGCTCATGGGGCATAGGATCAAACAGGTAAAAGTAGTTTCATGATAGTACTTACCTGAGCGAGCAAATGCCCACACTCTAGGGACCATACAGTGCCAACTAAAGGCGGAATCATATAATGCCACTCTTGGGCCAGAATCTTAAAATGTCACTATTGGGTAAAAGCGTATAATGTCAATTAAGGGTAGAAACATACAACGCTCTCAATAGAGCATCAAACATATGAGCTTAATACAACACACAAGCAAAATTGAAAACATACATTGCTCTCAACAGAGCATCAGATGTCTGAGCTTAAGTACAACACACAGACAACATCCCACATGATAAACACCATGACAAGACATGAGAAATACTCACCCAACTCATTATCAACTAGCTCAAACACGAAACTTAATCCGTCGAAACCCTCGGGTCTCAAACTCACTATGCTATCACATTAGTTTTGCTACAATTTAATTTTGAATTAAGTAAGTTATGAGGGTAAAATTATGCCATAAAATTCTTGTCTTATAGTCTTCCATTGACCAATATAAAGTCAAATCCATTCCAAAACCCAAGTTCGTTAGGGTAGCAGACTTCACTTAACCCATCAAACTCATAATCATAACACACTGTAAAAACAATCCTTACATATTCATACAATCTTTGCCCTCTACCTTATGACCAAAATATCTTACTCGGAAGTCATCAAACTAAGCTTCTCAAAGCCAATCTCAGTTAGTACGCTCTTACTTATATCTCACTTATTATGCTTACTAACTATACAAAGTTTTGCACCCCAATACCGGTCATATGACTAGTGAAAAAATGATTGAATTCTAAGAGCTAAATTGGTCTTTTGACCCACCCAAAGACCTTTGAAAATTTCCTAAAAATATATAAAATCAACATAGGTATGATTGCATCATGGTTGAAATTTAAAATTTTTTCATTGAGTATATAATTACTTAAGGATTTTATAATATCTAGCATAGAATATTACACACATTAAAAACTCGCAAAAATTAAAAAAAAACGAAAAACTCCCAAATCGCACTAACAATCAATCATACCCTATTTTAATAATTATACATGTTTTAATGCTGCTAATGAACATTCATAAAAGTTAAGAATTATCGGTAAGTCCCCTTACCTTTGATTTTCAAATCGGGTGCGACTTCCACGAATTTGGATCCTACGAAATCAAAGAAATTATACTAAGCACTAATCAAATCACTAATGAATTCAACACGAGAGATCAACCTAACATAAAAGAATTCCAATAGAGAAGTTTGAATTAAAATTGCTTGAATTGAGAGAGAAAGAAAGAAAATTTGGTAGCAAATGAAGAGAGAGAGATAGAGGGATTTGAAGAGATAGAAAGTGGGGAGGGGAGGTCATACCAGCCTAGAGGGAGAGAGAGGGGTGAGGATTTCCTTGCCCCTTTTTATAGTTGTTAAAAAAATCTACTTTTACATAATTTGGGTGATCCCATGTCTTTCAAATGAAAAAGGATAATGGATAATTAAGAAAAAAAATTTAAGTCCCTAGGTGGTTAAAGTAAATTAGCTTAGAGGATTCTGATTGGTAAGTCTTAGAGAAAAGGTTAAGGTTCAAAGTCGTAGTTGGTTAAGAGGTTGAAGATGAATAGGTCAAAGATAGCAAGAAACCACTTGCAACCGATTTTTGGCACCGAGAGAGAGAAAGAGATAAAGAGTTTAGTGTTAGGTTCTGATTGGCTAATAGTGGGTCCCACACAAACTTCTTCAAAATTCCAAACACTTCTATTTTAAGGATTTTTAACCAATAGATCCCACTAACTAGAATTTAATTCCTTATAAAAATAATGTGCGAAGGACAAAAAAAAGACTTCCTACTTAGATGGCAAAGGTTTAAGACATGACTTCTAAAGCCAACTGAATGAAAGAAAAAATATAAGTCTTACATAACCCCATGTATTTAAGTAGGTCCCACCTTAAAACTCATGTAGGCTTAAACAAGAATGTACCCTTAACTTCAAATCGTCATATCTCATTCATTTAAAGTTTGTTTTAGGTGTTATTAGGTACGTTCACTTTGTCTTTAAGTCTAGTTTCTAATCTAAAGGTCAAACCTTTATGTTTAGTAAGAGATGTATTATTTTTAAATAACTAGGGTTAAAAATCCTAATGTTGATGAATCTAGTTTACTATTCTCCAAAGGTTCAATAAGTCTCTAGCTCAATAAACAAGTATACACACTCCAAAATCAAACAAGCATGATCAAAATACCTTAGTAAATCTAAATTTTAAAATAAAATCTTTGAATTTTAAAGTTATGCTATAGTCGTTATTGATTTAAACTGTACAATTTACAATATAACGTCAGTGTATCAATATTTAGAATGACGTATTTAAAATACAACATTAGTTATTTGGCCTCTGGAATGCAAAATTTGCAATCACGGGTTAGTAAAAAAGTCACAAATTTGATAATGGTAGGATTCCGCCGGAGTTGAGAACAGTGTTTATAAAGTAAGTTTTGGATTTCCTCGTACCACCTCGCGAGCTGGTATTGTGAAATCCAACCGAGTTGGCTTCTCTTCTCCGTCATCTTTCTCTTCTTTTGTTCCAGGTACCTCTAATCCCTCTCCTCTCTCCGTCTCTCATCCCCCACGGCCCTTCTGCCCCCCACCGACCCTCTCTCGGCCGTCCTCACCCCTCTGCCCCCCCCCCCCCCTCTTTTCTCTCTCCCTCTCCCTTCTCCTCTCTGTTTTCCCCATTTGATTCTAATCTTACGGTTTTCAATTTTTTTCCTGCTTGGTTGCGCTGCTCGTGGCCAATTTCGGCTCCGTTTTTTCTCCCCTCACAGCCAGTGGATGTTGTGGGTCGTGGGAGCCTGTTTGGTGGCCTCTGCCATCACCTCCTCTCTTCACTCTCATCTTATCTATGTTTTTTGTATGCTTTTTTTTATTATTAGATACTCTTCTATTCAGTGAATGTTCATACGATTTTTACCTTAATAGTGTAAACAATTATTGAAGTGCGGCTTCTGTCTATGGGTATATGAGTTCTACTTGTTGTTTAAGATGTAGGTGTACCAATGCAAATTGGTTTTTAGCAATCTTGGTAGTTTTGCAGGTCCTACAGAATTTTATTTATTATTCATTTTGGGAAAGAATAATTCTTTGTTAGTGAAAGAATGACCTCTGACCACTTGACCTGTTGACCTGTCTCGTGTTTGGACATATATTCTCCTACTGATCAAGCCTAATCCCGCTTTGATTCTGTTTCAAATCGCTTACAGTATGATTGTTTTTTTCTTTTCCATTGGAGCATTGTGTCCAAACTCATACTCTGCCACTGATCAAGGCTAATCCCACTTTGCTATTGAAATTCACATATAGTCTTTTCTCTTACTGGTTGTGATAAGTTAATGATTTCCATCCTTCATTTTAGGCTAAAATGTTTTGTCTAAAATTTATATCAAATTTCAGATAGAGAGCTTAGTAGCAAAAGAATAGTTAATGCCGTTAGGACACTGTTTTCTTATCAGCTATCAAGCAAGACCAGTTACTGACGTACACATGAATTTTAGATATGCCCTTGTTAACATAGTTGACATTCTTTTGGTACGTAGTCCACCCAATAAGATAGGAGATTTTAAACATGAGCATAAGTTTTAGAGATGTTGGTTGATATAATTGCGATAAAGTATTTGTCCTTATATCTAATTATGCTTTTACTCATTCAAGTTCAGTATTACTTTTTTAACTCATATTGCCATACAATGGCTCGCATCTAACTCTATTTTGTGTTGCATGCTAGTTGAGCATTGTGAACATTGAAAATAATTCTTAAAATTGACCTGTAGACTAGGAGGAATGATCTGTCGTGAGTTAATGCATGCCAATTTTCTCAGACAAATTTTTAGAAGATATATGGAATGGACTTCTAGTTTGATTCTGCCTTGTCTAGTGACTAGGTCTTGAACAGATCCTCATTATGTGGTAATTTGATCATGTAATATTGTGAACATGCATATGCTGCCCTGCATTTTGTGCATCATTATCTTTTCTTTGACCAATTTTGGGTGTCATAATTTGTAAAGTAATGTTTCGTCAGATTGAAGTCGAAATTTCTCCCTTTTCAAAAGGAACTGTTGTTTACTCGTCATTATGGTATTTATAATATTCTAATATATGGTTTCAGTTTTTTTTATGAATGTTTACATCTTTTAATCAGAGATTTTAATGAGCAAACCAATGTCTAATTTAATGCTTGACTTGTTTGAAATGGGTACATATAAAGATGGATTGACTTTAGAATGTATAATGTATGCATGCCTGTTCTTGCATTGCTTAGTTTTAGTGAAGGTAAAACAAGTGATATAGTGCAAATATGGTTGTGCTACTGGGACTAAATCCAATTTTATGTCCATGTGATTAAATTTGGACTTAATGCCTCCTTGTCAACGAACAATTCTCTTATCAATGCTTATTCCAAGTGTGGTTCTATAGCTGATGCTCTGAAGAATTTCAAATTAATTTCTAGCCCTGATCGTCATCACTGATTGGTTCATGTGCCTTTCATGGTCTAGCTAAGGAAGCCATAGACTTATTTGAGAAAATGGCATATGACGGTGTTAAACCAGATGGAAATGCATTTCTTGCAATCCTTAGTGCATGCAGCCACGCAGGTTTAGTGGTGGAGGGCTTCCACTATTTTGATTCAATGAGAAGGGAACACCAGAGCCTGCCTAATACAGGGCATTATGCATGTCTGATTGATCTTCTTGGTAAAGCAGGCCTTTGTAATAGGCTTCTAATGATCTAATTCAGATTCCCTTCAAACCTAGTCCTACTGCACTGGTAACGTTTTATGGGTGCCTGTAAAATCCATCCAAATGTAGAATTAGCAACATGGGCAGCAGTGATCCTCCTTAACATGGAGCCCAATCATTCTCTAAATTATAAACTCATGTCTAATTTATATGCTACAGTGATAATCTGGGACGGTGGCCGTAGTTAGGAAACTGACGAGGAAGAAATGCATCCGCAAGATGCCAGGTTGTAGCTGGATAGAGATGTCTGGTGAAGTTCATACATATTTGTTTCTGGTGAGAAGTACATGTACAAATATTAGAGATTTGTGACATTCTAGAAATATTAGTACTGACAATGAAAAATGCCGGATATGATGCGCATGATGACAGTTCTCATATGAGAAATAATAACAATGACAAGCTAGTTTCCTTGGATATCAGGGGAAAATGAAGGATGATTATGACTCTAAATAGAAAATTATAGAAAAATCTGGGTTATTACAAGCGTGACATTTGGTATGGATTTTTATGGATTAAAATGGCCTAATTATCCAATTTAAAGTAAAATTGATGCACAACAAAAATAGAGATTAGGGAAACAATCAGACTAAGAGACCCAATAATTTTAGTACAGAACTCCAATTAGGTTAAAACATCACATGATCTATATAGATCAAATCCGTTGCTCTTTATGTTTTCAATGTATTGCCATACATTTAACTCCACAAGTTAACTAGCCCAAATTTGCCACTCACTAATTCTTGCACCTTCTACTCATTCCAAATATTTATAGGGGTTGTTCCTAATAAGGACAAACAACCCAATTAATTTACCAATAGGTCTATAATAAAATTATATTGTGCACAATAGTATAATTTTACTATTGTCCGCTTGCGATGAAGTTACTTTTGAATCCAATCATGACCAGTAAGAAAGCCCAAAGACCTCTTAGAACCCCCAAACCAATTATAAAGTAATTCCCTCTTTTTAAAAATATAGAAAAAATAAATT
Source organism: Saururus chinensis (assembly GCA_035235625.1). Taxonomy (NCBI): domain Eukaryota; kingdom Viridiplantae; phylum Streptophyta; class Magnoliopsida; order Piperales; family Saururaceae; genus Saururus; species Saururus chinensis. The sequence continues at coordinate 29,347,234 of CP141147.1, forward strand.
TGTGGATCGATATCCACTATAAAAGGCTTAAGCTATAATAAATGAGAAGCTATGAGACTCAAGTCTCTTGTTAAGACCTATTGGTTATCCATATATTTACTATTGTCGCAAGTAGATAATAGTAAAACTATATCATTATGTACACTATAATTTTGTTATCGACCTATTGATAAATATAGATGATCACTAGGTCTTAGCAAGAATTATCCCAAAAAATTAAACATCTACCGTGTGTACCTCAACCCAATAACTCATTGGAATCCACCATATGGTTGCTTATCACCAATCACCACAACTCTATGAGTAGTAGAATACCAATCACTTAAACATAGGTATCCATTCAAGCAAATAAACACCAAATTGAAAAATAGAACATGTTTATATGCACCCCACTAATTCTTTTAATACCTTACTTTACTCATGAATTCACATGGGGTTATTAAGGTACTAAGGGGATAATTGGGGTGCAAATAGACTTATTCATAAAAATATGTGTCTTTTATTTTATCAAAACGATTAAAAAAGTGTTGTACTTTCTCCTTCCTACATTAAGAACTTCAATTAGTTTTTAAAAAACTAAATAGAATTAATGTAGGACATAGGGAATACATGTAAACTAAACTTTACGATGAATTTTACAATTAAAAATTCTTAAGCATGAGTTAGACTGCTTGCAAACTTCATAAAAACTTTAAAAATAGCTCTTTTTTCTTCCTCCTCTACTACCATTGCCTTCTACCTTTACCTCATTTTTCTTTTTGCCTCCTCCTCCGCCTCCACTTCTATTACGCTTAGTTGCCCCTAGGGCTGCATTTCGGTTCAGTTCTTGCAAGAACAGATTTGAACTAAATTTAAGAACCGAATTGAATTGAAATTTAAAATTGAAATATAAAAACCAAACCGAACTGACACAAGAACCGAAACTAAACTGAAACTAAATAAAAATTGAATATTTTAATTAAATTACTTTAATTAATCAAAATCAAGTAGATATAATATAAAATTACATATTTTTATATAAAAATTTAATTTTTTTCCTTAAAATTGCGAATCAAAATTATTTTAATTAAATTGATTCGGTTTTATTTCGGTTTCAGATTTTTTTTTTCTTAAAACCGAATTAAATCGAAATTTATTTGGTTTTTTTATAATCAAACCGAAATTGAATCAGGAACCGAACCAAACTGAACTGCTAAATTTTAGTTCGGTTTTACTCGATTCGGTTCGGTTCCGATTTTTTTGGTGTAGCCCTAGTTACCCCTCGTTAGATTGAGCCCACGGGGTTGGTGATCCAACGGTCTTTGACTCGGCCGGCTCAAAAACCTGAAAACCTGGACGAACCGACCCGAAAAAGCTCGGACCCGGTCCCCTCGGCCGGTCCGATTCAGGTTTGAAAAAAAAGGGGAAATTTGTTCTCCCGTCACATTTCACCGTCTCCTCGACCACTGTAATTGCCTCCGGCTGTGTCGACGTGCCGCCGGAGTCGTCTCCGCCGTTCTCACCGCCTCATACTTATCTGACCGTGGCCGCGGACGTCTTCTACCGTGTCGCCACTGTCATCTCCACCGGTCGTGGTTGCCGCCCTCTCTTGCAGGTGCTCGTGCTCCATCTTCTCCTCGCTCAGTCCCCTCTCTATATGTCATCTTCATCTTTCTGTCCTGGCCGGCCGTCTTTACGAAGAATCTAATTGCATTGTGGGCCGCCGGTGTAGCCTCTCAAAGTGTCTACGAAGATCGTTTTGCAGATCGCATTAGGGGAATAAGCCCTGTCCAAGTACCCTTTTCCCTCCCTGGGTCCTAAAGATGCGAGATTTTCATTTTTATCGCCCATAATTTTTCCGATCTTCGTAAAACCCCAGTTCGATCTCCGCTTTACTCTTTCTTCTCATGCTGTTCGGATCTGATCTGCGGAGGTTTACCGGTTCTCATGACCATGTACGGAGGAGTTTTTCTCGTCCGTATTTGTGATCAATAATTTCATAAAATGTTTGCTTTTGGCTCTTTAATACTTTTTTTTTTTATCTAATTTAACTCCTGGCGTTTTGATTTGTAGATGAACCATGAAATTAGGTTACTTGTTAATAATTTCTTTTCTGTTATCAATCTGTAAGCGTTTGTCATATGAATTAAGTTGTTCAGTTTTATGTAAGCCTTTGCTCCTTATCTGCTTCTTCCATTTGAGTGCAACATACTTCTAACTAAATCTGGCAATGATGGGGCATAGCTGATAGCTCTTGCAACGACATTGCCTAAACAAATAATAATCGAACTTTAAAGGAAACACTTTTGGGTACACCCTCAGTCTGCTCCTTCTGATTTTTGTTTTTGTTCATTTTTGGTTGTTGTTGGTCAATAATCCATCTAAGTTTTAGTCTAGGGGGTCTTTTCTGAACCAGTCAATAGGCTGTAAATAGGATATTTTTGGGTTTTGTAGCATGTAAATTTTGGTAAATTAATTTCTATTCATCAGCGACAGTAAATTGATTAAATTCGTAAAATTGTCTTTTACCTTTAAGCAACAATTGCAAGTTCCTTTCAAATGATTTTTCTAGTAATGTCTTCTTCTCTTCTTGTCTGAGATTGTCATGGCTCATGAATGTGAACAAATTTGGTTTGGATGGCTATTCTACCACATTTTTTCTGCCAGAAATCTAGGGTTTTTCTCGTTGAAATAATAAGAGTTCAAATATTCATGCACACGTTGCATTTCTTTGTTGATCATCCAAGATTATTAATCATATGTAAACATAGCCATAAAATGCTAGATATGTTTATGGAGTGAATAGGATTCTTATTTAATGTAATATGTTCATTCTATATCTGTATAAAATTTATTTCTTCTCATTACTTTAATTATTGCTTTAAACCAAATTTACATGTATTATATTCAACTGTATGCCAATCACTTATATGCATTGATCATAACACTGTAAGTGAATATCTGTACAACAGTTCTGTTTACCCAGATAAGATTTGAACATGGGGTTTTGGTTGTCATCAAGGAGATGGTGAATATATCGCAAGCGGGAAGTGGCCATGCTCAGGCCTGTTTACCCAGATAGGTTTAAAATAATTGGTTTTTATTTTTTAGTAGGATGATTTTCACACTGTTTTTTATGGTCTTAACCGAGGTTGATGGTGGGAGGAGGTACATAAATTTTGTTTTTACTTGGGGGAGATGAATGGAGGTATAGTTGAGGTTAGGTACGTTAAGTTTGTTCAAGTTCAAGCTCAACTTATGGAACCCAAGTTGGAGTTTTGAGTCGAGTTTAAACCAGCTGAGTATCAAGCTGGCTCGACTTGCTGGTGCCCTACTTCCTTGGGGGTTTAGGGGCTGTTTGGGTGTGGAATTTATGTAAGATTCCAGTGATTCTGCCCCAATTCCATTCAGAATAATCGGAATCGTGGTTGGGTGCAGAAGGTGGGCAAAATTAAACTTTGCCCGAAAGTTTAATTCTAGGCCATTTTCAGTCGGATTTGATGGACCCCCCCCCCCCCCCAGCCCACTGTTTTGGAATAAAAGATTCTGTTATTATTCAATTGTTACTCCTAATATTAATTTGAGCCTCAAGAAGCATGCCATATAGGTGGGGCTCATTTTAAAAGTTCAAAATTACCTATCCATGTGGGATCTTGTTTGATAGGGCTCAAATTTAAGAGCATAACAATACCAAGAACGTGTATATCCGAGTTCGGGAGAGAGAGAGAGTTATATTAATTTAAAGTTTTAAAAAATGGGTTTGACGTGACATTTGAATTTATGCTTAAAAATTATATTACCAACTGTAATTCTTATTTGGTGGTGAATTATTGAAATTAATTCCAAAAAATTCCACACCCAAACAGCCCCTTAGTGAAATCAGAATTGTAATTCTCGTAATAGTAAGTCATGGAGAATTGTAACTATTGCTTGAACTCAATAATGTCTGGGAAGTGACATTATTGAACTTGATCTAGAGGATTGGCATCTTGAACTCAAGACTTAAAAATGTTCTCAAACCTTACTCAGATGAAAGATCTCACAAAAGCTATAAATGACTAAAATTAAATTTCCCAAGAGAGTATTATTTTTTTGACGAGTTGTGCTGCTCATGTTACTAGCCCCTATCTAATCCTCTCCCTTGTCTTTCCAGCGTTTCCTTTAATGGACGAGGGGACCTGATTCTAGTTGAACCAAAGTAGACCACTCATTTCTTGTTTAATCTGATCATATTCTAGTTAACACTGATTTAGATCATCTTGATTGGTTGGGACAGCTAATTTGACCAGTTCAATTATAGACACGGGCAGGATGCTTGTTGGATAATTTTGTACTCCTCGATCTATCTGTTTCTATCCGGTCTTTTTTGATATATGTTGTTGGGCTGTTCCTTAACAGCTTGGGCTTTTGAAGCAATTTGGTTTCAAACATAGTATAGAGCTAGAAAGTCTGTGTCGGTTTTGATCTCCCGCCCTACACCTGCATATTCTGTTCACAAGCAAGCACTTTCATCTATTTGCTCCAAAAAAGCACTTGCATATGTTAATCCTGCTTGCCTGTGTAGGGGGTGATGCAAGTGCTAGAAAAGAGCACCTGCATCTGTTGGATGATCTGCATCCCGTCTGGGTTAACAGCTCAAGCTTTTGAGGCAAATTTGTTTCTAAGAGAGTCAATCAGACAAATATTCAACTCCTCATACTCTTCTGCACCACCACTGTTGTCTTCCTCATCCTCAGTTAAGATCCTTCTATCTTCCTCTTCCCCACCTTCCTTGATCCCCTTATCCTTTTATTCAACCCACCCCTTCACCACTTTGCTCTTCCTCCTTTAACCCCACCTGGGCCACCCCTATTCCTTCTCCTTCCCTGCTGCCCCTTCCGTCTCCTCCACCTTCCTCTTCCTCAGTTTCATTCCCTTTCTTCTGTTCCCCCTTGTTGACCACTGTTTAACTAGCCAGACTGACAAAATGAGTTGAGGCCTTGGTGGGGTTCAAATTTTTGGTATGGGCACTTGCAAGAAGACCTTTGATGGTTTTAGGAGACAAAAATGTGTTAGTTGTAAGTCTCATGCATATAGTACTACTGTATAAAATACATAATATTTGGAAATGTTTAATTTTAGTAAAAAATTGGTGTGAAGTCAGTGCCTGATTGTGTTGGGGCATTTCTCATCCCTTTGAGGTGTTCCTGGGGCCAAAGAAGTGCTCTGGGGATGTCGTATGACTACTAAATGGTGTTAGAGTGAAGTCAGAGTCAGCTCAACCTTGACCTGATTTTTTTTCATGTATTGTCAAATGATTTCTTACATGAAGGTTTTATTTGGACATCATGAAGTTAATATTTGGGGATATCTTTATTAATGTGATTAACATTTGTTTGTAAAATGTTACTGTTGTGCCGTGTAATATGTGAAAGTAATTTATCTTTTTGGGCCAGTGTTAGAGTTAGATTGGCCAGGGAGAACTCAGAGTTGGAGTTGGTTTGTAGGAGTCAGAGTTGAAGTCATTTATTGGGAGGTGGAGTTAGAGGATCTGGCCAAACCTAGACCATTGGCATCTTTACATGCTTAAGGCATTTGTTTTGTATGTTTTTTGTATATGTAAATGACTTTTGTGTGCCCTTTAAGCACCTTGTAATTTGTGTTGAGATGTACCTAAGATGCCTTTTTTAAACACCAACGACAAGAATACTGTCAAGGACTTTTGTGCCCAGGTGGTGCATGGTAGGCAGAGGAAGCCTACACTTGAAGTAGATGGAGTTTAAAAGCCTCTTGAAGTGATGCAGAATGCAGAACAAAATGTTTGCTGCTAAGTCTGAACAGTTTGAATCACGTGTAAAACTATGATGTCATCTGCAATAACAGTAATAAAAGGAGATGCAAAACTAATATGTCTAAACCAATACGAGTATATGATATGGTATTAGAAAAAAATATTTTTAGCTTGCAATAATTGTTTCTTCCATTGACGACAATGAGTTGAAGTTAAAGCTTGCCGAGTGGTTAACCATTTTGACTAGAACAGAGCTGCTGATATGCATCCAGTCAACTGTCCTAGTTGGCAATTTGAATTTTAACATGTCTCTCGTAATTATGACAAGATTATATTACTTTTGAAATGAGGCGTGCATGTTTGTTCTGTGGTCTTCCCTTACTCTTTTATTCTCTCCATTCATCTTCTGAATTAGCTTTTATTGCTGCTGGTGTGATAGGTGAAGGGAGATTTTTTTTATTCATTCAAGGAGAAAAAAAGTCCTAAGATGTTCCTGCGACGTTTTGCTGGTCCCTTGTTGGCTAAAGTCAAGTCGACAACTGGAATTGTTGGGTTGGATGTGGTCCCCAATGCTCGGGAGGTACTGATCTCACTGTACACACGGACCCTAAAGGAGGTCCAGGCAGTTCCCCCAGATGAGGGCTACCGCAAGGCTGTAGAGGGCTTTACAAATCACAGGTTGAAGATTTGCCAGGAAGAAGAGGACTGGGAGCAGATTGAGAAGAAGATTGGATGTGGACAGGTTGAAGAGCTAATTGAGGAAGCACAGGATGAGTTGAAGCTTATGGCCAAAATGATTGGTAGGTTTTCCTTTGAGCGTCCTTTCTCCCTTTTCGATCTTTTTGATTATTCAAATACTTGGTTGACATAATGCCTACACTTTGACTTTGGAAAGTGTAAGTTGTGGATGTGATTGCATTACTGCTTACTTGTTATCTTCTGAATTGCAAGTATATCCCCATCTTTGGCACCAACAATAACTACAGTTCTTCCAGTGTACAATTTGCTACTAATGTGAACATTTGGCATCTGATTCTTTGTTTTTTTAATGAAGAAATAATTGAAAGCATTTGGTTTTGATTACTGACTAGCAGGTGCAATATTTCCATCCAAATGAAAATTTTTAAGGTGACTTATCACCATTGGCCTGTATATTTACAAGAAAGCTAACATGAAACAAGGTCTAGCTAACTTAGATGCACTTACTTCCAAAAAGTAGAGCCTGATGGGAGGCACTGAAAGAGGGCTATCAGTGATGGTGGCTACGTATTTGTCTATGAATTAAAAGTTGCTGAAAAGCCTAGTGTACATGTGTTGAAGAATGGGGTGGAAGTATGATTTTAAAGATTGTTTTTTATAAGAAAAATGAGAAATAGTGGATATGGGAAAAGTATAATTACAAACATAAAGATGGAAGGCTTATTAGGCAACCATCATGGTCATGTTCTGTACTTTGTTGAGTTTTATTAGCTAGGAGAATCATCATTAGAGACGAAAGGGAATTGCTTAAGAGTTATCATTTATGTTGAAGGTGATGTGACCACCTTCTATGATGTGGCAGCCACATAAGATTAGGAGTTGAAAAGTAATTGTTCTGTTAGTGTTTGGTAAATGCGTAGTTGATTAGGATTAGTTGGTAGTTACTTATTTTGTGTTTATGAAAGAAGTTTGGCTGACATTAGTTAATGTAACACACTTTACATTAACTAATGGTAAGAGAGTTAGATTTGGGAGACGATGAGAGAAGGATAGAGAATTGGGAGCTCAAATCTATCTCCCTATACATTCCACTAAGCTATTTACGAGGAACATTACACAAACTAATAAGCGCCTCCTAACTAACATTTATTTAACCATTTACCAATTAACTAAGCATATGCCAACTAATCCCCATTAATTAAGCATTTACCAACATTAGCATAATAATTACTCTTTAACGGCTGATCCTTTGTGCTGGCCACATCATAATCCTAGGTTGCTGATGATATCAAAAGGAAGGTGATATAACAAAATGAGCAATTAGTTCCCCCCCTATTCTTGTCTAAGAAAATCGAAATCCATTTAGAATCAATAATGTTCTATAATGTCATCTATATACTTATCTATTTTTCTAGTTTCATTTACCCTCGATAATTTTTAGGGGATCTTCGTCATCAGTCCAATACAACTCCACTTATTATCTGTAGGTCTTTAGAGCATCATTTTGTACCTATAAACAACCTGTCACCCACATCCAATTTTCAAAACATGCCATATAATTCAAAATCCAAAAACAACCCACTCGACCTATGCCTCTCAGCCTAGCCACTGTCACCCATTGGCTGCCACATTGCAGTAAGATTTTCTAGTCACTGCCTCCTTTATGGTTGTGGCTTTGCTGCGGAAGGTGAATCTGGACAAGCCAGCCAGATTTGGCAATGAGGCTACCACCAGCCAAATTGTTGCCACCTGGTTAGCCACAACCAGCAACCATGGTCGTGAGTTGCATGGCTGCAACTATGGCCATGGGTGTGAGTGTTGTAACCCTAGAATTACGAAGAGAGTGTATGTGGGGAAGAAGGGGAAGAGAGTTAAGTAGGGGCAGAGATAAATAAACTAGACTACTTTATTGCTCAAAATTCATAATTCATGATATTGGGAGATTACATGCTTTATAGATTTGAGCCTTCTCAGATTATGAAGCAAATCTAAACTAGGAAAGTAATAACAATAAGAATCCTACCTTTAATAAGCAATTCTAAATTAGGAAAGCAAACCTAAACTAAGGCATACTTAATAAAGAAAGTCCTAATTCGGAATCATAACAATCCACCACTGCTTCCACTAAGCCTTGTCCTCAAGGCTGGGAAGGACCAAGACCTTCTTCAAGAGCAAGAGGCTGGAGAATCTAATGATACTTTGGAGGGGGTTGGATAATGTGCAATTTACCGGGTGGTTAGGGTGGTAAGAAGGTGTTTGACCCCATCAAGCTCAAAACTTATCTGCATGTGTTCAAAGTCCTATTCAACCTTTCGCAATGTGCGCAACCAATCCATGCCAAGAACGATATCGGCTCCCTTGATAGGTAGGACATGGAAATCAAACTTAATAGTAAGGCCTTGAGTAAGAAGATATGCCTTGCGACAAACCCTCATACTGCGAAGCTTTGCACCATCCTTGACCATAACATCAAAGTTAAGACAATAAGAGATTTGTAAGCCTAACTCTTTAGCAATGACTTCATTAATGAAACTGAGTGCTACCAGTATTGATAAGAACCCTGATATGTTTTTCCATTTGCCCATTAATACGCATAGTATTGGGAGCATTACCACCTTCATAGGCATGAAAGGACAAGTATGGGCCCACATCATTTACCAAGGCAGCGAGGGTAGGGTCAAATTCAGCCACATGGTTAGGAGAAGCCACGGGGTTAGGTGTATCTTCAACAACATAAGCATGAAGAATCTTATAATGATGGCCAGGGGTATACTTTTCATTACAATTGTAGCATAAGCCCAGGGAGCGACGAGCCTCTATTTCAGCAGGAGATAATCGCTTAAGAGAAATAGTACGCTTCATAGTAGTGATAGGACCAATAGAAGAAGACTATGGTGCTTGTGGAACACGCTGCTAATGTTGAAGCTGATCTTAACACATGCGAGCGACACGGATTGTCTCAGTCAAAGTGAGTGGCTTGAAGATACGCACTGAAGCTTGTAAGTCGGGCCTCAAACCGCCCAAAAAAGTACCAATCAAAGCAGCTTCTGGCCAATTAGAAACCCGATTCGACAGTTTTTCAAATTTATCCTGATAAGTTTCAACGGTGGTAGATTGGCGAACACGGGAGAGATGAAGGTTATAGTCCTCATAATCAGTAGTCCTAAAGCGGACAAAAAGAGCTCGCTCCATGTCAGCCCATGTAGCATGCGGAGTGTGAGATAGAAAGTGCTCGAGCCACTGCAATGCACATCCTTCCATGTGAAAGGAAGCGAGATCAATACGCTTGTAGTCCGGTGTATGATGGAAGTAAAAAAATCGTCAAGCATGTGAGACCCATTCTTCCGGTTCATCACCCTTGAAGATCGGAAAAGTGAGGCGAACCAGGCAGGCTTGGATAGCTCCTTTGTAGTCTCTAAATGCGGCATCATAACTTAGTGGACGTCCTCCGGGTTGGGGTCCACCACGCCCACGGTCTAGCACAAATGGTACAGGTGGCCCATAGTAGTTGGGACTTTTGTAATCAGGGGCTGCCTGAAAACCCTCCACCTGCATCAAATAATTATTATTATCATCAAATTCCCTAGCACCAGGCTGTGGAAGTGAGCCATGGATATGTCTGTTTACATCCTCGCGCAAATGGCTATGAACTGGCGGGTGGGAGCCATGAACAACTTGAGGATAAGTGCCCGGAGATAACCGAAGTGGGTTAGATCGTGTAAGGTATGGGGCTGGACTCGAATGGGATTAGAAGTCCCGTGAATCTGGTGTTGGACCAATATGGGAGCCGGGTTCACCCAAATATGAGTTTGACCCACCCATAGAATATACCTCGCATCCACAATTAGCCCTAATGCCTTAGATGTTTCAGTAATGGGCATGGCAGCGGCGGCGGAAGTAGAAGATCCCATCTGCACTTTGGATGAGCAATGACTAGCTGGAGTAGGGAATGGTGAACCCAGCGGTAGCGGAATTGGATGGAGAGCACGTGATGAGGCATCCAAGAGGAGAGGACCAACTGGAACCAAAGGAGGCAAGGAGGCGGCTGCAACAGATGAAGCCTATGTTACACCGGCGGAGGCTGGCAGCTGCGGCACTGATTGGAAAGCGGCGACCTTGGTCATCGTGGGGCGGAGTGGCAGCTGGTTAGAGGTGATTGGGAGAGCTGACGCAAAAGAATCCAGCCTGACCGTTGCAGGAAGGGTTCTGAAACGGCGGAGCGAAGGTTCGGCGACGGTGGGTTCAATTATCTCTGCCTCATGGATGTGGCCGCTCTGAGGTAGCCTGTTGGGATGATTGGGGAAGATCCGGCAATGGCAAACGACCGGCTTCAACCGCCAGACAGAACTCAAGGGCTGGTGAGGCGGAAAAAGTGCCAGGCGAAGTTGAAGATGATGACCCCTGATTTGGTGCCAGCACCGGAGGTCCTTGAGGCGACATTTCGGCCGTCGGTGTAGAGGGCAGACGGTCTGCGAGCTGCTGGACGGAGGTAGTCAGAGAGTCACATTGGCCAGTGAGCGCCACCAAGGAGTCCTGTTGGGCTTTCACGGCCGCAACAACCTCGCGTTGTGATTGTGCAATGACCGCGAGGGTGTTCGAGAGCTTCTGAAATTGATCCACCCAACAATTGGTCTCCGTATTTTGCTGTAGGGCTTGGGTGTTCGCTTTGCACTGAAGAGCATCAACTTCCGTTTGAGGATGGGCGATGGTTGCATTCGAGGTCTCGACAACAGAACTGGAAACCGCTTTCTTTGGATGTCCCATGGCTGCAATAGAGCGAAGGCGCTGGAAAGGTATTTTTTGATACCAATGTTGTAACCCCTAGGGTGGAATTACGGAGAGAGTGTATGTGGGGAAGAAGAAGGGGAAGAGAGTTAGGGAGGGGTAGAGATAAATAAGCTAGACTACTTTATTGCTCAAAATTCGTAATTCATGACTGTGGGAGATTACATGCTTTATAGACTTTAGAGCCTTCTTAGATTAGGAAGCAAATCTAAACTAGGAAAGTCATAACAATAAGAATCCTAACTTTAATAAGCAATTCTAAACTAGGAAAGCAAACCTAAATTGAGGCATACTTAATAAAGAAAGTCCTAATTCGGAATCATAACAGTGAGTGGCATGGATGCAACCATGGCCATGATAAGGGCAAAATATCGTCGCCACGACTTATGTCACCCCCTATGGAAATGGCTTGAATAGGTCGTCTTGATGTTAGTGGAGGTGGTGGTGGTGTACATAACTATATCTTTATTTTAAGGAAGTTGATATTCCTACTCCACTTTTTCTACTCCAAAAACCTACTCGAGCCTCTTGGATAGAGAAGTTGAGTAGATTCACTTTTTTGGGTCTAATTAGAGGCTAGAAAAAGGCTTTTGGTGTAAAGAAAGTGGTGTAGAAATATTGTTTTTCTTATTGTAAGGTACACAATGTATATTTTTATTGTAAGGTACACAAAGTATGTTTTTATTGTAAGGTATATACAAAATATTTTTATTGTAAGTCTATACAATGAAACTTTGCTATGTCAAGCTCTATTGGAGATTGTCGAAGGTAGTGATGGTCGAGGTGGTGGCAGGGTGGTATAGAGGGAGGTGGTGCTACCATTGGAGTCATCGATGGCTGGCACCGGTGGTGCAAGTTACTGTAGTTGACTACAGTAAAATTATATTTGTAGTACATGTGCTGGTGATGAAGGTGGAGATGGGTAGCAGAGGTGGCAGGATGATGGTGGCTGTGGGAGGGATGACTGTGTATGGCCAGCCATAGCTTATTGGTTAGGGTGACGGAGGTTTTGGTGGTTGCAGTGGTAACTGCACAGTTGTGGAAGTGGAGGTGACCGAGAAGGTGGTGGTGGCAGCAGTAGCAGGATGGCGGAGGTGGCAATGTTGGTGGGGTGGGAGAGGTGGCAGCAATGATGGAGTGGTGCTTGGGCTAATGGGGGTAATGAATTAGGAAGGAGAAAGGGTAGAGAGATAATTGGGGGTAGATTGGGATTTTTACATGTAGATGGAATGGGTAAGGGCCTTTTTTCAGCACTTGACCGGAAGAGTCAAATACAAGTCAGAACTGTACAGGAAAGTGGTATGTGTAGGGAATCATTGGGTAATGTCGCCCTTGGGTTCAAGTGCGAATTTTCTCAAATTTTTAAAGTATTGTTTTTGTAACTTTATATCGACTTTTAACAAGTTGTTGAAAACCATTTTATTTTAAATGGCACAACACATTGATGAGAGTAGAATGGTGGTACTCTGCTGGATTCAGGTAGTTTCATCTTAAATGATGACCATGTTGTCTCATATGCTGTATACTTTGTTGATTTTGCTGTGGTATGTAGATCTTTTGGCCGTCTGGCTGAAGTGATCAATTCTTAAGAGTTATGTTTTCCCCTCTTGTTTTGGTAGATGAGAAATGATAATGCAAGACATAATTATTTGGCTAAAAGATACACTTTAGTCGAAGGTGTTGTTTTTTTTTGGATTTCTTCTCTATGCATATGTTGTCAAATTGGAAAAGCTATGCTTCCTACAAATATGACCATTGCGTTTTGTTGGAAATGGAGTTTATGCCATAAGCCCATAGCTTGAGTATAGGAGCAAAGGTAAAGAACGAATAAGAGGAGTGTTTGGTTGGCAGGTTGAACAAAACCAGGACATTTTTTTCTTATTTACTTATCTAGAAAAACTGTCTTTGTTTGTGATGCTCTTCTAGGATTTTTTTGTTGTTGTGATCATTTCACTTTTTCCAAGCCTCACATTTCGTGGAGACTTAGTTTGACTTGTTTTCTATATTCCCCTTCCTTGACGGCTGATCATTGACAACGCTTGTCTGATGTGTTATATTTTGCAGAGTGGGATCCTTGGGGTGTACCTGAAGGATATGAATGTGAGGTAATCGAGAATGATGCGCCAATACCAAAGCATGTTCCTCAACACAGGCCAGGCCCCCTTCCTGAAGAATTCTATGAAACGCTGAAAACGCTTCAATCAACTTCTACTCATCCACCTCCAATCGCAAAGAAGGAAGAGCCCCCCACGATTGCAGATAAGTAGCTGCAGCTAAAAAAACTGGCTGCTCATCTTGCATGATGGGTGTTTTGTGATTTTTGCCAGTTATCTGTTTTCAACTGTCTAAATTTCAATTAGCCAAAAAGCTCAGACGACTGGAAAAGGCTTTGTTAATGGAGACCGCAAGGAGCCCAAAAAGTGTAATAATGGTTAGGCCATTAGTTTGAAAATATCCGTTATAAAGCTGTCTGCAGGTAACCATGCTATTCAAGTATTGGCATCTGCCAATAAGAATTAGCATTTGCTTTAAAATTTGCTACAAAGAGTGTCTATAAGAATTGAGAATTTCAATAATACACAACTCTAGGCCATGCCAAAAGAAGGAATAACAAATAATATTCCAATGGGTCAGTACGAATTAATACTGATAATTGATGGGTCCTTTTATTTTTTTGGCAACCGATGAGGGTCAAGTTGGACAAAGAGAGATGTAGGTACCATAGCAGCTTACAAAAGTTTTATTTATTTTCTCTGTTTTAGGGGATCGAGGAAGGCAATTACCTACCCTCATCATTTTGTGCCTCGGCCACTGGATTTTACTCAACACTGCTTATAGTGCAGTTGTCAACAAGTGATTAATTGAAAATGAACTTGCAAATCTGGTAAGTTATCTTGAATAGATGATGATGATTATAATAATAAATTAGAAATTAATGAGAATAAAATTATGTGTATTACTCTCTCTGTCTTAAAATAAATGTCCTATTTGGTTTTCTAAAATAAACTAAATTTAGTTTATTTTAAAAAATTGAATAGGACATGATTTAAACCCTAGGGTCTATAGGATGATTTCACTGTAGAAAAGGAAAGAAATTTCACTCTAGAAAAGGAAAGAATGGGGAAGAAAGGAACCCTTTGTTGGCTGTAGCAATATGGGGCGAGAGAAAAGTGAGGAACAAAGAAGAGATAAGGGGAATTAGGGACTAATTTTTTTTTAATTAAACAATAGGATAATTACATTTTATATAATCTTGCCCTACATGGGCTTGGGCCTTGATTAAACTAAGCCTACTAAGGCCTTATTACAATAACCATAATTAAATAAACCTTAGTTTGTAATAAGAAATTGCTAATGAAATAAATTTAGCCTAGTGAAATAAACTTCCTATGGAATGACAATTTATAACAATTCACCATGCACTGTTACCACTTTGACTTCAAGGCGCAAAATCTAAAAATTGAACATAAAATTCCTACTCAAAGCCACGAAGCATCTTCTTAAGGAAATTTAAAAGGCAAGACCACGACATCATCCCACGACTCTTCTAAAAGAAGGGTAGTGGGAGGGGTCTTGTAATAATGTTCAAATGAATAATGTTCATCACAGTTAAAACATAATCTTTAAGTGTCACTCCTCCATATGGGTTTGAGATAAGCAGAAGAAAAGAAATGAGGTGACATGAATAGTAATGGAAAGCTAGCAATTATGAATGGGAGGTACAAAGGCCACCTTGCACTAGTAATTTAATTTATCTTCCTGAATCCTCACTTGTAGACTATGGAATCCTCACATGTTGAATAATGTCATGCATGGTAGAGCACTTAAAATAACGGGTCTTATCGGTAATCTCTAGCTTGAGGCTGCGTTGAAACATCTCATCAAGGCCTTCTTAGTCCAATGCGGCAAGCACATGGCCACTTGCATGAACTCAATCTGATAGGTACAAATAGTTGTGGTTTGGAACATTCCCCATAACAACTCATTAAAATTGACAAAATGATTTGGCTCAAATTAAGCACATATTTTGTCAACGAACCTCAGCCACGTGGGATTATACACTTCCCATTCAAAGTACTAGAACCACACTAAAACATCACCCACTAATAAAAAACAATAATGCATAATTTTTCCACGCCCATTGTGGTCCCTTAATATGCGAAGAATTTTTCATCCTAATATACCTAATCTAGAGGATTGTCCTCGCCCGTGTATTTTAAAAACTGTATAAGGGCAAGGCTTGGCTCAGCAGTGCACGACGCTCGTGAGAGATCTTCACATGGGCCGGGAATATAATCCTCTGCAAAATCATATCCATCCATCCATCCCAAATGGGAAAATTTGTTGATTTGCAGCTGAGAGATCGGGTTGGAGGTGCAGCAAAAGGTACCCTGGCGAGCGGTCGATGTGCTGATCGGCGCAGCTGAGGGTTCTACGCCCAGCGATACAGTGATGACGGGTGGAACGAGACACAATTAGTGGCAAAAAACAAGGCCCCAAGTGGCACTCCAAAGTGTCTTTCTCCGCAGTGGCAACAACGTGAGAAAGAGGCATGTTGCTTGTTGCAAAGGGGTCTGATGCTCGACATGGAGGGTGTGAAATTCTTGGAAGAGGATTAGGCGCGGCGACATTGGGTATGATTAGGTTGCAAGCCCATGGTTCCTTGGTGGATGTCAGTGGACTGGTTTGTGGCGGTGGTGTCATGTAAGGATTCGCTGACAGCAGCTTGCGGGCTATGTGTGGCAGAAGCCTCGCCTTGGGTTAGTCCTTCTCTGTCGCCATATGCTTTGTTTGGACCATTTAATTTTGCCCGCATGTAAGGATTTGCCTTGCTTCAATATTAATGATGTAAACCCTAAGTGTGTACAAAATTACTTCAGTAGAGAAAATGGGGAGGAAGGAACCCTTTGTTGGCTGTAGCAACAAGCTGGGGGTGAGAGAAAGGGGAGGAACAGGGACAACAAAGAAAAAATAGAGGAATGAGCTTCTTCCTTAATCAAAAAAATAGGGTAATCGCTCTTTACATAATCTCGCCTTACATGGCCTGGGCCTTTAGTAAACTAAGCCTAAGGCCTTTTTACAATAACTATAATTAAAATAAGCCTAAGTCTATAATAAGAAATCCCCTCACGAGAAAAAAAGTCTGCCTAATGAAATAAACTTCCTGACGATCCATAACATTTATTAGGGGTTAATAATGTATCAAATGCGTTATGGATAAGCGAGAAAAAAAATGTTAATGGATGCCTTGCTGACACAATTATCACTGCAGTCAATGAGTGTTATGCTCTTGTCAATATAACGATACACAAAAATCAATCAAATTATTGTTTCGAATTTATATTTCTTATATTTTAGGAAATTTGTCAAATAATTGTTATTAAAATAAATATTTACCAAAATGGAAGAGAGAGAAACTTAATTACCAAACAAGTGATCTAACATGTTATGCAAGAGCCAAAGTGGCAATTGACACTTGCACATTTTTTAATGATTTTTACTAAAATATGCATTTCGTTGGCTTAAAGAACAAAATAAAAGTTTTAGGTGATTTCATCACTCACAATGAAGAATTCACAATGTTTAGTCATTTTAATGATAAAGGACACCTCGTAGCACTTTATTTGCAGTTCTTTCAAACCATTTACACTATATTTGGATGATTTAGTAGTTGTCTACCGGGGACCAGCTTCTTAGTCAAGGGCAAGGTGGTTCAGGTGCAGGGGTAGAAGACCCCTACTCCAAAATGAGGTCACAAAACTAATCCAAATAAATTGTCTAACGCTTGTTTTGTCACTCAAAGTGATGAAATTAAGTATAAAAAAAATGCATAACACCAATTGCCATGTTGGCATCTACGTTGCATGTCAAAATACAGGTTTGTTAATTAAGTTTCTCTCTTTTTCATTTTTCTAAATATTTATTTTAATAATTATTATTTAATAAATTTCCCCGTACATTCTAATTTTAACACCTAAATCGATGGAAATAAGACTTTGAAAAACACTGTCTAAAGAAAAAAAATGTAATAATGTACTATTATACCGACCACACATATTCATATAAAGTTTCTTTGAAACTACGTATTGCTTTAAATTATTGAATTTATATTATCCCATTTATAATCCTTCATAAAGTAGGTAATTATAGTTAATTTCCTAAATTTGATAAGTGATATTAGTTTATTACTAGAACATGTCTTTGTACAATTTTTGCAAATCGCAAGTGTGTGTGTGACCCACCCTGATTAAACTCTCGACCGAGAAAAGTTGAATGCTAACCGAACAAGACCTTCACTCAACTGATGACAGGCCTTGTTAAAATAGTATTTTGGGAGGTGGAGGGGGGGGATGTCTTAAAGGGAAGAGTTTTTCATACTCCTCTTTAACAATGAGCCCAATATTAGGTACATATGAGAACCATTGATATTTCTAGCGTACATATTATTGTACATTAGTATAAGTGATCCTTATGCTAATATACAATAGCGTGTGTCTCATCTATCTCATGGATGAAAGACTCTCATACATTTTTATGTTGGGCTCATTGTTAGAGTGAAACATGAAAAACACTTTTATCTTAAAGCAAGAGTATTCATCCATAAGCACCCTAGAAGTTGCATTGATACATGTAAGATGCTCATGCCTCAAACAGTAAGGCACATGTGAGGTACAATTGTGAAAATACATTAGCTGCAAATTGGGCTTACATTCAAAACCTAAATCTAACTTAACATGGATGAAACTGACCTGGGTTGGGTTAAATCGGGTCCTATTTCGGGTTAGGTCGGGTCCAAAATAAAAATACTAAGGTACTTCTCAGGTAGTGTCGGGTTGAGCAAGTGAAGAACTGATAAAGAACTGACCCAACTTGACTTGGGTTTTTAAATAACCTATAAAATCCTATAGAATGAGTTTTTGTAATTTTTCATGGATAAAGTTGACTGAATATAGTGGCAGTTAGGTTTATATTATTGAACTTGACCCTTATATATATAGAATCTCGGTTCTTATTTTAACTTTTAGGTTATTCGGTTCCAATTGTGGGTCAAGTCGGGTTTAAAAATCTTGGTTCATAGCTCGGTTCCACTTAACTATAAGGGCATGAAAATTAACAACCCTACTTATCCTGACTTCGGGTGGTCAAGCCCCCACATGCTCTACTCGTCCTACCTCCTAGTTTTCAACGTGTACATACGCAGTGCTGACTAGTTGATAGCCATCAAGCGCCGGAGGGGCATTGGAGCAATGTTAACCGGTAATATGAAAATCTTCATCTGATTCAATGTGAACATTGCTTTCATTGTATCACAACAAAGCAAGCACAGGCAAGGGGTGTTCAATTCTGTTGAAGCTTGTCCCATAACATACTATTTTTCCTTGTAGGAGTACAAATTGAATGCAAAATCATTCATTTGGATGGGTCTTATACCACACACAACTGAAATGGTGTAGAGGAGCAGGCCTCCTTGGACCAGCATCCAGATATGCCTGGCAACCGTGAGCCAGCCAACTGAACATGAGCTACTTTGCCCTTTTGAGTCGGGTGAGAGTGCACTCAAACTGAATTGGTCTAAACGTGCTTTCCAGTCATCCCCGGGAGCTAGCTAATTTAATACCAGATTTTAATTGGAGCAAAATGTCGTACTGGAGCGTCTAGAATACAGTTTTCTCTCAAGAGTAATTAGTTTACATAGTAATTTCTTAAACAGTACAATATTAAGAATCAAATGGGCACCTAATGTAAGAAAGGGTCCGGAACACCAAATGCTCAACAACAGCTTTTGTACATCAAGAAATTTCTTATAGTTACGTCGAACTTGTTGAGATTTTAATTTTTATCAATACTTGAGACAATAAATTCTGGCGGATAAGATTCTTGGTTGTCTTTTGCAGTTTATGAACACTAAAGAAAATAGAAGATAATTACTTTGCGGTAAACATCATGGTTTATTATTGGGTAAGCGCAGGAAGACACTCCATTAGAGCATAAAAAATTAGTTTAATTTTTGTGATGAAAATAGAACATATTGGAAAAAGAACAAAGGCCAGTCCTCGTTCAAAAAACAAAGGCGGACAAGATTATAAAAACAAAAAGAAAATAATTGGAACATATGGTCTTTGACCTATTTACTATTGATTTATCAGCCATAAATTGCTCTTCAAACTAACATATCGCTTCGCCAAAGATACAACTTTCTTAAACATGGGCAATAAAATGTCCTCCCTACACGTAATTTGTCAGAGCATCTCGCCCCGTTCATGGCATTTCATAATAGTAGTTTCCCTTGAGCAAAATCTTGCCCCCATCAATGTAGCAGATGTATTCGGTCAAAAAGGAATCAGAACAAAAACTTATACCATAGAAAAGAAATATTATATTCGAAGGATTCATTAAATTTTATAAAAAAATTGGCATTATGCAGAAGTTTGATTGACCAAATTAACACACATAAATAGCACGCACTATGAAACATTTCAGTAATGTTACCAGAGCAAGTACCTTACTGGCGCTCAATCTGTATAGTTACATGACTAATGTTGTATTCCCTTCTAATGTAGTCCACTACCTTGTCCAGAATCAAATCTGCATTCGCTTCCCTTGAAATTGTGACATGACAGGCCAAAAGCACCTTCCCCACAGTAATAGCCCAAATGTGAAGCTCATGAATTGCCACCACGCCTTCCATCTCACAGAGTCCCTTTTCAAGCCTTGTTGCATCAATTTCCCTTGGCGTGCTTTCCATCAGCACCTCCAGAATGTTGCGCAACATCCTTATCGTAGTGCCCAGCACGATCACAGAGAAAATCAGTGTGCATATAAGATCAATGATCTTCCATTCAGGCTTGTACCATATGATGGCCCCACCAATCATGACTCCAATGCTCTGGATGGAGTCACCCAGAACATGAAGGTAGGCACCTTGAACATTTATGTTCTGCTGTTTCTGCTTGGCTGCCTTTGCTTCCTCTTTTGATTCACACTTCTCTTCAGAAGACTTAAGCAGAGGCTCATGGCTGTCTACATCAATTGAATGAGTCACACTTGACGGACTGTGATTGTGTTCATCCTTGTGCTTAATATTGCCTGTCTGGTGATGGTGAGTTCTAATACTGATTGCTCCGCTAGAATGGCTATGCTCTCCATGATGACTGTGATCATGGCCCCCATGCCCATGACTCCCATGCTCATGGTCATGTCCTCCACCATGGCTATGACCATGACTATGACCATGGTCATGGCCAAGTAACAGAGCCATAACAATGTTAACAACAAGGCCAAAAGCTGCAACAATGAACATCAGAAAACCCTTAACTTCACCTGTGTCATTGATGAGTCTGTCTATTGCTTCATAAACTAATATACCAGCCAGAAGCCATATCATCTGGATGGAAACCAGTGCCCCAAGAATCTCAATCCGAAAGAAGCCATAGGATTGCTGTGGAGTTGCTTCCCACCCAGCAGCCCACAATGAGAACAAGGAGATGGCAAAGGCAGCAACATCGGAAAGAAGGTGAGCAGCATCAGTTAAGATTGCAAGACTGTTTGCTTTGATGCCACCAGCAACTTCAACACTCATAAATATTATACAAAGGATAACAGCTATCAGAAGTTTTCGCATAGATGCAGATCGTTCTTTGGCATCTTTCGATAGAGTTTCACTGTCAGAGAACCCACATGTTGCCCCTCCGCAAATCTTGCTGCCAACTGAATTTGATGTTTCTGTAGGCACGTCGTCCCCAGTTACTTCAATAATCTGCCCATGCTGGAAATTTTGAGTGTCCATCTTAAAATTCTGCAGACACCAGCATTTTAAAAAATTAATGCATAGGTAATCCAAATCACTTACAAGTTATCTAAATATCATCAATTAATAAATATAAATTTGAATGCCAAGACAGACTAATAAAACTAGCTAAATCTCTCATAGTAGAGGGTGAGATCCCAGTGTATAAAGTGCTTGTCGGTGGGGGTGAGTGAGTCTGTTAGCGAAAGATTTTAGTACAAATTTGAAAAACCAGTTAAAAAGCCTGCTAGAGAAACTTCAAAGAGGGATGCACTGAAGCATGAAACAGATTTGACTGTACAATGCGCTATCAGAATAAAATATACAACATACAAACAAGCCATATCATATTCATCAACACCATGACTGATATGGCCGAAAACACAGCCTTCAGACTCATTTATTTTGTTTTAATTTAAAAGGCAATGCTTTTTTTTATTAAGGAAGAAGAAAAGACTGAGTATATAGCTTAATTTTCACAATGCTTTTATATCCCAGTTACTTGTGTATAATCAATAATTTTCTTTTCCAAAAGGCCATATTGAATGAGCCAAAAGTGGTAAGCCACAAATTTAAGGTTTCTAGACATCCATCACCTTGCAAAATTGTACATTTAAAGACCTACAACAAGTTCCAATATATTAATGCCAGAAAAGTAACATAAATGCCTACTGAGACTACAATTACCAAACAACATGACTAAGAACAACGGACAAACTGATGGGGACAAACAAATAGTCGTCACTTTAACCTGTCAGAAATCCAGAATACAAGTCCAACTTCTTCCATTACATATATACTCACATTAGTCAACAAAAAGAACCAACCTTCAGGTATGAAATAATAATATGTTCTAAGCAGTCAATAACATGTGATGACCTATTTCCATAAGTTGCTCTAGCTTTTAAAAAGAAAACAAGGGTTGTCTTAGCCCTGCCACAACCATTGATATATAATACAACCTAATGTAAAGCCATAATGTATTCATTTCTCCTCTTCCACCAAAATAACATATTTCCATGACAAAAAAACAAGTCCTCTAGACCCTGGTAGCTGACTATATCTCTAGCCTACAAAAAAAAACTCATAAACTGGTGGTAAAATGTTTCACGAGTATATTATCTATCACAAAATTGACTTGAAAAAATCTAAGTATAATTTAATACATCACAAACCAATTTCTACAAATTTTTTTTGCCCTTGGAATATTTAATAGAGGGATATTTTGCATTTGGCATAAAAATTTGGGTAGAAAGCACATTGCGTTAAATGAAGTACCAGCATCAACTATAACCAATATTACAGAGAAAATCAATCCAAATTTAAATTCAGCGTAAAATTCAGTATTAAGTAATTGTTCATGAGTGCAGAAGTTTACCATTTAAACAAATAGAACAGACATTAACAAAGACACAAACGTATCTTAATTTTACCATATAATTACTGAATCATAGGTTAGTAAAAGTAACTTCACAAATCGAATAAGAAGTCATATGCAAGCAATATAAGCAACCCCAAGTTTATAACAAATTCTCAAATCCTTTTCAGATAAATAAAGTTTAAAAAAAGGTGTAAAAATTGTGTATAACATAATTGTGTATAGTATACTTAAGTAATTTCCTCTAAACTAGCTCTACATATCCAGGGTTCATTACGTGTAAAACTATCAAATATAAAACAAGGGCGAATCATAAAATTTTCCTCAGACATTCCTGCAAGAGAAATACCCTCCTAAAAACATTTGCAGTTTGGTTACCTAGCCAGCCAATGAAACGCCAGTACATCACACATCAAAAGCATAAAGGAAGTAACAATCATTGTTTCTGGTGTTTCCTTTCATTAGTAACTAACCCAGAAAGTATCCGAAGACAGTCCTATTACAATTTATGTTGTTTTTTTCTGTCAAGTACAGGACGTACTCCTACTTCACCCGATAAAATTAGCAAACATATAAGCTCCAACACCATTTCCATCAAGATATAAAATTTCAACATCTTCAATAAGATAACGAGCCCACAATATAAGCTTTTGTAACAGGAAAACAAAACAAAACAAGACAAGCTAACCCCGAGAGTCCTAATAAACTAAATTGCACAAAGTTGCATAAAATCCTCTCAGACACTGTATACATTAGAATACCCGAACTCGAAGAACCCATTAGAAAATGCAAACCCATTTCAGTGATACTTCTAAACCCAAATGCACTCAAGGGTGTCCAGACAAGAGGAAAAACCCTTCTCAAACAGAAGACATATAAAGAAAATGGTCACCAAAATTCAAACACGCTGAAGGCATGAAGCAAGAACATCATCAGGATTCCCACTAAACATTCCGATGCTCAATCCCACATTCGCAAAAACAGACCATTATGGAATGACAGATACCAACACACAAAGAACAAACAACATCTACCCCCGAATGACACCGCAATCACAACAAAAAACTCCCACGTAAGAAAAACCCATCACGAAACCGAATTGCAGTCTCACCTCCACACGACTCACAACGGGGAGACGAGGAACAACACCCCTCTTGCAAACCTCACGGCCCAAGTACCAAAAATCATCCGCAACCAAAAAGTAGCCCACAATGAGGTCCCCACCCACCCACCCATCATGTTGGAGGGGAATCACAAGTTCAGACCCAAAAGGCCTAACGCAAAGCAACAACAATAAAGGCGCAGGCTTCGGTGAAAGACGATAACGACGACAACCAAAAAGGCAAAGAACCCAGTTCGTTCGCAGATTGAAGGAATATTCAATTCACCAAATCAAGAATCAAGGAAGAAACAAAGCAAAAACAAAGCAGATGCAGATTCAGAGAGGCAGAGAAAAACAGGGAAATCCAGTTACCATTCCGGCTGCACTTTCTCCCCCTTCTTGAAGCGGGAGATTTGTGGGGTTTGACACTAGAGCTGAAGCGGAAGACTAGAGAGCAATGATGGGCATGGCGACGCAGGACGCCAGAATTGGTTTGACTAGGGAGCTTTTATTGCATTCTGAGTGACGAGATACCGGCTCGTCGTGTTCTAACTTCTAGGGTTTGTGGCCCCCCTGAACCGCTATCCCCACTAGACGTGACCTGGAATTCGTCACATGATTTAACGGGAATGCCTTTCTCACGCCGGTAAACGTACAGCTACGCACACCTTCACTCCCAACTAAGAGCGTAAGCATATTGAAAGCATTTTCCATGCTTCCTCAATATTATCTATAGGTTAAATTAAAAATAAAAAATAAAAATTATTATAGATAAAATTAAAATAAAATAATATTTTAATTTTTATTCTATATCTAAGAATGGGCTGAATAATATAATTTATAAAAAGATAAAAATAAATAATTTTATTAAAAATGGCGAGTAAGATTACTTCTAATTTAAAGTAAAAATAGACTAATTTAGGAAAGTAAAATTAATAAGCTAATTAAGATTGTAATCTAAATAGGAATATGATACGTTTATCCATGATACATACGTTAATATAAGTATTATTTATAATAATATATATTTAGTGTATATGTTATTAATTTAAAATATTAATAATTCTTATATGTATCTTACGTTAGGCTTATTATCATAAAAAAAATATAAAAATTAGTTATGTAACATAAATTTATCACATGATTTAAGCGGGAATACCCCTGTCACACCGGTCGATGTTACTCTCTTCGTCCTATATTAATAATTATATTTAAAAAATATTAATTTTTATTAAACAGTGAAACTCATACTTATAAAAAAGAAAATTAAGCTTTATAATGCACTTTTTAAAATACCTAATTACTTAAACTTAAGTAAATAAAATTATTAACATAAAATATATTTTTTAACCAAATAGAGTTATTAATTTAAAATAAAAGGAGTATTATCCTACTTGTAGATTCCTATAGCTGTGGCTTATAAGCAAAAGCTTATGGAAGCATGAAGAATGCTTTCTCTGACAATCAATCAGACCCAAAGACGGATTAAATAAGAAAATAGGTGCGTGTTTGTCTGGCACTCATAAATGTGAACAAAAAGGCCCTCCTAATGTGTTTATAAGGGAATGCTACATTACGACTCTTATCTCATGTGGCGCTTTCCTTTAATTGTCGTGGATATCGTCATCACCACTTATTTGAGGCGGGTCACATAAATCTAACTCTCTCTCTCTCCCTTTCAAAAATTAATTTTAAATTATTTTAAAATTTTAAATAGCTGATATTGTATTTAATATCATCTAGCCACGACTTTACGTCCCAAGGGCCAACGAAAGGGTCATTTAAGAGGCATGACCCACCAGTATCCTAATATAGCTCTGCCATTAAATATTATATTAAAAAAGCCAAAATTTTTGGCTTGATAGTGTCCGAGGGGGGTCATATAAAGAAGGGAGTATAAATTTAAAATAAAATTTTAGAAAGCAGGGGCCACAGCCCTGTCCCAACGCAGCTCTACCAATGAATATTATATTAAAATTTTGAAAAAATTAACAAAATTTGGCTTAATATTGTGGATAAAAAAACAGGGAAGAGTGAGTAAAATTACCTTTTTAACTACCCTAGGCGCAAGATCATGTAAAATAATATTTATGTAATTTTAGCGAGATCCCAGCAAGATCTTGTCGGGTCGACCAAGAACCGGTGAGAGTCAGTACTAGTGGCGCTAGGCCAAGGCTATGACCTGCGATGGGGGAATTGATTTTTCCGAGCCACAGAAAAGCAGCATTTTGGGGTGATAAAACGAAAAAAAAAATCCCTCTTTTCATATTAATATGTCAGAATGATTTTCGAAATTTCACCGTGAACGACCGCTTAGCGACTGAGAAATGAAAATTTTCTTATCTCCAGTTTGCTGGTTTTTTCCTTTCAAAATTTCTGTAAGTCGTCCCACGAGGAAAACGACTGTGGAGTTAAGACTAAGTAAACAAATAATTTAATATATAAAGACGTCATATTCAAACTTTAATGTGCAGTTTGACTGACATACAACTTCAATGTGCGACAGCTTATGAAAATTAACAATAAAAAAAAAATCTATGCAGTGAAATGGGTTACTGTACCCATTAAAATGGGCCATCTTGTTATTTTTTTATTAGCCTCATATACATGTAAAATAACCTATCTATTTGTATAATTATTTTATTATTATAAATTTTAGCCTTAATATTTATTCAAGGTGTATTTGGACTAATGCCCCTATTAATGTTTCTCTATGAGATTTATGAGTTATTAATAGGACCCACACTATAGAATTAATACTAATACGCAATATTTTGTAAACTTGTCACTGAAATAAATTTTGATAGATATGCCTATATATTTAGTTCAATTATGTGCGAACTAATAGTTTTACGCACTCATATCTATATAAATAAATAAATAAAAAGAGTTGTTTTATATGTTTGATTTATTTTTTATTATTATTTATTTTACTGCTATTTACGCATTATGAAATGAGTATAAATAAATTTATAATATGAATGTTTATTTATGCACATGTAAATATTCACTTATGATATTATACAAAATTATACTAATGACTTAATTTTCTATATTATTTAGATGTTCTACTTCATTCAATTCTTAGTCTTATGTCATTAGGTTTATTAATTTTTAGATCTTATATCTAAATAAGTTTTAATTTTTCTATATAAACAATATCTCTATTCAGTCTCATTTTACATCATCAATAAATGTTATATTTTTTTACTTATTTTATATATTTTTTACTATATTTTTTTATATTTATAATTATTTAATACTTATATCAATATTTGTCAATGATAATATATACCTACATTGAGAAATGTGTTATATCATTTTTTATTATTATCATATAAACACTTATAATTGTTTTACACAATCTCTCCGAGATGTCTTGAGATCTCATTTCTTCTATTTACCTAGATGAGACAGAGATCCGAATGCCAGGCAATAACTGCTCTTACTTGTTCCTCAAAATAAGTAAATAAAAAGAAGAGAAATTAACAATGATGGTTCTATTTTTTTGTAGAACGCCAAATAATCAGCAAATATCTATGAGATAAAAATTGGCAAGAATGTTATTGGATGACACATTATATGATCAATAGTAGACGAAAAATGCATCTTGTGCTGACAAGTACAACATAAGAGTATATTATGCACAAAAAATAAAAACATAAATATACGACAAACTAAAAAATATTTATGTATATACATCATTTGAACAATTCTCTACACCTAAAGTCATGCGGGTGAAAGGCGCTTTCTAGGGCGGAAAAGCCGATGAGATGTTTTAGCCTTAACTCTAATAGGGAAAGCGAGTTTCCTTATTGCAGACAAACAACGCCTAAGAAATATTTTATGAAATCTTCCAAGAGGGACCATATAAATACACTTAAACTTATTCCAATGCCAAGTGATATAACATTATGAACACGATCTAATTTTTATTGTACTCCATTTCACCGTCAACCATGTACAACTAAGGCAATGATTTTACTTTAATGGCACAATAAAATGTATGAAATAAAAATTACTCCATAATAGGACCAAATTAGGAAGTACCTTAAAACTTAGTATAAACTTAAAACAAAATTTCAAAAAGTAGGAGGCCATAGCCCACCACTGTCCCAATTTAGCTCCACCAATGAATATCATATTAAAATTTTGAAAAAATTAACACAATTTGGCTTATTATTGTGGATGAAAAATAGGGGACAATGAGTAAAGCCACCTTTAACTACCCTAGAAATTAATACAAACTTCAAACAAATCTCAAAAATCAAGGGGCCCATGATTATCTCAATGTAGCTCCACCACTAAATATCATATTAAAATTTTAAAAAAGTCAACAAAATTTGGCTTGATAGTGTGGATGAAAAAAATTAACTCAAGATGAAATCAAATATGATAAAAATTGTTGCTATGTGGCTGAGTTTCCTTCCAAAACCAAACGATTACTCCAAGCAATAACCGCTCTTACTTGTTCCACAAAATAAATAAATAAATAAATAAAGAAAAAATTAACAATAATGGTTCTATTTTGTTGTAGAACGCCACATGATCAACAAATATCTATGAGATAAAAATTGGCAAAAATGTTCTACATTGGATGACACATTATATGATCAATAGTAGACAAAAAATAAGGCTTGTGTTGACAAGTACAATATAAGATTATATTATGCACAAAAAAAGAAAACATAAAAAATGACAAACTAAAAAAATATTTATGTATATACATCATTTGAACAATTCTCTACACCTAAAGTCATGTGGGTGAAAGGCGTTTTCAAGGGCGGAAAAGCCGATGAGATATTTGAGCCTTATCTCTAATAGGGAAAGTGAGTTTCCTTATGGCAGCCAAATGACGCCTAAGAAATATTCTATGAAATATTCTAAGAGGGACCATATAAATATACTTAAACTTATTCTAATGCTGAGCTATATAACATTCCCCCCGCCCCCATCCCCGCCTTTTTCTTCCCTTTTGGCAATAGCCTCAATTTGATTCTCTTTGGTTCAACTTGCAGACCAAGCTAATATAATTATGTCTAAATTCATTTAGGTTTTCTAATGTGGAATATTAAAGTGAGACAGAAAGAATGTTATACAGTCAAATATTCATTATCGGACAGAAGTAGCATATAATAACAAAAAGTAATGTTAAAATATTAATGATTTAATGAAAAACGCACCTCTTTCTGTAAGAAGGCGGCACAAATTTGATTGACCAAGTAAAACTAACTGGAGCAGTTTGGCCTTTAGGTTGAACCAGGGGAAGAATCTATCCAAGGCCGTTGCTACAAGGGGGAGAAATGAACTTAGCCATTGTTTGGAGTTGAACCATCTGCATGAGGTCTGGTTTTATAGCAAATTGATGAGGGAGGAAGAAGCATCTTGAGGGGGAATATTCCGGTCCACTAAGATTTGCAGGTAAATGAGAACAAATTTTAGAGCCAGAATGCATTCTTTTTCTGACAGATTTCCTGAATCAGTGTTGGAGCATGGCTTTGCTCACGTTTGTTCCATGGGCACCTTGCCCGCCAACTTCCCCTTTTCTGTTGCAATGCTCGTCTTTACTTCCTACTGCAGTCAGAGATGGGCCAATGTTGTATGGGTCAATTGGGGATGATGAAATGGGCCTCGGAAGCATTTGGGAGACAATTGGCCTGTAAAGCCCATTTCCATCCTGACGCCTCTCAAACCATTGAAGAGCTCAGGCATGGCACGTCGCTCTGGCCTCGCCCTTGATGATCAAAAGACAATTTGTAATTTTCACACATCCAAACCCTCAAATTGTGCAGTGTTTTTATCAATTTCATCCAAACCCAGTTCTTTGGGGCAAATGGCACGGATCAAACACTAGTAATTAGATCACTTCCACAATCCACGGATTCATGCATTTCAAAGTCTCGCGACACTTAGCCCTTCTAAATTCTTGGCTTTCCTCTCAGGTTGGTTTTTTATGCCTGTGGCAAGTCGCTACTCATATTTCCTTGACAAAGCTCTGAGAAGAAGAGAGCCGGTCAGCAGACGTGGATGCCATTCTTAGCGGTGGAGCCCAGGAGGAGGGGAGGGCATCGGCGTGCTCCTGCACTACCTTTCAGGTCGTGTTGACATGGTGCTCCTCCGTGAGGGTGGCGCCCACTGCGATGAGTAATTAATATAGAACAATATTTTTTTTATTAGACCTATTAATAGAAGACAAAATATTTTTTTTATAATAAACAAGAACCCACACACCCCTTTACACAACAAACCTCCGGAACACGAGGAAAGATCCGACCAACACCGACAAGCTTTGATAATATTTACTAGGTTACAACTTCTTGTGTTTTAAATACTCCCTCTGTTATATTAAAATGAACTGAAAATGAAGATATTAATAGAGGATGGAGGGACTAAAATTTTGAAGTCTCCTTAACTTCCTTCAATTTAATTTAGCCGCTCAAAGTATTATGGGGTGAAAGAATAAAAAAAAGAGTTTTTTTTATATTACTAGGCCTAAGATACAAATATTTTATATTCTCTAGTTTTGTAAAAAATATTCCATAGAATATGGGTTTACATGATATTGAAAAAAAATTAGACCAAAATACCCTTTTAACAAGGTTAGGGTTTAAAATCGTGTAAACTAGTTGTGACGACGCATAAACAAAGAGGAAAGCTCAGCAACAATTTGTGATTTTTGCCTGGCGGTTTTCATCAACAATAAATTTTGATTTATATTTGGCTATTATCAGACTCCCTCACTTCATCAGCAATCGCTCTTCTTTGAGTTTTGTCCAAAAAATTCTAACTACATAAACTATTTATCCTTACAAAAGGACATCAAGATGACACTGCAACTCAAAAATAAATCTTGAGGGACTATCCAGAGAGAACATAACTATATAAGAACGAAGAAGGATGTAAATGTCAAAGAAGGACATTGTAGAATAGTCATGATAACCTCCTACCCTATTATGCAAAGAGAGACTCTTATGTAAGCATGTACACGATCTTAGAGGTTTTTATCCCTGACTTTATAAACAATTGTATAAATAACAAATATTGGTGAATATTGTGTTATCAATAATACGCTATGACGAATATCGCGTTATTGATAACATGCTATGACAAATATCCTATTATAGTATATGCAATATATCATATTATCATTAATACGTATTATTGGCATATCGTGTTATTAATAACATGCTATGTCAAATATCGTATTATCAATAACACGTTTTGGCAAATATCGTATTATTGTATATGCGATATAGAGGATATCGTATCGTATTATTGATAACACGCTATGACGAATATTATGTTATCGATAACACGCTGTGACGAATATCATATTATAGTATATGAGACAGAGGAAATAAATAACACGTCTTGTTGGCATATTGTGTTATTTATAACACGCTATGCCACAATAGCATGTTATCAATAACACGCTATGCCACAATATCGTGTTATCGATAACACGCTATGGCCAATCTCATGTTATTGATAATATACTATAGCACATATTGTATTATCGATAATACGCTATGACGAATATCGTATATGCGATATAGAAAATATTGTAGCATATTGTATTATTAATAGCACGCATTATTGGCATATCATGTTATCGATAACACGCTATGACAAATATTATATTATCGATAACATATTATGACAAATATCATATTATAGTATATGTGACATAGAGGAAAATAAATAACATATCTTGTTGGTATATTGTGTTATCGATAACACGTCTTGTTGGTATATCGTGTTATCGATAACACACTATGTCATTGTGTTATTGATAACACGCTATGACGAATCTCTTGTAATTGATAATACACTATAGCAAATATCTTGTTATCGATAATACGTTATGACAAATATTGTATTATCGTATATGCAATATAGATGATATAGTAGCATATTATATTATCAATAACACGCATTGTTGGCATATCGTGTTATCGATAACATGCTATGACGAATATCATTTTATCATATATACGATATAAAGGATATCATATTATGAGTTGTTAGCTCAAAGAATACATATCATATTATCAAAAATATGTTTTATTAATATATCGAGTTATCAAATATGCGATATAGATTAAGTGTAGGACATAGGCCATGCGGAGCGTGAGATCTTTGGTCCGTTTAGTAGGAGTCATCCTCTCGTTCTCGCATTCTCGGAAGTCTCACGAGTCATGCATAGTAAATGTACTCTACCCGATTTCATTTAGATTCATTGTACTCCCAAAAATCCTTTCTTTTTGCAACATTAAATCCCCATTTGCGACAAGTCTATAGAGTCCTTCAATCCGTTCTAAACGCAACTCAAATTTTTAGATTGCTAGAACATTATGTTTATTGCAATTCAACAAGAACTAAAGTAGCTTCCTTTGAATCTCCGTTTTGAATTATATTATTTTCGTATTTTTTTTAACTAGGAACTAATTTTTGGATTAAAATTGGGAGGTGGCTCTGTTCTTGTTTGTTCTATGGAACATAGGATTGAGAAGAAGAAATTTTTTAATTTTTATCGATCATCTTTAAATGGGTGCTTTATTTTATGTATTCTGAGTATTTTGATTTTGCTCATATCAATTTGTGTTATCGTCAATTATTTTTTACTATTAATAAGATAAGAGCTTGTGTATAAGTTTAGTTGT
This sequence comes from Saururus chinensis, assembly GCA_035235625.1. Lineage (NCBI taxonomy): Eukaryota > Viridiplantae > Streptophyta > Magnoliopsida > Piperales > Saururaceae > Saururus > Saururus chinensis. The sequence continues at coordinate 29,379,397 of CP141147.1, forward strand.
GACCTAAAGGTATATTTATCTTAAATTAAGTCATATGAAATTAAGTGTTAAAATCTAAAGAATATAAAATATTTGTATATCGAGCCAAATAATATGAAAAAAGCTCTAAAAAAAATAAAATGAAAGAAGTAGTATTTTCCCTTTACCTCTTAGATGCCTATCTCTACGTCTCAAAGGATCTCAAAGGGAAGAATTTTTCTTGCTCCCCATTAACAATGAGCCTAGCATAAGCTAGGCCAGAAGCACTTCGTCCACGAGATCAAGAGTGCACACGCTACCGCATATTATTATTGATGCTAACATACGCTAAAGTGTCCGTCGTCAATCTTAAATATCAAAGGCTCCTATATATGACTTATGTTATACTCATTATTAGTGAAGAACATAAAAAATTCTTCCTATCTCAATGATCAGTAATTTTGCCTTCCAACTAAACACTATGTGCACTCTGAAATTGAAATTATTTAAATAAAAAATAAAAAAATAGACAACAGAGTCCTAAACAAGTTTTGCATAGGGATAAAGATAGAGAGGCAGCCAACACAAAAATTACTCGACTCTATTGTCATACAGATGGCATTACAGAACAACCTTCTGTTTGGGTTCAAGAATTGGGGGCTCAACATCGATACCCATATTAGCGGCAGTGCCTGCAATTATTCTCATGGCTGACTCGATTGATGTACAGTTCAAATCTGGAAGCTTTTCTGTTGCAATAACACGTACTTGATCAGCAGTTACCTTCCCCACCTTCTCTCTTTGGGGCTCTTTGGAGCCTTTCTCCACTCCTACAAACCCAAGCGTAGGAAAGAATTTACTATATCAAAATTTACTACGAGATCTTCAAATGCTTGTTGGATCAGGATTCCATATGGTACAAGAACGAGAGACATGAACCAGAATGCCATAATAATTCCAAAGTACAAACACGGACTAACTACTACTAGATTTAATCAAGAAGTGAAAAGATGATCATTTTATAAAAACTGCATGCACTAGCTCTTTTGGACTGCACAATTTCCATTCCGTGGCAGCCACAATACAGGGGGCTGGCGAGTTTTTATCACCCACCCACTCGCCCCCTCAAATAATGTACCACCCGGTCTTGCTCCAATGACGCGATATTTCAAATATGTGTCATGGCTCAGGTCAACACAAATTAATTACTACAAAGATGACCATTTTGCAATCAAATGGCTTGACTTTTATCTCTCTGAATAAGCAGGCAGGGGCGACTGGAGCATTAGGCCACTTAGGCCCTTGCCTAAGGCCCCACAAAGAAGACAAGACCCCCTAATAGACATACTCAAGTTATGAAACTATATTAAAATTTTGTTTATTTGACAAAGAGCCAAAGAGTTATTGGGATTGTTTAAGTCACCATAATTATTCTACGTACAACTATTATGGGGCCTTATTGGATTATATTAAAAATATGCAAGATGACATAAAAATGTTATTTTTAAGATGTCATAATATTTTTATTACATCTTGCATATATTCTTCTTTATTTAATATTTTAAAATTTTCTTTATGCTAGCTATTCTTATTTCTTAGCATAGTCTCAATTATGATGGTCTTCAAATATTTTCAAATAATTTTATAATTTGAAAGAAACTTTTCAATGAAAAAATTATTGTGCCCGACACATCTAGCCGAGCATGGCATGCAAATAATTCAAATATGCCTAGTCTTTGAATAACATAAATCATTAGATTAAAATTTAAAGACACATTATATGCTTGGTTCAAGTTTGGCTAGATGCATTTATATACTAATAGCACTTATTCAAATATCATCTTTTAAAAATGATAAATTAGCAAAGGGACATCAAGCCTATGTTGCAATTGTAATAGGGTTAACATGTTAAGGTAGTGCTACTAGTGCATGAGACAAAGCCCCTAACCTTAATTTAGTAGCCATGGGGGCTATTAATATAGGGGAATGAACCCCTAACCATGTTCTAACTATGGGATAAGATGCACTAGCCCGCCAACTAAATATCTCCCATTACTAAAATGTGTGTAACAACTTAATTAATAATTTTGAATCTCAAAGTATAAAAAGAATATATTTTAAATAAATTAATTTAATTAATATATTAATATTTTTCTAAAATATAAAAATAAGACACTTAAAATGTCGCCTTAGGCCTCCATTTATCTCAAGCCGGCCCTGTTAATTCACAAAAATGATTAAAACTGGTTGTTTTATTTAGTTTCCAGCATATTTCCGGACATATTTACCGCAACGTGTAACAGTTGCCGTTAAGCAGCTGGACACTCAAGTTCAAGACTCTCGAGCAAAAACCACTCAAGCCAGAAGCCAGACAAAATCAAACGGCCATCTAACTTAACATTATCAGGCAACCTCAACTTTTAGAAAACAGATGTTCTCTAAGTTGTATCCAACCACTCCAAGCAACTTGATGCCATGCAATAGCTAACCCCAGCAAAGAAGAGTGTTACCTATTGACCCTTTTATAAACAACTGCAGCATCCATTAAGCTGATCAAAAAAGTTTGACAGGTGAAGCATTACGACTCTCAGAAAAACTCATTGCTGCTAGTGATCTAAGGGTCAGAGATCAGCAGTTCTAAATCCTCACTCATTCATCTGTTCATGTGTTGACTTTTTTTGTCTCTTGAAACTCTGAGCCCAAGAAGAATCGTAGGCACAATTGCAGAAATTGTTAAGCACCAAAATGATTAAAGTGCCAGAAAACTATGCACAAACACATGCACACACCAGGTTAGACCAGTAGCCTTTTAACCCATACTTAAATAATTAAAAACCAAGATGAAAGGCAAAAGGATAAAAATTAATATTTCTATCGCATAAAAAACTGTAGGACATGAGCATTGCGAAAGAGTACTGGCCTATTATGTAGGCCAGTATCAGAGATTATCTATCAAGATATGACGGTAATATAGTATATAGTGGGATACATTGTCATAAAAAAGTGCTGGTAGAAGAGGCTAAAAGCTCGCTTATAACCCACAAGGAGGTTAAAACTTCCACCTCAACAAATGACAAAAACTTAAATTGATTCTCGTGCACTTAGAATGTCAGCAAGTGAACAAACACACAACATACAAACATCCAACTAGGGGAGCTCAAAAAAATTATTAAGACGCATTTATCATATAGGTAAGCTGCAACACATTTTTGTTAATGTGTGAGGGGAGGCCGGGTTCTCAAAGTTCCACAAGTTCATAATACCATACTGATTTGTTTCCCTACTAACCATCTGGATACTTGGTTAATCAATTTTCACGACATCAGAAAAGAATTCTGTAACTTCAGAAGGGGGAGATCATATCACTGAAAAGATGGAAACATGGTGCTCAAAATCTCATGTTCCTAAATAATTTTAAGTCTAAAATAATTGTAGCTTAAAATTTACAGCTACCGATAATGGATAAACCAAATAGCCTGATCAAGTTATTATGGCTTTGGCGTATGATAATTTGCTAATCACTAGTAAAATAATATGTAATGCCCTAATGCGAAATAATAAGTACTAATAAGTAAGGGGCTATTTTGCTTGCTTTCGTATCAAATTAAGTGCCTCAAGCAAACAAGTAAGTTCTTACATAGGCAGCACATGAAATGAAATAATTTTGTGTTATCAGGGTTTCCATGGAATAATTTGTATATGTGATAAAGCTAAAATTACTATAATATGTTTTCACGGAATCAGTAAAACAAATGCATACCTGCTGCCTTTAGGAGCAAAACTGAGGCAGGAGGAGTCTTCAAAACAAATGTAAAGCTCTTATCCTGTACATAAGCAAAGAAGACATCATTTTCCAATTAGATCTCCATTAACACGCTAAATGAATTACCTACTTACTGAAAGAAGTTGAATGAAGAAGAAAAACATGGAAAAAGAAAATCAATACATGAAGAATTGTACGCAAGGGAATAGTACCAAACTAATGCAAGAACACAATTAAGCAATATATTCACATATGCGCTAAGACAGAAAATTATCATAAGAAGCATTCGATTTGCCACATTATAAATAAAGAGCAACTTCTTCCACTAGTAAATAGGAAAAGAAGTGGACAGGCAAGCACTCACATCATACACAGTAATCTCAACTGGAATCACGTATCCCGCTTTATCCGCTGTTTTGGCATTGTACTCCTTGCAAAAGGCCATGATGTTCACTCCCTTGGAACCGAGAGCAGGCCCCACTGGAGGGGCAGGCGTCGCCTTCCCCGCTTCCAGTGCAAGCTTCACTATTCCAGTAACTGCAGAAACATGACACAGAACACTAAAAAGAGCAGAAATTAAGAGGACCCAGATGGAGAAACAACATAAAAACCCAGAAATTTACCCTTTTTGGCTTTCCCAGAGGCCTTGGGCGGGGCCATGGATTTGATGGTGAGGGGTCTCCTGCTGGCTCCATGGAGGGGCTGCTTCTCGGCGAGGGAGGAGACGGAGCCGTGGGTAGCCGCAGAGAAGCTAAGAGAAGAAGCAGACGGAAAGAGGGAGGAGGCGAGGGGCCTGGCGGACGGAGGAGCGAAGAGGGAGAGGCGGGTGTTGGGGATGGCCATTGAAGGAGAAGAAGGGATAAAGCTTTTGCAGGTTGGCGGGGGGAAGATGATGTTTCTACTTTCTAGCCGTTTGTTGTTTCTCGTGGGAGTTTAGATTACAGATTTGGGATGTTTGAAAACGGCCCAGGCCCATATAGTTCTTGGCCCATTTTTTAGTCAACCTCAATTCATGCCTTGTGGATCATAAAATGCAAGGGCAGTTCATGCCCTGGCCCATATCACTGCCCATATAGATAAGGTAGTCCAAGCAGAATATGGTGGGCCAATTGGCTTGTCAACGAGCTCAGCTTGATTTAGATGGGTTGCCAGCCCAATTATTACGCCCGTGTCTCATTTCAAAAAATATTTGTTTCATTTTATATGTTTTATTTCTTAAACTTTTATTTGTAGAAAACTTCGAATATGTTTCTTAATATAAGAGAAGTAGCAGGAGAATTTAATTAAGTTAGAATTATAAGAATCTAAGTTAGAGTTTTGTATTTTTTTCTTATATTTTTTAAATTTACACTTTTTATAATTTGAATTTTTAATATATATTTTTTATATGGAAAAAGTTTATATGAACCCGGGCTTATATACGCCTACGTGAGCCCGGGCTCTATGGGCCGTCGGATTTATATCCGGCGGCCTATAATATTTATGGGTTTAAATCCATGAGTATTACCTATGAAAATTATGAGCCGCCGGATGTAAATCTGACGACCCATGGAGCCCGGGCTCACGTAAGCATATATGAGCCTGAGCTTATATAAAGGGGACTCTTTTTATATTGCCCTTTGACAATTAACCTAACATAGACTATGTATAAGAGTTATTAATATTTTAAATTGGTGTCACACATGTTAGTGCATATTAGCATAAGTGGCATTGAAGCTAATGTGAGCTAACATGTGCATCATTGATCTTGTGGATAAATGACTCCCGTACTCCCGTATGTAACTTGAGCTAGGTTCATTGTCAATAATAATCAAGAAAAGTTCTTCTAAAATTGTTGTTGGTGTTGTTGTACTTTATTTATTATATATTTTCTCTATCTTAAATTAATAGCTCTATTTGGTAAAAATGTTTGTTCCATTTTAATAGCTCTATTTAGCTCAATTTATGGGGTTGGGTACTTAAAAAGACTATCATAAGCTTATTTTCCCGTCTCTTAGATATGAATTTTATTATTTAATAAAAACTACTATTTTTCAAAATATAGCTACTAATATGGGAAGGAGGGAGTATAAATGATGCAATGCTAAAATTAAAAACAAATTTGAAACGAACTCTTTTATATTTCACTAATTGAAGATTAATTACAAAAAGGAAACAAAATGATGTTTATCAACTCGAAGAACTCTGAGTTACAGCTCAGAAACAGTGCACATGGAAAATCCTCATTTGGACAAACCACATACAGAAGGAAACTTCATTCAACAACTAGCTAACTCGTAATTACATCTCAAAGTTCTATTTATATTAAACAGTTAAATCAATGAAGCTTCTCTTGACGGAATCTGAGTTTGAAAATGACGACGTTATCAGCTTCTACGGTTAATAGGTTACTGTTCCGATGTCTAGAGGAAGAGGATGACTAATAGAATTAATGGCTCATCTAAAAGACATAAAGGCCCCTCAGTAAACGTAGGAAATTATTTGACTTACCAACGTACAACTTTCAAACTATTAGTGATTACCAAAATTGCCCTTTGATCAGTTTAAACTCGTCACAAGTGTTTGATAAAATGACTGAATCAAAATATCATTCCAACTGCTATAACACTTCAGAACACTATGCTCTTGCATCAATAAAGATGCCAAGTGCGCACACTGGAACCTTACACCAAGCATATATAGGCTAACCTGTGGCCTACCTGTTGCTGTGTGCATGTGTACATAACACTATCTATTATACATTCTCTGTCCCATATAAATTCCATGGATTAGAAAACTAAAATGAACAAAAATCCCTTGAAAAAACTAAATTCCTTCTGCCAATGATAGCAAATCAAGTCTAACTTTTCTGTAAAAAAAAAGTGCAAACACAGCCAAATAAGTCTTGAATTCAACCATTGAGCCGAACCTAAGAAGGCGGTCATGGACAACCCCTTTCACACCTCAGGTGCAGCTCAACTTCGTTTGAAGATGAAAGCAACAACAAAAGTTCCCATATTAAAAAAGTGCTAATCTGACATAATCAAATTGAATAAAGCACTACTCCACTCCCACTCTTGTATGAATGTGCTCATTCTGCATTTTGGACAGGAGAATGAGTGCATATGGACAGGCAATATGTTTCCATTCATATTTATCTTTTGTCTAGATTTCGTCAGCTAAACCAATTTGAATTGAGTATTAAAAGTGCACTTAATTAATTGAGTGTACAACGGATTGTGGGAGTTTTCTCTTTTTCCAGCCGGGGCCCATTTTCATTTGGCATTTAGGCAGAGGCATTGAACAGATTCTGATTCCCAAGTAATAAAAAAAGCCGCTTAGATGACAACATTTTCGCCATTATCAAGTGTTCCAATAAAACAAGTAACTCCTATCAATTTTGCCGACTATCCATTCAATCAGAAAGTGTAATGAGCTCACAGGCTTATCACTTGCAGTGGCAATCTACACCGGTTAAATGAAAAAACCGAATGTTGGGAGCTTCCTATCCTGAAAAACAATGACCCCCAATTGCAACTCTAGTCGCTGACAACACATAACGCACTTCTTTTCCGTGATCTTCTCAAGATCCCATCACCTTGTCACTTGTATTTTTTCAATTATTAACAAGAACCGATTGGGTCAGCCTGGGTCCTTTGTATGTACAACGTCCACACATTATATGTACCAAATAAGTATAGATATTATCCCTTCTAGTGTGGGGTTCTCTCGAATATGTACAATGTCCACACATAATTACATGCACCAAATAAGTCAGAGATATAATCGATCTCTACGAGTGGCTTATGGAATAAGAGTTCCAACTCAAAACGTCGAAATATAATCCCTATTGAGTGGCCAATGGAGGTGTGATCAGTCTTTAATAGCACACCCTTCTTTGTCGTAGCAAACTGTCATATGTGAACACACGAGTGCTGTCGAGTTGATCAATTGAATGCTTGTTGTTAAAGTAATTACATATTTTCACTTCTATGACTGGTCGGCTGCTGTGTGCCTCCCAATTTATGATTCATGCACGGGGAAGGGGCTTGGTTCACGTTTCTTTCTTGACAATGCCTACTGAAGATTGATGTGGCCATGGCGGACCAAAACATATATAAGTCAAGATAAGCTTGCCGTATGGATGCTCATGCTGTCCACTTGCTACTGGACCAATCACAACAGGAAGTATCTAGGGTTAAGTGGACTTCCTTATTGGCTTATTGCTGGAAGAAACAGTCAATGACTTATCTTCATTCTTCCACTGGCTGTACATTGCTGGTGGAAGGGATAAAGTTTTAGCCCTCTAGTGTGCAATCCCTATCATCTCATCCTTGGCCCCTTGGAAAAAAAAATTCCATTGCACCACTCCATAGTCACATGTGCTCATCAGCTTGTGTAACCTCAGGTGGTGTGATCAGTCAATCTTTATCAGCACTTTGACTGTATTCTTGATTAATTGAATCAAAATTGTTGTTATCTCAGACATTAACACATTTATATCGATTGCTTTTTTATACTGCCTGTCCTAAATTAATAGCATCTATTTTGAAAAACCAAATGGAGCTATTAATATTGGACGGAGGGAGAGCATGCAATAGCCTACGGGCTACGTTTTAAATTCATCCCCACCATGAATATACCATGTTACAAATCAACTGTTTTCACAATGTCAGCATCAATTTAGAATAAATGGGGGGAAGTATCTAATAATTTGCTTTGATTTTAGCTTATTCCTTTTAAGGGTTCAATGTCATCGAGAATGGCTTAGATAGAGATTCTCGCGTTCTAGAGTAGTGATCCTGACACCTTTCATCATGGTCTTCACTACAAGCACGTCAAAGCTTAAGTTGTTTGGGCTGTATCTCTCATGGTGGCGACCCTAGGCGAGTCATCAATGTCAGATTGCCTATCATGTGGTCGATCACCACAGGCACGGCATTCCTTTAGCTAGACATTAAAACCCAAAAGCTTAAGTTGATAGAGGCTAATCCCTCGTGCTGGCGCCAAATCATCATTGTCACATTGCCAATCACACTGACAGTACCATTCAGGGACCATGGGAAGTTTTTTTTTTTGAATTTTTTTTAACTTTTATATGAGATCCATATATATGAGCTCAGCTAAGGCATCAAGCGTTGTTATTTTTATTTGATAATATATTTAATTTAAGAGGTAGATTGGTTTTTGCCTTATTTTATTATCGAATCTCAATCCATGCTCATGATACCTGACTTGCTAACGTACGCAAGCCTAGACTCTAAACTTTTTCCTTTTAATTTGGGTAAAGATAAAAAAGTATATATATATATATATATATATATTCCTGGAGCATGTTTTCAATTGCGCACCAAGTTTTAAAACAGGGGGCAGACAAGGCGCCTCTACAAGTGGACTATTATCCAATTGTTTGTGATAGAAAATAATAATAGCCTAATAAACCTCTCTTAATTCAAAGAGTCCTGTTTATATGAGCCGGGGTTCATATAAACGGGTCGCGCACACACACACACACACACACACACACACACACACACACACACACACATATATATATATATATATATATATATATATATATATTCTTAAGCATATTTTCAATTACGCACCAAGTATTAAAATAGGGGCAGACAAGGCGCCTCTACAAGTGGACTATCATCCAACAGTTTGTGATAAAAAATAATAATAGCCCAATAAACTTTTCCTTAATTCAAATTTTAATTAAATATAATATGTAAAACCCAAAAGTGAACTTTCCATGTGACTTATATATTCCCCAACCAAAACATAATTGGGAAGATTTATTAGATAGATTTATTGGGTGTATATCGCTATCAATAGCTTGTAAATGGCGACATATTTTCCAATATATGATTTGACATATTAACCTTTTCCAAAGGGTCAGGCCGTCCTCACCTTTAACTTAATCATATTTGGACAAGAACTTTAGTGATTCTAGGTATGACAACGTGTTGCAATTGCCTTACTTTTGCTGGGTGCCCGACATTGCCGATGTACATTAGTGACAGCCTGATAGGAGGGAATCATCTAAGGTAATAAAGGGCACTAAAATAAGTGTATAACTTCATCCAAGTTACTTGAAAAAATAGTTCCATAAGGCAATCTATTAGGTGAAAGAATTTCATTATATAACTTGATGAAGCTGAAAAAATGGATCATATATCCATTCCATATAAGAAGAAAGTAGTCTTGAACAAGATACTTCTCATTCAACTATGCATTTACGAGGAAAAAATATAAAGTCATTTTTTCTCTATTTTGGATATTTAAGCCTCCAATCATGCATTTTTCATTCTTTTATTGGATGAGAATACTATAGTTTACAAAAATATATAAAAAACTTATCCATTATTTGCCATTGGCTACACATTGAAACGCAAAATCTTAAGTTAGGGCCACTGATAATGTGCTTGGTTCCATATGTTATGATCTTTTAGAATCTTATGCTTCAGTGCAACATCAGATAGCCAACAAAAGCTAAAGATGGTGAGAAAATTAGTTAAATCTATTAATGTTCGCAAAAGCTATGGGTAATAACTAGGTGAGTTGACTCGAGCCTGAGCTTGAACTTCATGAGCTTGAGCTTGAACCTGGCATAGTAGCTTGCAGCTCGATCATTTCATTTTTCTTTTTAAATATGTTTCCACAAAGTAATATATAAAATACATAGAAAAGTATACAAGAATATAATTAGAAATTGGTGTTTTAAGTGCTAAAAAGTTGAGCTTCTTGAATCTCATGCAAAGGCAATTTGAGTTGGTTTGAGGTAAATCTTGACTCACCGTTCAAGCTACAAGTTGAGCTAATTCTAGTGAAACTTCTTATTACATCGGGCTAGTTTGGCTCTCCTGGGATCTTAATCAATAGTGACCAAGGAGTGGTGCTTGCATTTGAGTGATTTTTCTAAGGACTTGTCTATGACCAATTTTCATGACCAAGCTGGTTGACTAAAAATAGGAGGCTATCATATTACTAAAGAAGTGATGAGAGAGAAATTTGGAAACAAAATCTAATAATTCCCAAGGTCCCCCCTCCACATGTCCACTGGTTATGTATTATGGTCATGGTAAGTGGTCATGAAAATCTATTTGTTTTTTTCTAAACTTCAACTCTTACAATGTTTTGTTTATTATTCATTTCATCTACAAAGTACTATAAGCATTGCCTAAAAAAACAGATTCCCCTGTAAGAGAATTTGGGATGTGGTTAAATTAAAGTATTCCCTCGATCTCAAATTAATAGCTCTATTTGGAGAAAAAAAATTATCACATATTAATAGCTCTATTTTTTAATTTTAGTGATTGTGTACTTAAAAAAAAGAATCATAAGCTTATTTTCCCTTATCATAGATGTGAATTTTACTATTTAATAAAAATTAGTATTTTTTCAAATATAACTATTAATATAAGATAGATAAAATATAAAATAAATATATTGATAATTTGTTTCTTAATTGTTTGGGCTTTTGAGAACAATGGCATTTAACAAAATAGGAGACTACTATTCAGCGTAGGCATTGGGGGAAGGGATAGTGATATTCCTATAGGCTTAATACGACTTATGATATGATGGGATAAAAAAAAGTGAATCTCATTATGTTGGGTGTGGCCCACCTTCCTCATCTATTCAAAGGTGGTATAATGCTTATAATATATAAAAAATAAATATATAAATATCATTTTCCTTGGGGGAAGATTTTGTGTGCATCCCTCTTAGTTAACAATCTTCTCCTTATCATAAGATGATGCATCTGACATCGAAATGTATATCGCCCTCAGATGATGTGGGTGCACCTCGCCCTCAAATGATATTAGCGTTAATGTGTCAAGCTCACATTGATGTCAACTTAGAGAAAAGAAAAAAGATAATAACTAAAAATTATCATCATCTAAGTGACATGAAGACACCTAACAGGACTAAGCATTAAGAAAATATCTAAAATATTTAATTTTAATTTTTTTATATTTATTATAGTGAGCTTATATTTTTCTATCCATTATACACTTAGCTCATACTTTTTCTTTCCACTATACTCAATTTTAAGATCTATTTATTCTCCATTTATCTCATGTAAGTGTCATATTTAATTTTTCAAAATAAACTAATTTTAATTTATTTTAAAAATTAAATAAGACATTTAATATAGAACAAGAAAAGTATATTTATATTTAAATAAAAATATATTTAGACATGGTCGGCATGACATGCTAGTTGCCTCACCTAAGTGCTTATCATTCATGGAAAATTATATTCTTCATAGAAAATGATATTCCTACACCTTATTTGTTTATACTATAGGCTTTACAATACATTTGATTTTATAAGTAAAGTGGGTCCTACCTAACAATATGATAACCATTTCTTCTATCTAATTATAAATAGTGTAAAACTTATAATATAAATAAATAGGGTATAAGAATATCACTTTCCTTCATTTATTGAGTATTGTTAAAAGTGTAGAAAAAATACAACTCAACCATACTAGCATCTAAAGAAAGCTATCCCTTGAGTCTCTCATGTATCAACCCCAAATGCCCTCCAAGATGCTTAGGCCCACCTTGTACACTTTTGTCTTTAATTAAAAAATAAATATAATATAAAAATGAAGATATAATAAATAAAATATTTTAAAAATAGGTATATATTGACGAAAAAATATAAGATGGGGTAATATAGAAATAAAAAGTTTGAAACTTAAGTATGAATATCGGCTTCCTTAAATCATCTTTAACATAACTCATGGTGTTGTCGACACTTTGGAAAGTTGAAATGCCTAATAGACTTAGAAAGTGATCTCAGAAAGAAACTGCATTCTAATTGCAATGTCAAGAGCTCCAAGACCTATGAATTCTCTTTTGTGTACAATGTTTAGTCTACAAATACCCAATTTAAGCTCTGTACAAAAGGCCTAGCTTAACCTAGATAACCCATGTTAGATCTTAATCAATCACATGCAGGAACATATATGAGATTCTCAGTTGCTAGAAATAGGACCTCCTAACAGTAAAAATAATATGAAGCAGTCTTTGTTATTTCTTGTGCTACTTATAATTGTTGTGCTACTCATAATTGAGAGACAAATGCCCAACAAGAAGCATGGATTGGAAAAGGAAAAACAGAGAACCCCAAATCCTTGATAATAGCAACCTCGCGTCTAGCCTGACCGGGCTCTATGGCTAAGAACCCTATGACTATGCTATATGGGTCTCGGAACATGGTCACTATTTATGTACCATGTTCGGAGCCCCATGTAGCATAGTCAGGGCCTCTATAGTCATAGAGTTGGTCACAAGCGTGGTCTCATCTCTTAAAGAGCTCAAGGCAGTGCTCGTCGTCCAAATTCCTGCTCCAAAACTTCTTGTAGTACTCATCATAAGTGAAGTCCCTATAAATGGCCGGAGATTCAGCCGTCTCCAGCTGCCTCGCCGGTCCAATCAGCGCGTCGCCCTGCGGGCAGAGGAAGGAAGCCACTGAGATCCTCTCCTTATTTGAATTGACCACTGCCCGGTGCCACACACTTCTGTACTTCCCATTGCTTAGGGCCTACAAAATGGAACTTATTCTCAAAATATCCTTCATAAATCCTTCATAACAACAGAACATGGATTGATCACAATAGGGATTTACCTGTATCTGATCACCAATGTTGATGACAAACGCATCCGGATGTGGGTTGACGGCCATCCATCTGCCATCCCGGAACACTTGCAGGCCTGCAACCTCCTGGTCTTGAAGAAGAATGGTTAGGGCGTTGGGGTCAGTGTGCCCAGGCAGCCCATAAGTGAGCTCAGGCTCAGGGCATGGTGGATAGTAGTTTACTGCCATATGTTGCCCTTGGTCCCCTAGCACCTTCAACATGTAGTCAGCTTCCAAGCCCAGGCTCTCTGATATGGCTTCAAGTAGTCTGAATCCCAGATCTCTAACTTCTTTGCAGTATTTGCTCACCACCTCCCTGTGTATGCAAAACAAAAATTGCATAATTATGCAGCTGATAATTTTGAGTTCTCTTATCTTACTTTGGTCTCTTTCTTTGAATTAAGGGGAGATCTGGTCGCCTTAAATTCAATGAACATTTTTCATCAAAATGCCCCCTGATTGTTGCAAGCATTCTAGCATCACAAAGAGAGCTGAAATGCAGGTGAAAGAGTCAGCACATTGCACATCAATTTTGGCCTCCATTAGGGGTGCATATTGCTGACTCACCTTTGGACAAAAATATTTTTAGTGTAGACAGATTGCTGTCTGCCTCCTTATAACTAGGAATTCATCAGCTAGCTCTCTAATTTCCGTTTGATAAGTCTTACTTGGGTATGAATCCTAAAAGCCACTTAAACTCAACAACTTTCATACCATTTTTGGTAACTTTTCATACCATTTGGTAAATGTCTGAACGATGCCTAAATGGCCGACACAGCCAAACATTTACATACTAAAACTTCTTAAAGGGCAAGACCCATTTTTTAAGCCTAACCCTTTTGGAAGCTGTTTGGATGCACATTTTCAAAGAATTCAAACTCCATTCTATCCAAAAAAGAAACAAGAAAAAAAATGACTTTTGTTCGAAATATCTTTTGGGTGACTTTAACTTTTAGGATATAAAATGATAAAGAAGAGAATTATTATCTCATATTTTAAATCTCACATTTTTTTATGTCAATTCAACTAAAATTGACCCAAACATACTTTATTTAGGTTTTCAGATGAAAACATATTTTTCTCTCTATTTAATTTTTTTAAAATAAATTTAATAATAAAAAAATATTTTCACCAAGAAAAAAAATTAGTGGATCCAAAACAACAAAGCCTTTGGCTAAGTACATGGCACTGATTTTGTAAGTCAGATATAGCACACTTTTTTAAGCAGACAGCATCTCTTTAAGCGAAAGGGATTGATGACGTGGGCAGCGTATTTAGCATAAAAAGCCAGCTTTTTGTATTATGTTCTAATGTCGTAATTAGTGTAATAATCAAATTCTTTAGTCCCGTGATCTTGCCCCCCATGAATCATGACATGGACATGACCTGTAACAGTGCCATAAAGTCGTACGCCAAAGAACACGCCAGAGCCGAAACCGACCCGATTAATTTAGTGTTGGAACCGCGTAGAATGTTGAAGTTGGGAGGGGTGGGCCCAGGCCCAACGCGTACAATTAAATGTCGTGCATGATTGGGGCGGTGACTCGAGCAAACGGCGTCAGCACAAGTGCAGCTGATGTCAGTACCGGCGGAACAGAGGATGAGTTTTCCGGCGACTTCACCGGCTAAACTTGCCTGATTTGGCCGGAAAGTTGGTCAAAGACAGAATGCAGAAGAGGGTAGTGACGTGTCCACTTGTGGGGGGAATGCATTTTCCCAGATGTGTACAATATTAATTGCCATGTGCAGGTCAGCAGGGGGGTCCTTTTGGGGCATGTGGAGTCTGCAGGTGCAGAAATGGACGCAGAAGTTTACCTGAAGGAGGAGGGGGTGGAGGGCCACTCATGGGCATACTCCTCCAGAGGGTGGCAATGAAGCCGGAGGTAGTCCCTCCAGTTGTGCACCGTCTCCTTCTTCACGTTGAAGCTGGTGGAGAGCCTCATTTTCTTGGCAGGGTCGTCAGAGTAGAGCTTCATCTTCTCCTCAATTGGCAGGTGGAAGAACTCCCTCGCCACCCCGATCATCTCCTTCGGAGATTCCTTCCTTATTCCATGGTTGATCACCTGTTGACGGAAGAGAATGAATGAGCAGGAAAAACAGAGCATGCATTAGAAGCTGAGAGGAAAGCATGCAGGCAAAGCAAACTGGCCTGGAAAAACCCATAATCTCTGCAAGCTTCACCAACTTGGCTGATGATCCGAGACCTGTCCGGGCATCCGATGTCGATGATCGGAATCGGCTCGACCACGACCTCGGATAGCCTCGGTCGCTCTGAGATCGGCCGGACGTAGCTGTCAGGCAGGGACTCGTACTGGATTCCTCTGGATATGAGCGCGTCCGCCATGCGTTTGTGGGTAAGCTCCACTGGCTAGAGGAGCTTCCGAGAAGCTGCGGAGGAAAGCGAGATATAGAGTCAGAGAGAAGAACAGACGCGCCACGAAAGGGACGAATATAGGCCGCGGGAAAGCTGACGTGAGCTGAGGAGAGTCCACCCCGCCGCTGCTTCGTAAGCTTTAAGCAATGTGTTCTCGTCACCGATTTCTCTAATCAGCCCACATGGGGTCCGGACATGGTTTTATAAGTGGCCATGAATTTATTGGATACACTGCCACATATATGTATCATGGCCGGGCCACCTGTCATAGAAATCGATGCGTACAACTCCTTGTGGTGAAAAGGGTTTAATTGGTAACATTTATTTTATTGGATTTGGGGATGGACGGTGCCAAGTATGGGAACAATTTTTGGTCATATCCTCTGGCATAGGAGTATATATTATCACATGTATAGTACTTTCTCCATTTCACATTAATGGTTATATTTAAATTAATTTATTTTAAAATTTTAAAGAGAATTATTAATATATAATAAAAAAATACTTATATTAGGAGCACTAATATGTAATAGCATATGCATGGTCGATTTTTATGATCCTCCATTGATATATAGATGGTATCATGGGTGGCATCCTTTAAGAGGACAATGACTCTTTTTTGGCGAAGTGACCTCCTAATCCTTGGAAACTATTTTTGCTTTGTTTTGCACATTCTATTCAATGTATCTTGGGATATGTTTGAGGACCTCATGAGCATGAAGGTTCAATGGTTGGAGTTTGAGAAGTGTTATTATTGTGTATTAGTTTTGAATAAGACTAAAAAAATTTAACCCGATTCATGTATTTGATGCAAACCTGACTTGCTTAACTCAAATTCGACCTTACCCAATTAAAAATAGGATCAGGGTTAGGGCTTTAAAATTTTACCTATTTTTAAAATAGGGTTGGGTTGAAATTTACTCACACAACTAGACCTTTGACCTTATTATTAAGCAAATGTCATGACCCAAAGTGGAGAAGATTAGAAAGAAATTTTATTGAAATTCTATTTTCTCTTAGATTTTTATTTTATTTAATAGTCAATTAGTAGCTTTTGTGGGATTCTTATGGTTTGGACATGAGTCTTAGAATGCAGCAATGCTCTCTCTCCAACCCTCACACTCACAAATTATATGAACAGTATTTGATATCTATTTATTATGTTGTAATGCATCTAAATTCTTTCTATGTTTGGCCCTTACAAAGATAAGGCATAAACTACTAATTTAATACAAAAAAATTTAATTGAGGAAAAAAATAGGGTTACCCACACATGTGACACCCTGTGTTCTCAAAAGGAAAATCCATTCTCTTTTTTTTACTTATATTAAAAGGTTTGTTTTTGGTTGTCGGTGACCACCAATGTGTCGGTGAGTTACTTATTGGATTTGTATTTTGTTACTGTTGGCAAACATCGATGCATCGATGTTTATCAATTATAATTGCATGTATCAGATGTTTCAAAAATTGGGGTAGTTTTGCAGTTTTGGACTCTAGGAGTAGTAATCCCAATATATAAGGGAGTGAGAATCAGTTTTTGAGGAGAAAGGGAGTCTAAGGAGAGCCTGAGAGCTAGTGGGAGAGCGTCCAAAGATGATTTGGGAGGAGTGTTTGTCCGAAGAAGAAGATCGCGTATGTGAGGTCAGATTGCAATCTACACTTGATTTTTAATAAAAATACTAAAGTTTCTTATTTTCTTCAAGTTCTTGATAATTATGAACTCTTCTAAATTCGGTTATTTTGAAGTATACAATGTATTGAAGGTGCTTTCATGGTGAATTCGAATTACGTGTAGTTTAATGGTAATGTTGTATCTCAAATGAATTAATATTATATTTTGGGATTTTTTATATGGTTTTATTCAAAGAAAAGTATTTGGAATGTAAAAGGAGTATTTGTTCTTAATTTTTCGATCACTGGTAAGGTGATTCACACGTCGATGACTGCACCAACGAATGGAAGATGACAAACAATACTCTTGCATGCATGCGGTATCATGTATTGTCTGGTCATCAATAGCATGCTGACCTATCTGTGAGGCATTAATGAAGTTGGATTTGGGTTTACCCAACCAACCCACTGTCATTGAGCGTTCAACAAGTTGGTAAATCTACTAATAGTCATTGGTGATTTGGATGACCTATCAGTGTGAGGTTCTGATGGTACCTCATGGTAATATTATTAATATATTTTATAGCAAGGACTAAGTTATATAGCAATTATATATAATTGCATGATTTTTAAAGATTTTGTGATATGTATAAAATGTTGATAAACATGTACTAAGTAGGGTTAGTAAACCCTAATATATGTGTATGAAGCCATGTAATGTGATGATTTGGTCACCAAAAAATGATGCACTTGGCACAAAAGGTTTTAGATTCCTAGTGCCTTATTAGCTCCTCAAGTGAGTCATTTAGTCATGATGAACAAAAGAGTATGGTACAAAATAGGATTATGGTTTTTCGACTCTTTAAGGATAGGAGTTATGTAGATCCGCTTCTTTGACTTAGAAGTCAGGCTCGAATAGACTAGAACATAAAAAAGATGATTAATCTTGTACAACATAATACATAAGATTTCGATAATCATAGTAATCGAGATGTTGGCACTAAGGTCTATGAGCCCAAGTGAGCCTTTAAATAGTACACTAAGTCGGTTTAAGAGTTTGACTCCAATTAGGAATGCAATCTCTTCTAAAAAGGTTTAAACTAGGCAACCATAATTGACAACGATCAATCGTTTCATATAGTGATCAATCTTTCACTATTTTATTAGGGTATGTTACCGCTAGCAATCGATCCATCAATCAGGCGATCAATTAATAAACTCTTGGCTTCGTTTTATGAAGAATTGTTTCAAGTGGCGATTGATTTAGTGCATTGTGCAACCATCAATCGATTGAACTGTATTTTTGACAGTTTTGTCATTTTTACCCTAATTCAGTTAGAAACTCCTAAAATTACTTTTTAAGCTAATCTAAGTTATTTGAATATGAGTGTGTACAAAATTAATCTCATTTCCTCTTAATCGATAAGAATATGCATACTCCTATTTTTTAAGTCTGTCAATTTTAAATTTAACTCAACCACAACTACATCTAGTCAAATTCCTAAGACTAAGAATATACATGAAGATTCGACATAGTTTTGATGATTGAATTTAACAAATTACAATGCATATGCCTCATATGTTTTATCATAAATAAGAGTTAGAAGATTTAAAAATAATCCAAAATGTAGATATGTTTTCATAATTTTTTTGGGTGAATGTGCTAGACCATAATAACATGGGTAAGAAAATATGACATACCCAGTTAAAGTAACAGGTGAGATAAAATTATTAGCTAATCTATCAATTAAATGATCACCACCGTGATTTCAAATGGTAGGCTCCACACATGTAACAGTTTTTCATGTGTCTATAGGCTCATCCCGTGTGAAATTCAATGTCAAGTTTGCATGGTTCTTTATTATAAATTTGTTTAGAACACTTGGTTATGTTGTGGATGACTTCATATGGATTTTAGTACATGCTATGACCATGTCAAAAGCAGAGTACAACAATAAGATAAGCACTCTCAATGGACATGTGAAAAATCATATTCCTAGTCGATCAGTTCACTCTCTATAGAATTGAGATTTCTTTTCCAATTTTTTTTAATGTGTTGTTCTTTAAACTTCTTCATCATCTATTTCTTGTTTATCCCAACCACATCTATAAAAATATTTTGGCATATATTCTAGGTTTACCCCAGCCCCCATGAAATTTATTTTCTTTTCATAAATCTAACAACAAAAACACATTTTTTAAAAAACTTTGTTAAAACATCAGTCAAGATATCTCCAGGTCAAACCACTCTCATTTTTTAAACATAATAGTAAAAAATTAGAGTACAATAGTATTTAAGGTTAAATCACATAATACACCAAACAAGGTCTCACGCGAGCGCATATCCAGAACTCATAATATACAAATTAATGTTTACAAATTAGCACTACCAAATTAAAGTCATACACACCAATTAAGACTTCAACTAAGAGAAACATTAGAGGTCCTACACTTGCTATGTAGTTTGATCGTCGTCATTTTCTTGCACATCAAGTCTCTTACCTACTCACTCATGTAAACTTGCATCATAAGGATGCTGAGTATATGAATATATCCACCACTGGGATGGGAAACAAGAACCACATGCAATGGTACAATAATAATAATTCAAGTATCACAAGCAATCATCAAACATATGTAAGTCAAAATAAATAACCAATTTAACCTTGTGACAACACCCAGGAGTACAACCACCTCACCAATGTGTATGCCACACAAGGTCTCTACAATTTTGTGACCTCATCTAATAGTCCAACCATCCTAACTAGATAATTATATGCCACAACTTGATTTTATCCTTTTCCTGAAGCCAACACCTAGTGCATCCACCACATAAAACAAAGGCTCACAAAGGCAAGTGGACCCAAGTGGTCGAAATCTTGACTTTCATGATAATCGAAACCTCTTATATTACGTTGCGCTGGACCATTCATTTCTTAATGTTATGATCTATTTGAACCTAATTCCTAGGTTAGTGGAGTGGCTCTACATACAACTCCAAATTTTGAGAGCTGGAAGACTATGATTCGGATTTGTACCATACCCTTATGTCTACATGGCTAAAATGACTCACTTTTAGATCTAGTCAGACATTTGAGAATTTAATATCCAACTAGACGGTGATAGTTGATCACTAGACTGCTCTTCAAACTTGTACTTTGTAGAAGTAAGAATCAAGAGTTCTAGCCTCTATGTGCAGGAATTTATATTTAACAATGAAAATGAGTTATCTATGCAAAAACCATTAATTTATCAACTATCTAATCAAGCAAGCATGCAAATCACACATGAATGAACAAAGATTTAATGTAAAAAATCCAACTTGGTTGAGAAACTATAACAACCTCATAAAGCAAAATCAATGCATGAGTAAGCAAGAACTTACAAGACTCTAAGAACAACAAACTAACCTCTTTAGACTCTACAAAATGTAAACTCATTCTCTTTGTTTAGTTCTCTTTATTGTTGGCTTTTAAGTCTCTCCCACCTTTGAGTCCTCAAAGCTTTCCCTCTGTCTCATTCTAGCGAATCAATCAAAACTCATTGAATTGTTGATTTTCCTTTGAGATTCTTCAACTCCTTTGAATGAATTTGTCGTGACTCTTCTTTTATTTTTCGTGTAAGAATCTTCTCTTTCAGATGTGTCTTCATGAATCCACCATTAATAAGTTACATGTACATGAAGATTTTTGGTGAACTCTCAAAGGAACTCTCCTTTCTTTTTTATTATTTTTTAGGTTTTCTTCTCTTCAAATTCGTGGTTCTCTAGCGTTTATTTAGGTCTCTAAGTCAGTTTGAGACTTTGACTAGGAATAAAATCTCTTTTTGAAAGACTTAAACTAGGCAACTATAACTATTTGACCAATCGTTCCAAATAGTAATTGATCGTTTACTATTTCATTTGGATATGATATTACTAGTAATTGATTATATTAGGGTGATCGATCAATAAACTCTTGGTTTATTTTTCCTATGGGCTATTTCAGGTGGTGATCGATTGATTCATCATGTGTATGTTGCAACAATCAATCGATGAAATTGTAATTTTATAATTTTACCTTTTTTACCCTAATTTAGTCTAAAATTTCCCAAAATTACCTCCGAAAACATTCTAAGTCATTTATGTGTGGGATTGTGTACAAAATTAATCTTTTTAACCTTCAACACTCTTAGTCTTCTCTTTTGATCCATAAGAACTTGAGTTCTCCTATTTTTTAACTTTATCAATTCCTAAGACTAATTACATATGTGAAGTTTTGATATAGTTTTGATCAACAAAATTAGCTAATTACAATACATATGTTTCACATGTTCTTTTAATCTCCCTCTTTGGCTATTTTGTGACAAAACACTACAAGATTGAAAATCAAATAAAAATTACAACTCATGACATAGAGTATTGACTTTCAATTTGTACACGTGACAACACTAAGAATTAACACAGACGATTTGGACTTAATCTTTAAAAACCTTGTATAAACTTGTATTTATCTTGCACATTCATAAACAAAAATATTTGCATGTTATTATCCGAATAAGAATGAAAATAAGCACATTAATTTTCATTAATTATTGCTCCCCATTTTTAACACAAATAAACAAAAAGTAAATAAATAGTCAACAAAAATACTCAATTAATCACAATCAAGTCATAAATATCACTACAAGACATGAAAAAAATTAAACCATAAAGTAAAACATATCCATCATATATCCAATAATGACATCAATTTCAAACATACATCCCACAACCACATAGAATATAAAATGAACTAATACAAGTTCCATCACAAGAATTCATAATAAAGTGATAAAATAAACTAAAACAAGTAAGCAACCCCAACATTAGCTTCATTAGAAAGCTCCCCCTCACTGTTTGCATGTAGGGATCTAGCTTTGAGCATCCTCCAATTGTCAGCAAAACCCTGACCTATTTCAATTGATCTTTGCATAGGTCACTGGTATGTCTGGATGATTTAAATATATCAAAGATGCTAGATTATCTACTGCTCCTCTTGATCTGCTCCATCATGTCCCCTAGGATAAGATATCATGCATCTAACAATCGCAACATCAATAGGTCACATCCCAACCATAGTAGGCTTTGTTTGTGGGATCCTAAAATGTACAGAGGTGAATATCGAACATAGAATATAGGGATGAGGCAGCATCTCATGAGTATGACCATGTAGAAATGTCATAATCATATAAAAAATAATTGATGGCAAGTCCAACTCCAGTTGTAGCTCTGACAAAAGAAATAAAATCCTATTCATTGTTTTATCGACTCTCTCCTTCCTCACGCTCCATATATCATATTGAGCTATCACATGTAGAAGGTGATAGTTTGCCATCATCAAATGAGCAAGAAGAAATGTTGAAAATTTTGACTTGTTCATTGGTTTGGTCTTAGTAGAATGATTTTACTATTTTAATTATTGTTTTACCAACATGTTATCACTCCTCATGAGATTAATTGGGTGGGAATATGTAAATGCATATTGGGTTTAAAAGATATGAACAAGTATTTTTCATGTGTGACAATGTGCCACCAATTTTAATTTTTTATAAATTATTTCCATTGGTAGAATGTTTTTATGACTTACATGATCTAGTGGTACATGATTGTTGTATATGTTGCTTGCATATGTCTTTCTACATGACTCATGTGTGGGTTAGGTCGAGATTGGGAAAGGTTGTAGCATGTAAGGAAGATAATAAGTGGAAATAAAAAAAAATTGTAGACAACATAAAGGTTATAAACGAGACGCTAAGATATCTCGTGAATTGGGTAAGCAAAATTTGAAATATGCGTGGTAGTTCAACATGATATCAATTGAATGAAAATAATTAAGAGCAGCTCAGGTGACTTTGGATGTGCGGTACGTATAGCCTTCAGGATTGGCTCTAGTTGCATTCAAGCTATCTAGGATCTCAACACTTTGGAAAACATGTTTAGGAAAAGTGGTAATACTTCCCGAATTGCTCATAAGGGGATCACTCCTTAATCTAGGTAACTTTTTATGGACTATGTGTAATACTTCATGTTTGTGTTGCTAATGTAGTTAAAAAGTCTTCAAGGGTTTACAAAGAATAATTATAATTTTTGCTAATCATGTGGGGGTATGCAAGTTCATCCATGCAAATAGTAGAATTTAATTCAAGCATTGGTTGCATGATCATGCATTAACATTGCATATTGTTTTATTTTCCAATCTAATTAAGGAAAGATGATGATACTATATTAGATCTTATTATTTATTGCATGTAGTTGCATATGATCTTATATCTAGGATTCATGTAGTTTATGCATGTTCGTTATAACTTGATTTTGTTATGGAATAAGCCTATGAAGGTTTTGTTCACCGGTGGTTTTTCCACCACAAGTAATTGTACTCACAAATAAGAAGCTTTATGGATTGGGTAGAATTATTCAATGGGTAAATGAATGAGTAGTTTTACCCAAACATTTGTTAAGTAAAACAATTATGGAAAAAGTTTTCCCACCACCCGTTACCTATTTGACATAAGTAAGAATATACTATGCCTTGTATTTTTTTTCATATGACTCTATAGCCTAGACTCTTATTAGGTCCTAACAATCTCATTAGAAAACATATAATTTCTCTCAATCACTTTTCTCTTTTATTGCCAACTGCCTTATCTTCTTTGTGCAATGACTTTTGTTATACCACCCTCTGTTGCATCTACCTCATTTATTACAATATTTTTTTTTCAATACTTGGCAGTTGTATCTACACCCTATGACGAGGAAACTCACACATTGTTGGTCATCTTTCTCAACTAAGGATTATCGCTACTATTTCTATACTTTCCTAATCATTAGCCAAATTCGACTTCCATCAAGTGTTAGGAAGACCAAAGCTTCAAACATTGCCCTTATAAGGATGAATATATAAACTTTCTTTCTCTCTTTATGTTCAGATTTTATGTTATTTCTTAAAATACTTTTAATCAATCTCATGTGCTTGCAAGTTTACAACTTGGTTGTGTATGCTTTATGCAAACCTAACCAATAGAATAGGTTAGTTAGGAGGAAATAAGGTATCAAGAGCTATCTTCAGGATGAAGGTAACTTGAAAAATTACTTAAGTGTCCTTAGGAGATGAAGGAAGGTTATAAAGTAGGAGTATTTTGGTGAAATTCCCCGATTAAATAGAAATGGACTTTCACTTTCATCTATAAATAAGAATGTCTTAGGCCTCACTCCATTTCTTCCATAGACTCCACCCCTTAGGAGGGAACTAGAGAAAAGGGATAGAGAAAAGGGAGAGAGAAGGTCAGGAGGCGAAGAGGATGACGATGAGGAAAGGCCGACCAATCTCTCACAGGAGTCCATAGCAAAGAAAGAGCTTAGTATAGGGAGTTGGGGATGTTATGGATGACCATTGACACATGTCAGCAAGAATAAGTCAGGTGTTAAGTTTGAGTAGGGGTTAGTAGGATTTTGTGAGTTGTTGATAGGATGCAATATGAATGAGTGAGATGCAACAGAACTCAAGAGGTGTTTGTTAAATTTGACACAATATCAACATGAGCTGATGTATCATTGACATGGGGGTAGCATGTCAACAACGGTGTCGAATGTAAGATGTGGGCAGATTCAAGAGGATTTTGAAGGGCTCTCAACGACTCTAAAACCCTAAAATACCCCCCAATAGAGCCTTTTTAGCCATTTTGAGGGGTATTTTTAACATTTTACAAGGGATTTCTCCCTTATAAATAGGAAGGTGAGACTATTTTTAACTTCTCACTCTCACTCAATCTTTGGCTCAAGCTCTCTACAAATTCTTCAAGAAATATTCTAGTTTTTGAAGCTCTCTAAAATATTAATCTTCATCCTACATTTATCTACACTTCGAGGGGCAATCTTTAATTACCTACACAAATTTGAGGTTATAATTTTTTGTAATTTAATTATTTTATTTCATTTTTCAATTTTTTGCACTTTCATTCTAAATGTCATGTCACTTTTTTTTAGATGAATGACCCCACTATTCTCATGCTTTTATTAATGAGGAGGTCTTATGCAAATTTCCAGAGAGTCAAAACACTCCTCGAACAAGGGGCTATTCATCCTAACGTGTTCGACACCAAGACAATGATGAGGTAGTGCCTATGGCACCAACACGACAATCTGTGGGCCTTGGGTAAGTGCACCATGTGAGTTTAAGTATAGTTGTGATGGCCACCCTCCCCAAAATCGATCTAATCACAATTGCTCATCTAACATGTATAAATTTCATGCACGTGACGACCATTGGTGCACAATGATCACAAATCGATCATAAACAAAAATTAATGGAGTTATAGCATAGCCATAACTATGTATGATTATACACATGCCTAGGGACCACTATGTGTAGAGCCGATAGTTTACAAACGTTTATAAATCACTAGGCACATTGTGCCATTATACATCGGTCACAAAATAATTACACAAAATAAAACCCCTTAGAAATCCCTTCCACTTCCACCTCTGTCCTTGCTGAAACACTTGCAGGATCTTGGGGGGTGATTATATTTATACTCAGTAGGTTGTGTTAAAATCTAAGTGATGGTAAGCACTAAAACCTTAAAAAACACAATCCTTATACTCTTTTCACAATCTTTTATCCTCGGTAAATCACCCCAAATTTCACTTTGTTCAAAAGCAAATCAAATCTACAAGCTTAATTCCAACACATGCCAAATTCATTAGCTCACTTCCGAATCAAATCCACACATTCAATCCCCGAGTTATATGAAATCCATGAGATAAATTCCGCATCAGATCCACAATCTCAAATCCTGAATCAAATCAAATTTGCGATCTCAAAACCAAGTCACAACACATCCACAATTTTGAATCTAGATCAAATCACATCCATAAATTCAAATCCAAAACACATCACAAGCTGTGATACCCAAAGGCCTACCCTCGGCCCTCATGGGGCAAATGAGGGCCACTTAGGGAAGGAATTTTCCCATGATACTCCACCTTGCGCATGCCACTTGTGGATTATTTTTCTCAGCAGGCATCCAAATTAAAGCACGTAACCAAACACTAAGGGGTACACACAAAGATCAATTCACTTCATTGTACGTAACCAAAACACTAAGTAGCACGTATGAAATTCAAATCACATTACTATACAAAACCAAAACACTAAGTGGCTCGTACTAAATCAAATCTATCACTGTACAAAACCAAAATACTAAGTGGCTAGTACGAAATCAAATCACATTACTGTACGAAACCAAAACATTAAGTGACTCGTATGAAATCAAATCCATCTCTATACGAAACCAAAATACTAAGTGGCTTGTACTAAATCAAATTACATCACTCTACGAAACCAAAACATTAAGTGTCTCATACTAAATCAAATCAAAGAAGTAAACATAACCAAATCACTACGTATCACATACCAAATCGGTTCACTACATAAAATATTTATCCAAAATAACCCTCGTAAACATAGCCATGCCAAATCATTCATAAAATCTACACTAAGCATGCATTTAGAGTTAAAAACCCGCAACCTCGCTTTCCATGCGAGAATAAAAATGATGTGCCGGACACCTCAAACTTGGATGCCACATTTTTGGGCTATAGAGGTCTCGAATAGGAAAAATTACCCTGCCACGATGCCCAACACACTTGATTTAGGTAAGAACGTCTCTTGAATGACTCGAATTAAACTTAAAATAAATGAGAAACAAAGAAATGAAGTTTGAATAAATAGGAGAAAATGTAGAAACATGGGAGAGAAAGAAATTGAAAACTAGACACTCTCGACGCTATTTATAGAAGAAGTGGATAGACATGAGACTGATACGTGGTATGTGTCAATCCTATCTGATACATCACTGATCTTATCTGTCATGTCATTGGTCTTATCCATTGCGTCGTCGATCCTATCCGATGAATATTATTTTATTCAAATAATATATCAACCTCAAAACGCAATAACTTCCAACCTCGACGTTGGAATTGCACGTTGTTATTACTGATGGACTCGTGTCGATGAGCCCTTCAAAATAAGACTACATATGGGTAGGTTATCTAGCACTTTTTATGTGGGTCTCGCCCATATGACACACTTCTCGAGGTCATACCTTTCGACCCTGGTGTCTGATTTAGGTGTTCTTAGGCTCGTTGCACTCAACTCTCCGATCTCTACTAGACCTCATTATTAAAACTCATTGAGTACAAAATTTAATTAAACACAATAAAACTCAAATCTAAGCATTATTAAAATCATAAAATCACATCCAAAAATCAGGGTTGTTACAATAATAAATCATTACATTGTTCATAGTTTGATTATCTATAGAGATAAAGACTACGAGTTCTAGCCTTTATGTGCAAAATTTTTATATGTAGTGGAATCAAGTAAATATTTTATCAAAATTCACTCATGATATATCAATCATTCAAATCATAAACATTCAATCCACACAGGAACACATAATAATTTTAACTTGAAAACCCAAACTCAGGTAAAAAATCACGATAATTCCACATCAAAACCAAATCAATGCACTACTAGCAAGTAAGACAAATTACATTGACACAAGAAAATTACCAACCTTTCTTTTGACTTTAACACAAACTTTTTTTGTTTAAATCTCCACAAATCTTTGTTGTTGTTGGATTTCAAGTCTTCTCTCTTTGAGTACTTAAAAGTTCTTCTTTTCCTTCCTTTGTCTTTGTCTTCTTTTTGCCTTCAACAAGCTCCTCTTATTGTATAAATTTGGCCTCCTTTGAAAATCGTCAATCTCCCATTGAAGATATATTGCAACTCATCTTTGAAATTTTTTTGTGAAATCTCCTCTTGTAGAAAAATTTTATGAATTCACCGTTAATCTTTAACTCAAAGGCTCATGTGAATTCTCCTTGGAAAATAATATGTAAAAGGTATAAACTCTTCTTCTCTAATCTTCTCTAGGTTTTTGTCTCTCAAAATTTGTGATTTCTGGACCTTTATATAGCTCTTTAAGTTGGTTTAAGTCTTTGATTTGAATATGGATAGACATTGAAATCGAAAGGGCTTAATTAGGTTAACTAGTCATTGAAGTGATCGATAGTTCCAAATAGTGATCGATCATTCACTTTATTTTGTGCACGATATTTCAAGCAATTGATTGATTAACAAAGGTGATTGATCGGTACCTCTCGGTTTTGTTTTACACATAGAGAAATCAAGTGCTGATTAACCATTCCAATCAACTACTATATGTCTAGAGATCGATCATTTTGTTTGTATTTTTTATGATTTTACCCTTTTTACCCTAAAACCTTATAAAACCCTTGAAATCATTTCTAAAACTTGTCGAAGTGATTTTAGTATGCAAATGTTATCTGAATAAGCTTTAAAGACCTTTAACATTCTTCAGTCTTTAGTCCTAATTCATAAGAACATGCATATTCTTAATTTTTCAAGTCTTTAAATTCCAAATATGAGTTGACCAGAACAACAGCTAATTAGGTTCTCAGACTTAATACATACACAAGGTTTTTGACATAATTTTGACATAGAAATTAGCTAAGAAACTTGATATATAACTCATATATTCTTACACACCAAAGAAGCGAAAGTTTTTTTTGTGTGGGAGCATTTGACAAAGCAAGAAGTACTAGATCCAAAAAATAGATCTAAGTTGTGGAAGTAGTGGTTATCTTACTAGTCACATTGACCGGTGGACTCCCAAACATGGAGTAAGAGATTTGAACAAAGCACAATTAAGTAGCATGGCTAGCTCATCTAACTGTTTAAGTATTTTTTACATATAATGAAAGTAGAAATCATAATGAGCTAGCCAAATACATTATATGCGCCGAACAACCCTTCTCTTTTGCATATGATATGAAGTTCGAAAAGGTGGGGCAGTAGCCTGATGTAGAGGCACTTATCTAAGAATGTCACAAGATAGAAGGGGTTAAGAGTGTATCAAAAGGAGAACAACTTGACTTATGTCTCAGTATGATTTAGGGCCATATACATATGTTTCAATTGAAATATAACAAAAGATCAGAAGAAGGATGGAGGCATCCTCCTTAGGCATGGGTTGGAGGAATCTATTCTTTACAGCATCAACTTTTTCCTCCTAAATTCCGCATTTTCCGCGCTAGAAGCACAACATTTGCAACATATGTTGGTGGGCTATGTGATGGAAAAAAGCCCTTACTTTGTATGGTTAAAGAACTTACTGACAAAGATATGAGTCTTTCTACCTCATTTGAAATGTAGTCCATGGTTGATAGTTTCTTTCTTTTCAAATTTCCCAATGAAGCAGATTATGACAAGGTCATGAAGTCATCCATTTGGTGGATTACTAGGTGTCCACTAATTCAATGGCATTTGGGCTTCTAGCCTATCCATGAAGTCAACAAAATATTACCTATTTGAATGAGATTTCCCCATCTCTTGATTCAGTATTGGTCTAATAATTCTTTGGGCATGATTTTCACTAATTTGAGAACCCCTCTGCACAGAGACGAACTGACAACCAATAGGTCACGACTACCTTATGCTTGAGTCTGCATTGAGATCTTTTTAGGATTCAAGTACCTAGAGTTTATCAACATAGACCATAATGATGGGTCCACCTTCCTCCAGAAGGTTGATTATGAATGGAGGCCTACTTCATGTTTGAAATGTTTGCCATTCGATCATGTTGCGACTACCTGCATGGCAGAAGAAGTTTGGAGGCCTGTAATTCAAAATATTATTGTTGGCCACTGTGATACTCTACTTGAGTTCCATTGCATTCCCTGGGAGAAATGACCAACATGGCATTCACATTTACAGCTGATGACTAGCTAGCCTAAGGGCCTTATGTCGTGGGGCCCTCAGTTGCCCTATTTTCAGCTGTTTAGAACACTAGACTTACAATGTCAACTTTCTTGATTGAGCCTAATCAAAATCTTGTTGCATAAGGAAATAGTGATCAACCAGATTCTATGGGGGATTTGAATTACATATCCCCTCCTCATTTGGATATTCCTCACTCTGCTCCACATTCTTTGTACCATCCAGTGGGGATTAGGAAAGAAGATCTCTAATTATATATGACAAGTACTCCTA
Organism: Saururus chinensis; assembly: GCA_035235625.1. Classification (NCBI taxonomy): domain Eukaryota; kingdom Viridiplantae; phylum Streptophyta; class Magnoliopsida; order Piperales; family Saururaceae; genus Saururus; species Saururus chinensis. Next base: position 29,409,833 of record CP141147.1, read on the forward strand.
ACACCATGCCAACAACCAATCCATTTTTGGAACTTCCTTCAAATCCTTTCATGCTAAGGGAGATCCCTACATCTTCTCTCAAGGGTAACCCCCAAAGGACATCTGCTCATATCTCATATCATTTGGATCCATGCAAGCTAGTTGTGGATCTTTCACAACCTTCCTAGAGGTGTCTTCAACTTTCTATGATAGCATGATAGGGCACTATAGTTGGTTGGTGAAGAGGTGTCTATTGCACAATATGAGTAGGATCTTGATGATGATGACAACTTCAACATAGGTCTCCGACAATACATGGATCAATCTTTGTTGGCTCCTTGTACAGGGAATAAGAAAGTGGGATGTGGAAAGAATAGGAGATTTTAAGTGCAGGCCATATGTGCACATGCTTGTTTCTTTCACCTAATTTTTGTTGTTGGGGTTTTAATTTTAGTGGGTTTTTAATGTTTTCTTCTTGTAGAGGTCTATTTGGCTCGGGTTTCGGGGAGAGTTATTTTGTTGTTTTTTCTATGCTATGTACCCTTCTTTGAGCTATATAATTTTACTTTACCTAGAAAAAATAAATGTTTGAAAGGTATGCGAAGAACACTCACAAACCATATTTCCACAAGATTTTACATAATATAACTAAGTTAAAGTATATTATACTCTTCAACGACTAGAATGATAAACTTATGAAAACTCTTTTTATAATTCCAGGTAAACTTGATCTTACTTCAATTATATGGACTTGTAACCAAAATTTAGGATATGCTTGTATTTACATCACATTATATTAATCATGATTGGGTTTTGAATAAAGAATTATTATTTTTAATTTGTTAGAATTTCCTCATACATGAGTTGTAATTAGTAAGTCTATAATGGCTGCTTTGCATGACTACCATATTAATAATAAAATTATTCCTATTACGTTAGATAATGCTTCAAATATTAATAGTGTTGTGGAAATCTAAAAGCTTATTTGTGCCCTGTATTCAATGGAAAACTTTTCTATATAAGATATTGTTATCATAATATTAATTTCTTTGTTCAAGATGGTTTAAATATTATTAAAGTCATGCAAAGAATAATAGAGAAGTGCTAGTATATATTACTTCTTCCCCATCTGGATGTTAAGAATTTAGAGAATTATGCAAACAATATGGAAAAAAGTATAAAATAATTTGCCTTAGATGTTATACATATGTGGAATAATACTTATTTAATGTTACAATAAAATATTAAGGCTCTAAAGTGAGTCCTTTTAGCCACGTAGAGGAGACTCAAAATTGAAGGCTAACTCATAGGTTTCCGCCTTTCAAAGGCTTGAAAGTTTATTTGTAGAGCCACACTTCTAGCCCAGAAGTTAGGTTGAAACAAGTTATAGTATTAAAATATGAATGACTCATTGCAATGCAAGAAAGGAGGTATCATTGGTTATAGAAATTGAGAATCTTAATCACTTAGGTCCATGAGCCATTGTAGCTTCATGGCGTAAATAGACCAAGTGAGTCTTCAGCAAAATTCTGAAGGTAATTAGTGTTGTGACATACATCTTAGGGAGTTGTGGTGATCTCCTTAATGTGCCATGAGGTCTTAGTAACCCCTTGTCTTTTCTTTTACTTGGTAAGGCTAAGTAGAGTATGAAAGGTAATGACTTGGTTTATTTTGCATTGTTAATTTATTTTCTTATATTGGTTCTTATTTAGCCATCCCACTGGATATACTCATATACTCATTATCCTTGTAGTGTAGGTGTTGCAAGTGGAAGACATTTGTAACAAGGGAAGGGAAGGACATGGAGTTGATTGCATTAACTACATAGTTTTATTTCTAATCTCTTATAGGAGTAGAATGTAGGCATGAGAGTGTCATTTATTTTAGCTTGTAATCAAAGTGGTGTAATGATATATAAGTGTGTAACAAGAGATTATGTGATTTAGCCTAATTTTTATTTAGCTAACTAGTTGTGTAACTATTATGTTATACAAATTGCATCAAATTGTCAAAACTATAGGTGTTAACGAGCTAAGCTGAGTATTGGGCTTTTACAACTTGAGCTCAAACTACTGAAGCTTGGCTCAAAGCTCAAATAAGTTCAAAATTTTTAGCTAGAGCTTGGCTCAACTTGGAAATCCAAAGCTTGGCTGGAGCTTGAGCTCCAACTAAAATAAGTGAATCATGAGCCTAGGCTCAAATAGGGCTCAAACTAAAGTATATGAAGTATCAAACTATATTGTCCCTAATTTTTTTGCCATTTTTTTAAATCATTTTTGGAGGAAAAATGTGATGTTTTGGCGTATTTGGCCTCAATATTTATACTCGTAGAGTCCAGTGTGGGCTTAGTTGTAGGCTATGGGCCTTGATGCGTGCTTACATCATGAAAAAGAGAGAAAATGAGAGACGGGTTAAGTGAGAAAAGGAAAGAAAAACAATGAAAAAAAGTAAAGAAAAAGAGGGGAAACGTCGGGCTCAGGCGAGTCTGTTCTGGAATCGCCCAAAAACACCCACAACTCTCTCTCATTTTGAATGAGCCAGAGAGGCATCACCAGCTAGACGTCGGCTGGCCTTGGCCTGGCGACGGATAGGACGCCTCCCCTGCACTGCCTCGGCCCTGGTTTGACTCCCTGTGAGCTCCTCCCCAATTCGCCCCTCTCCCCTATCTTCATATTTTGCTATTTCCACTGATGTCATGGGTTGGCACCGGTCGCCCGCCCATAGTTCCGCCTAGGCCCGGCGGCAGTGAGGGGCCACTCCTCGCGGCCTTGTTGACCTCCCCTCCACCGCCTCACTCCATTTCCCCCTCTACCCTGTTCAGCTGGTGCTCTTTTTTGGTGAAACAGTGGCTGCTGCAAGCCATCCGTGGCAGGTTGGACTCCGTCCAGTTCTGCCTTGGTTTAGCGAAGTCAGGGGACCACCCCACCTTGTCCAGCTCCACCTGGTTCGGTCTCCCCGGCTTCATTCTCTACTCTGGCCAGACCCTTCTCCTCCCCTGTTTCTCATTGTAATGGAAATTTGTTGATGCCCCAGTGAGAGCCAGCCTTTGGCTGGCCTCCAGTCAGCCAACCTGGGGTTGGTGATGGTGGGACCTCCCCCTCAGCCTAGCCTTACCACCCTTGATAATTTTCTGGTCTCTTCACCTTCCATCACCTCTAACAAAGCTCTGTGCTTTCAGTTTGAGGCTAACGAGCTATAGATGGCCATGGCCGCCAGCCTTCGACAAGACTCTGGCCTACAAATCTCAGCTCGATATGGCTGGTACAGCTACCCTGGCCCATCCTGGCTCCACTTTTTCCCCCAATCAACTCCTTTGTTTTGGATCTTGATGCAACCGCCATAGGCTGGCAATGGGAAAATGACCACCATGGATTCTGCTCTTGCCAGGCGACAGCTAGGGATGGTCCCACCTAGCCCGGTTTGATCACCTATGACCCATGCTCCTCCCTATGGCCTACAACCTCAACTAGTTCCGCTCATTGACATGTTTGCCCATTGACCCATCTTGCCCATTTTATGTTGTCGGTATTGGACGGCCTCTAGCAAGAATTGGTATGACCTACCTTGACTGAAGGTGAACGAGTTCACCTGCATAGGCCTTGGCCAGTGACGGCCTCGTGACCGTTGCTTGACCTTAAACATTTCCCCCTCTGCCGTGCGATATGCATAGCCACCCGCACCATTAGTTTTGGTTGTGGGTGGTAATCAACAATGTCTCCGCTTTGATTTGCCACCACTAGGGCCTTAGCCCTGTTAGCCTTTTGAGGGCCTTGGTCCGCCTCAATTCAGCCCTCTCCCCCTCCCCTTGGGCCACATGTGCATGTAGCCACACATGTGATTTAGGGTTTAGGCGTCGTATTTGTACCTCTTAACCGTCGAATGGCTCTACCAACGAATGGAGTCAACATCAGAGTTCTCCTCCACCCCTCCACCGTCCTCGAGCATCGCCCAATGCTCTGGGCCCTATTGTGGGCCCTTGTTGGCACAAAATTGCTGCCGTTGGGTGATGTCCATGGCCGATTTTGATGTCTTGTGGCCGGCCGAGTACTTCTCAGCCACCGGCCAACCTTCAGTGAGTACACCCTTGACTTTTGGTCGCATTGCCACTTATGTTGGCATGACTTTTCTCCCGAATGCCCCTAGTGTGCTGCCATGGATTGCGAATTTTGCCACATTGACTTCTGACACCCCATTTGGTCGTGATTATTTTCTGCACTTCCTAAAACCCTCAGGACAACAACTCTCTCAAATTGGCAATATTTTTGGTCTCCAACTCCACCACCGATGCCGCCACCATTGTGTGTTCGCCATCAAACGCCATGATTACAAGGTAAGGGAGCTTTGAACTCTTAATTTCATGATAGCATGCTTTGAATGAGTAGCAACATGCTAAGATTGTATGATTCATTGCTTGGGATGTTAAATCATGATCCGTTTGCATGATGTAAGAGGATAAATTATGCCATGTTGAAATACATATGACATGCATGTGAGTTGTAAGTATGTTTGATGCGTGTGGAATATGTATGTGCTAGTGATGGCTAGCGTGTATGTTGGTAAGCTACGTATGTGGATTGTGTTTATGCTAGTGATGGCTAGCAAGTATATTGATAAGCAATGATGGAATAGTATGTGTATGTTATACGTATGTATGATGGCTATAGGCCTATTTGATGGATACATATATGTGCGTGGGGGCAAAAGTATGGTCCATGGACAGTAAGAGGTGACAGAGGGTTTCGTCTGGATTTGTTGTGGATGTGTAAGAGTATGACGGAAGACAGATGTAAGTTTGATGGGCAGGGATTAGAGCAGTTTGTTTGGTTTGGATCAGAGCGTATGTTGGGGGATTGTGAGACTGTAAGAGTGCTGCATAATTGTACAAGCATAACGTACATTTTATGAAGTAAAAGTAAGCATAATAATGAGGTTAAGTGGGCGATTACTGGGGTTGGCACTGAGGAGTTCAGTTTGATGACTTCTGTGTAAGATGATTTGGCCATAAGGTGGATGGCATAGATTGTATGAATATGTAAGGCTTTGTGTACGATGAGCTATGTTGTGAGTTGGACGGATTAATGAAGTCTACTGCCCTGATGAACAAGGGTTTCAGATAGGGCTCAGCTTCGGCTTGATCAGTGGAGCATAGTATGTTTGAGAGTTTGTGTGACATAATTGTTCCATGTTTTAGCTAGTTGATCATGAATTGGCTGAGCATTTCTCATGTCTTGCCATGAAGTTTATCCTGGAGGATGTTGTCTGTGTGCTGTATAGAGCTCCAGACATTTGATGCACTTTTGAGAGCGATGCATGTTTTCAATTTGGTATGTGTGCTGAATTAAGCCCAGACGTTTGGTGCTCTATTGAGAGCGTTGTATGATTCTGCCGAATAGTGGCATTGTATGATTTCTGCCCAAGAGTGGCACTGTATGATTTCTGGCCAAGAGTGGTACTGACATTATAAGACCCATAATGATGGGCAATTGTATGGCACTATAAGACCCATAATGATGGGCAATTGTATGGCACTATAAGACCCCTAAAGTGTGGGCAATTGTATAACCCCTTGCGCGGGTGTTTATGTTTGTGCGCTTAGGTAAGTAGTATCATAGAACTCATCTTACCTGTTTAATCCTATGCCCCATGAGCACTGATGTGCCTTACCTTCGAAAAAGTCCATGGCGTCTAGTCACTCCCCAGAGGTTAAGGTGATGCCCCAGTGACATTCTTATCCATTTTGACACTAAAGCTTATTAGTTGTAATGGCCTTCAGTGGTTGATAGTATGTATACGAATGTATGAGTGAGTATGTATGTTTCTAAGTAAGCATATGAGTATGAGCACGACTGTAAAAGTATGAGTATGAGCATGACTGTAAGAGTATGAGTATGAGCACGACTGTAACAGTATAAGTATGTGTCACAGCCCGGGTTTTTCAAACCATTTTCCAGTAAATTTCATGAAAAGTTTTTGCAATATAACGGCTGTATTTTGTGAAAATTGACGAAAATCGAAACCTGTGAAAACATTTTATATTTCTCACATCATCAATTTAAAATCACACAACCTTAAACTTTCTTTTAAATCATCAAAACATACCGACTAAACACCCGGGTGTGAGATCAAACAAACACACATAAAAACACGAGTGCCATGGCCATGGGCTTAAATACACATCTCCCAGGCATAGCCGAGTACAAGTCCGATAACAGTCCCAATATAAACAGTCCATATACAAGTCCAAAATAATACATGCATAAGCTCTCAACTCGCCCAATACATGTATACTCAAAATTTGCATCAGATCGTGGCATAACTAAACAAAAGAAACTGAACAGTCAAAAATCGACCTGAAGTCCGCAAGTCTGTCCTCTCCTCCAAAACTAAGTCCCGCCTACGAAGCTCTCGTGCTAGGACCCGCAGAAGTCACTGGAGGATCTGAAATTCAGTAGAGGGAAAGTGAGTATTTTCATACTCAGTAGAAAATACCCAGTAGGGGATTTCTAACAATGAACTTGTAAGCCTAAACGTAGTTGCCTTCATGAAGCAACAAAACATGGCAATCAAAGTCTCTCAAAATATGATGCTCACAACCACACACATATCACGAACTCATGTTCGTTCCATCTTTCCACACAATCCTACGCATATACCTACACTTACTGTCTTACTTAACTCTTACACTTACAGTCCTGATCTTACAGTCATACTCAACACATACACTTACGATCGACACCTAGAGCTCATTATCAAACTAATAAGCTCCAACGTCGATGGAAAGGAATGCCACTGGGGCGTCACCTTAACCTCCGGAGAGTACTAGACGCCATGGACTTTTCCGAAGGTAAGGTACACCTATGCTCATGGGGCACATGATCAAACAGGTAAGAGTAGTTCCATGATACTACTTACCTGAGCGCGCAAACATAAACGGTCACACATTAGGGTCATACAATTGCCCATACTTTAGGGTCTTATAGTGCCAATGCCACTCTTGGGCAGAATTCATACAGTGCCACTCTAGGGCAGAATCATAAGGTGCTCTCAATAGAGCATCAACCGTCTGAGCTTAATTACAGCACACAGACCAACTCCCGCAGGATACACACCATGGCTAGACAGGAGAAATGCTTAGCCGATTAATCACCGGCTAGCTCAACCACGGAACTTAATCCGTCAAACTACTAAAGTCTCAAACTCATAAGGTTAACATTTTAGTTTTTACTTAACATTCCAGTTTGAATTAAATACGTTATGCACGAGTAATTTTCCTCTGAAATCATACTATCGTAAAGTCTCTCGATGAACTCAAAACTACGTCTGTTTTCCCCGAGAACCCTGAAGCTTTCTGCTCATGGCATCAAAGCCTGATCCAATCCAAACTAATCTTAGCCCATCAAGCGTATACATATCGATACCATCGATATAAACATTCATCATTCCGTATGTATTTGTCCATCCACACACATCTAACCAAACCCTACTTACGATTATAGCACATCCATTATATGCATAAACCATTGCATACGTATGCAGATAAATTATCCTACTAGCATGCAAATAATTACCCCGTAAACCTATACATCCATCATTTGTCAAGCCAATAACATGTCATTTAATTAGCATTAGCATAAGCTAATATCACACCATTACACGCGATATCCATAGCATTACGCGTTATGAAGCATGTAATTAAATTGGCCCTAGCATGCATTCTAACATACTAAGCACGCTACGATAGAATTACAAATTCAAAGCCCCCTACCTCGCTTTCCGGGCGTACAGTGTTGTCGGGGCGCACAACTGTAGCGGCATTAGTGGCAACTTCGGCGAACCCAAGCGTCGCTTTCTATAAAATGAGCTGCCCTTGGGTGCGAAAGTGCCGCAAGCTTGCCGGGGTTTACACGATGAACTGGTCCAGTCCCGATTCAACACCCGTCGATCTCCGTGCCTCCCGTTGACGTGTACAAGAGGTGGTCGGGGGTGGACACTGCACCCAAAAGGGCTGCTATGCAAATCCAAATTCTGTGTGGTGTCTAGCTCCACCGTCAATCACCGGGCGTCGTGGCGAATCGCTGGAAGCCCAAATCGTACCGGGTAGAGGTCGACAATCGTGGTTCCGGAGGCCAAAACCCACATACAAGGGCTGGAGGGGCGTGATCTAAGGTAGAGAGGTGAGGAGGAGGAGAAACAAGGCGAGGGTGGCCAGCCACGGCCGCCGGCAAGGCCACACGACTGCTGGACAGCAAGGTTCTTGCTTCCCGGTGTGAGCTTTGGGGTGAAAAACAGGGGACGGTGGATGGGAGGAAGGTCGGAGAGGAGAAAGAAGGGCGTGGGGAGGAAGCCTCTGACCGGAGGAGGGGTGGAGAGGTGGTGGCTGGCCAGAAACGGCGCACGACGGTCACCAAACGAAGCCCCGACGCTCCAACGGCCAAAAGAGTGAAAACCGAGCCAAAATCCGGTAGCGCGAGGAGGAGCAAGGAGGTGACGGCGGAAGCTCTAGTCGGTACCACCAGACTCGTGGCGGCCGGGTGAAGCGAGATCCGGCAAGAAATAGCGGATTCCGACCAAGGAGGAGGCGCGACGGAGGGTCCGGAAAAGCCCTCGTTTTTTCTTCCCGGACTGAAAATCTTACTGGAGTTCTGGAATGAATAGTGGTCGTGGCTGGAAAGCCACGATCCACTATTCCTTTATAAGGTTTTAATTTAATCCATATAAGCTTTTCAATATTTTTTACAACAGCCTCCCTGTTTTACACGTTGCCGCTCCCGTACACGTGCCACGCCGCCTCTAATGCGCCCAAAAGCTAATACACCTCGGGCCCACCCTTTTCACACCGAAGCTTCCCTTCGCACGGCGAAGCTTTATTTTATGCACCAAAGCCTCGACTTACGTGCCAAAACGTATTTTAGGTGCAAAACCCCTTTTTGCGCGTCAAAACCTTCTCTTCACGCCAAAGGTTTAATTTACACGCAAACCTCTCCACTTACTCAAGCTCCAAACGTAACACATGTACACATACATATACGGAACAAATGCAAATTAAATATAAGGGGCAACTTGATTTATTTTCCACAAAACAAGTAGAAACCGCGGAAAAAAACCGGGTCATTACAGTATGAGCACAACTGTAAGAGTATGAGTATGAGCACATTTGTAAGAGTATGAGTGTGAGTAAGACTGTATAAGTATGATTCTGAGTAAGACTGTAAGCGTATGTTTATGAATATGACTGTAAGTGTAAGAATGTACGAGTAAGGTCGTCGAGTAAAATTGAATGAGTAAGGTCATACAAGTATGTGTAAGTTATATGAGTAAGCGTATGATTATACGAGTAAGATCGTACATGTATGTGTAATTTGTTTGGGTAAGTGTACAGTTGTACAAATAAGTTTGTAAGACTCTAACTAAGAGTGTATGTGTAAGATTAGTTTGATGATATATTTTTGGCATGATGGTATGCTTGATCGTATGTGTATGTGCATGATTATTATATGCCTACGAGCTTCATGTTTGAGTTGCATGAATACATCTATATATGGACTTACTGAGTTCATTGTTTAAAACTCCCATACTGAGTATTTTCCTACTGAGTAAGAAAATAGTCATTACCCTATTTTTTAGCCCCATTGTTCGGGAGGCTTTTATAGGTTTGTGACAGAGGGCTCCTAGAGATGGATGCTCGTTTCTACGGTAGATTGATTCCCTTTAATTTAGGTATATTTTTGACTCACTGTGAGTTATGTTTGTGCCATGATCTCTTGTATTGGGTGAGATGAGAATTAAAGTGTTTATGGTTTCTGGGCTTGAAATTTGGCTTAGACTGTGGACTGTTATGGGACTTACACTCAGGGATGCTTGGGAGAGATTTGTATTTAAAGTCTATAATCATAGCAATTTATTCATACGCTTGTTTTCGAGTAGTGCGTGAGGATGCTTGATTTGGCCATACGATGATTAATCGAATGAGCAAAAATTTAGATGTGAAAATGATTGATGTGTGATGTTTTAAATTATAAAAACTGCTTTCATAGGTTTTGTATTTGTCATTTTTCCCGATTTACAGTCGTGATATTGCAAAAAAAAATTCATGAATTTTAAGGAAAATATATGAAAAATCTCGGGCATTACACAGACATACTAATACGCTTTTAGTATTAAATATTAATAAATATACTTCAACAAGTATTATGACTACACCTTAAACATTTGACTATAGTCACTAGGAAAGAAGAAAACTATGACAAATGAGTTTTTGTTACATATGCTCAAAAAATACAACATTACTATTTTCCTCTCTTTATGTGCATATAATCACTAAAAAAGTTGTAGAAAATAAAAACTCACTTAGGCAACATCACCCATCTACTTCGTATTTTCTTTTCTTTACATGAAGAACTATTCTTTAGCCTTAGTATGCCTCTAAAAAATTTTAAAGTACATGTGAAAAGAGATACATTTTTGTAAGCTGAGGATAATCTCAGTGTCATACTTCAACTTTTAAAAGAACATATAATCATTCTTTTTGTAAACTAAGGTTGATCCCCCTAATGTCATGCTTCTTTGAGAAGTATTTTTAAATATATTAGTGTGATATCATATTGACCATTCGTCATATACTTATAGCTCCATTTGATTTTTTAATTGAACTAATTTTAGCTCATCTTCAAAAACTAGATGGAGCTATTAATTTTGGACAAAAGGATTATATTAGCATTTGTGTCTCTAATATTTTTATTTTTAAAAAATATATATCATATATAAAAAATATATATCTATTATAATTTAATGAGGATATATATCATAAAAAAATTTATATGAGTTTGGGCTCACGTATGTTGGCGTGAGCTAAGACATCATAGACCATTAGATGACGCAAAAAGATAAATCAATCTGCCTCTTGAGTTATGTATGTTGTTGGATCATAATTTGATGCTGCAAAAAAGACATCGGGGCTCATGCAGTTGTGAGTGAACCTTGGCTCATATAAATGGGTCTCATATATCATATATGATACATGATATTAGAACATATATGTGATTATATATTATTTTATATATTTTATTTATCCTAGATTAATAGCTCTATTTTATTTTTCAAAATAAACTAATTAAATAAAGATGTTAATCTTGAAGGGTGGGAATATGTCATAAATAGATATTTAAATTAATAATTATATTTATAAAAAATATGTATATACATGTATTATTTATAATATATATATATATATATATATATATATATATATATATATATATATATATATATATATATATATATATATATATATATATATATATAATTTTAAAATTATATTCGAGTTCGAGTTTTATTTAAGCTGAGTTGAGTCAAGCAAGGGTCTATTCGAATTTGACACGAGCCTATTTGAACTTCAATCGAGTTCAAACCGAGCCTGATTAAAGTTGAACCTAATTCAAGCAAAACTGAGTTGGGCCTACTCAATAAAGTAGCATATCTCGTTAATAGCCCTAATTAAAATAGGTATTAATACACCAAAAAGATTTCTAAGTCATGATTTGATTATACATATTTTTAATTCTCTTGCTTTACTCATTTTGTTGTACACCATATTTATAATTTTTTTAATAAAAAATAGGAGGTGGCAGAAGTTAGAGCTAATGCCGACATACACGGTGGAGTTTATAAAAAATTATAGGAAAATCTCGAAATAGTTAATTGTTGTAATTTTATTAATAATGTGGCTTTAGCAGGACTTAATTAGGTCGTCGCCGTCACTTGACGCAGACTTTGGTCGCACAAAACCTGATGTCACAGCTTTACGTCATTGCTGACGCATTCAGACTCAAACTCAATCAAGTTTGCGGTTATTGTGCCTGTCACACAGCCATAAAAGATTTCGAAATCCGTCCAGCATCAAATCCATCCGTTGATTTTCTATCAAATCTAAAAAACGTATACGATCTAGACAACGGCTCAGTACCTATCGTACAATTATTACGCACGTTGTCTATTTATTGAGATAGGATCATTATTGGGGCTACAATGGCTCCATCCCTCCCTGTCTGAGGACTTTGGCCAAAAGCCCTCAAATGGCACACCCACATGGCGACCCATCCTCCTTAGACAGGCCGGAACGGACAACGCAAGCAAAACAATCAGACCGGCCGGGTGATTTGGCCACAAATGCAGAGAGTTTGGCCAGATAGGGACCGTTTGATTAAGCTGTTGAATCTGACCCGGCCTTTTTCAGTTCATGGGTCCCACCATGTGCTGTGCTGGCCATGTGCAAGACAATGGAGTTGAAGTCAACTCAGGGGTTGAACTACTTAAGAGTTGCATGTGATGTAGGCACTACACAAATCAGTCCCACCAATCAGCCAGTGACCTTCCCCTAGCTGTAAAGATATACATGTCACTTGTGGGGTTGGGCAGTATTATGTGTAAGTCATCTTCTGATACTATTTAATGCAAGGTTCTTTGTTGTATAAGCTAACATGGATGATCTTACCTTGATGCATATATATATATATATATATATATATATATATATATATATATATATATATATATATATATATATATATATATATATATATATATATATATATATATATATAGAAGCAAATGATATCTATAATGCAACATCTTAGTCCATTTATGTGATAATAGATCAAGTGCCTGTGATGTACAAATGCGACCAACTTAATGTGTTGAAATTTAAATTGCTGATTGTTTTTGCAACATCGTTAAGTATACATACATGATACACCTTGTTATTTTTTTGTTAACAGGGGTTGTTCGAATCCATAGGACCCGACTAGAAGGGTTATGTCATACCTTTAGGCTACCATTGGGATATTTGAGGCATCGTCCTTGTCATCCTACTAAAACGTACCTCATAGATCACATGGAGGGAAGCATTTTCTATGTTCGACTTTGACAATGTGCTAAATGTAAGAAACGCCTGAGAGTCATTAGATTTTAAAATGGGTGGCGAACATGCGCTAGTGTGTGCGCCACCCATCTTAAAATCTAATGGTTCTCAGACATTCCTTATGTTCGGCGCATTGTCAAAGTGGAGCATCATATGAAGTGGGGAATTAGAATTGAGGACCAGTTGGATCTAATTTCTAAGTTTCTCTTGCACCACTCCAATGTTGATGTAGCAATTTTCTATTGTTGGTCACAAAGCCCTAATTGGAAATAAGTTCACTTTGTTCGGTATAAAAGGTTTGAAAGTAACTTGGTCACTATACGTGTGATCCTATGCAAGAGGTGCCGGGCTTGAGAAGTAAATGAAAATTTTGAGTCTAGAGAACATCTATTTTTTTGTTGCTCTCCAAATGGATTCTCATTCGCATCCATCAACTAGTATTGTGAATGATCTTCCTCCATAGTGGATAGGAAATATGGCTATGAGACGGGGGGCTTCGGGTTTCTACTGAAGAACTTTTTTAATGTGCTAGTCGCATCCTTATGGAGAGAAAGAAGTGCAAGAATGATGAGGAAACTCACAAATTGTAATTCTTGTATTGGCGTAACTTCGGTTCTTTTAATGAGAGCTTAATTACCAGATTTTCTAGCATGACAATTTAATTAATCTGCAACAAACATAGAGGACATCCACCTTTGATTCATTACATGCCACTGTTACCACAAAGACGATGAGCAGGTCCTATAACACGCATGCTATCACAAGCTGGCACAGCTCAGTGGGCCAAGGAGGCAAGTAACCAAGTCAGGCAACTAAATGGACTTTCCTCTCTTGCCAACCCATGTTAATTTCTGGATCCTATGACATCATGAAATCAGAAGAGTATACTAACAACAACAAATCAGAGAATAAAAAATTGACAAAACAACATTGGTTTTTTTTTGGCACACACATGCAGATTACCTAACAACTATTAGTCTCAATTAATCATGCATGTTTACCCCGAAATTTAAGTACTAAGCTCTAAATAAATGAAGGCAGTTCTCCTTCTGGAGTCCTTGGTCCCAAAACTTATCATAGTATTCCTTGTAAGTGAAGCTCCTGTACATGGGCGGGTCTACTCCGTCTACCAGATCGCCGGCCGGTGCGATCATGGTGTCGGGCGCAGGGCAATAGAAGGTGGGGATTGAGATTCTCTCCTCCCTGTTGTTCACTAGTGCCCTGTGGAGCACACTCTTGTATCGGCCATTGCTAATTACCTGCCATATATGATAGAAACATAGGCTAAGTACAATATACAGCTAAAAAAGTATTTAAGTACTTGTTGAATATGAAATGATATTTTGTTCAAGTAATAACCTGTATTTGGTCACCAATGTTGACGACGAATGTATTAGGGACTGGATTCACGGGCACCCACTTGCTCTTCCTCAGGACCTGAAGCCCTGGGACATGGTCCTGCAAGAGCACAGTCAGGGCGTTGGGGTCAGTGTGGCTAGGCAGGCCGTACGTCAGCTCTGGCTGTGGGCATGGTGGGTAGTAGTTCATGGCCATGTGCTGGCCTTGCTTGCCCAAGGTCTTGGCTATAAAGTCCTTCTCTAGTCCTAAACTCTCAGAGATGGCTTCTAGTACCTGAAGTGCAAGAGCCCTAGCACTGGTACAATACGCGCTGACAATGTCCCTGAATAACAATAGTGCCAAAAAGGAATAAAAGTTTTAAATTTAAGAGGAATAAGAGTTAGAAATCTAATAAACTATTTTCAAGAAGCTAATTTTTAAAATACCTTATTTAATTACCCATTTACTGTTAACATTTATAATGTAGCAATTTTACCCAAGGTTTTATCCTTCCCAAATTAATTTTTTATTAAAAAAAACTATGGCAGCCAGGATGAGGTCGTCTGGTTGTGGCCTAGTCAAGGTTAGCCCTGTCGTGGTCAAGCTGCTGCTCTCATGGCCATAGTAAAATAGAAAAAGGGCGGAGTTGGAGGTGACATGTATTTGAAAATTTGAAGTGGAATGAGTTACTTTTATGTTATTTTGTGTCAAGGTTTATGTAAGTGTGGTACAACCACGGAAGGCTATCTCGGTATCAATAATGGTATCGATGACTATTTATATAAGTACGTATTGCTGATACACTCAATACGTGCTGAAACAGGCGCATAACCTTTAAAATACATTAAAACTTAATGAGACTTATAAAATATTATTATAAGGCTTACATAAAGAGAGTATAATTTAAAAAAGTAATAACTAAATATACAATAAAAATAAGAATCAATAATTAACTATTTTGTGGCTATTATAAAATATTTCTATAATAAAAAAAGGTTTTTGTTAGATCAAAATTAGAAAAAAAAAGCTCCATTTGCTCCAATACTAATCCTCATCATAGCTATCAAATACATGGAAAAAATGCTTCTAGTAGTATACATGAACATTTAAAGAATGTTTAATGTAAATTTACTTAGTGGATAAAAACTTGATAAATACCTTGATACTTTTAAAAAACTTATATTATATATCCTCTTTTTGAAACTCTAATAAAATTGTATACGTAGAGCAAAATTTTTAATTAAGTGATGTAAATTTGTACTAGGGCACTTAGTTGCATAAATAGGTAGCAAAGCAAGTCTTATTCATATTTAAATAAAAAAGTTGATATGCATCGGGTTGCACACCCTTCAGCATGCCCCCGACACATGGTGCGCCTTCAAATCAAGATGTGTTGGTGTGCGTGTACGTAGCATGAGGTGGGTGGGTGAATAAAAACTCAGAGACATCTCACTGGCCTGTGTATTGAATTGGTAATGATCGGCAGAAAAGGACCTACATTAGTCGATACGGTCTTCGTACAATGCAAAGTTTTAATTCTTAAAACTCTATTTTAAATTTCTTAGTTAAAATCTTTTATGCTTATTAGGTAAAGGGGTTCTTAGGGATATGGTAAAAATTAATTTTGGAAACATAAAGAATAAAATTTTGGCAGAGGTGAAGGAGGTGAGTGTAATTTACTCAAGTTCATTTAAATAAGAACACTTTTTGACCAATTGTGAATTCATGATTTTTGAGTGCTTGCCTGAAGGATGGAGGGTCAATTGGCCAGTGATTGACATAGTCCTCCAGAGGGTAGCAGTGCAACCTCAAGAAGTCCCGCCAGTTAGCAACCTTCTCTTTCTTCACATTGAAGCTTGTGGAAAGCCTGACTGCCTTGTGGGGATCATCAGAGTAGCTCTTCATCCTCTCTGACTCTGGCAAACTGAAAAACTCCCTTGTGACGCCCATGATGCCCTCAATTAGGTGATCAGGCACCCCATGGTTCTTGACCTGCAAAGCCACATGCACATATATAATAAGACCACACTTACTATTTGTTCAATATACAACTCCGAGACAGAACACATGCCTGGAAGAAGCCATCAGTTCTGCATGCACGGCCAACCTCTTCGACGATTTTCGCACGGTTGGCGCCGTCGAATCCAGCAAAGTCGATGAGGGGAATGGTGACATCGGCGGGCACGGCTAGGTGGAGGTCGGGCCGGTCTCCGACCGGCCTGATGTACTGGGAGGGGACAGCATTTGTGCGGGAGACAATGTCCGCCACCAGAGCAGGGGAGGTGATTGAGGGAGCCATTATTGGAGGATTGGAGATCAGAGAGTACTGAATCAGCTGAATTGGTAGGCCTACCGATTCCAAGCGGCAGCACTGAGGAGACGTGCGTGAGTTGTAGTTTTCTTGTTGGTAGCTATCAGTTTAGCTTGATGATCTTCAGCGTTTTGAGTAAGCAATTTATAGGCAAGTTTGAGAGACAAGGACGGGGCCCCACTTTTTTTTATTGACATAAATGTCCTTATTAAGGTCATAATTGGTGGATGATTAGGAATGTGGAAAATCATTCCATTGAGTTTAGTAGCTGCAAATTGATCATTAAAAGGTTTAATTTTTTTGCACTTAGATTCTTACATTTTATGAGGCTTTTGCCGACTTAAAAAGGGCCAGTGTACACCTACCCTCATGGCAACTGGCAAGAAACCGCGTTTATAATGCGCTTGTTTATTTATTGGTTTTGTTTTTATAATTTTCACGTGTAAAGTTTTTATTAATCTAATTTTGAGTGGTACGAAGGCAAGTACAATCATTTATTTATTTTTAATAATTAATCACGTGCCTTTTGCTTGTCCACCTATTTTTCACCTATATACATTTGTTTAGAATGATATGATCATGCTAGAATGGCACAGATAAGAGAAAAAGTTGGAAACATCTTTTCGGTGTGATACTGGGAAATGAATTAGTGTTTTTTATATACGGTGCAAATCACTAAAATTATTAGTGTTGTTAATTTATTTTATAAATCAATTACGATGTCATATGTGAAAAATTATAAGATTAGATAATTGTTGTTTTTCAAAAGCTCGAGCTGCTGAGAAATAAATTATCAATATATTTACTTTATATTCCAACTCTATCTAAGGTTTAAACCGTATTCAAGTTTTACACGTGAATACACGTAAGGCCATACACCTACGTTGAGTAAGACTAGAACCCTAAACATCCCATGACTTAGATATTTGATACCATGTTAGATAATTATTTTTTCCCCAAAGCTCGAGCTCTAAGGAAATATATTATCAATATATTTACTTTATATGCTAATATATGCTCCCTTGATTCAAAGAAAAAAATCTGATTATCTCATCTACATATATAACATTACTCCCTCTATTTTATATTGTCTCAATTCAAAAAAATATTTGTCTCACACTAAATATCTTATTTCTCATACTCCTAAAAATAGAAAATTTCTAATATGATTCTTACAAGGAGGAGCATAAAAATCTAATTTAATTAGAGTTATAAGATTCTAAATTAGCTAGAGTTTTGTTATTATGTGGCCTAAGATACTTCTCAACCTTCTTAAAATTTACACTTTAAATAACTGAAATTCAATGTCAGACAAAAGGGGTATAATATATCACATAAAATAATTTAAAATTTGGACTCTTTTCGCGGGAGGGAGGGACTTTCTTCTCTAGCCAATTCATCAACATCCACAAGGCCACAACTTGCCTTGTAACTCTTTTTTAGTTTTTCCACATTGCGGTATAAGTTTCTTCGACTGCTAAGAATATTACTTAATTTACCTACATATCATGTACTAAAAAATGCTACGTACCAATAAACTAAAAAAAAAAGTTACCCAAAAAATGCCAAAGTAAAGGAGATGCTCTTTATATTTTTGGTCATTTCTTGGCCAGCTATGAAAAACACTAATAATACCCATCCGTTCAAGTGATGTGATGGGCATGGCGAAAAACACCACTCAAGGCACACAAAGAAGGTTACTTCTTGGCATGTTTTATGTGTGATTATTTTACAGGACCACCATAGCTTATATTACGGGTGAGAAGCTTTGCCTAATATTTGTACACGTGATGGCCTGGCTGTACTGCATAATCAGCAGCCACTTTCTTTCTTTTCTACTTGCATGCACAAAGGAAACACAAGTAAAATAGCAACAACACAATACAAGTATGTCCTGGTGCAAGGGTCTCCGCCCAAACTATGTAAATCAATCCTTCAAAATACATAGGACAGAGAAAATGTAAGGCTAATCTACTAGGTTAAAAGCTTTCCTCTCAGCTCCTTGGTTCGTTGTGCTTGAATAAATCTATCCTCCTCCGACCATGGCCGCACTGTTATCTCCCTTTTATAGACTCAGTGTGAAGCTGACTGTCTTAGTGCAATTAGGAATACAAAACCAACCCTTACAAGAGTCCTTACTTTGACCAACTTTCAGCCTAATAAGCAATCCACCCCTCGCTTCAATCAGGAAACCTGCAAGGGAGTCTGTCTTTAGCTAGATGTCTAACATCATACTGCTTCTAATAGTCAGTCTAACCAAGGAAACCAGCTACTCCGACTCCTTTTCATCCTAGGAGCGTAGCTAGCCTGCCTATTGAGTTCTATCTATCCAAAGACTTTATTGCCTTGACTCCTATTCGCGCAAGAAACACAACAATCTTATATGTACGAGTCCTGTCCGCCTTAAGAATCCGTCCACCCTTATCTCTTTTTAAGAAGTCTTTAGTGTTAGCAAGAAAAAAAGACAAAAAAATAAAATTTATGAGAAGACTTAGATACCCTAGAGGATGAATAAACCGGGCACAAATGAGGTGGGCTCCTACTAATTAATCAAATGATTAGTAATTAATTACAATTGTTAGTATGAGGGGCAATTTTGTCCAGCCGAAAGGTTTGCAAATGTAGGTAGAAAAATTATATTCTTAGCTGCAATGATGACGTGACATTGGCTGATATCACTGTAATGACGTAACGGCCAACCCACATGAGCTTTCACCTGCCACGGGCCGACGTCCAAACAAAAAAATGCACGTTGTGTCACTGCCGTGAACGGAACCGATCCCCGTCGTACGTCAGGTGCGTGTCACCGGGAATTTTAATACGTAGTATCAATGTACCATGGTGTCGTGAAAAGCGCCAGGGCGACAAGAGAGTACCATTGATTTTCGGATTTGTATTTTATTGCACAGTTTTTCATGTTTCTTCTTGTATTATCGATGTACTTTTATATTTATTTTGATATATTATATTTATTATTAAAATATAGTAAGAAATTAGTAAGAATTTTGTTTGTATGAGCTCTGACGCATGTTAGCATGAGCGAAGAGTGTGGTCTGTCATATTTCAATATGATACAAAATACACGGGGTGGGGGGTAGGTTTGAATCATTGTCCGGCCCTTGCGTCATTAGATCGAGATTCACTCTATGCTAACTTTAATAATTGTAACAACCCGATTTTCTTTGTTGAAGATATAATTTTAGGGCCATATTTTATCTTCAAGCCCCATAAATTATTTAATTAATTTTAAGTTATTTTCAGCCTTAATCTCCTTAAGGACAGTTTAGATTGTTCAAAGGGCTCGAAGAGACAAATTTAACGAGCCTAAGAACGTGAAAAACTGACGCTAGGATTTTAGGCTATGACCTCGAGAAATATATTGTAGGCAGGACCCACTTTAGATTCACTAGAAAACACATATACACTTGTTTGGTCTTATTTTGAAGAACTAGTCGATACGAGTCCAACGACGTGAAGAACACACTAATATAAGTCTAAGGTAAGGAGATATTGCATTTAAAATTTTTGATTTGAAATATATATTTATATTTATATCTATATACTTCTATGTCACCACTCGGTGTTGATGCTCAATTGACACCAGCACCTGCCGCAATAGGCGATGCTGCAGGCTAGCTAGATGAACCCTGTGGCAACTGAACAACAACCCTTAGCATGACTATGGGTTTGACCGTTGGATACGAGCCACATAACATGCATCCAACGATGTTGTTTCCCTATAAATAGAGAGGGGAGGGGGGTTTCCAATTTACCCTAGGTCCGCCTTTTGAGCTAGCCTCTTTAAGAGGGCAAAACGACCTGGAGTAGATTCTGTTCACCGCTCAAGGCAGAAAGCGAAGATTGTCCTAGTGCTAGGGGTAGCTTCACCAGCCGCACTCGAGGAAGAAGTAGAAACTATCCCAATGCAAAGGGAGGTGTCATCTGCTACTTTTAAGCCGGGAACAAGCAAAGACATTGCCACCACCCATCTTTCCGAGGAGGTCTAAAGTGAGTGTAGGTGATTCCAAATCCTAATTTCATGCTAGAGCTAGGCTCCGTTTTTGAAGCTCCTTCAAGTTATAATTAAGGTTTACTTTTAAAGTAAGTGGTTTAAAGTACCCCTTAACAAGATTTTCAAAGTACAAGTATTTAAATATTGTTCAATATTTTCTATTGTTTTAAAAATTCATAATTTTAAAAGTAGTTCTTCGGCACACAACTTCAGAACTATTGAAGTTTATCACTCCTAGATACTACCTAATGAGGCTTATAGCACACTCAGAAGTTGGGGTATAATGAAAAAACCCCTCTTCTTCTGATCCCAATGGTCCATTACCATAGTTATATGTCGTTGTTTTGGTATCGGTGACATTCTGTGATTGAAATATATTTATTTTAAGTTAGGTAAAAAACTTAGACATTAATTTCTAGGTCAACTATTTGAAATTCGATTAATTTAAAATTTGCCTAGAAATGTTAGTAAAATTTAAACTACATTTTAGGTATAAACTTTACTCACCCACCCCCAAATATTGCAGGTATAGATACCAGTTTGGGCTTGTAGCTGAACGATCCGTGGAAAACTATGGGTCTATGTGCTGGATTTTGCTTAATGTATTTTTGTTGATACTGTATATTTATGCTAACATGATATTGTGCCGTTTATTGCTATTTTTTTAAAAACTATATATTTATAAATTAATATTTTTGTAAAGGTTACACATTTATACACGGTTAATCCGGTCCCCTACTTAATTATAAATTTTATAGAATTCTAATTTGCAAGTTAATATAAAAGTCGAAGCATAGTAAATATATTAAAAAATAATATATCATCAATATGTTTCTAGTAACAATATACCATTAATAACATGAGCCCGGGCTTCTATCATCAATATATCATAATATATTATAATTAAATTAGAAAACAAACTCATGCTACTCTATTCTACTTGTGGATCATCAATATTAAGTGGGTCTCACTCTCCCATTTTTTTCATTGTGACTTCACGAGCTCATATCATGCATTTTAAAAGTTGAACTCACCCAAATTTGGTGGCATTGTAATTTGTCTTGACATGCTCTATTAAATGAATGGTGACGTAAGAGTTGTTATTTTGTACTTTTTTTAGTGGAGCCGCATTCGTTATATACTCACATTAGGCATGTGACTAGGATATGTATTGATACATTGTAGGGCCCAGACGTGTGAATTATGTGTCGATGGTCGGACCCGTGGTTAGCGAGGGGTTTACCCTGTCTCGGGCTTGGCCGTGTGCAGGGGGTTCATGTCCCCACGGGCTCTGAGAGATAAAACCCGCTCCCATTATGTATGACCCTCTAATTAAACCGAAAAACTTAGCAGAGGTCCATTAAGTGAAGCACAATTAGAGAATAATTAGTGAGGTGTATTTAAGGGATAAGAGGGAGAGAAGATGCCCTAATTTTTGGTGCGTCCTCCCTCTCTTCTCTCCTAGCCCAATCTGCCCTCTCCTCTCTCCCTTGGTGTGGCCTCTCTCAAGCTTTTAGAGAAAAGCTGCTACCTGCCCCCTCTCTTCTTGTCTCTTCCGCTTCTTGACGAGGCTATTGAAGGAGATAATCTCTCTCATGGTTTGGGACATGAAGGAAGGGCTTTGGGACACCATATTTGCTGTAATTTTTATCCAAGATCAAGGTGGTAGAGGGATCAACACATACAAGGTAAAATCCCTTTCTCTTCTTGATTATATTGAGATCTATTGAATCCGGATGATGGTATGAAGAGTATGATGGATTGCTAGGGGCTGATTAGCCTAAGGTCAGTATGTCCTTACTCATTAATTTCGTTTTGACTTATGCATGCTCTAAGTTGGATAGTTTATTGCTTATTGATTTGTAATTGTATGCATGTTTGTGTAGATAAGTAATTAAAGATTTGATTTTTAACTAGTGTGCCATCCCCAAGGCCCGAGACTGCCACGCTTCCGCCGGCCAACCACTCTACAGCTTTGGGTCATATAACCAAACACTTGACATGAAGAGCAATTTTCTTCTAGTGGTTGCCAACAAGTCAAATTGTATGGACGCTCAATCATTACCAAATTTTCTCCTTGGTAGAGCATAGTAAGGACTTCCATATGAAACCACGACCGACAGAGACAATAACACAATGACGTGAACGGAAATTCATTGCAGGTGATACACGTAGAAGTTGTTGGACATCTGTAGCTATGGGAAGTGATGGTTATTGATTACCCTGAGCTTTAGGGGCTGTTTGGGTACTGAATCGTGAGAAGATTCAGTCGATTCAATGTCGATTTAGCATTGAATTTTTAGAATCCTGTTTGTGTACAGAAGCTGTGCTGAATTAAAAATTCAGTATTGTAGTTAGATTCAGGCCGTTTCAAGCCTGAATCGGCATGAATCACTGAATTAGTCGATTCAGTCTTCTAATCATCATTTTAAAAATTACAGATTCTATATTTTTCAATGGCTATCGTTCATATCGATTTGAGCCTCAACAAACATGCAATATAGGAAGGGCCCACTTTAAAAATTCAAAATTACCTGCCCTTGTGGGATCTTGTTTGATAGAACTTGAATTTAGAAGCATAATAGTATAAAGAACGTGCATATCCGAGTTCGAGGGAGAAAATTATATTAGTTTAAAGTTTTAAAATTGAGTTTGACGCGACATCTGAATTTATTCTAATAAATTCTCTTCCCAAACGTAATTCAGTTTTAGCCGTGAATTTTTTGAATTAATTCGCTACTGAATTAATTTGCTACTGAATTAATTCAATACCCAAACGACCCCTTAGTAGCCTCATCCCATGTTGAATCTTCAACCTGCTTGATAGAAAATTCTTCTCTGTCTAATTTTAAATCTGAGGTAGTTCTGTCACGAAGTTCTGTCGTCTGCAATTGCACGTTGGAGATGGATTTTAACAAATCTGATGTAGAGATGTACTCAGTGATGTAGAATGAATAGATAAAACAGAGCTTCTAAATTCTGGTTGGCATAACACAGGGCAGTGAAGAGTTAAGTTCTGTTTGGCATTTGGAAGATTAAATAAGGGCAAACTTGTAATTGTGTGATATTGACATTTGGTTATAAATACTGTGTGGAGTACTGTATTGGGATCTTTTTTGAACTTGTAAATGAACATGACTTTCATCTTTCTTCCAAGTTGTGCTTTGGAAGTTTTGCCACATGGAGCTGCAGATTCAGCACAGGCATCATAGATTTGTGGAATCAAATCATCTTCATTGATTTGAAGATCAATAATCATTTGTTCTCTATGTAAGTTTTGAGTTTGTTTGAAGGAATTTGAATAGAAAACTTCTGATTGTCTTTGTCTTTCCTTTTCTTGGAATTTCTACTGCATCATTTCGACCACAAAATCTGGATCAACCTTCGCAAAATGTGGAAGTGTGTGCAGGGCGTCAAAATGCTCTAGACCATGGCCAACGAAGGTGGAATCGATTGGATCATGGATGTGAACTCTGTCCTAGTTATACCGGTGCGGAAAGGTAAATACAGTGATGATGAAGAAAACCGCTGCATCTAGTTGAGCTAAATTGTACAGAGTCCCTGTGTCAAAATGGAACTTTCGTCTTTCAATGGTCAGCTTCATATTGAGTATTTTTTAGACTAGCTTTACAAAGTGGTACAATTCTTTGATTACCTTGAGGTCCGAGAAGATAAGAAAGTGGAGTTAATAGTGTGTAAACTGAAAGGGGGGCTTGCGCCTGGTGGGATCAGTTGCTGACCAACTGAATGAGACAAGGAAAATATCCTGTACGAAATTGGCAAAAAATGAAGCAAATCTTGCAGGCATGGTTCCTTCTAGTTGATTATGACCATCTTATATTGCAGCAGTGTCAGACTTGTTCCTAAGGTAATCGATTTGTCCATTACTACCTTGCAGAGTTTCAAAGGTTGTCACCCCGTATTGATTTGCAAGAACCAGAGTCACATTTGGTGTCTTGATTCATTAATGGATTAAGATACAGTTTGCAAGAGTGGGCTGCTATGAATCCAATTTATACTCTAGCAAATTTAGTTCAGCTGGCCGTACGTGCAGAATCGTTTATCAACAAATAGGGAGAACGAAGTTCACCAACTGTTTCGAAACAATTTTCCTATACATAACTTTTCCAAAGGTGAAGTAGTTAGCCCTGAATCTGCTTATTCTAAGCCACTTGCAGCTGACGGTTCAAAATTTCAACAAAAGGGAGGCTAGTACCAGTAAGACCAACCCATATGCTTATCCTCCTCTTGTCAATTGCTTCAAGTGCGGGAAACCTAATTTTAAATCCAATGATCCATTGTAGAGGAGCAGTAATCTCATTACTTCTAGCCCTGATATTAACTACTACTACAAGAAAAATAACTATTAGCAATGGTTTTAATCGTCACTAATAGACATAAAAACGTTGTTAATGACTATTAGCGATACTTAAAAAATATCACTAAATGACTATTAGTAACGTCAAATTTTCTAGATTAATGCCACTGCTAACCAGCGAATATGTTATGTGATCAAAGATAGCGGCAACAATGACAATTTAATAGCCAAGGATGCTATGCAGAAGCTATATTTGAAAACAGAGCCACATCCTAATCCATACAAAATAGGATAAATTAAAGAAGTTGGTGAAACTTCAGTAACTACATGTTGCTGAGTACCTTTCTCCATTGATAGAGTATATAAATATGAGATTATATGTGATGTAGTCGATATAGAATTGTATCACATTTTGTTGGGACGACCATGGCAATATGATGTTCATTCAATTTGTGATGGTGTGTCAAATACTTATTCCTTTATGCATGATGGTGTCAAGGTGGTTCTTCATCCGAATAGTCAGCCAGTTGAGGATAGTCCATATTGGACAAAAAATAGACAAAAATAGTTTCGTTGGAGCAAAGCTTAGGAACTGAATTGAAACATGCCACTATGGTTTACATTCTAGTTGGTAAAGGTATAACATCCTCTGCTCCAGCTTTTCCTCTTGAGTTACAACAACTTTTGGCTGAATTTATTCATTGGATGTTGGATGATCTTCCTAATGTTCTCCCCCCTATGAGGAGTATTCCGCATAACATAGACTTGATTCTGGGAGCAGCTTTACCCAATCAACCGCATTACCGAATGAACTCAACAGAACACCAAATCTTTCAAAATCAGATTGAAGAGTTAGTTGAAAAGGGTTTGATTTGTGAGAGTTTAAGCTCTTGCACAGTGCCAACCCTTTTGGTTCCTAAGAAGGATGAAAGTTGGCATATGGGTGTTGATAGTTGGGCCATCAAAAAGATCACTATCAAATATCGTTTCCCGATTCCTCACCTTGATGATATGCTTCGCCTTGATGATATGCTTGACAAGTTGTATGGATCTCGAGTTTTTTTAAAGCTTGATTTGAAGAGCGTGTACCACCAAATCCGAATTCATATTGGAGATGAGTGGAAAACGGCCTTCAAAACTAAAGAGGGTTTGCACGAGTGGCTTGTGATGCCTTTTGGGCTCTCTAATGTGCCGAGTATCTACAAGCGTTTCATGACTCAAGTGTTGAAGCCCTTCCTTGGCTGATTTTTTGTGGTATATTTTGACGATATTTTGATATATAGAAAATCTGAGCTTGGCCATCTTACCCATATAAGAGAGGTATTTTCAGCTTTACAATCCCATACTCTTTGTGTCAACATTTAGAAATGCCAGTTTCTTACCAACAAGCTAGTCTTCTTGGGTTTCGTAGTTAGTGACCAAGGATAAGTGCTGATGAGAGTATGGCGGCAACTATATGTGATGCAGTGTTGGCATGAAGAACTATTTTAGAACAGAGTTGAGTTTGGCATTTCGTCAAACAGAAGAGCCATCAATTAATTGAAAGGGGTATGATTGGTAATCACTAACTGGTGTGCTGGACGTTTGTTGGTAAAATGGGTAATAAGCTGGAGTTAGTGAAGGGTATAATGGTCTTTTGAGATTAAATAAATCGGCCGTTAAATTCGTTACTCGTCTCCTACCTCCGGTATATCTACAGTACAGAGCCTCGAATGAAGCTGACGGCGTTTCATTCCAATTTTCTTTCTATTAGGTTTAATTGAGTATAAATAGCCTTCTGTAATAGAAGTGAAGCAGTTGTTGTTGAATGAATTTTTTTCTGTAATTGGATTGTCCAATTGAGGGTGATTTCCCTGAGCTCTGTTTTTCTGAGCTGAACTGTAAGTTCTTCGAGATGAAGAACTTCAGTTGATTTCCTTTCTGTAATTGTTAATTCAAATTAGTGAATATCAAAGCGTTTGCTTCATTGATCTGTATCCATTCGGAGTGCTGCATCAATATGGGACTAGCCAAAACCAATAACATTGCTGAATTCCACCGTTTCCATGGTCTGGCCACATTTTATAGGCGATTTGTTCGCAATTTTAGCACAGTGGTAGCTCCTCTCACTTCTTGTCTCAATAAAGGTGGGTTTAATTGAACTACAGAAGTTCAAAAATAGTTTTAAGCAGTTGAAACAGTGTTTAATTTCTGCCCTGGTATTGGCATTACCTGACTTTGACAAAGTGTTTGAGGTTGGTGCGACGCTTCTTGTATTGGCATTGGAGCAGTTCTTTCTCAGCAAGGTCGCCCAATTGCTTTCTTCAGTGAAAAGCTGAGTGAGTCTCGTCACAAGTGGATGGTGTATACTCTGGAGTTTTTCACTCTTCTGCAAGCTCTAAAACATTGGCACCACTATCTCATCCATAAAGAGTTTGTCCTTCATATGGACCATCAAGCGCTTCAATTTCTCAACAGCCATACTAGGAGTAATCGGATGCATGCACGTTGGCTATCTGAAATTCAAGACTTTAGCTTTGTTCTTAAGTATAAGGCAGGACAGCAAAACAAGGTGGCGGATGATTTGAGCCGCCATGCTGCTTTACTCACGACTTTGCAAACTGAAGTATTTAGCTTTGACTCTATTGTTGATCTTTATGCTTCTAATAAAAAATTTGAAGTTATCTAGGCTCACTGACATTACCAAGACTATGCTCTGCAACAATAGTTTTTGTATAAAGGACATCAACTATGCATTCCTGCTTGTTCCCTGCGTATCAGACTTATTCAGGAGCTTCATTCTGGTGGGTTAGGAGGCCATTTTGGTCGTGATAAAACGATGTTGTTAGTCTCCATCCATTTTTATTGGCCCCAGTTGAGGCGCGATGTTGATAAGTTTGTGAAGCAGTGTGGGGTTTGCCTACATTTGAAGGGTCATAGCCAACCTACTAGGCTATATTTACCCCTGCCCATTCGTACCGGCCCTTGGGAAGATATTACGATGGATTTCGTTGATGACCTCCCACATACTCATGCTATTTTGGTTTTTGTCGATCGGTTTTCTAAAACAACAGATGCTACATTGATGACTCTATTATTCTTTCATGAGATCATCCGTCTTATGGGGGTACCTGCATGTTACAATCACTTTCCGTATCATCCACCTTCGCTCGGGGACGAGCTTTCTGCCGGAGAGTGCATATGATTTAGAACGAATATATAAAACAGAGCTTCTAAGTTTTGGACCTTTTGGTTGGCATAACACAGGATCATGAAGAGTTAAGTGCTATTTGGCATTTGGAAGATTAAATAAGGGCAAACTTGTAATTGTGGGATATTGGCATTTAGGTATAAATACTATATGGACTAGTGTACTGGGATCTTTTGTCAAATTGTAAATGAACATGACTTTCGTCTTCTTCCAAGTTGTGCTTTGGAAGTTTTGCCCTATGGAGTTTTGGCAGACTCGTGTTGTGGATTCAGCGTAAGCATCATAGATTTGTGGAATCAAATCATCTTCATGGATTTGAAGATCAATGATCGTTTCTTCTCTCTATAAGTTTTGAGTTTGTTTGAAGGAATTTGAATAGAAAACTTCTGATTGTCTCTGTCTTTCTTGTTATGGGAATTTCTGCTGGATCACTTCCAAGTACCAAAGCCTCAAATTGATGTGTAAATTTGGGATGTATCACATATATTTCCGCTTTCTATTGTAGCAATACATCATCAATATTTGGTTGCAACATTCCATAAAATAGTTTGTTTTCCCAACAAGCTCTCATGCAAGGCAACAGTAAGTTTCCACAATTTGAACCAAAGCAAGAATCTTGCTTTGAAGGGACACCAAAACTATAGTGATTATAGGGAATGGTATTGAATTGGACTCTGATGAAAGGATAGGCCAGCAACTATGTTGCTTGACTGGGTAAGGATGGAGCTCGTAGTAAAAGAAACGTGATATATAGAACTCTTATAAAAAACATGCGTGAGAAGTTTTGGTGGACGTTGGCTCTCATGTGGCGGAGGATCTGAAGATGGTTGCAGTCCAAGGGATGACCCAAAGACAGTTTAAGGAGAAGGGGTCTTCTAGAATGATGGTAAGAGGGGACTATCGTTGAAGGTAGAGGCAACAAATTTGCAATGCACGAAGGTGCTAGTAGACAAGCATGGGGTCTCCTCTTCATGAACAACACCAGTGCATGAATCACAAAGAAATCTTGTGCTAACAATGGTTGTTTTAACTGGATAGGAGCGAATATGCCGACGGTGTAGTTCCACTGCAATTGCAATTTGAGCAGAGGCAACAGTGCTTGTTCAGACTCTTTTGGCTAAGGTTGCTCACCATCCAAATATTTCGGCTCTTCATCAAAGAGGGGAGAGACATCGAAGTTGATCCCTCCTTGCATAGTAAGAATGGAATCGTTAACCTCCTCGGGTGGATTACTAGGGTAGGAATAGGAATACTTGGCTCAGACAAATCCTTGGCATGATCTATTCGAGCAATAACAGCAACCAAAGCGTTCTTTTGGTGCTTCAATTGCTCTACCTGTAGAGATGACCTTGCTACTTCATCACAATGGTAAACTTCGGCAATTCTTACAATACATCTTCCCTGGTAATGGAGCAACATATGGGACCTGTAGGGCCACCGACTGATACAGGGAGAAATTACAAAAGCACACGTTGTATGAATTTGGCCACAGGTGTTGGGACCTTACTCACAAACTCGTCTCTCAAATACGAGAAATTGATAGAAAGAGGGGAAATCACAAGAGAGAAATGGTCACTTCTCAAGTTAGAAAACAAAAAAAATAAAAACCAAACCTCCCTACGGCCAGTAATAGTAAATAAAAAGACTCAGCCCTAGTTGCAATTCTGTAAATATTTACAAATAAAATCTTATCCTACTACTAAATCAACCATAACATATTTGAAAATCTAAAGAAAGAACTTCTCCTACTCATACTATTTTAAGAGTAATGCTATTATGATGTTGAGAAATCAATGTCAAAAAGTTACTTCATCTTTTTAAAACCGTTGATGAGTGGGACCCATTTTTTATGGGCCCCACTCATCAACTGTTTTGAGATGATGAAGTAGCTTTTTGATGTTACTTTTCAACATCACCAAAGCATTTTTCCTATTTTAACTCGTCAAGTGCCTAATTTAGTGTATATATTGGATGTGTGGGAATAGAAATAGGTGGGCTTATGCTCCCTTGGTTGCTCCTCTTGACAATTGAGCATAAACACTATTGGGCTTGCATCACAAGTACCCTTTGAGGCCCTTACACTCCATTTTTCTTAAAAAACTTCTCAAAATAAAGAGAGGGAAGATCAAGGGCTCTTCAAATAAAGAGGAATCAAGGGAGAAAGTAAATTTTGTGGAGATATGTCAGCTTCACGCATGAAGAAGGATTTTCATTTGGTGAAATAGGTCGAATTGCTAAACTTAGTTACCATGATTTCGTTTTGAAGTGAATGCATGAGAGGAATTATGATTTATATTTGGCATGGAAACATGTAGAAGATGATGTTATGTTATTTTTATCCTAAAAATGCTATGTGATCATGTTTACTCATGTTTTATGATCATTTGTTAGTATGAATTATCAATACCATTGTGGGAAGGTGTTTTGTTGGGAGGTTTGCATTAAAGCATGATTTAGAGTGATTTTGGGAACAAGGATTAGTTTGTGTTGTTTCTTCCTAATGATCAGTAGGACCATTGACACGTCAATAATGATGTCATTAAAAAGGGAGAGATGATAGTACTAGCAATAACATGTATTACTGTGTTGGTGTACAACTAGTAAGTCATTATCAGTGAGGTCTATGCATAGGTGTGACATCAATGAGGTGGGCTATCCCAGCCAACCCATTGTTGGTCAGGGTTCGGCACATTGATGGGTTATTGATAGGCATTGCCAACTTGGTCAATATGTCAGTAAGTCTACTGACAGTAAGTCGTATAAAGTATTTTCAAGCATGAGTTATAAAGTTATGTATGTTTTATTATATATTATAATGACATAATTTTCAGTGCTTATGAATGCATGTATATGTGATGATGAATATGTTGATGTGTGCATAAATTTGCCCATTTGTGTGCATAAATCCTTATATTGGAAAAAGATGTTGGTGTTTGACACATAAGATCATGTATTTGTGGTGTTGTTGGCTCTTCAAGTAAGTCATTTAACCATGTAGACCGAAAGGTATGACATGAAATAGGATCATGGACTTTTGATTTCATAAAAAATAAAGTTATGTAGAGCCACTCCTCTTACTTACTAGTTAGGTCTAAATGGACAGAGTATTAAAAGATGACTAGTCATGTGCATCACAATATAAGAGGTTTTAACAATCACAGTAGTTGAGATCTTATCCACTTGGATTCATGAGCCCTTGTAGGCCTTAGGTTCATAGTTTGGATGGGACAGACATGCTTAAGAAGAACTAATGTCGAATTTGTAAATAATTCATGGACTAATGAGCGATAAGGACTCTTAGGTATCAGAAAACCTTTGTGGCTTACACTTATGGAGCAATTGACTCAAAAGTGTGGTCATGGTAATATAATGATTATGTCACTACAACAAAAAGATGTATTAGCAATGCAAAACAAAACGTCGCAAAAAACTACTTTTTGCGACTCATTAAAAAGTGTCTAAACAAATAAAAAAGTGTTGTAAATACTACCACTATTTGCGACGCTTATAAAAATAGTTTAAAATAAAATATATTTTTTAAATTAGGACTATTTGCAATGCTTTTTTGAAAGCATCGCAAATAGTAATACACTTATAAAAAATTGTCACAAATAAAATTAATTTTTTTTTAAAATAGACTATTTGCTACGCTTTTTTAGAAGTGACACAATTAGTACCACTATTTACATCTTTTTAAATCATGTTACAATTAATCTTAAAAAAATAAAAAAATATTTTATTTACAATGCTTTTTTTAAAATGTTGCAAATAGTACAACTATTTCCCACGCTTACAAAAAAGCTTCACAAATAGTTCTCAAATTTTTAATTTTTTATATTATTTTATTTAATATTTATTATTTACATATATAATGCATAATACATAAATACAAAAAAATAGATATTAAAAAGTGCAAATACATTATATTTTATTTAATATGTATTTTTTAATATTTACTATATAATAAATAAATAAATAAGAAAAAAATTAAATTAAATTCTCCTATTTTTTCCCACTCCTCCCTTAGAGCTGAGGATCATGCTGACAAGTGTTTGAGAGAGAGAATGAAGAGAGAGATAGAGAGAAGAAAGTGAAGAGAGAGTGAAGTGAGAGGAAAGAGAAGGAATTATTAAAAAATAAAGAAGAAGCATTTGGATCACAAATACTTCTTTTATTTTTTAATGATATATAATATTTAAATATTAAATAAAGAGATATGAAAAACTTGAGTGGGGGGGGATGAGAGGAGGAGAGAGAGAGAAGGTGGAGAGAGTGAAGTGAGAGAGAGAATATAGAGTAAATGCGAATATATGAAATTTGATACGGACCAAAATAGGGTAAGCGGAACAATCGTCGAACTCTAGTGGGAGGAGGAGTAAAGAGAGAGCATGGGAATATAATTTTATTTAATAGGATTTTTAATATATTTATATTATTAAAAATAAATAAAATAAAATAAAATGTATTACAAACGCAAAGAAATATGCGTTGCTAATACCCTAATATTTGTAACATATACTCATATGTGTTGTAAGTATTTACGATGCATAGTCTTATACATCGCTAATACATTTTATTTTATTTTATTTTTATTATTTTTAAAATATAATATATAATAAAAAATCCTCAAAAATACTCATTAAATTCTCTTACTCTCTCCCCACTCCTCCTTAAAGCCGGGGCACACGCTGACACACATGAGAGAGAGACAGAGAGAAAGAGGGAGGGAGGAAGAGAGAGAGGAGAGGAGATTGAGAGTGTGAGAGGAGAGACAAAGACGAGAGAGAAGAGAGACAGAAAAAAGATATGAAGGAGAGGGATAGAGAGAGAAGAGAGATAAAGAGTAAACACAAATATAAAAAATTCAATACGGACCAAAATAAGGTGAGCATAAGGGCCATTGAACTCTTGCTAGGGGAGGATGAGGGGGATAGAGCATGAGAATTTAATTTAAATATTTTAGATTTTTTATTATGTATTATCTTTTAAAAATAATAAAAATAAAATAAAATAGAAGGTATTAGAACAACATTTGAATGTGTCACTAATATATTTTATTTTATTATTTTTAAAATATAATATATAATAAAAATTAAAATTAAATTCTCTTGCCCTTTTCCCTCTCCTCCTCTGAGCCACGGCTCATATTGATGCACGTGAGAGAGGAGAGAGACATTGAGAGAGAGGGAGAAGAGTGACAAGACAGAGAAAGAGAAAGACAAAGAGGAGATAGAGTAGGGGAATTTATTTAAATTTTTTTGATATTTTTATTATATATTATATTTTAAAAATAATAAAAATAAAATAAAATAGAAGGTATTAGAACCACATTTGAATATGTACCACTAATACATTTTATTTTATTATTTTTAAAATATAATGTATAATTAAAATTAAATTCTCCTGCCCTTTTCCTTCTCCTCTAAGCCACGACTCATATTGATGCGCGTGAGAGAGGAGAGAGACATTGAGAGAGAGAGAGGAGATAGAGTAGGGGAATTTATTTAAATTTATTTAATATTTTTATTATATATTATATTTTAAAAATAATAAAAATAAAATAAAATAAAATATATTAGTGACACATAGAAATGTGTTATTAATAACCTACGTATTAGCATATCTTCTCTCCCCTCTCTCTCTACACTCTCTCTCCTAACTCTCTTCACTATATCTCTCCTCTCTATCCTCTTCCCCTTTCTCCTCTTTCTCCCTCCTCTCTCTTCACTCTCTCTCCCTCCCTCCCTCCTCTCTCCTCTCCCTCTCTTCTCTCTCCTCTTTGTTATCTCCTCTCTCTTCTCTTTGTCCTCTCTCTTCGCTCTCTTCTTCTCTCTATTTGTTTTTATCTCTTCTTTCATTCATTCATTCTCTTCTCTTCTATCTGTTATTTTTATTATTAGCAACATTTATATTTAAATGTCGCTATATATTGCCTTAATAGCAACTTTTAGATGTAAACGTCGCTAAAAAAGTAAGAATAACCACATTTTAAATTTAAACGTTGCTCACTACAAGAAAAAACTATTAACAACATTTTTAACTGCTTATTAGCAACACATATGAAAAAGTGTCACTAATAGTCCTAATATTTGTTACATTTTTTATGCTGCTAATCATATATTATTAGCGACACATTTTACTAAGTGTATATTATTAGCGATGCTTTAAGAGGATCGCTATTATCATAAGAAAATAAAAAATATATATTCTAACACTATTATCAATGCTTTTAAGAGTGCCACTAATATCTTAAGAAAAATTTTAAAATATATATTAACTCTATTAGTAACGCTCCTAACAAGCATTAAGAGTGTCACTAATATCTTTAAGAAAAATTTAAAATAAATATTTTATAACTATTAGTGACGCTCTTTAGGAGCATAATTGATAACTAATGAAAATATAAAAAAATATTTAATGCTATTAGCGCTAATAAAAAATTTGAAAAAAATTCAAATCCGCCATTGGAGGAATGATGGAAGAGGAAGGGGGGGTGGACTGGTCCAGAGGGATAGAGTCCCTCCTCCTCCGACTGGACAAAGCGGAGGAGGAATGGGGTGGGGGAGCAAGGGAGGAGTAGAGGAGGGGAATAGGAGGGAGAGTAGGGGAGTGGGGAAGGGGGGGGGGGGAAGAAATGGGTGGCATCAGACCTAGATTTGGTGCACGGGGAAGAGGGATGGGGGAGAACAGAGCCCTTGGAGCAAGGGAAGGGGGCAAGGGAGCGGGGAGAGGGGGGGAGTAGGGGCAGGGGGGGTGAAATCCAACTGGGGAGCTTGATTCTGGATTTTGGCTACTAGAGCCCCCTCCTTTGGTCACTGCAATGGAGAGGGGCAGGAAAAAAATGGAAAATAGAGGGGAAGGGAACCCGAGAGGGGGAAGGAGGGGGCATTGTGGCAACCGGGGGACGACAGTGACCGCTGACTGTAGGCAAGTGATAAGGTGGAAGGAGTGGGGGGATTTAAGTCCGACTGGGCAAAAATTTTACATGGCCACGCAAGGCAAATTTTGTAGATGAAATTTCATTTGCGACACTTGTTATTTGCGATGCTAAGAGAATGTCGCAAATAATGTATTAGCAATGTTTAAGTTTAACATATTGCTTTTCTTACTTTTTTAACAACGTGTCCATCTAAATGTCGCTATTTTTTGTGTTTTTGAGCATGCATGTAAATATTATGGTTTAATTCTATTCTTTTGCCTCACTTGAAGTGAATATAAAATGATGATGATGATGTATACTTGTATGATGCTCTTGAATTATGAATGTGTTGTCATTAATTGGTTCTTGTTTAACCATTTGACTGGGTATATTCGTAAACTCAAATTCCTATAGTAAAAAATAAACTTCTATGTGAATAAAAGAAAATACTTTTTTGAACTTCTCTCTAAATAAAAGAAAATATTATATGATTCAAATAAATTTGTATATAGCTTTCCAGTTTTTGTCTTACGTACTGTGTGAATAGAAATCACAGAAAGAACTGATATACAATGGGTGCTTGGAAAAAGATCCCCAATCTTGTCATTGGAAACAAATGGAGAGCTTTTAGAAGCATCAGTGATCAGTTTCAAGGTCTTGCTATATATTATCCTGTCAAAAGTGTATAAAAATTTGATAACAAGAGAAGGGTATATAGAAAATGAAAATTTTCATAGAGCACAACAAATGCAAGTAATCAGGCAGAACATACTATTAAGTTACACCTAGAAATTAAATGTTAATCACAAAGCATTGTATTGCAAATTCAACTCTAACACCAATAGTCATCACCTACAAACAAATTATTATGCACCAATCCAAGCCATTCTAGAAATTTCCAAGGTGAATATATATATATATATATATATATATACACACACACACACACACACACACACCTAGCAATATTTCTCACTATTATCCTTGCATTAAAAACAAGGTCATTCAGTTCATATTTATTTAACATATCCCTAATATTAGTGAACGGATTAAGATACCCAATAACATATAATGAGAAGTAGCATCCCTTTCAATAAAAAAAGGTAGCAGCATCTGGAGCTTCACAATCCATATTCCATCACATCCTTATTTAATGGAAAATTATGCATACGCACTAAACAATCAAAATAATAACCCAAGTTAACTAACGCTAAAAATAGGAGAACCTAATTTGGTTGCATTTTACAAACACATGCAACAAAAAATCAATAAGGTCATTGAATCAAACCCAACCTCATATCAGAATATCATAATAGTCAATTAGATGAACAATATAAAAAATAAAAATTAACAGGTCTAGCAGCGGGAAGCATTTTTTATGGTCCACGCTCAGTATGAGCCGAGCGTAAAGGATGCCTGGGAGGCATTGATTTTCTAGATCGACGGTGCACACGGTAGAGTACGTTAGCATAACTAATACTTATGCTAATGTGTGCTACCATGTGCGCCGTCGATCTTGAAAATCAATGCCTCCTAGGCTTTCCTTACGCTCGGCTCACACTCCTCAGGGATCATATAAAACGCTTCCCTAGCAGCAACTTCAGATCACGTTGGTCGAATGAATACAATTTTCATACAAGTAAGTATTCTTTTTTAAAACGAAAAATGCACTAGGGATGTGGCTCAATGAACTTGAAGGCAGAGAGGTGGGGCTCAACAGACAGGGGAGCTCAGTGGACCTAAGGGCAGAGGATTGGAGCTCAGCGGACTTGAGGGTAGAGAGGTGGTGCAATACAATATGAAGGCAGAGGGGTTGGGGTTCAGCGGACTTGAGGGCAGCGTCAACATTTGTGGAGGCCGAGGGAGGGGCAAAACAAGCTTCTGTGTCGGGCTGGAGGAGGACGAGGGGCCTTCATTAAATCAGTTTAGGAAGAGCGCCACATCACCGGGGGCAAGGGAAGGCCACGTAGAATTGGGCCAAAAGGCAGCGCCTGTCATCCGTGGAGGCTGAGGGAGGGGCAGAGCAAGCTAAGCCAATGTGTGGCTAGAGGAAGGCAGGGGAAAAACCCCATACTTCGATTTGTTAACCAATATCATGTAGGTTATTAATGGGTGGAGCCAAAGAGGGGCATTGGATGATGATATGATACTTATTAACTCAGCCGCGCAGAGGTGGTATATATATATATATATATAGTCATGTTTATATGAACCTAGGCTCACGTACACCGATATGAGCTTGGGCTCTATAGGCTATTGGATTTACATCCGATGGCCCATATTACTCACGGGGCATTTAAACCTATGAGTATTATGGTCTATTGGATGTAAATCCAACGACTCATAGAGCCCGGACTCATATAAACTTTTTCCATATATGCATGTTACCACAGAAATCAATGAATTTGGAACATATACAACTATAACTATGTCTAACCTTCATTAAGATGGCCTCTGCATTAGGAAGTCTCTCAAACATGTTCCCACCAACATGCTCAACACTTGGCAAGTTATCAAAACAAGGCATTGGTTTAGTGTGGAGAGCACTATTTCAGCATAAGGAGCAGAAATATTTTGTCAAATATTGTGTGGGGGCCATCAGTTACTAGGATAAGAAGATAAGAAGATGCATCCTCTATGACATGTTTCAAATCAAAGTTTTTTTTAGTAAATGAAATATTATATTAAACAAAAAGAAGTAGAAGATACAAAAGAAATACAAAGCAAAAGTTATCCTCTCAACCCCAAGTTACAAGACAATCATACCAAAGACAAACAAGAAGGAAAAATAAATTAAAATGCTAAGGACTTAATCTTTCTTTAGGTATTCAAGAAAAGAAAGGAGCAGTTTTCCAAAATTTCCTCTTTCAAATCAAAGCTATCCATGATATGATGCACTTGCACAATTATTACTTTCAATAGACCATAAGGGCTTCTATGATTACCTTAAAAAATGCGTCTATTTCTTTATTCAATGAAGGATATGTATTTATTCAATGAAGGATATGTAAACTGTAAGAGTAGATTTTAGCACAATACCTCCAAACTTATTCCAATTAGGAAACCGAATAATCCATTGAATTTTGTCATAAAAATTAAGAATTAATTTCATGATTTGGCACTTAAGGATAACTTGTCTCTAGTCTATCTTTGAAAAAGTGTACCGGAAGAAAATGTGATCTCGAGTTTCCAGGTTATGATAAAAAAGAGAGTATCTATTTGCCAACAAAATACCTCTCTTAGCTAAATTATCATACCTAATTAAAATCATTGTTAAGCGCCAACCAAATCAGAAAAGAATAACAGTTAACCTTATACTTGTACTAAATTATATTTTGTTAGTTCACTTTTAGATTGAGCAGATTATAAGCATTCCAAGCAGATTTATAAGAGAATTTACTAGAGGGCATACCCCACCCATAGAAGTGGCATAAAAGTCAAAGTAGGCATGTGAGCAATGAGGAAGTTCCAAACTTCTAAGAGCCATGAGAACCTCCCCTAGAATGAAAGACCAATAACCGTTTTGTAAAGACGCATCCAATATATTAATGATATTACTCTCAAGTTGGAGAATAATTAACCTTCTAAAGATATGAATAAGGGGTTTTTGATTTGCCAAGGGTAAGGCAAGTATAAACTAATTTGTCATTTCTAATTTTCA
Organism: Saururus chinensis; assembly: GCA_035235625.1. Lineage (NCBI taxonomy): Eukaryota > Viridiplantae > Streptophyta > Magnoliopsida > Piperales > Saururaceae > Saururus > Saururus chinensis. The sequence continues at coordinate 29,448,477 of CP141147.1, forward strand.
TTTGACCATTGTGACATTTTGTCTCTCAAATCTTATATAAAATGACAAGCATAAAAGCAATTTTTCGGAATGTAAATCTAAATAGTCCCCCAGTGCATGTAATATAGAGGGTACTTGCAGATGATGAGATTGAGAGTGAATCCATTCCCACCACCAACGTCCATCAGCTCTCTGAGCTCCTCAAACCCTTTATACATCTCCAATATTTTCTTCATGGCCACTTTGGACTGATCTGCCATGCCCTGGTTGAAAACTTCGCTCACGCTGGTGTCCGTGCTAAGGTATTGAAAAAGGATTTGACCATCAAGTTTTTTGGGCCAAATTTTTAAAACAAAATTGAGCGGACAACAAGGGCTAAATTAAATATTGATTAATCAAAGCAATTATAATGCGACTCTTTGGATTTTACTAGAGACAAAAATATCGCCAATTATTAAAAGGATTATGCAACTAGCTAATTTGCTTCTGACTTGAGAAAAGCCAAAAGGGTCTGAACTATTTGTGAAATTCCATAACCCAGATGTTGTAGACATTGCACAACTTTTTAAAACTAGAAAAGCCAGCTGCCTTGGCCAAATCCTCAAATTCTCTCTGGGTCCTCTCCTTCCCTCCAGGGTTAACCGCCAACATGAGAAGGTCTTGGTGAAATACACCCTTGGCAGCGTTGCTTGTCTCGGGATCTTCAGGCAGAATCGCTTCTACAATGATGACCTTGCCATACTTTGGCAGGGCTCGGTGGCAGTTCTTAAGAAGTATTAAGCAGTGTTCATCGCTCCAATCATGCAGTATCCACTGCAACAAACATAAAATGTGAAAGAACCTATGATAACTAATGACTTAAATATTTTTAGTACATCTAAGTATTAGAATTTTTTTTCTTTAGCTTTTCTTTTTATCTTCTTCTTTTTTATTGTTTTTGCTTTATACATACCTTCATGAAGATAGCCTCTCCTCTAGGAACGCTTGCAAACATGTCGCCTCCAACATTCTCTACACCTGCTCATTAAACGAACAACAAATTTTAATTCCACCTTGAATATTTACATGCTCTTCCATCATTATAGAAATTAAGTCTATGTTTTTTAATAAAAAGGTTATGATAAACTAAGTTGGAGTGGCCTTGAAAGGGGTCCTACAAAGAGTCATAATCAGATGAAGTTTCACAAGCGGAGTAGCAGGTCAAGTTTCTCCGGCCATTGGAAAATTGACCATGCACCCATTAGCGCACATTCCATACACAAGGACTATTTTTTCCATAATTAAACTAATGGTGCACCGTCACTCTCCCATGCATGCTGATCACTTGCTCTTCAACAGCTATTTCGAAGAAAAAGCAATACATATATCTATATATATATATATATTTCTATTTTTATATCACATCCATTACTAATTAAATATGCATCACACTCCTGACCATCATATAATATTTGTTATTTCCTTCCATATCTAGCGATGATCTTGAGTATGATCAAGCACAAATATTGTAGAATATGATAAAGGTATTTAAAAGTGGGCATTTTCCTTCTTATTGTCGTGTCCCTTCCACCTAACTTCCAACGTTGTCTTACTTTCAACTCACTTCATAGATGGCTGGAAATTTATAGGCTAGGATGGGGCACAAACTGGAATTGGTCCAATTTGATAGAAAATTTTGCTTCCAACAAGCCATTATTTTGTAAATACGGTGCCAAATGATTTACCAGGATATGTGGGGGCGGCTTCAATGACATGCTTGAGATCAAAATTTGTGCCCTTAATATGGGGGTACTTGGAGACGATCACGCTGAGCGTGGTCCCAACGCCCCCACCCACATCCACCAGCTCCTTCACTCCCTCGAAACCTCTGTACTTCTCCATGATCTTCTTCATGACCAGAGTGGAATGATTGGACATCCCCTTGTTGAAGACCTCGTTGAACCTGGGATCGGTGCCAGGGTACTCAAACGCCGTCATACCAAAGGCTTTGTCAAATGGAACCCCTCCCTCAAGTATGGCGTCCTTCAAATGGTACCGAAAACCACAATGTGTTGAGAGAGTTACTTCTCCCTTTTGATTGTGACGGACTTTATTTTCATTGAATTGTGGCAGACTTCAGAATGACAATGGTTTGCAAGTAGGAGCTTACCAGCTTTCCATGAAAACTTTGTCCTGGTCCATGAGCACCAAGGGGGCAATAGACACACCATCCTCGTTCTTCACGAGGAACTTGCCCACAGGCGCCAGGCCATATCGCCTCCCATCTTGGCCGGTTGTGCATGTAACGAAGGAGTGGCAGGCTAGCGCGCGGAGTATCCGGTCGAGCATCGCCGCCGCAGCGGGGTTGCGCGAAGGGAGCTGGTCCGCAATCTCGGACGGGGAGAGGTGGGCACCGGGGCCAGCCCTTGAGATGATGCCCAGGACGTCGAGCTCAATGACTGCCTTGAGGACCATGGGGATAAAGCCCACGGTGCATATCATCATGGCTGACTCGTACACTTCGTTGTCGCTGGAGCCCATACTGAGTGAGATAGAGAGAGAGAACTGAAATGAGAAGTGAATGTTATTGTTACCTGAAGTGACAGAGCATTATTTATAGTTTGATCTTGCTTGTGGATTCATTGAATCTGAAAAAAAACAATTTGCGACGTCTTGACTCGTTCATCACTGCTAAATATGCCATGTGACGACACCGTCACAAAGGCTGCTTCTCGAAGTCATACGTTTTAAGTAATATACGTTGGAAGAGGTAATAATTGTAACCTACTGTCACGGGTGCATAGTTTTGCTTAGTGTCCCTCTTATGATGGCCTGGTTGCACCGCACAGCCAGTAGCCTACTCTAGCGTTCTTCTCTCTCGTATGCGTAAGGGAAACAACAAATCAGCCAGCAATGGCCACCTCTAGTGCAAAGGGACTCCGCCCAATACTTGTATCCTCAATTCGTCGGGTTACAAAGGCAGGAAGATGGCCGGGGCTGACAAGCTAATGGCAGTCCAGAGTTCTCTGGTTCGTCCTCTCTCTGATTTCTGTCTGCCATGGCCGCCCTATCTCTCTCCCTTAAATAGACTCAGCAGCCTATCTGAGTCCTGCTAGGAAATACAAGTGTAGCCCAGCCCAAATACAACATCTCTCCCTGTCCCAAACTCTCCCAGCCCAGGTCATCCCAGCCAAGTTAGGAAACCTGTAAAGGATTCCGTCTCTGGCTAGAAGTCCAACACCTATCAGCTTCTCGAGTCCTATCTGTCCAAGGAAAGTATGCTGCCTCCGCTCTTATCTTCGCTAGGAGTCTGCTGCCTGCTCTCCTATCCGCACTAAGAGTCGGCTGCCTCCGCTCCTACTCGTACTAGGAGTCGGCTGCCTCCGCTCCTACTCGCACTAGGAGTCCGCTATGCTGCCTCCAAGTATCCTAGCTCCGCTAAGAGTTCGTCCCTAAGGTGTAGTGGCGCCCAACACGCCTCTAGGAGTCTTGTCTGCGCAAGGACTCCGCCTAAGCCTACTCCATAAGGCAAGTGCTCATCCGGAACTGCTCTAACGCCATCCCAATATCCGTCTATGCCCTAAGGGGCTGCCTAGGCTGTCTATCGCCAAGGCTTGCTTGGCTGTCCGCTGCTAAGCATAGGGGGTAACCGCCCCCTTGTCTAAAAAAAAAGTAAAAGGGCTAACACCTGCCTACCTCTATGTATCATGTCCGGAGCCCCTGGTCGCAAGGCTCCGGTCATCTGTCATGAAAACCTGACTAAAGAAAGTGACCATGCGACATAAAAGTCCTAGCATAATACATAAAGCCTACAATTTACAAAAAAGTATTTTGACGGCCAAAGCTTGAGTGGGTTGGTGGATGGTTGGGTGGATCATGTAGACTTCGAGAAACAAGATGGCAGCAAGAGAGTGAATTTTTTTTAAAAAAAAATTGAACAGGCATACGAATAGAAGGCAGTGTGGACGTTTTACATTTTAGCAAAACAAGACAGTGGACTTGGACTTATATGAGTTGGGTCATAACTCACAAGTCATAACGATGCTGTCTTTGTGTTTTTATACAAATTACTACTACTCTCGAGGCTGCACCGACTACGTACTGCCAAATATTTAACAAACGCTGATGAAGTTGACATCAATTTGTTTACTCTTTGTAGGCTCCTGCATCTATTGTGAATAATTTTGAATGTATTTTGCAGCAGCATTTGGTGAGTGATTACTAGTCAAGCTTCCAAATCATGTATTACATTAAGTTATTTTTACATTATTAAATTGTTGCCTTTTTGTGTATAATATTAATTTTGAAAATAGAATAATAAACATGTCAAAGATGATGGCTACCTATAGAGCCCCCTTAAGGTGCATTACATTTGTATGGTCAATAAAATATAGTTCTTTTGTCTAATATTATTAGTTATATTTAAAAAAATTATGATTTTTATTGAATGGTGAAACTCATATATAAAATAAGGAAAAATAAGCTTATCAGACTCTTTTTTAAGTATCTAACCACTTAAATTGAACAAAATAAAAATATTTATATGAAATAAATTTTTTCAAAACTATTAATATATGATAAAGGGAGTATATACTAATCCTCAAGGTCATAAAAACTCAATCCAATACTCTAGATTGGTGGACACCAAGTACTTACTAGAGCTTAAAAGCAACGGTTTTAAAGAACTGACCCAACCACCGACCTGAATTGGTGGCTAGGTTTGATTTTCCTGGTTAGATCGAGCAAAATTTCAATTGTAAGGGATAAATTCTAGGTAGATCTGAAAAAAATCAAGCAATTATTAGGCTTGAAAAGTTGATTAGGTGCGGTCAAATCCGGTTCGATCCGTCGGACTGGTGTTAGAAACAATGCTTAAAAGTAGGCTTCAAATGTGATAAAAAACGATAGATTTGAGTAGACAACTCTCACCAACTTTGTCACAAGTAAACATGAAAATACTATGCACACATACACTCTTCACCACATCTTCCCCTCCCACTTCTCGTCTCTACCATTTGCTTCTCTAGTCTCATGTTTGATTCCAAAAATCATTGACAAAATGTGTGATTCCAACAAATGATGTTTGACCAAAAAAGGTGGGAAGGGGAACCTCATCTGCAAGCTCTAAACATTTGCGTACAATGCCTCTAGAAGGACTACTCCTGTAATAGTGCACCCAGGGCCAAGGATCATGAGCAGTCCCACCCTTCTACGCTTAATTGGTCGTACAGGCTTCTACTGGTCAACAAGAGGAGGTAGAGACGTGACCTCTTGCAAAGGCACGGATAGCTACAGCCTACATGCACAAAACGAATGCCAGAAGCTACTGAGCGAAGATTCCCAAAGTTTGGCATAGACCACTCGTGGACAAGGCATTGCAGGTCTATTTGCGGACATGGCTACCTAATGCGATTAAAGAGGTTGCTTTTCGTGAACTAATTTAGGGTTCAGATTAGGTGGGCGTGCACTCTCACTACAATTAGTGGGAGCATCTAAATCAATGGAACACCACGGCGTCCATTGATTAGGTGCACACCCAACAGATTTGAATCTACAAATTGATCCTGGAGTTTAGTGTGAATTTGCCGCCAATAGAGAGGGCTCTGTTTATTAATGCAATTTCCAACTAAAGCCTCTCAAAGCAGCTAGAAGGAGGTCCTAGCTAACTAGTGTGAGTTGTTTTGTAAAGGATCAGATGATGTCCTTTTACTAGAGCCCCTAGAATCTTCTACAAGCCCTGTTTATGCTCCCAACAACGCAAATGCCTTAATGCACAGTCCATGATCATCTCTGCAAAATTCCAGGCTTGCCAGTCCATGAAGAAGAGGCAGATGGCATAAAAAGAGGTAAAGATGCCACCTGGGTGGGTTTAAGCCAGGTTTGATCAAACCCGAACTCAATATTATTTAAAATGTAATAACTTGAACTTGACCTGATAGTTATTCGGGTTGAATTTGGAAACCCAAACAAGGTCGGGTCGGGTTTTATCACATTATAAAGAAAAAAATAATATTTATAACTTTAATAAGGTCGAGTTAGGTTGGATCACTAAAAACCCAAACCTGACCCAAATAACTATTGGATTGGGTTAAATTTAAAAATTCAAACCTAACCTATTAGAATTGGGTAAGGTGATTCGAGTTCTATCATGTACACAACTCAAGTAGCATCCCTACACAAAGAGGAAGGTAAAAAAGAAATTTAAAATAAAATAAAAATTGCACCAGTTGGGGTGTATGTGTGATGAAGGGAGTGTAATAAATGCTACATAATTACTCTTATTTCATTTAACATGCACAAATGTATTTAGTGTATCTTGGATAAGTCCTTTTGACAAGAAATTTTCGTCAATGGAGCACTACTCCTTCCCTCCCCCTCTACCTCCTCTTAACTCTTAATTTGATTTGGATTTGTCTAGTCTTGATAACAATGGGAGGATGTCACATTATAAAAGAAGTGGGGAGAGAGAAACTTAGGAACCAGATCCATTCCTCCTCGGCATAAATCCATTCCTCTTCTACATGTCTATTAGTCATGCATTATGCTTATGGTAAGTGTTCCTGAAAATATTTTTAAACTTTTATTCCTTATTTATATGACTTTGGAGAAGCAGCTTTCTCTCCATGTCTATTGTCATATATTGTGATTATGGTAATTAAGTGTTCCTAATTTTAAACTTTTATTGCTTAATCATAGGACTTCAGAAAAGCAGCTGTGATGGTACCTTCACACAAAAATGTTATCCTGACCGCAAGACCAATAGACACCTAGAGGGAGAAATCATAGGAAACGTTGAATCTTGTTCCTAAGTTTTTATCTCACCACTTCCTTGGTGATTTCATTGTTGGTTGGTGATTTCATTGTTGGTCACCTTGGTTATAAAAATTGGTCAGACAAGGCCGTATTCACATGGCATGATGAACGAGACAAAGACATTTTGGCATGAACGGGACAAAGACATTTCTCCCAAATTGTTTTTGTTAAGCTTCAATTAATCTACAAGCAAGATCAAACTATAAATAAGGCATTGACACTCCAAGTTTCATCACTGCAGACTAAGAGGAATTAACAATAACATTCGGTTTGTATTTCAGTTCAGTCTTCGTCTCTTTCTTTCTATCGATCTGTATCTCTCTCTCTTCTTCAGCATGGGCTCCAGCGAGAACGAAGTGTTCGAGTCAGCCATGCAGATATGCACCGTGGGCTTTATCCCCATGGCCCTCAAGGCAGTCATTGAGCTCGACGTCTTGGACATCATCTCAAGTGCCGGCCCCGGTGCCCACCTCTCCCCGTGGGAGATCGCCGACAAGCTCCCTTCGCACAGCCCCGCTGCGGCAGTGATGCTCGACCGGATCCTCCGCGCGCTGGCCTGCCACTCCTTTGTTACATGCACCACTGGCCAAGATGGGAGGCGATATGGCCTGGCGCCTGTGGGCAAGTTCCTCGTGAAGAACGAGGATGGTGTGTCTGTTGGCCCCTTGGTGCTCATGGACCAGGACAAAGTCCTCATGGAAAGTTGGTAAGCTCCTACCTACAAACCATTTTTATTTTGAAGTTTGCCGTAATTCAATTAAAAACAAAAGTTTGTCACAATCACAAGGGAGAAATGATTCTCTTCATTCACATTGTGGTTTTAGGTACCATTTGAAGGACGCCATACTTGAGGGAGGGGTTCCATTTGACAGAGCCCATGGTATGACGGCTTTTGAGTACACTGGAACCGACCCCAGGTTCAACAAGGTCTTCAACAAGGGGATGTCCAATCATTCCACTCTGGTCATGAAGAAGATCATGGACAAGTACAGAGGCTTCGAGGGTGTCAAAGAGCTCGTGGATGTGGGTGGGGGCGTTGGGACCACGCTCAGCCTAATCGTCTCCAAGTATCCCCATATTAAGGGCACAAATTTTGATCTCAAGCATGTCATTGAAGTCGCCCTCGCATATCCTGGTAAATCATTTGGCACCGTCTTTGTAAAATGATGGGTGGTTGGAAGCAAAATTTTCTATCAAATTGGACCAATGCCAGTTTGTGCGCCTTATCCATCTAAGCCTATAAATTTTTAGCCATCTATGAAGTGAGTTGAAAGCAAGATATATACTAAGGATGAGGAGTCTCTTGTCACCCCCTCTGAGAGCCAGCCCACCCGACATACACACATAAGGTAAATATCTGTTAATGGGGGTCGGTAGGAGACTTCTCGTTCATACGTTAATAGCTACATTTTATTTCTTTAAATTAAAATTAATTATTTTAAAAAATTAAATATAATTATTAATATAGGATAGATGAATTTATTTAGGTAAATAAAAGTAAGACAAGGTAGGAAGTTAGGTGGAAGGGACACAAGAATACCAAGAAAAATGCTTACTATCAAATACTCCCTCCATATCCTAAATTAATAGCTCGACAAAAATATTATTCTATATTAATAGATCTAATTTTTTTAATTTAAGTATTTGGGTACTTAAAAAATAATATCATAAACTTATTTTCCCTTCTCTAATTAGATTTGGGTTTCGTAATATAATAAAAACTATTCCTTCCATCCTAAATTAATAGCTCCATTTGGCAAAAAGGTTTGTTTCATATAAATAGCTCTATTTTGTTAAATTTAAGTAGTTAGGTACTAAAAAAAAAATATCATAAGCTATTAATATGGGACGGGGGGCTACTAATATGGAATAGAATGGAGGGAGGGAGTAGTTGTATCATATTCAACATTATGGGATCGGGGGGCTACTAATATGGAATGAAATGGAGGGAGGGAATACTTGTATCATATTCAACATTATCATTATGTGCTTTCTCAAACTCTATATAATCACTAGACATGGAAGGAAAAATGCAAATATTATGACTCTTAGGAGTGTGTGATGTATAATTAAGTAATGAATATGATAAAGATAAATAAAGTGTTAGATAGTGGTATAGGTCTGGCATAAGTCCAATAAGAATGCAATCATAATTTGATGGTACTACTGATTTGGTATCCTCTTTTAGTTCCTTAATCTTATAGGGATATTCCATCCATCCCATATTAATAATTATATTTAAAAAAATAATAATTTTTATTAAATAGTGAAACTCACTTTTATGAGAAGGAAAAATAAATTTATAATATACTTAAGTTGAACAAAATAAAGTTATTAATATAAAATAAATTTTTTTATCGCAGAGAGCTATTAATTTGGTACAGAGAGAGTACATTTTATACTTCTTCTTTAAAATAGTTGTTGAAGAGCACCATTAACTTACTTATTTTATGAAAAAGATAGTCCTTGTATTATATGGACAGTACGCTGATGGGTGCATTGTCAATTTCCCATGTTTGATGGATTGTGTGAAGCTCCACTAGCTGGCCATGACTCTTTACAGGACCCCTGGCCTTCCAAGGCCACTTCAACTTAATTTATCATAACCTTTGTATTAAATAATAATGCAAATTTTTATAATGATGGAAGAGCATGTAACTATTCCAGGTGGCGTTAAAATTTATTGTTTGCTTAATGAGCAGGTGTGGAGCATGTTGGAGGCGACATGTTTGCATGCGTTCCTAGAGGAGAGGCTATCTTCATGAAGGTACATATATAACAAAAAAAAAAAAAGTAAAAAGAAAGAAGAAATTCTAATACGTACTTAGGTGTACTAATTACCAATTATCATACGTTCTTTGACACTTTCTGTTTGTTGCAGTATATACTGCATGATTGGAGCGATGAACACTGCTTAATACTTCTCAAGAACTGCCACCAAGCCCTGCCAAAGGATGGCAAGGTCATCATTGTGGATGCGATTCTGTCTGAAGAACCCGAGACAAGCATCGCTGCCAAGGCTGTATTTCACCAAGACCTTCTCATGTTGGCGGTTAATCCTGGAGGGAAGGAGAGGACCCAGAGAGAATTTGAGGATTTGGCCGAGGCAGCTGGCTTTTCTGGCTTTAAAAAGTTGTGCAATGTCTACAACGTCTGGGTTATGGAATTCCACAAATAGTTCAGACCCTTTTAGCTTTTAAATAGTCTGATGCAAATTAGCTAGTTGCATATTCCTTTTAATAATTGGCGATATTCTTGTTTGTAATAAAATCCAAAGCGTCGCATTATAATTGCTTTGATTTATCAATTTTTGATTCAGCCCTTGTTTCCTTCTTATATTCAAAGATGTCTGTCCATGTTTCGTTTAACCTCTCCTATCGATCAGGATCGACCAAGAAGTCAACAAGAATATTAATTACTTACATTATTATCACAGGGAATGATTGTATGAAAGAAATGTTTTGCAAGCCCCGTTAACTAAAGTGACAGGAATGGGTGTAAGAGGCACAATTAGGCTACTTACTGGGGGTTTAGGTAGCCCAAAGGTCTTAGAAGATTAGGAACCCTAATCCCTATTAACTATAAATACCAGATAGGGTTTTTGGGTGGGCTAACTTTTAGGGAGGGAAGAGAGAGAAGGATCAACCGAGGTTATTTTTTTACAAAGGCGATGTTAAACATATGTATCATATGTAAGGTTACTTGTTTAAATTTTTTGGTCAAAATTACGTCAGAAACTTTAAATATATATTTAATCTCTTAAATCTGATTAGATGTAGTTGTAGTCAAGTAAAATTTAGAGTTAATAGACTTGAAAATAAGAGTAAATATATTCTTTTAGATCAATAACAAAGACTAAAAAATGTTGATGGTGTAAAAAGTTTATTCAATACATATTCTCATAGCAAAATTACTTTAAAAAGTTTTAAAAATAATTTTAGAATTTTAGAAAGATTAAGGCTGGGTGATAAAAAAATGAGGAACATGCAAAGCATAGCAAGTGATGGTCATAGCGGCAGAAATAGGTTACATGCCTAACTATGGCTGCGGCTAGCCGTCACTCTCGTTGTTGTCCCTATCCACCAAAGTTGGAGAAGAGGTGAAAGATAAAAAGATTTTGGTGGGTGGGGTCATGCCTTAGGGTGGGGTGCATTGGCTTGTACACAAGTAGTTTTTTTAAATTTTTTACAGGTCGATAACTATTGTGGGGCTCTGAGCATTTGCTGGGAGGGAAATAGGCACGTTCTAAAATTAAACATACAAATCAAAGACATGGACTTCCTAAATTGGGACAATTTGAATGTCATCACCCCTGCTTAAGTGTTGTTTGGGTACGGAATCGAGAGAAAATTTAGATGATTCCATCATAATTCAGCATTGAATCATTGAAATATCGTTTGGGTAGTGAATCATAACAAAAACGAAAATTCGGCCTACGTCTTGAATCACCGAATCTCCTCATGAGGAGATTCAGTTGATTCCTTAAAAACGCGTAAAACCGGAAACACGTGATATCGCATATTTTCGGTTGTTACCCCTCGCCCCCTCACAAATGATTCGCCTTTCCACTATTTCTCCTCTTGGTCTTTCCATTCCACAGATCGTCTCCCTCCCCTCGCAGCTCGCCCAGTTCCATCCTGCTCTTCGGCCACCGATTTCCTTCCGCCTCTTCCACTGCCGATTTCCATCCCATTCCTTTGCAACTCGCCCGGTGCAGCACTCTGGGAATCTCACCTCTTCAGCCGCCAATTTCTATCTCGGTCCTCTACAGCTTGCCTGACACGGCCCTTTTGCAAATCATTGCCTCTTCGGCTGACGATTTTCATCCCGGTGCTCTACAGCTCACCTGACGTGGTACTTCTGCTAATTGTCGCCTCATCAGCAGCAGATTTCCATCCTGATCCTTTGAAGCTTGCTTGGGGCAGCCCTTATGCAAACAGTGTGCCCGGCCGCTGCTTCCGGTCTGATATGCTTTTGTGAACCAGGTAAGGCCATTTTCTTCTCTCCTTCTCTTCTCTTCTTGTTCGATTTCACCTTTTCTTCTTGGTCGCATACTTCTGCTGAAATTTTTGGCCGTCGTGCATTTTGATTAGGGAGATTTGCCCAAATCTCATTAATTGTGAAAAAAGATTTTTTTTTTCATGATATGCATTTAACATGTGTTTTTTTTCATTCTTCCTTCATTGATCATGTGATTTTGGGTTGTAGAATCGTGGAAGAAATTACTCAAGGTTGTTTCTCTATTTCAATTCATCTGCATTGGACTTCATTTCCTCCCACAAGCAACCCGTGCATTTTAAAATAATTGGTTAAATATTTGTTTTTTGCCTTAATATCGGATTAAGGTTTTGGCTCTTTTTAATGGGCGGGGTGATGGTTTGACAGTGAATATGGAGGAACGGGGTGGTTCATTCATTGCCGTGAAGAGAATTTCTCAAGAACTGGAATGAAGTGGTGGCTGTCATTCAACATCCGATTAATAACAAGACTATTTGTCATTCACTGTAATACATGAAAATTATACTCCTAACTATTAGGTTGTTTATTTCTAATGTATGATTGAAAGCCTTATGAGTTAGGAATTATGTATTAAACATTCCCGATAAGTCCAACATGAAATTTGTGAAATTCCTCTGCAAAATCATTTTTTGGTTTGAATCCTTGCATATTCTAACCTGGATGATTGACTAGAATGGTAAAAATTAATTATGTCAGAATAACTTTACTGATGATTTTGGTTAAAGTAAAAAATCCAGTAGTTTGTATGTTTAGAAGTATTTCCATATGAGAAGGGAATGGTTTGCCTTGATTGGATATTTTTTCTTTTTCTGAAGTGTGTGAGATAATTGTTTGTAAATACTGAATGACAGTGGAAATTTTGGATAAAATAAAAAATAAATGTAGCATTCTTCCACTCATGCATTGTTACAACTAAGGAACTATGACAGGATCAGCTGCTTGGATTGGAAGAGGCCTTTCTTGTGTATGTGCTAAAAGAAAAGATAGCTACACATGTCCGTCGTTTGACTTAACTCCCACCCAGGTATTTCATTTCGTATGTTTGCTTCTAACAGTTAAGATGCATAGAGGCCAATATGATGCACAACACATTCTCTTCCTCTATCAATGAATCAATGACTCAACAGTATTTCCTATTTGACAATAGCAACTCATGGCAATTGGTTGCAGGAATAGGCAATAGCACTTGGGAAAATGTTATTCCATTAGGAGGCTTTTCCCCAAATGCTCTACCCATGGTTGGTGGTGCTTACGGTGGTGATTTTGCCCTCAAAATGCAAGGAATTGGGAGACCAAATAATGGAGATCAGATGAAGCCGAAAGGAGATTATCTTGGGAGTGGACAAAGGTTCAGGGTGGCTTCTATCTTAATAATCAACCCAATTCTTTTAATGATCTTATGACCCTTGTCATATGACGACATGTATAATTATTTTTTAGACTGTGATCTATGTTGGCTATATAAAGTTACTTAGTTTTGTAAATTATTTTAACAGTGTAAAGTCTGATATTTCCTTTTAAACATTTATGTGTATTTTTCAACAAAGGTTAGATAAATTGTGGTATAAGTCGAATATTTTAGTGTGATAGCCTTTAAAGTGGCATGGTGGCCCAATTTTATGGCATGACTACTAGTTCATAGGAAGTTAAATGTTGCATTTTTTATCCCTTTTTATTTATGTTGAGTAGAGATGGAAAGTAAATATTATTTTTTCCTTTATTAGATGGAAAGTAAATATTATTTTTTACTTTATTATCTTTCTCTAGTTGGCTCTTTTTATTATGTTTACATATTAGTGTTAAGTTTTGATGAGGAGAATGTTGAGCTGAGTTATAAAATATTTTGGACAGTTTGGATGTGCATTAACAATCAAATCACAGTTGCATTACTATTACAAATATTAGTACAAAGTATCGCTTTCTTTTTAAAGCCCTTTTGTTTCCCAACTCTTTGTATTAAAAAAATTATCTCGCTCTATTTCATATTAATAATTTCATTTAAAATGAGTACATTTTAGAAAGAGTAACAATGCTCTGAGGTGAAGTTTCACGTATCAAAACTCTACTTATAATGATCAAGTAAAGTTTTGATATATGAATCTTCACATCACCCAAATGTTTTTCTTTTAAAAAATCAAATAAAATTATTAATGTGGGATAAATGAAATACTTAAAGTTGCTTTCCTTTCTCATCCAAAGAAATCTCTAACATTAGAAGTCATAAAATGTTATTTACATTAGTATGATTACCATTATAATATATCATTATAATAGTTTTTTTATAGCATCATAAGACCATAGAAGACTATATCGTGGACCATAAAAAATCGTAGAATGTTATATCATTATTGCTACAATGCTGTAGCAATATCGATAACAAGGTATAACATTATTGCCAAAATAATGTAGCATTATCGTTACAATGTTGTATCGATATAGCTACAACGATGTAGCATTATCGCTATAACGATATATCGTTATTGTTGCAACGCTGAAGCAATATCATCATTACAATGTAGCATTATTGCTATGACATAGCTATATCGTTACAATGACATAGCTATATTGCTACAACGACATAATAATATCGCTACAATGATATAACAATATCGCTACAATGATGTAGTAATATCGCTATAACGATGTAGCATTATCACTACAACGATGTATAGTTATTGCTGCAATATTGTAGCAATATCGTTATAACAATGTAGCATTATCACTACAATGACATAACAATATCGCTACAATGATGTAGCAATCCTAAGAACATGGGTCCATTAATTTGACATCCTCTAGTTCCCTAGTCTTAAAACAAATCCTTTCTCTTTCAGAAATAGTTACGGGACTAGCCACTATATCATAGTTAGAATAATGATGGCAAAGCATGCGATTATTCTAGGTAGATGTCATTTGCGTTGGTTGCTCGATGTGAAGGTGTGCAGCATGCTGATGAAGACATGTTTCCAATCATTTCAAATGGAGAGCCTATCTTCACGAAGTTACGTAACACAAAAGGGGAAAAAAAAGATAAATTGAACATATATACGATCTTTGACACTTTATGTTTGTTGCAGCAGATGGAGCGATGATCACTGCTTACAACGTCTTAACTGCTACCAAGCCCTGCACTTAGACATTTTGTAAAGAAAAATAAGAATGCTACATTGAATTGATTCTACACCTTAATTAAACAACGTCTAAGTAACGAAATAGCACTATGTTGGAGAAGGTGTGGGCCCCACTTATAATTTTTTTTAATTAAACAAAATGATTCCATTGCTGCTCAATAAAGATAGTGCCCAACTTAGTAATTTTTAAATGGAACGAAAGACCAATGAAAAGCAAGGCTAGACCCATCGGGGGCAAATTAGCTACAAAGGCTAGTGCGTACTCTTTCATTATATCAAATTGATATCAAATTAACCACTAAAACTATAGTTTATTGGGTATCATGACTAATACCCATTATTTAAATCGTTTTAAATCCTAAAACTAAGTATCAATTCGGACAATTAAGCCACTTTCTTTTTTAATTTAAAACAAGGCCAACAATTTTTAGAAATAAGAAAAGAGATTATTTTCTCTAGTGCTCCAACACCACCTAAGGCTTGCGCTCCCCCTCTTTGTCTATGCCTCTACTCATCAAAAGACAACAAGCCAATATCAGGCAGTGTACCCCGAAATGTCCCTAGCCCCACCTGAAGCAGAACCATAGGATGACTGAGCCGCTCCACCAAAACACAGTTGACACATGTCATATAGAAGGAAGTAAAGGAAGTTTGTTTCTCTTGTGTTTCTAAAAGGGCAAATCAATAGCATTTGAATCCAATGGAGCCGCTTCTCTGATTTCTGAATGTATTTTTCATTCAGAAATTTTTGACCCAAATTGATTTCTTTCGTTCCTAGACATGGGAAGTATTTTTTATGTTCCTACTTCAATGTAAGCCGAGTGTAAGAAATGCCTACAAAGTATCTAATTTCAAGATCGATGGTTCACACGTTAGCGTAAGTATTACACACACTAACATGCACTAGCATGTGCATTGTCGATCTTGAAATCAGACGCTTTCCAGGCATTCCTTGCACACGGCTCATCGTTAGAGTAGAGCAGAGAAAATACTTCCATAGACATGCAAGTACTTTTTAAAGAGTAAGGCTTGATTGAACATTTGCAGGCTTTTTAAAGTTAAGGCCCCCATCCCTCGTGCTTTTACAGAGGTCCTTCCATTTGGTTGTCTGTATCGCCTATTTGTTTTTATTTGTCTAATAAAAACCTCTTGTTTTTTTGTCTCACAAACTACAAATTGAAGTGAGAAGTTTCAGAGCATATATAGAACTCGTCTACTTACTCCTCTGAAACACCTCTTAATACCCCATTTTGGTAAAATATTAGGCATTTTTTTACTTGCTCTTTTGATGCCCCCACTTCTTCACTTACTTTTTACCCCAACTAAAATAACCATGTATTTCCTTCCCCAATTTCGGTGACTCACAATAGAGGTTTTGGCCAATTCTAGTTGTGGCCAAAGGAGTTGTCATAACACATGCAGCCAAATCTAGTCTCGGCCAAGCTAGGCCAGCAACCAGTCTAGTCACGGCAGCTTAGCTGCCATAGCCAACTAGATCCAGTTGGCCACAGCCTAGCCAGACTAGTTGTGACATCTTGGTGGCCAAGGCTTGCTAAATTTGGTCGGCTGTGGTCTAGTCGGACTGGTATGGCCTGGCCATGGCCAGTTTAGCAGCCAGCCAAATCTGGTTAGCCATGACCTGCCCACACCAACCAAGGCTAGCTTGGTGGTCAGGCTAAACTAGGTCTACCTCCAGCCAGATATGGTTAACCTGTCCAAATATGGTTGGCACTACAATAAAATTGTTTTTTAGAGATGCTTTTATTAGCGACACTCATGAAAGCGTCGTTATAACTGACTATTAGCTACACATTTATAAGCGTTTGGCAACAAATATGCATAAGTGTCGCTATTATAAGTTGTATTTTTGACTCATACTAATAAATTGTCACTAATACATTTTGCTCCCCTGCCACCACACATATTTGCAACATTTTTTAAAAATGTCGCAATAAATGGAGTATTTGTGATGCATACTAATATGCATCGCAAATACATAAGGGTATTAGTGACGCATGTCAATATGCGTTGCTAATACACATATATATAGATATTGGATTTAAAAGAATTCCTAAATAAAAAATGGCAGTATTTGCTACACATTGAGCTGTGCATCGCAAATACCCCAAAGTATTTGTGATGCATAGATATCAACGTCGCAAATACAACAATCTATTTGAAACGCATAGTATTATGCTTATTTGTGACGCATAGTATTATGAATACACTTAGTATTTGCGAGGCATAGTACAATGCATTGCAAATACCTTGATGCATTTGTGATGCACATATTTGTGCGTTGCTAATACCCTTAATTTTATAAAATTTACAATTCTCAAATATGATTTAATTATATCATTACATATTATATAATTACCGAGACTTTAGGATAATTTATTTAGTATTTGGTGATGTGGGCTCGGGCTTTTATAGGCATCAAATCGAGATTCGACCGGGAGTGGGGGCATGCATACTACATGTCCCATGATTTATGTGCATGTGTTGTATGATTTATATCTAATGTCCAACAGTGTGGGGGCTCCCATTGAGGTGCTAATGTGTAATGTCATACATGGTAGAATACAGATATTAAATAAAAAAATAGACCCAACGATTAATTTCAACTTGCAACCTGCCCATAGCCTGAGTGAATGATATATTTCCTTGTTGATTCAAAATCTAACCTCTCATATTTCAAGTGTGACGCACGTGTGCCAAGTTTGGAAAAGGACACGAATTTAGGAATTAATCTTAAA
Organism: Saururus chinensis; assembly: GCA_035235625.1. Lineage (NCBI taxonomy): Eukaryota > Viridiplantae > Streptophyta > Magnoliopsida > Piperales > Saururaceae > Saururus > Saururus chinensis. Next base: position 29,466,154 of record CP141147.1, read on the forward strand.
ATTTGTAGATTAATTATGTAATATATAATTATATATATTTAATAATATATTAAAAATAAAAATAATATACATAGGGAGAGATAGAGAGGATTTTAATTATATATTATTTTGTAATTTAAGAAAAAAAATTAAAAATATAATGCATAGAATTATACATAGTGATGCATAGTCCTATAAGTTGCTACTATCCAGAGTAGTCGCAATACTTTATCATTATGCATTGCTACTACCAAGAATAGTAGTGACACATTTTTCTATGTGTTACTACTATATATTTATTTATTTTAATTTTAAAAAATAATATATAACAAAAGAGAGAGGGGAGAGAATGGGAAGAGAGGTAGAGAGAGAAAGATAAAAAAGTAGAGAGGATAGAGAGAGATAGAGAGATAGAGAGGGGATAGAGAGAGAGGAGAGAGGGTAGAGAGAGAATGAAGAGAGGGGGAGAGAGGTAGAGATAGAGATAGAGAGGATTTTAACTAGATACATTTTTTTAAAAATTTAAATAAAAAAAAAAAATATAGTAGCGTCGCATATAATTATGCATCTCTAATAACCTTGGGGTAGTAGCCACGCATATTTTTATATGTTGCTACTATCTAGGGATAAATAGTAGTGACATATTTTTCTATGCGTCACTATTATATTTTTTATTTTTAAAAAATAATATAAAATAAAAAGAGAGAGGGAGGAGAGAGAATGGGAAGAGAGAGGTAGAGAAAGAAAAAAGATAGAGAGGAGAGGGAGAGATGGAGAAAAAGAAAGAAAAGAGGGAGAGAGAAGGGGAAGAGAGAGAGAGTAGAGTGAGAAGGAAGAGAGGGGGAGAGAGAAGAGAGAGGTAGAGATAGAGAGGATTTTAATTATATATTACTTTTTAAAATAAAAATAAAAAAATATAGCAACGCATGGCAATATGCTTCACTAGGGTTGTAGCAATGCATATCTGTATGCATCGTTACTATGAAGGTTAGTAGTAATACATATCTGTGTGCGTCGCTACTATGCAGGGTAGTAGCGAATTTTATCCTTATGTGTCGCTACTACCTAGTATAGTAGCAACACGTTTGTCTATGCGTTGCATATCTATATGCATCACTACTATGCATGGTAGTAGCTACTCTTATCCTTATGTGTCGCTACTACTTAGTATAGTAGCAACGCATGTTTCTATGTTTTGCTACTATATATTTTTTATTTTAAAATTTTAAAAAATAATATAAAATAAAAGAGAGAATGGGAGGAGAGAGATAAAAAGGAAGGGGAGAGAGGTAGAGAGAGAAAAAAATAGAGAGGATAGAGAGAGAGGGAGAAAAAAAGAGGAGAGAGAGGGAGAAAAAAAGAGGAGAGAGAGAAGAGAAGCATAGACGGTAGAGAGAGAAGGAAGAGAGGGAGAGAGAGAGAGAAGAGAGAGGTACAGATAGAGAGGATTTTAACTATGCATTATTTTTAAAAATAAAAACAAAAAATATATAGTAGTGATGCATAGAATTATGCATCGCTACTACCTAGTATAGTAGTGACACATTTTTCTATGCATTGCACAATATATTTTTTGTTTTTAAACTTTTAAAAAAATATAGAACAAGAGAGGGGGAAGAGAGAGGTAGAGCGAGGGGCGAGAGGTAGAGAGAGAGAGGGAAGGAGAGGGGGAGAAAATGAGAGTGAGGAGAGAGAAGGAAGAGGTAGAGATCTCATCCTCTCTTCTCTCTCCACTATCTATCTTCCCTCTCTCTCCACTCTCATCTCTCCTATCTCTATTATTCATTTTAAAATATCAGATATAATAAAAAAATTCCCAAAAATCATAATTATATTATCTCACTCTCTTTCTCCTCCCTCTATCTCTCTCTCCACATTCTCTCACTATCTTCTCTCTTCTCTCTCTTCCCCTCACTCCTATCTTTATTTTTTAAAATCAATAAAAAATTGAAAATAGATAAAAGATATTATAGAGAGAGGGAGAGATAGAGAGGAGAGAGAGAGAGTGAGTGAGAGAGATAGAGAGGGAGATGGAGGAGAGAGAGAGAGTGAGAGAGAAAAATAGAGAGTGAGTGAGAGATAGAGAGAAAAAGAGAGAGATAGAGACGGAGAGAAGAGAGAGAGAGATGATTTTATAATAAATTTGATTTTATCTTATTTGCGACGCTTATAAATAAACCTCGCCAATAGTTAAACTATTAGTGATGCTTATAACTAAGCATCACAAATAGATATATAATTTTGCCCTGCGCGGGGGAAAATTTCTCCTGTGTGCTATAAATACTTCCCCCTACCTGCTCCCCTCCTCTACCTTCATGCCACTGTTGCTGCCCCCTCGTGCAGCCTCCGCTGTCTCCAATCTGCCACCTCCAAGCTCGCCCCACCTCCAGACAGAGCCCCCCCTTCCCCCTCTCTTGTTCTCCCCCCGCCACCCCCTTCTTCGTGCATTTTTTTTAATTTTTTTCTATTAGCTACACTTATAAAACCGTTGTTAAAATTTTTCTTATATCAAAATTTTCATCAGCGACGCTTATAAACTTGTCTCTAATATTTTTTAATATTTGTTTTATTAGCTAAGGTTTTAGTATCCTGGCTAATTATTTTTTTGTTTTTTATTTTTTTATTAGGGACTAATATTTTTGTCTTTGTAGAGACGCAAAAATAGGCAAGGACGAATATTTTTGTCTTTGTAGAGATGCAAAAATAGGTAGAGACTAATATTTTTCTAATCTTTTTTTTCAAACAATGTTAATATTTGCGATGCTTTCCAAAGCGTCGATAATAATTAATTATTAGTGATGCTTAGCAATACGCATGCTAATAATTAACTATTTGCGACGAACAATAAAACATAGAAAAACTTTGATATTTGCAATAAAATTATAAACATCGCTAATAATTTATTTTTTGCGATGTATAATCAAGCCTTGCTAAAGCATTGATATTAGCTTCAAGAATATAAATGTCGCTTATATTGCTTTTCAATAAGTGTCACTGTACTTTTATCGGCATTTTTGGTGACAGTTTTTAAGCATCACTAATAATTATCAGTGACGCTTTGGGGACTATTAGCAATGCTTAAGAGCATTGCTAATAATCATTTTTGTTGTAGTGTAACCATACTAACGTAGATAAAAAAAGTCATAACTTTGGCTACAATAGCCACATGTGGGGCCTTAGAAGATTGACTTTGTGTTGTTAGTGTAAGATCCCTAACCCTAACCTAATTTAATTTTAATTTAATTATATTGTTATTGTGTGGTTTTGTTTTAATTGGCCGGTTTGTCTTATTTTAGAATTAAAGATGGTTAACAATGGTTTTAATCAATATTTTCTTTATATTATTGGTTTTTATGCTAAACTACGTTTATTCATATTTTTCTTAAAAATTTGGGATTTTTTATAATTTTTTAAAAAGGTAGGACACGGTCCCACTGTGGGCCCCTCATTCGTAATTTGGGGTGATGGGTCGTACAAGACCCTAAACCTAACTTATTTCATCATAAAGTATTTCAAAATTTTTAAACTTTGTTTTAGACCTAAAATGAGCAAATTACCTAGTACAAATTCTATTCATACCCTAATTTCTAATACATATAACCCATAACTTAAGATTAGTCTTAATCTCTTGGGGTTTTGCCAAATCTTTTTTAATCCTATCTTTTCCAAGGTTGAATCTTATTTTATTTCACTATTTTTTTTATTTTAATCTATATTTCAAACCTCTAATGAGGGATTTTTCATTTTTAGACAAAGAAAACCCTAGATCCATAAGTTTACAAGTGATTTGAGCTTAAATAATCAGATTTATTAAGGTATTAACTAAACCCTAAATATAGGTAAGGATTTGAAGAGATTGGAGCTTCAATTTTGGACCAAAAGCTCACAAAAGGGAAGGGTTCTTCTTCCAAAATGGGTTTATGTTTTGGATTTGAAGTTGGGGATGGTTTATGTGGATTTTGCTGGATGTTGAGCTTTAATGGTGGTTTAAGTAAAGTACGATCGTTTTAGTGATTTCCTTGTGTTTTAGTTGTTAAATGACTAGATTTAATATTTCCTAAGCTTATGTTTTAATATTATGATGTTTGGAGTGAGATTTGAATGTTCTTGTCGAATTTGTATATTTTCGGTTTTAGGTTCCAAGGTTGAAGACGAACTAGATTTTACTATACAGGCATTTGAACGGCCCTATAGGCGATCAAACAACCAAACAGTAGTTTTTGTCATTTTGAATATTTTGTTCATTTCCATGTTCTTCTTCCTAAATCTCATTTATGATGTATATGATGAGTTATTTTTGCTTATAAAGGCTACTGGAAGACATGAATATTACCTTGGAAGCTATGATGGTGTTCAAGTAGGAGATTAGTTACATGTTATTGAATTTTAGCATGCTATTCTTCTTATCCTAAATCCATGTTTAATGATTCTACATATTTTATTCATGATTCAAGCAAGTATAGGTATGAAGATGGGCATGTATGCTTTCACATGATGTGCTCATTATGGGTGAATTATATTTCTGTCTAGCTTAAGTGTAGTAGTGATTATGCTTACCTAAGTCTAGTATAAAGTTGTAATTGACTTGGACTCGTGCTTTTTGAGGTTTTACCAAATTTTATTCATGATTTCAGTAAGAATGAATTATCATAGAATCATGAAAGCATGCATATTATATAAGGGTTTGATCATGATGCATATGTCAATGCATAGATTTGAGTACTAAGTGAAAGTAATGTGGTGATTATGTGACACATATCAACTAGGAATGATGTACATATGGGCTGATTGGAACATATCTCATGTATTAGGATTCATGTAGTGCTGCTTATGTATGTACTATGTTACATGCATCATGAAAAGTTTTTATGAATGAGATTTATCGAGATTAGTAGGGATTGAACGATTGGATGCAGTTGCACAATATTGCTTGCCGGAATTAATCGATGGATGACTTATCGAATTGGTTGGGTCTGAAAGCACGTGATTTCATTTTGAGTTCCAGTATGACATGCCCTCATGCACCAGCTATTATGTGTTCTGGTTTCCTTGTGAAAATAGGACTCTTCCCAACAAGAGATATCTAGAGTGAATACACTGCTATAGGTTTTCATGAGGAGATTGAATGTTCCTGGCCAAGACTGTCCAGAGTGAGCATACTACTCTAGATTTTTGTAAAAAAGTCAAACCTTCCTTTGTGGATTGTCCAGAGAGAGCAAATGGGCTAACAACCCGAACACCCTAGGTTTCCGTTTAGGAAATTGGACTGTCCAAGGTGGGCGGTATAATTGAGATTTCTCTCCATAATGGAGACATTCACTATTGTTGATAATACATGTGTATATGATATTATACCCAGTTACACAGGTTATGTTGGGATAATTAAGTTTATGTGACACACATAAAAATTATTTAATATGCATGATTGTAGTTAGTGTTCTACAGGCACTCTTTATGTAGGGTGAATGCTTATGGTTGAGAATGGTTATGCATGACTATGAATAGTGTGTTAGAGACACTCTTATGCATGATGAATGTAGGCATTGAGAATGTGTAATCATGAATAAGATGATATTATGATATACCATATGGAATAGTATGCAGATATATTATGAATATTATGAATATGTGTATGTTTGTTTCAGGGCTGCATGGTACAACATGGAGGTGACCAAGACTCCCTTTATAAGGAGAGGTTGGTGGGCGATTTGGAGTAGGTGAGGCTGCCGAGAGGCTCTACATTCCTTCTTTGTTTACGCAGCTTGTTGTTTGGAGTTATATGTTTTGATGGTTTTATTATATACTATTTTTGCCAATTTGGCTCTAGACTCATACTGACTTTTAACTTAAGCCGTAAAAGGGCTTAGTGGTTTAAGGATGAGGGTACTTATTGATGATTAATTATGATTATATTGTCCTTTATGTTTTCTTATTTCCTCTTGCACAAAGTGTTTTAAGTGAGCTACTTTGTGTTATTTTACGCTTTTAAGGGGTTAAATCTTTTGCGTAGATCAATATTCCTTCTCTCCCGTGCGCATTGACCTTCCCTTGAAAAAAAAAAGTTCAGTGTGAACTTTAAAGGTTCCGTTAGTTATTGGCACTCTCAAGTAATTTAGGATACCACCTTTATCCAACACCGAGAAAATGTCCAATTTTGGCCTTAGCCCTCCTATTTATATTAGAAAATGATATTTTTACAATAAAAAATTTATACATTAATTTTAATTGGTCTAGATAAGCAAGCTCGTGTGAACTTTATGTAGGGCCCCCTTGTTACGTCCAATCAAAACTCTTATCTAAATTTTTGTGGGTATTTTGTGGCAAAAATTATTGAGGCCGGTGGTGGTGGGTCTTTAGTCTAGACATGTTTATGTAGTAGAATGTATTGTTTTAGGGTTAAGCATCAATGAAGAGAAATTATTTGATACTCCATTAAAACAACATGTATTTACTCCCACATTACATGAGCCATAGATCTTCATACTAGAAACTGAATATGGTAGTGCATATTAGTGCAAGTGCAAGCGTACACACGGGCTGGTGTAAAGTGGGACCACATTCCACTAGGAACTCCAAAGCATGGAAAGCTGTATACATAGTACTAAGGAGTGGTACAACCTTCATCCTTTTAATTTGTTAATTATATCAACCAATATCAATATGATATGATACAAAGGGGTGGTACAACCTTCACCCTTTTTATTGTTACATCTAAGACGTATTTACCATATCAATGAATGCGGCTATTTCCCCCCCAAAATTCACTCAGGGCCCCCCAAATAAGAAATGTGTGGGTACTTTTTTTATTATTCAGCACCCCCACCCTATTCTTATGAGGCACCCCAGTCAAAAAGAAAAAAAAACTCATGAACTTCTTGCTGACGGCAAGAAGGTTGTCAATACCGGAGTTCTACAAGGTAATGTCCCTCCTATCTTCCTCCCTGCTTATAAGGATCATCCCTCCCAATTGCTTCTCCATGCATGAAAAGAACAACGATTACAAGCGTTTCTCCCATCTTCCTCCTTGTAATGGTCATCCCTCCTAGGGCTGGGAATCCGGTCGGGTCGGGTCAAATCGGGTCGGGTTGGCCTTGACCCTCACTGAAATCGGGTCAGGTCATGACCCGACCCTATTTTTAAATCGGGTCGAAAATCCAAACCCTAACCCTACTTGAGTCGGGCCGGGTCGGGTATTCGGGTAACCCTACTTTTTTTCACAATTTTTTTGTTAGACTCATATTATATACCTTCTCTCTTTGCAAAGGGTAAACACAAATGAAATTAAATACATTACAACATTAATTTAAATATTTAGTTCTTTGGCTAATTTGTAGATACTTTTTTTATAGTAATAAATATAATAAAATATGACATATTTTTATTTCATTCATCACACCTAAAAGAATAATAAAAAAGAAATTAAACTATATATAAATTAACCACTTTGAAGATACCATCCTTTGTTATCCCAAAATGGATGTCTATAAAAAAGCAAAATATATGTGATCACACCCATGTTTCAAACATCTTATTTATGCCCAAATTTATGTTTAAGCACCTCTAGTTCAACATAGTATCCACTAAAAAAATATTATAATAATAGTATAAATAAGTCCAATAGACTAACACTATAATAATATAGTTCTTTATTATTTGTAGTCGGGTAAAAGTCGGGTTGGTCGGGTTGTGCAGGTCGGGTACGACCCGACCCTAAATTCAAAATGGGTCAAGAGCCTAAACCCTGACCCTGACCCTACCTGAAGTCGGGTCAGGTTGGATGCAGGGTTAAACGGGTCGGGTTCGGGTCGGGTAAACGGGTCGGGTTGGATTTTCCCAGCCCTACTCCCTCCCAATTACTGTGCATGCACTTAGAAATCGTTGCTTCCCATCAAAATAAAAAAAAATCCTTCATTTGGATGATTAGCAAGTCATCTTTATTGATTTTCTGGGCATTCAAAGATTAGAATTTGGGTTCACAGTGTGCTATGGCTAACTGAACTTTAATGTGCACGAAGTTTTCAAAGTGTCGTTCCACTAGAACTCGTGACGGGAGCTACCACCCGCCATTACAAACTGATTTATACGGGGACTAAATGTCCCCATCAATTTCTTCCAAATATGTCGGTGACCTCTCCCCGCTAGAACTCGTCCAGAAGGTTTAATGGATGTGAAAATCTTCTGGAAGTTGTCTGGCGGGGGGTACCCCCTACCACATTCAATGCATTCATACAGGGGCGTATGTCTTCATAAAATTATTCCCAATTTGTCGGTGACCTCTCCCCGCAAGAACTCGTCCAAAAGCTTTTAAAACCCTCAAAAATCTTTTGGAAGTTGTCTCGCGGGGGGTACCCCTCGCCAAATTCAATGCATGTATACGGGGACGTATGTCCCCGTAAGATTATTCCCAATTTGACGGTGACCTCTCCCCGCAAAAACTCGTCCAGAAGGTGCTGCGAATAGACAGGACTGGCCTAGAGGGGAGGAGAGGAAACAGTACGGGAGGGGAGGGGAGAGGAGGGGAGGGGATTTCATTGGAGGAGAGGAGATTTCACCGGAGGAGAGTGGACGGAAATGGAGAAGACAAAGGTTGGGGACACAGTCCGAATGGGGGGATTGGGGGCGTACTGAGGAAAAATATATATTAGGTTGAGGGTGGGGTGTAGGGAAATAAATCAGTATTTTTGTGGGGTGTGTAAAGTGTGGGGGGGCCTGAGTGAATTTTGGGGGGGAAATAGCCGTGTTCCATGTCAATACACGTAAGCACAGCCTTGGCGCTTTGAATCTTCCAAAGCTATGCTAAGGCCAAGTGCTCCAAGGTTTTTTTTGTGACTTTTTCACTTTTTATATTTAACGAAATATAAAAAGCTGTTCATGGCATGCCAACTTCTTTGAATTATTTTCGATCAAAGTGGCGCCTTTCACGTAATATAATTTATTTTTTTAGTTAAAAAATACTATATTAAAGCTAGGTTAGCTTTTTCTTAAATAAATAAATATTTTTTCAATATATATTTATGGCTTATCATTTTTAAATATCATAGTCATATGATGCACACATGTATGCATCCATGTGCATGTGTTTGATGCTTAGGAGTTGTGCTATTTGATCAAGCAGCTTGCGTTATTCACGTGCAAGGTGGGTTTCAATCAACCTCATGATACATGCACATCGTCGAACCTCGATCCAACAGCACATGCCTACACATGTGCATCCCAATTTGTATTAATTTTATCTTTTAAATATTAACATGACTTAATTGCCTGTTTATGCAACAGTTGCCCTAGTACAAATCATTAAACTGAACAAATTACTCTATGAAATTTTATTGAATGACCAATAAGAGTATAATACATTTTTTATCAAAATCAAGGTATTTACCAAGTTTTTATATGCTAAGCAAGCCTACATTAAACATACTTGAAATGGTCATTTACACTACTAGAAACACTTTTTTCCTTATATATACTTAACAAAAAATATTTTTTATACTCCTTATTGACAATGAGCCTAGTATAAGCCTTACATGGGAGCCCTTGCACGTGCTAGCACACATTAGTGTTAGTGTTACTGATGCCAACATGCAATAGTATGTTGTGCCATCAATCTTATAAATAAGGGAATCCTATGCAGGCTCATTGTGAGTGAGAAGCATAAAAAATGCTTCTATACTCAATAACCTTAGGATTACTATTACAACATATAAATCCTCTTTCTAGTTTATTTTTACCTAACAAAATTTTTTTTATTATAGAAAATCTATTATGAAAGCGAGAAAATGGTTAGTTGTTGATTCTTAATTTGAGTGTATATTCAGTTACATTTTTTCCTAATTATACTTTACATAAGTGTTCGAATGACATTTTATAAGTTTTAATATATTTTAGAAGTTGAGTCTCGTTTATATGGGCCTAGGCTCATATATGTTTATGTGAGGCCGGGCTCCATAGGTCATCGGATTTATATCCAATGGTCTATAATACTCTTGGACATTTAAACCTATGAATATTATAGGCCATCGAATGTAAATTCAAACGGCCTATAGAGCCCAGGGTCACATAGGCGCATATGAGCCCGGACTCATATAAACTTTACACTTAGAAGTTTGGTGCTTATTTTAACATATACCAAGTATATTTTTGGTACATACTTTTATCCATAATCATCGATATATACTCTTATCAACGGCCATATAGACTTCTATCCTCCAATTTTAGAGTTATCTAGCTAGCCTGGCCGATCTGCATGACTCTAATCGGCCCTAATCAGCCGGGCTCCAAACATAATACATAAGCAGCACTGATTTCCGTGCACTACCGTCTTATGCATCATATCTGGTGAAGAAAAATCGGTCAGGAAAATATTTTTCATAATATTTTGATATTTTTCTCAATTGAGTTGTACTGCACCTCACGCTGAAGCTAATTGATCTTGTGTTTTTATTCCTACAACAGAAACAATCACCAGAGAAACCATGGCCCCTTCACTGAAATATCTACTAAAGAAGAGCAGAAGATAATGAAAGCTAAGGTCCCCAACTCCTCACAAACCATAAAAGGCTGGCCCAGTCCAGCGCTCAGCCAATGGCCTCCCGCCAAATGAACGACTCTATCCAGAATGGGAAACAGCTGCTGAACGAGTGGTTGTCCACCTCCAGACTTGGAAGAAGGATCTGCAACACACAGCTGCATGAAGGCGAAAACAGTACCACATTGCCTCTTCTTCTTAACCAGAACCTCCCCTCCCCCACCTCTCCTTTTCTTCCTGGCAGGCCACTCAGTGTGAAGTAGAACTCAATTAAACCACCTCACATGGCCATGGCCGCTTCCTCCACTGCAGTCCCCATCTCCTCCTCCTCAGCTCTCATTGAAAGCAAGGTCCTCCGCCAGCAGGCAGCCTCCCCGCAGTGCATCAGCCTCCCCACTCTCCCCCCGCCGCAGTGCCGCACCCGTGAGAGCGGGAAGACAACTGCTTACTGTAACTACTGCAACTTGCACCATTCCTCCTCTGCGCATTTTCTTGTTCTTCTTCATTCTACCCTGATACTGATAGAAGAGTTTGACCAAGTGGCTGTTCTGTATACTTTTGATATAGGAGAAGTATTTTGAATTTGCTTACAGTAACTACAGTGTGATTCTCATTGGTGCTGGGATTCTGTCACCTCAGGCCGCAAAATTGCGAGAAATGTGATGGCCATGGCTACCGGGGAAGCCCCAGTTATGACTGCAACAGAGGCTCCACCAGAGGAGGTTTCTACTGAGCTTCCTGAAGTTGTAAAAACTGTTCAGCAAGCGGTATGTTAGGAGCTTCAATTGTTCTTAAACGTGTAGTGAGTGTTGCTATGCAGTGTTGGTCCTTACCCCATCAACTAACGCTTCTGATGTACTGTAATTATCTTACGGTACCTCAAATTTAGGATGTAATTTCAACATAGGTACGTCTCTTATAAACATAATCCAAAACCGCCACAAGAATTCATTAACCGCCGCTAATCTTGTGTTTAGCGGCGGTTGGGGCGTTTGCTTTGGCCTAAATGGGGATATGAAATAATGAATCAATGTTTTAGAATCCAGACAGGCCCGGTCGATTCAACCGGGTTAAACTAAACTCGGTTAAAAATTTAGGCCGAGTCATTCGGGTTGTTGGGAGATGTTGACCCGGGCAGGTTAACTCAGCTTGACTCGTTAAATCGGCAACCCGGACAACCGGGCTGATCCAGGTTTTACACACAAAAAAAAACAAAGAGATGAGTGAAAGGCGAAGGGGGGAGGAACAGATGGACAAAAGGCAAAGAGGGAGGGAGGAAGGCGGAGCTAGCTCCTACCGGCATGGTTCTTCCTTCCCGCCCTCTAGGATTTGAAATAAAAGAGGGCATTGGTATTTACTATATATACCCACTGGGTTTAACCTGGGTTAACTCGTGGTTAGACCCAGATAAACCGGCCCGGACAGGCCGGTGTCCAGGCCGGGTTTTAAAATATTGCTATGAATAGACACCCTTTCTGATAATGATTGGCATGAAGAAAAGAAGTTACTAGTTCCATAAATGGGATCATTTTGAAGTTTTAGAATTTTGAGTCTGCTTTATGTGACAATTGGGACAGTGGGACAAGGTGGAAGACAAGTATGCTGTGACTTCTCTAGCAGTGGCCGCGATAGTGGCACTTTGGGGCTCCACAGGATTGATCTCAGTGAGTATTTGAAACTTCACCCTGTGTGATATTTCTTCTATATGCTACTCATACCACCTTGGGGAAATTTTTTATGCAGGCAATTGATAGGCTTCCACTAATTCCTGGAGTTCTTGAACTTGTGGGAATCGGTTACACAGGGGTAAGTTGCTTGCTTGATTTATGTCTCTAAATTGTCTTCCATTAAGTTCAAATGTATGAAATATCTGTTTCTGTTTCTCTTATGGGTCTCTGATGATTCATGCATTTTCTATTTTTGCTTTTCTTGCAGTGGTTTGCTTACAGAAACCTGGTCTTCAAGCCAGACAGGCAAGAGCAAACAAATCTTATCCTTGTGAATTTCAATACACATTAATTCATTATAAATATTTTTTTCTGGTGAAGGTGTTTCATTGCAGTAAAATTCCCTTCACCCTTGAGGAAATTATTCTACAAATTAAGTGAAATTAATCATTTTTCACCTTTTATGAACTGAACATAATATCTGATTTTGGGCAAACGTATGTACGCCGACGGGCGCTCAATTCTGTAAGCTGTCAATGTCACAGGGAAGCATTGATAGAGAAGGTCAAAGAAACTTACAGTAAGATCACTGGGACAAGCTGATTCCGAGTTTAATACAAATGGATGTAATCGACAAGAGGTGAACAATAATCTTGCAGATTATGTACCAGCTGCCTTTCTAGAGTGAAGGACCTTGTAATCATGAATTATCTTGCACAAAATTTCTCATATTTTTCCAACATCTTAGCTCAGAATATGAAGTCTATAATGCCTTTCATCTTTCATGTACTCTTTCCAGATCTATTTTATATATGGGGCTGTTTGGGTGAGAATTCTAGTCAGATTCTAAAAGGATTTAGCCACTATTCCACCCCGATTCAACAGAATTGGTGCAAGGTTCCAGCCGGAAGGACAATTTGGATACAATTTCAACATAATCGTAGTCCCTCGTTTTAGAATTAAAAGTTCTATTATTTTTCAATTGCCACCCTCTATATCAATTTAAGCCTAAAAAAGTATGTCACATAGGTGGGCCCTAGTTAAAAAGTTCAAAATAACTTATCCATGTGAATATAATTTGATAAGGCTCATCGATATGAATTTACGATATTAAGAACACGCGCGCGCGCGCGTGTGTGTGTGTATATATATATATATATATATATATATATATATAAAAGTTTGGGAGAAATGTTATAGTTATTAAAATTTTAAGAAATAGGCTGAAAGTTTCATTGAAATTTATCCTAAAAAAATTCATTTAAACTTGATTTTGATTCTAAACCGAATCGATGGAATTAATTTAAGAAAATTTTAATTTTGTTTCTTAAATAATTACACACCTAAGAATAGAATTAAAAAGTTATATATGGTCTCGAGCCAAATCACTTTTGCCAAATTAATCAGGGGTTATTTGGTCAAATTCTAAGGATTTTGCCACAATTTCATATTAATTCAATAGAATAGTTGACCACAAAACAACATAAAATTAAAAATTTTGTCAAACGGAACATTCAGGCTCAATTCTGCCAGAATCACCCTGCAAAAATATTCCAGCTAATTTTAGATTCCACTATTTTCAAACTGTTACTCCTCATATCGATATGAGCCTCAAGAAGTATGTCATATGGGTGAGGCTCCTACCTAGTGGGGTCATGTTTGATAGGGTTCATCGATATGAGTGCAATGGTACCTAAACATGCATATCCGAGAAAGTTACATTTATTAAAAAATTTAAAAATGGGTTTGAAGTTTAATCCAAATTTATTCTAAAAAAATCATTACCAACCTTAATTCTAGGGTTGTTTGGGTGTGAAATTATTTAGAAACAGAATTGAAATTTTTTGGAATTTATAATTCAAGCAATTCATCATAGAATTAGAATAAAAAATTGTAATAGAATCTTTTAGAATGTAACTTCTAACTAGGGGTGGTGTCGGGCAGGGTGGGCAAGCCCAGCCCGCAATGCCGGGGGCAAGAAGGGGGTCATGGGCCAACTAGCCAGGCCTGCCTTTTAAAAAAAATGGCGTAGCCTCTTCACTGCTCTACCTAGCTGCCGCAGGCTGTGGCTTGCACTCCTCTAGCAGTGCTACCTATGCCTAGCTGAGTTGCAGCCACTCCACTTGACCAAGTTGCGTAATCTCCAGTAGGCCTGGGCGGCTCGACAACTCTTCGCATAGCGGGACGGTGGGCCAGCCCATACACTTTTGCCACCCCTACTGCTAACCCATTTCTAAAACTTTTAACAATCATAACTTTTCTTTTAAACTCATATATGCACATTATTGGTATTTTTGCCTTCTATCGATGAGCCCTATCAATAAGACTTAAGAGTATAATATCTTTAAACTTTCCAAATGGGGCCCACCTATATTACATGCTTCTCAAAGCTCAAATCTATATGAGGTAACATTAAAAAATGGTAAATTCAAAATTTTCAAAATGGGAGGCTGAGAGCTGGAATTGATAGAATCACCTTGTAAGGTGATTCAATGATTTTATCATAATTGAGTCTAAAATCTCCCTTCCAATAAGATTTTTTTTAGTTCCATATTACTTCGGTATCCAACCAAAATTCCATTTAATCGTGATGAAATGTGGCAAAATCCTTGGAATCTAAGAGGAATTCCACACCCAAACAAAATTTTATGCTAAATTGATTCCAAAAAACTTTCAATGTGTTTCTACTAATTTCACATCGAAAGAGCTTCTCTACTCAGCAAATAGCTCTTGCATGTCATTCATACACATTGGCCTAGCTTAATTCCGAGAAAACATTAGGATAGGGAGATATGTTTTTGAAATCCATTAAAACATGAAAAAGGAAGGGAATCCTCGAATCTGGGTGAAATTTTATGGGGTGGCCCGCTGGCCCGATACTACCCAACCGGTAAAAATTTGGAGCCGAAATCTTTTAGGTGTGGTCTTAAGGGCCTTAAATAGAGGCGGGGGCAAAAAGCCCACAAACTATCCCTATGTATAAAAAATAATTATTTTATTTTTTAATAATCTCATAGACAGAAAGAGAAGGAGAAAAAAGTAAAATTTATATATTTTAAGGAAGTTTAGGATATTCTACACTTGCAAGTCATTATAATTAGTTATGAAGGATCCCACACAAAGATAAATGATTTTGTATCTTTTTATTAAAAAATTAATTTTAATAAATAAATTTTAAAAATAGTATTGCATTAAAAAAAACAGGGCCTAGCTTGAGTTTGCTTAGGGACAGACTTTTGAAAGCTAAGACTAGGCTGATGGGCTAGGGTTGGGCCCAGCATTTCAGCCCTTTTGTGAATGATGAAGGGCTAGATCCCATATGGTCCCCTTTTAGCAATAAATGAGCAATCATTTTCTTTATTTATGGGATAAAGATAGACTTCTTTTCTCCTTTGTGGGATGCACTCCCGCCCACACACGCTAGGGGGCTTGACGCTACCTCTCCCTCAACTCAACTGTATGAGATCCAACCAATTCAAATAGGCTAGCTTGATGAGATAAAGCATGGCTTCATGTAACCCAAAAAAATAAAGGAAGAGAGGCACCAGTGATATGAGCGATTGATGCCACCAACAAGCTTTTTAAGATGACCCAAAATGGAAAATAAATTTCTCAATAATAAAGCGAGGAAAAATTTTCTTGACTACATGAGAACTGTAGTCATGAGAACTGTTACATCCAATTCTAAAGTTTTTCTCTCATCATGTATGGGTGATGTGGCAGCTTCTTAATAATTGTTGGCCACCTAGCTTAGTTATGAAAACTGGTTACAACTTTCAAGGCGAGAATTGGGAAGGAACAATTAGTTTGGATATTCATACAACCAAAGAATTTCTAGGAGATTACCCATTCTAATACTATTCTTGGCTATCCACACCTAATTATAGAGTTCTAGTGGGATCCAATGCATTAGTGCATTACTCGTGGTAGATGTAGCTATAAGAGAGCTTTCTATTATCGTTTGAGAGAAAGACACCTTGACAACTGTCATGGGCACGAAGTTTTGCCTAGCGTTCACACTCGTGATGGCTTGGCTACGCCGTGCAGCCAGCAACCACTCTCTTCCTTTCCCACTCGTATGCGCAAGGGAAAAACAAGCAAAACAGCAACACCGTCAGACCTGGTGCAAGGGTCTCCGCCCAAGCTATATTTCTGTCCGCTGAAATACAATGTAAAGAGAGGGCAAGGCTGACCAACTAGGCTGAGAACTCTCTTCTCTTGCTCCCTGGTTCGCTGTGCAGGAAGAAATCAGATTCTAATCAGACATGGCCGCCCTGCTCATCCCTTTATAAAGACCCAGCCTTAGGCTGGCCGTCCTAGTGCCACTAGAAGTACAAAACCCACCCAATACAAGTGTCCTCACTCTGTCCAACTCTCAGCCCAAAGTCATTCCACCCCAGCATAGTTTAGGAAGTCTTCAAGAGTCTGTCCTCCGCTAGAAGTTCATCGTCATGTTGCCTCCAAGAGTAAGCCCATTCGAGGAAATCAGCCACTCCAACTCCCATCCGTCCTAGGAGTGTGACCAGCCTGCCTGTGTGAGTCCTGTCTGTCCTAGGAACCTGCTGCCCAGACTCCTACTCCAACTAGGAGTGCAGCCAACCAACATAAGCTGAATCCTATCCGCCTTAGGAGTCCTCCCCTAAGTCCAAGCAGCGCCCAGCTTCGCTGCGAGAGTCCCGCCCGCACAAGAACTCTTACCCAGCCTGCTCCGCAAGGTGAGTAGCTCATCCAGAACATCTCCCGCACTGTCCCAGCATCCGTCCGTGCCCAAGGGGCTGCCTAGGCTGTCCGTCGCCTAGCAAAACTTGGTTGTCCGCTGCCAAGTAAGGGGGTAGCCACCCCCTTTCCGCATCTGTCAAGTTAAGGGGCTAACAACAACAATGATACCCACTTGTGACATCCCCCTAGCTGCGAAATATGTTTCCTTTGTTCTAGATTACATGAACTCTTTGGTAATATGATGGCTATCAAGCTCAAAAATGTGGCTCACACCCGTTATATAATACCCTCTAGTTTAATCCGGGTAGAACTTTGATGTAGCCCCAATGACTTAAGCCCACTTAATGAAGGAGGTATAAAGGATAAAGAAGGGAGGAAAGAGCCCTAAGCTCTTCCCCTTTCCTCCTCTCTCCCAACATGTCCCCCTCCTATTGCCTCCCTCTCTCTTGGCATGTTCACAAAGGGAAGAAGAAGCACGGGGTTGACTACCCCTCCTCATCTCTCCCTCGTCATCTTTCTTCTTGTGGGGATTGCCTTGGGATTAGTGCCACATCAAGATACAAGAGAGGATTCATAAGAAGGGTTTAGGGCCACTACATCAAGAGATCTACACTCCATTGCAAAGGATTTTGAAGGATATATATATATATATATATATATATATATATATATATATATATATATATATATATATATATATATATATATATATATATATATATATATATATATATATATATATATATAGGAGGTGTTTCTCTCATCTTCATATTGAATTGTCATTCAATTGTCAATCGGGCATCGGCGTGAAGGGAATTGGAGTTATGCCTAACGGCTAATACATTAACCAGACATCAGAAAATCATATACGATAAAATACATATACTTTATATCCAAATAATTCATTTGGAATCCGACGGAAATCTTATAAATCATCGGAGTCAAACGGAAGCCAATAAATCGGTAAAATACACTTCTCACATACGTGAGAAGAACATTAACAAAACACACATCTTACTCTAATCATAGAGCGGAGCAAAACACACTACAAAGCATGTTAGATCATATCAGATCCTATCAGATTTTAGCAGATCATATCAGATTTTATTCAACCATACTGGTCATATCAAATCAGAGCATGTCAAGTCACAACAGAGCATTTCAGATCACAACAGAATAAATCAAAGTAGATTAAATAGAAACATATCAGCATGTATCACATCATAGCAAATAATATATCTTAATTAGTATATTACTAATTAAGATGTGCATTCATATAAATCATATTAAACTAGAAGGTCAGGAAAGCGTATTCCCCTCCAATTCCAGAAGTGGCGATGTTCGGAGTTGCTCGTTTCCTCATGGCGTCCGTCCTTTCTGAACCGGAGATTGCGGCCAGAACCTCCTCTAACTTCGGAACACTTTACCCTTCCTGCGCCTGTAGACGGAAGACAGAACCTCCCCTTACCCGGAGACACTTTAACTTTTTTGCGCCCATAGGCGGCAGACATAACCTCCCCTTACTCAGGAACACTTTTTTCCTTCCTGTGCCCATAGGCGATGGGCAGAACCTCCCCTTGCCCGGAGACACTTTTCCCTTCCCGTGCCCATAGGCAACGGGAAGAACCTCCCCTTGCCCGGAGACACTTTTCCCTTCCCGTGCCCGTAGGCAATGGGCAGAACCTCCCCTTGCCCTTGGGATGTTTCTCTTATATAGCATTGCTAACTCGAGGAATGGATGCTTCCTTTGCGTTGATCGCCCTCTAATTAGCTAGGAATGCCTCTTCAATGACTCGAATCGGACTTAAAATGAGTAAGAAGTGAAGAACATAAGATGAGAAAACGTGGGAGAATCTTCCCTTACCCGGAGAATATTTTACCCTTTTTGCGTCCGTAGGTGGCGGACAGAATCTCCCCTTGACTGGGGGTGTTTCCTCTATATAGGGTTGCTAACTCGAAGAATTGACACTTCCATTGCATAGAACACCCTCGATTTAGCTAAGAACGCATTTTGAATGGAAGAAAACGGATGCAGAATGACTCCAAAAACTCCCCCAGAAGAATGAACTAAGATTTCAATTTATAGAAGAAGCCTGCGAGCTAATGACGTGTGCACGCTTGTGCGCACAACACGTGTCAGGCCACTATTGGCCAAACAAAACAGCACTGTGCGCCTAATGAGTGCGCAGTGCGAGCGTGAAACATGAAGTGCCGGCGTGTATCGTGCGATTGGCGGAGATTTGGCGGCGCGGCTCAGCGCGGCTCCGATTCGGCGTGGCTCTGGCTCTGGCTCGGCTCGGCTCACTGACGTCATCAATTATATTATTTTATTATTATTTTCTTTAAACACAATTTCAAACTTCAAAACGTGATAACTTCTTATCCCGAAGTCAGAATTGCACGATCTTAGTACCGATGGACTTGTATCGACGAGCCCTTTAAAACTAGACCCTACATGGGTAGGTTATCTCGCACTTTTAAAGTGGGTCTCGTCTATGTGGCACGCTTCCTGATGTCGTAACTTTTGTTCTCGACCTCTGTTTTGAGTGTTTTTAGATGCGTTGTGCTCGTTACTTCAAGCTCTAACCAAATATGAGAATTTTAATTCTTAAAACCCCATAAAATTTAACTAAAATTACATAATTACCCCTAACCCTCTTAGGTTAAGTATAATCGGAATACAGGATACCACAGTTTCAGAGGTTGAAACTTTTGAATATGTGTAGAGCTCGAAGAAACAACCGTAACGAATCAAAAAATGCGTGAAACGAAGGTCGGGAGCGAAAGTTATGACCTCAAGAAGTGTGCAATGTAGGTGGGACCCACTTGAAAAGAGTGGGTTATACTGCTTTAAGTGGGCTACTATCGAAGGGCTTGTCAAACGTGCGCCACAAACGTGTAATTATATGTTCAAAGATAGTAAATGTTAAAATGTCATGTTAGTTAAAAGGATATTAGCTCCCATATCAAAATTCATTGATTTTAATAATTTAGGAATTTTGTTAAAACGTATTAAAATTATTACCAAAAAATTTGGCAATAATGCTTAAACGTTTTGGTAATATTGCCAAAATGTTTTAGCAATAGTGCTAAATCGTAGTAATAATGCTAAAACGTTTTGGCATTAATACCAAAATATTTTAGCAATATTGCCAAAGTAATAAAGCTTTTTAAACACCTTAAATATACAAAGTCTTAAACGATATTAGAAATGTTTCATGTTTATAAATGTTTTATTTATAAGATATATAATATCTTAAGTTAAAATAGTTTAGAAATTAAACTTTTGGCAATGAACCCTCTACACACGTCACCACAAATGTGCAATTATATATTTAAAGAGATTAAATATTAAAATATCATGTTACTTAAAAGGATATCAGCTCCCCTATTAAATTTCTATGAATTGAATACTTGAGGTATTTCACTAAAATGTTTTAACACTATTGCCAAAATAATTTCGCAGTATTGCTAAAACATTTTAGCAATAGTGCCAAAATGTTTTTGCAATAGTGCAAAAATATTTTCGTAATAGTGCCAAAACGTAGCAATAATGCCAAAATAATATAGGGTTGTAAACACCTAAAATATACTAAGTCTTTAATGGTTTTGTCAATGTTTTATGTTATTATAAATATTTTATTTCTAAGAGATGTAGTATTTTAAGTTAATATGCTTTGATGCTTAAATTATTAGGCATGAATCCTCTATACACGTGCACCACAAACATGCAATTATATGTTTAAAGAGATTAAATTTTAAAATTCTATGTTACTTGAAAAGATATAAGCTCCCCTATCCAATTTCAATAAATTTAATACTTTAGGTATTTCTCGAAAACGTTTGGACACTATCTTTAAAACGTTTTGGCAACAGTGCCAAAATGTGAAGATAATGCTAAGACATTTTAGCAATATTGCCAAAAAAATAGCATTATAAACTTAGTTTTTAACGGTTTTAACAATGTTTAATATTATTATAAATATTTTATTTTTAAGAGATGTAGTATTTTAAGTTAAAATAGGTTAGTACTTAAACTATCGGCCATGAACCCTCTATACACGTGTGCCACAAACATGCAATTATATGTTTAAAGAGATTAACTGATAAAATGTCATGTTACCTGAAAGGTTATCAGCTTCCCTATTAAAATTCAATGAATTTAATACTTTAGAAATTTCGCGAAAATGTATTGGCACTATTACCAAAACACTTTGGCGATATTACTATCTTACCAATAGTGTTAAAAAGTGGCAATAATGCCAAAATATTTTAGTAATACTTCAAAAATATTTTGACAATATTGCCAAAATAATATAGCGTTATAAACACCTAAAATATACTAAGTCTTTAATGGTTTTAGCAATGTTTCATGTTATTATAAATATTTTATTTTAAAGAAATATAGTATTTTAAGTTCATTTGTATTGGTACTTAAACTATCGGCCATGAACCCTCTATACATGTGCGCCACAAACGTACAATTATATGTTCGAAGAGATTAAATGTTAAAATGTCATGTTACTTAAAAGGATATAAGCTCCCCTATCAAATTTCAATGAATTTAATGTTTTAGGTATTTTGCTAAAACATTTAGGCACTATTGCAAAAACGTTTTGGCATTATTGCTAAAACATTTTGGCAATAGTGTCAAAACGTGGCAATAATACCAATGCCAAAAAAATATAGCATTGTATAAACATGAAATATGCTGAGTCTTTAGCGGTTTTAACAATCGTTAATGTTATTAAATATTTTATTTCTAAGAGATGTAGTATTTTAAGTTAAAATGATTTAGTACTTAAACTATCAGCCGTGAACCCTCTATACACATGCACCACAAATGTGTAATTATATGTTCAAAGAGATTAAATGTTAAAATGTCATGTTACTTGGAAGGATATCATCTCTCCAATCAAAATTAAATGAATTTAATACTTTAGGTATTTCGCTAAAATGTTTTGGCACTATTGTGAAAACGTTTTAACAATATTGTTAAAACATTTTTGCAATAGTGCTATAATGTTTTAGCAATAGTGTCAAATCGTGCCAATACTCTATTTTTTTTTGCAATATTGTCAAAATAATATAGCATTGTAGACACCCAAAATATACTTAGTCTTTAACGGTTTTAATAATGTTTCATGTTATTATAAATGTTTTATTTTTAAGAGATATAGTATTTTAAGTTAAAATTGTTTGGTACTTAAACTATCGGCCATGAATCCACTATACACGTGCACCACAAACATGTAATTATATATTTAAAGAAATTAAATGTTAAAATGTTATGTCACTTGAAAGGATATAAGCTCCCGTATTAAAACTAAATGAATTTAATACTTTAGGAATTTTGTTAAAACATATTGGCACTATTGCCAAAATGTTTTGGCAATATTGAGAAAACGTTTTGGCAATATTGCCAAAACATTTTAGTAATAGTGTTAAAATGTAACAATAATGCTAAAACATTTGTGCAATACTATTAAAATATTTTGGCAATATTATGAAAATAATAAAACGTTTCGGCACTATTGCCAAAATGTTTTGGCAGTATTGTCAAATCGTTTTTGCAATAGTGTTATAACGTTTTAGTAATAGTGCTAAAACGTAGCAATACTACCAAAATATTTTGCAATACTCCAAAAAAGTTTTAGCAATATTGCCAAAATAACATAGCATCTTAAACAAATGAAATATATAAAGTCTTGAACAGTTATAGCAATGTTTTATATTACTATAAATGTTTTATTTCTAAATGATGTAGTATTTTAACTTAAATTATTTTTGGTAATTAAACTAACGGTCATAAACCCTTCATACACGTATGCCACAAATGTGCAATTATATGTTAAAAGAAATTAAATATTAAAATATCATGTTACTTGAAAGGATATCAACTCTCTTATTAAAATTTAATAAATTTAATACTTTAGAAATTTCGTTAAAACGTATTTCCACTATTGCCAAAATGTTTTTGCGATATATTGCCAAAATATTTTATAAATAGTGTCAAAACGTGGAAATAATGAAAAAAAACATTTTGGCAATACTATTAAAATGTTTTAGAAATATTGTTAAAATAATATAGCATTGTAAACACCTAAAATATACTCAGTCTTCAACGGTTTTAAGAATATTTCATGTTATTATAAATATTTTATTTCTAAGAGATGTAGTATTTTAAGTTAAAATAGTTTAGTACTTAAACTATTAGCTATGAACCCTCTATACACGTGCGCCATAAACATGTAATTATATGTTTAAAGAGATTAAATGTTAAAATGTCATGCTCTTTAAAAGGATATTAGCTCCCCGATCAAAATTCAATGAATTTAATACGTTAGGAAATTTGCTAAAACGTATTGGCACTTTTAACAAACGTTTTGGCGATATTGCTAAAATATTTTGGCAATATTGCCAAAATGTTTTAGCAATAGTGTTAAAACATGACAATAAGGCCAAAATATTTTGGCAATACTACTAAAAAGTTTTGGCAATATTGCCGAAAATGATATAACGTTTTAAACACCTGAAATATACAGAGTCTTTAACGGTTTTATCAATGTTTAATGTTATTATAAATATTTTATTTTTTAGAGATCTATTATTTTAAGTTAATATACTTTAGTACTTAAACTATCGGCAATAAACCCTCTATACACGTGCACCACAAATATGCAATTATATGTTCAAAGAGATCAAATGTTAAAATGTCATGTTACTTAAAATATTTGAGCACTATTGCCAAAATGTTTTGGCATTATTGTTAAAATATTTTGGCAATAGTGCAAAAACGTGTTAGTAATAGTGCTAAAATATGGTAAAGTTTTGGCAATATTGTTAAAATAATATAGCATTGTAAACACCTGAAATATACTGAGTCTTCAACAGTTTTAAAAATGTTTAATGTTATTATAAATATTTTATTTCTAAGAGATGTAGTATTTTAAGTTAAAATAGTTTAGTACTTAAACTATCGGCCATGAACCCTTTATACACGTGCGCCACAAACGTGTAAATATATGTTTAAAGTGATTAAATGTTAAAGTATCATGTTAGTTAAAAGGATATCAGCTCCCCTATCAAAATTTACTGAATTTAATACTTTAGGAATTTTACTAAAACGTATTGGCACTATTGCTAAAATATTTAGGTGACATTGCTAAAATGTTTTGGCAATATTGCCAAAACATTTTAGGAATTGTGCTAAAATGTGGCAATAATGTTTAAACGTTTTGGCAATACTACCAAAATGTTTTGACAATATTGCCAAAATATTATAACATTTTAAACACTTGAAATATACAGAGTCTTGAACAGTTCTTTTGACATATTTCCACTAATCAAGTCTATAATACTTCTTGAGATTTTGTTGGTTGTCAACTTTCCACGTTTGAGGTTTCTTTTTTTATTCCTTCGAAAAACTCATTATTTTAGAACATTGTGCAAATTTGTCTTAAAAATGTTGTGTTGAACGCTATAATGAAAATGACATAAAAACAATCCTCAAGACTTTCACGGTGAGTTGAATGCCCTATTGTTGGGCCATGGTATGGGCTCGGGCTTGGTTTGGTCCAACGTTGTTGTAGTCTGGGTGAGCTGGTATGGGCCACGGGGTCCATGGGTGGTGGGGGCGGTCGTGCTGACCCCACATATGCTTTTGTTACATTAATTCGATTGGGACCCGCCTACGTCACACACACTCACTGGGCATTCGACTAGGTTGTGCATTAACATGTTGTGGGGCCCAAACGCCCAAATTATGTGTCAAGGGTGGGACCCGTGGTTAGCGAGGGGTCGACCCTGTTACGGGCTTGGCCGTGTGAAGGGGGTCCAGGCCTCCACGGGCTCTGAAAGACAGAGCCTGCTCCCGTTGTGTATGGACCTCTAGTCAAACCAAAAAAATTAGCAAGAAAAGCCCATTACAAAAAAGCCCGTTTATAGGCCTGCTTGATATCGGAATGGATGAGAGTATAAAAGGGGAAAGAAGGGGGAGAGGATGCCCTAAGTGAGCAGTCCGCCCCCCACTCCTCTCCCTCTCCCAATCCAGCCCTCCCTCTCCCTCCTTGGTGTGGACTGTACATGCTTTAGGAAAAGCTGCTGGCCGCCCCTTTGCTCCCCTCTCCTTGATCTCTTTGGCAGGCTGAAAGAAGGAGAAGACTCTCCTCCTTGGCTGGAATGTAGAGGTTGATTTAAGGGGCAATCCTTGCTGTGATTTCCTTCAATCCAAGAGTTTCGGTTTGTGAGGCATCAACACATAGAGGTAATCCCATTTCCATTGCTTGTTGTTCTTGAAATTGATGTGTGCAAGCTGATCGATTCAAGGGTGTGCAAGGGCTGGTTTGCCCAAGGTCAGTACACGCTAATGATCTGATTTGTGTTTCTTTTATGCATGGCTATTTGCCTGGATATGTTTATTGCTCATTGATTTGGGTTTTATGCATAGTTATTGTAGTTTAATCACAAAGATTAATTTTTTATTGGTGTGCCACCCCCATCCCACCGTGTTTCCGCTGGTCCGGCCACTCTTCACTTATGTCGTGGAATATAAATGAAGATAGAACAAAATTGGCATATATAAACAAATTAGCCGGTACTAATTAATTTAAAGGATTATTAAACTACTGAGTTGAAATGTCTACTTCATTGTTCACATGTACAAGGATAAATGCTTTAGCGATGGAATCAAAATTGATTATCATAAACATACGATGGAATCAAAATTGATTATCATAAACATTTACTCCGACCCTTCTGCTTCAATGCGCATCAAATGGGAAAACAGGGGAAAACAGAGTGATTACTTATGTGCAATCTTGCCATTCCATGACGGGAGAGAAAGTCTAATGGTGGTGGTGAAGATGGAATTTGTCTGGCTTGGAGCAGGTGTATTTTCTAAGAAGAGCGGGATAAGAGATGGCCTGCAAATACATGGACCAGTGAAGATGGTTCCGAAAAATGCCCCATTTCTCATCACTCTCAAGCAGCAAAGAGGGGTCGTCCTGATAGAGAGACTGAGGCTGCATACATGACCTTTTGCATATTGGGATGAGAGAGAGAGAGAGAGAGAGAGAACGGTGGAGAGGAGAAGCGCGCGAAGCTGACGACAGTGGGGAGGGGGAGGGAGGCGGAGAAGGGGGATCGGGGCTTCAAAATTCAGCAAATCAGATGAACTTTCCCATCTGATCCCCAAGCTACAAAAATATGCCTTTATCTGATTTCTAGCTGAATAAGCTTATTCTAACAACCTGAAAAGTCGGCTTTTGACTGACTATCTAATGCGGGATCCCCATGGCATCCTACACAGGTCAAAATAGTGCCTCAATTTGCCATTTTCGATGTAAAAATGGCGGCCGACACTCAAGTTTCGGGTGCCATTTTTTGTGGAGACGCTATTTTTTTTTTTTAATCAACCCTCACACCCCCCAATTTTTTTATTCTCATTACAATTAAGAAGAAATTTTTTAGGAAAAATTATTAAAATAATAATTAAAAAAAAATATTTATTGAAAAATATTATTTTGGGAAATATTTTTTAAAGTTGTGTTCGTTTTTGCCACGCAGGCGCCAGCGTAGCTTTTTTTTTTAATATTTTTTAAGTTGATTTCGTCATTTAGAACGACGAAATTAGTTTGAATACGATTTCGTCGTTCTAAACGACGAAACCTTTTATTACTTGACACGGTTTCGTCGTTCAGAATGACGAAATCAACTTAAGCTGATTTCGTCGTTCTAAACGACGAAACTACCACACTCCGCTCCGAACGACGGCGTTCTGAACGACGAAATCATCATCGTTTTAACCGTGACTCCACTCCGCCTCCAATCGCGTTCCAGTCACCCGTTTTTCGCTCCGCCGCTTCTACCGACTTTCGGACGCCGTCATTCTCGCCGCTGCTGACCTCAGTCCGCCACCGCCACCCTCAGACCGCCGCTAGCTAGACCAGTCACGTTCCAGTCCGAAGTTTTTCGCTCCGCCATTTCTGCCGACGTCTGGACGCCGCCATTCTTGCCGCCGACGTCCAGCCCGCCGCCGTCGACCTCAGTCTGCCGCCGCTGACCTCAGTCTGCCGCCGCCGCCTAGGTCTAGCCCGCCGCTGCCCACGTCGAGCCACTCCCGTTTCATTTTTCTGGTGCGTCCTTTTATTTTTTTATTTTTTTATTTTTTTTACTTTTGTTTCAATCGTTGTAATATATTTTTTGTATGTTACAATGAAAAAATTTATCTTTTATATATTACATCGAAAAAATTTGAAGTTTTGATTATCCCGTCATTGAGCCCTAGTTTTAGAAGTATTGTTCTAAGTCGTTTTGTGTGTTTTTTGTGTTTAAGATTATTTAATTGAGATGAATTTTTAATTAATGAGTTTTTATTTTTTAAGATGACAAGTCTCTCAAATTTTGGAAAATGAGGAGGATTTGAGTTTTTGAACATGTTTTTATATGATTTGTGACATTGTATGCGTTATTGCATCAATTGTGTAATTATATTAATTAGAAAATTTACTCATTAATATAAAGTATTAATGATATGCTTATATATTTGGTAAAGTTATTAGTTTCTATGTGTATATATTTTGAAAATATATTTGTTAGGGTAGATATTAGTGTTTAATCTAATATTAATTTAATTTATTATTTATGAATTAATTGAATAAAAATGGCAGAAGAAATGGTTAGTTTTTTCATTAACTACGACAGACGCATAGAAGGATTATTAATGAAGAAATTGTCTACATTTGATGAATTTGAGATGCACGTAGCACGTAAGGTTGGGTTGGATCGAAAAAGATGGAAAATTACTATCAAATGTAATCTTCCGTCCTATGGATCGAGAATGATACTAATGAACATAAATGATGATTCATTAATGGCTTTTATGTTTCACCACTCGCGTCACATAATTTCTTTCGAGTTATTTCTCGAAAAAGAGGCCCGAGTGACTAGTGAAAGGCGAAGTAGTTCACATAGGAGCTCTCACAGAAGCTCACAAAGGAGCTCAGATAGAAATGTGAACAATGAAAGTCATATGCAAGTGCCGGTGGACAACGAAGAAGAGGGAAATTTATTTATGACAGTAGCTTCAAATGAACGTCATAGGTCGTCTGCCTCTATTTACGATGGAAGTGGACCTACTTGGAGGTAAGGGTTGATTTAGTTGTGAATACGTTTTCAATCTTATTATCCTTTAATGAAAATACGTTTAGCTAAATTTTGAGATTTTGTGTGTAATATGGAAGGTCTACGACGCATGCACACGAGCCATTTAGTGTTCAAATGTCTCAAGGCGGTGCATGGTATGAAACTCAAAGTTCGATGGGCCTTCATTTCCCCTACACGTATGTTGGTCATACCGATGCTGGACCATCTAATCAGAGGTGAAATATATATTTATAAATGAATTCAACTTTTTTAGGCTTACGAAATTTAATACATATGCGATGTTTATATATAGGGGGGGATATGTCTACGGTGAAGATATTGATGAAAATGAGGATAATGAAGGTGAAGATAATATTGACGAAGTAAGTGGAGAAGATTCTGATATGAATGTAGAAGGGGTTAGAGGTGAAGAAAGTGCTCAACAGATGGTTGACGGCGAGGGGGATGATGCGGTAGACAATGCCATTGCTGGGAATGATATGAATGTAGATGATGAAGAGCCGCCGTACTGTGAAGTGGAGCCACTTTATGCACACATCACAGATGAGGAGATAGATGCGGCATTGAATTCTACAATAGATTTGGACCAACAAAATGAAGATGAATTATACGTTGGCCGCATCTTCGAGAATAAAGAAGCATTCGTTACAGCCTTGCAGGAGTTTTCCATTCAAAATCATGTCGAATATAGGGTTGTACGAACAAATCCGGCGGAGTATACAGTGAAGTGCATTGATAGCACTTGCCCTTGGAGAGTGCATGGCTCAATCAAAAGGGGTAGTGGGTCCTTTAAATTGAAGACGTACAAAGGTGACCACACATGTCGGAATGCCCAGCTTAGCACAGATCATAGGCAGTGCAGTGCCTCCTTTATTTCGAAGGTCATAATGCCCGCTATCCAAGCCGAATTAACTCTCACACCAGAGGATATTATTTAAAGAATGAAGGAGAAGTATCATGTTGACATATATTATAAGAAAGCATGGGCAGCAAGGAATATGGCGATCAAGGCCATTTATGGAGATTAGGTAGAATCGTATAAATTGTTGCCAATGTACCTAAGGGCGGTGCAAGAAGCCAATCCTGACACCTACTACCGCTTAGAGGATGATGTAGTACCTCGTGCAGATGGTGGCACTTGTAGGAGATTTAGACGGTTGTTTTGGGCGTTTGGGCCATCTATAGCTGGGTTTCGACATTGCATCCCTGTGATTGGCGTTGATGCCACTCACTTGTATGGCAGATATCCTAGTGCTCTTATGGCTGCAACAGCTACAGATGGAAATATTGGGTTATTTCCTCTTGCATTCGGGCTTGTTGGGAAGGAAGACGGAGACAATTGGAAATGGTTTCTAATGGAATTGAGGGATCATGTACTGATGGGCATGACGAGCATCGTCATTATTTCAGATCGACATAAGGCGCTTCAGAAGGCAGTGCCTAAGGTTCTTCCAGAGCTGAATTACCACCATCGTTATTGCATCCGTCACATAAAAGCAAATTTTAAGAAGGAGTTCAAAAAATGATACACTGACGGACTTGATTGGGGCAGCAGCTTGTGCACTCACAGTAGAAAAGTTTGATGCTAAAATAGACTTGATTGGTCAAGAGAGTCCTAGGGCAAAACATCTCCTCTTAGGAGGAGAATTGCATCCTGCACAGTGGTCCCTTGCACATGGTGGTTTTATGACATTTGGCATGACGACTACAAATATGGCTGAAAGTTTAAATAGCGTCTTGAAGGGGGCATGAGGGTTACTCATGCAGGCTTTAGTGTTAGCTATCTTTTATCGGCTCATAAAATTTTTTGTTAAATGATCTTCTGTCGCCTCTGCCATAGTCACCCCATATACTCCTAGAGTGGAAGCCATATTGAGAGAGCAAACAAGAAAAATTGGGGAGTATATAGTTAATAGGATCAACAGGAATCAGTACGAAGTGACATCAATTCGTGCCTGCAAGGTTATGGTAAATGCTGCGATGCATACTTGTACATGCAACATCCCTCAGGTTTATGGTTATCCTTGCTTGCACCTTATTGCCGTGTGGGCAAAGCGGCGGAAGCCAATCAATGCATCACTGTTTTACACATCTTCTACTTATAGAAATGTGTACTCCGCAGAATTTTATTCTCCTCGTGGTCGGGAGTATTGGGAGAGGGATATACCATTTGTGTTATACCCACCGATTGCAACAAGGCAACCCGGTCGCCCACGGTCTATTCGCATTAGGAATACTATGAACCGCAGAACAATGGAAAGAGATGGTAGAGGAGGATATAAATGCGGGAGGTGTAAACAAAGTGGGCATAATAGTAAATCATGTAGAAACGCTCCTGTTGATTGGTAAACATATAATCAACCTCTGTATTTATTATATTTTTTTAGTTACGTACGCATGTATTCCTTACGATTAATGATATGATCTTCATCTTCCACAGATCATATGGATCATGCAGAGCCTTGTTACGGGCCAGGCCCGAGTGACCCTTCTTTACTCATAGAGTAGGAGTCACATAGGTCTGCTGCTATTTGGAGAGGAGAGGTATGATAACTTTTTTTAAAATTTGTTTCATTGTTTTTTGGTTGATATAGTACGACATGTTATAATTTTAAAATTTATTGTAGGACCCCGGGTGCCTTGAGTGCACTGAACATTTTAAATATCTCCGCCATTGGCCTATAGATGAGCGTATATTACCTTATATCGAGCAAGCGGGATTAGGCCATTTCATTCATCTACAGTATGTTCGTCTCGATCGGCCTCTATTGACAGCTCTTGTTGAGAGATGGAGGAGGGAGACACAGACGTTTCATTTGTCATATGGAGAGATGTCCATCACGCTCATGGATGTGGCAGTTCTATTAGGACTCCGTATTGATGGACGTCTGGTGACAGGCACGACAGGAGGAGCTCATATGGATATATTAGTTAGACTTCTTGGTAGAGCTCCTCCTCCTATAGTGATGCGTGGTAGCCGAGTGAGCCAACGATGGCTCTTACAGGAGTTTCGTGAGCTCCCAGCCGATGCTACAGAGATAGTTATCGAGCAGCATGCACGAGCCTATATATTGCATTTACTTGGAGCCACCATATTTGCGGATACCACGAGCAGCCACGTGCATGTTTCGTATCTCTCTCTCCTTGCCGACTTTGACATGGCTGGCACTTATTCATGGGGCAGTGCTACTCTCGCATTCTTATACCGAGAATTAGGAAAGGCATGCCAGGCCATGACCTCGGGGATTGCGGGCTGTCTGACTCTTCTTCAGGTAAATAATTGTGTAACTTTACTTGGAGTTTTAGTCACGTATAATTTTTTAATTCTAATATTTGTTATCACTATTTTATGACATAGTTATGGTCGTGGGAGCACTTACACGTTGGCCGACCAACTGCTGAGATGGGTAGCTTGGTCGAGGGTGCTCCATTAGGGGCGAGGTAGGTTGTATTTATGTTTACCACATTACTTTTTAAGCAACATTTTATGAACATATGCTGAACTCATTTCTTAAATTTAACTCCTTAAGGTGGAATGTTCGGAAGAAGAGAATCGAAAATCCACAAGGAGTCCTCCGTTTGTATAGAGGGGAGTTAGACCACCAGCGGCCATACCAGGTAATTTTATTACCGTGTTGAACTTTTTTATATAATGATTTTAAAAAATTTTGTCGTTATTTAAACTAACTTATCTTTATATATTATATAGATTATTTGGCAGCCGTACTCGGAGGACTTGTTCGCTGTGATACCTCCACTCTGCACTGACGGTCGAGAGGTGTGGCTTTCTCGAACCCCTCCATCTCATATGTTATGAGATTATAGAGATGTATGTGCCAGATCGTGTAATGCTCTAGTTTAACCTAGAGCAAGGGGTCCCACCTTCTACTGTCGAGTTTGTCCATCGCATCACTCGACAGGGCCGCTATATTACCGACTGGGCTATATATCATGCATCGTATATTGCTCGATGGGAGGATAGGTGAGCCACTATTATTAGTGGGGAGCTGGCTACGACATTACGAGATGTTCGTAGTACTTACATGCACTGGTATTTACCGATTACACGGCGATATATTTTACCGCGCGATGATGTAGAGGAGATGACATATCAGCCTAGGGGAGCATCTGAGGCAGCTCTAGTAAGTACAACTTTGTTAATTAAGGCATATATTATTTTCTTATTTCGTTTTAATTATTTATCTAATATTTAATTTATTTTTTTATAGCTTCGTCAGCTTCGACATACTAATGCATATTTGAGTGATGCACTTGTCACCTGTATTTCGCGCGAGGACTTAGCAGTAGCATGTGAGTCGATGATTAGATCGTCTAATGATGTCTTTTGTAGCTTGCCACTACTTCATTCGGTGATCACGGATGTTCATCGAGATTATCCTGTCGACGAGGCCGCTTAGACGCAGCCGATGCACTCTTCATGCCCTGATATTCCATCATCATCAGCGGCATATAGCTCTCCTCCAGGTTCATCATTTCCAGACACTACACATGTCACTCAGCCAGATCCGATTTTATATTATAGACGACATCGGCTAGCTCGTATTGTACCATCTATTACTTATGTTGAGCCAGAACCCGAGTAGGAGACTGACATGGAGTCGCAGCCGGAGCCCGAGCCCCAGTCGGAGCCCGAGCCCCAGCCCCAGTTGGAGCCAGAGTTAGAGCCACAGCTAGAGGTAGATCATGAGGAGCTCGTACACCACCGTTGAGGACGAGGGTGAGGGCGAGGACGAGGACGAGGATGTAGGAGATTATGATATTACTTGTGATGTATTATATTTGTTACTCGTATATGATGTACTTTACTTATATTTGTTATGGTGATATTCGTGATAGTGAATGAGTGATACATCTGTGTTCTGTGTTTTGAATGAATGAACATGAACAGGTGATAAAATTAGTTTTAAATAGTAATTTTAAAAAAATTTAATTTGATTTCGTCATTCTGAACGACGAAATCAGCTGAATTTGATTTCGTCGTTTAGAACGACGAAATCAATGTTGTTCCCACCACAGAGCCTGAAATTAGCCAAGTGTAGTAGTTTCGTCGTTCAGAACGACGAAATTAGCTTAAGTTGATTTCGTCGTTCTGAACGACGAAACTGGGTCAAGTAATAAAAGGTTTCGTCGCTTAGAACGATGAAATCGTATTCAAACTAATTTCATCGTTCTAAACGACGAAATCAACTTAAAAAATATATAAAAAAAAGCCACGTTGGCGCCAGCTGCTTGGCTGGCGCCTGCGTGGCAAAAACGAACACCACTTTGGGAAATATTTCCCAAAGTGGTATATTTTGGTAAATATTTTTTTTATTATTATTTTATACCTCATTTTTCTCTCTTTTTTCACCTTTCTTTTTTTTTAGTAATTTTTTATTTTTTTATCTATAAATATTCACCTCCTTCACGTTTATTTTTTATTTATATTAAGATGTGTTTTTATTTTGAACTCTTCTTTGCTTTCTTCTCAATACTATTTCACAAATAAGCCCCCCAACTCTCTCATACGAAGATTTTAAATATTTGTATATTTTTTATTATTAATAGCAAGAATACTATATATTTTTTACTATTATTTAAAGGTTAAAATATTATATATTTTAAAATAAATTTACTATAAAATAAAAATAAAAAAAATAAATTTATCATTTATAATTTAAGTTCATGGGTCTCTATTTTGATATAGAGATGCCACTTAAGTATCTTTAACGACTATTTTTAAAGACCCTTATTAAAAAATTCTAAAGGGCATAATTAAATAAAGTACAATTAAGCCAAATAAACGAACCCTTAGTACACGTTTGTCAGGTTGTTTGTATCCTTTATTAAAAACTTTTTTATACTGGGAGGAGTAATAGAGGGCACACGTACCACACTAATCAAGTCCAACAAACAACATTATCTTGTTCCTTCTAAGAATACTATTTTGTCTTTTCGACTAAATGGTCGGGGTATCTATAGATTAAAAGGGAAGTTGCATTTTTTTTTATGTCGATTAAGGACGCAGGCCCCTTACCTGGTTTTAGAATACATGTTTGTGATCTAGTTTGGACATTGGGCTTGAGGACATAAAGAATTCCTCATTGGTACAATCATTTTCTATCATTGGTTCAATCCTTAATGCTAAGATCTTGGGAACCAGTTAGGGAAAAATAAACATTAAATACCATATTGAATAATATTACACATGGTTAAATAAACTTTACAATTAAATCAAAGTAAAAAAGGGGGAGACCAAAGAGGCTAAGACATTGGTCTCCAAGTAGCACAAAGGCCTACAACTCATCGTACCATGCCCACATTATCTATTTATTTTTTTTACAAAGTTCATTGTCTTTTATTTATATACCCAGTATGAGAGAGACAATCACTTATGTTAGTTCGTTCTTTTCACTAACGTGGATTTGGATGAGACTACATTATTTTAACACCTTCTACATCACTTCAAAACTTATGCACACAAAAGCCTCAATAGTATCCAACAGAGAGGACCAAACTTCTTGGGGAGCTCGCCACTCTGTAAATGAAACATGATTGATTTTGAAATGAGGAGTATTTTTAATATCTAATTTATTTTGATCATGAGCCTAACATAAGAAATGTATAAGAAATTTTCATTCATGAGATTGATGGAGTATACTACTAAGTACTAATATGACTAATATATATATATATATATACCCGTTAATTTAAAATATCAAGGGTTCTCATGCATTTCTTATGTTAAGCTCATTATCAAAAGGGAATATATATTTTAAATATATTTTTATTATTTATAGTATAGCTTCTCAACCTAAAATCCGATTTAGGTAAGATCTAAATGGTGGACAAAGAAGAGGACAGGGTTGGGCCCAAAATTTTCTGTAATAGCAAGAAAATCTCATATATTGCGGCAAAAAGTATTTCAGACTTTTTACATGCCATTTTTATCTAATTTGGAGGTTGAGTCTTAGATAAAGGAAAGTACTTGTAATACATTTTAATTTTACTCCATCCCTCTTAATGACTTTACGATTTTTAAAAATAAACTAAAATTAATTTATTTCATAAAACCAAATTGAGTTATTAATGTGGGATGGATGGAGTACTTCATATAGAAAGAAAAAAATATTTTTCCTTTTTATAAAAAAAGGAAAAAACATCTCTTAACTAGCTTTGGATTATAGCCAATAGATTGACATTTACATAGACATGTCTCATTTGCAAACTACTACCTGAGGGTCACTCAATGCCCCATGATGGCTTCAAGGCCCAAAAAGTACTGGGTTCACACATGATCCCCTGCTTCGAGAGCAATAGGATGGGATCATTTTTTTGCCCTCACTTTCTTAAATTTAATGATTACAACAAGTTCAATGTTTGAAAGAATATATGAACCCAACTCTTAAGCATGGAAGTTTAAAAAGTTTTATATATGGACATATTATGGTCCTAATCTTAGATATTAAGAGGTTTTAGAATAAGTACAATTAAGATAGATGTATGGAAAACGTAGAATTATAAGTAGACTTTTAATGCAGAGTGTAAGTTATAAGCAATCGTTTAGTTTAGATTTCATTGTCCTTAAGGGAGGTCACATAGGATAAATACAAGAAGGGTAACATTGAAAGTTGCTTCGAGTGTGTTTTGTGATAGTTGTATCCCGATTGGGCTTAAAGGAAAATTGTATAGGACAAGGGTAAGTGTAACACCCTGACCCGTACCACCAGACCCGGATCGGGAGTTAGTTCGGAAGACAGAATCGGAGTGTATAAAATAAGCAGAAAAAATTAAAACCGACTGATCAGGAGCTGCAGACTCTGAGTGCGAGAGTCATAACATTCTTCTACGCACTACGAGCTTTAGTTCTTCATTGCGCGTAGGTCAAAATAAACCTAATTTTATAACTAATTTGAATCGGGCCAACATTATTTAATTATTGGTTGCCTACGTACGTATTGGATACCATCTCTGACGTTATTTCAATACAATCGGATCCGAACGTAGTTCTGCCTAACGACTACTACATTCATCAAACATCAGAAAATCATATACGATAAAATATGTATACTTTATATTCAAATAATTGTTTCGAAATTAGACGGAAATCTAAAAAATCATCGGAGTCCAACAGAAGTCAATAAAACAGTGAAATGCACATCTCACGTAGGTGAGCAAAACCACACATTCCAATCTATCATAGAGTGGAGCAGAACACACAACAGAGCACTTTAGATTATATCAGATCCTATCAATTAATATCAGATTTCATCCGACCATACTGATCACATCAGCTCAGATCGGAGTATATCAAATCACAATAGAGCATTTCAAATCACAGCAGAATAAATCTAAGTAGATTAAATAGAAACATATCAGCATGTATCACATCATAGCAAATAATATATCTTAATTAGTATATTACTAATTAAGATGTGCATTCATATAAATTATATTAAACTAGAAGGTCAGAAAAGCGTACTCCCCTCCAATTCCGGAAGTGGCGATGTTCAGAGTTGCTCGTTTCCTCAGGACGTCCGCCCTTTCTGATCCGGAGACGGCGGCCAGAACCTCCTCTAACTTCAGAACACTTTACCCTTCCTGCGCCCATAGGCGACGGACAAAGCCTCCCCTTTCCCGGAGACACTTTACCTTTTTTGTGCTGGTAGGTGACGGACATAACCTCCCCTTACCCGGAGACACTTTACCTTTTCCACACCCGTGGGCGGCGGACAAAACCTTCCCTTTCCGGGAGACACTTTTCCCTTCTCGCACCCGTAGGCGGCGGGCATAACCTCCCCATGCCCGGGGACACTTTTCCCTTTCCCGTGCCCGTAGGCGATAGACAGAACCTCCCCATCCCTGGGGATACTATTCCCTTCCCGCGCCCGTAGGCGGCGGGTAGAACCTCCCCATGCCCCGGGATGTTTCCCTTAGATAGGGTTGCTAACTCGAGGAATGGACACTTCCATTGCGCAGAACACCCTCAAATTAGTTAAGAATACTTTTTAAACAGAAGAAAACGGACTCAGAATGACTCCAGAAAGTTCTTCGGAAGAATGAACTGAAATGACTATTTATAGTGAATTAGCGTGTAAGTGAACGGAGGAAGAGGAAAGATGCGTGCACACGCTCGCGCCACATGGCACATTTTGATTGGGCCACCACTAAAGTCGGCGCGCACGACATGCGCGTAATGCGCATGTCATCACGCGGCCGCATCGTGCGTCTGACACGTGATGCGCGCATCGAGGGAAGGCCGCGATCGCGTGCCGTTTCCACGGTGCGGTGGCTCGGTTCCCTCTCCAGCTCGGCTTGGCTTGTTGACGTCATCTATTTCATCTTTTCTTGAATATTTTATTATTATTTTATTTAAATACAATCCCAATTTCAAAACGCGATAACTTTTTATCCTGAAGTCAAAATTGCACGATCTTAGTACCGATGGACTCGTATCGATGAGCCCTTCAAAACTAGACCAACATGGGTAGGTTATTTCGCACTTTTAAAGTGGGTCTCGCCTATATAGTACACTTCCCGAGGTCATAACTTTCGTTCCCGATCTGTATTTTGAGTGTTCTTGGATGCATTGTGCTAGTTACTTCAAGCTCTAACCAAATATGAGAATTTCAATTCTTAAAACCCCATAAAATTTAATTGAAATTACATAATTACCCCAACCCTATGAGGTTAAGTGTAATCGGAATACGGGATATCACAGTAAGGGCCTACAACACTATATAAAGTGGCTAAAGAAAAGCCATGGAGACGAATTTAATGCAAATGAATTGAGGAAGCTAAAGTATATGCATGTGATAATTAGTAGATATCATATTATAAATGAATATATAAGAGAGAACTTATAAACATAACACTTTTAGAATATAAGCTTAGAAAGACTAACTTGCATTAGGGCATGCATATATAAAACATACCAAGTGATGCCCTGATAAGAATCTTGGAGGGATGCAAGCTTTTTTATATATAAGAAGGGATGCAAATTGAGACACCAAAGAAGGAGAGGAAGACTAAAGAGGACATAAATCAAGTTAATAAGAAATTATATGATTATGTTATTTGTTAAAAAAAGTTAGACCAATACTTCTTGGTTATGATTATAACAAGTTCATTGTTTGATTGTTCGATTGTAGCTCCATGTATGGGTAAATAATACCAAACCCACCCAACTATAGTATCTAAAATTTGACACTTAATAAACATGCATAAATTTATGAATTGGAACATAGTTGAAAAGTGCCCGAGTGCTTGTGTGCCCGAATGCTTCTCAATGGGTAGATCATAATTTGCTGGCGCAGGGCCCCCTACTACCTTGGCTACACAATCTGAATTGCATGGAGGATATACACCCGGCGCATATTAACATGACTCTTATGAATTGTCTTGATACATATATAATACTCCCTCTATCCTAAATTAATAGCTCTATTTGACCAAAAAGCTTTTCTATATTAGTAGCTCCATTTTGTTAAATTTAAGTGGTTAAGTACTTGAAAAAGAGTATGATAAGTTTATTTTCCCTTTTCTTATATGTGGGTTTCACCAATCAATAAAAACTACTATTGTTCTAAATGTAGCTATTAATATAGGATGAATGGAGTATATGTAAGGGTGCAACAACAAACTAACAACTAATCTACACCACATAGAAGTTAGTTTTGTTTGTCATAACCATCTATAGAGATTATGTCCAACTGTTTTCTCCACTACTTCCTTCAAGAATATTTTTTCAAAAATTTGAAGATTCTCAAGGTTTTTTGACTAAATTAGAACTGCATTATCTAGAATTTAGAATATTATGTTGTAATCAAGTACTTACTCATACCAAGATACTCATACCAAGATA
Source organism: Saururus chinensis (assembly GCA_035235625.1). Taxonomy (NCBI): domain Eukaryota; kingdom Viridiplantae; phylum Streptophyta; class Magnoliopsida; order Piperales; family Saururaceae; genus Saururus; species Saururus chinensis. Next base: position 29,505,074 of record CP141147.1, read on the forward strand.
GTACAAGGATCATAAAATCCATTAACATATTTAACTTATAATACTCCCTCCATCCCATATTAATAACTCTCTTTAGTTTTTTAAAATGAACTAAAAAAATTAAATGAATCTATTAATTTAGGACAGAGAGAGCATAATATTCTGTTGATGTCTTGTTACACTTACACAATAATGTCATTTTAATGGCATGAACTAATAGTTACTTGTCAGTGTCACAATTAATTTCTATTGTAAAATTGGATGAACATATTAATAGTTAAAAGGGGTAAGGTACTTTGTTCTGTGTACGTAGCCTAAGTCCTAACTTCATGTTGTTGGGTCAATCCTTTTTCTGCTCTTGTATTCTGATGTAGTTGGTCATGCTCTTCCGAGGTTTATCAATCAATAACATTCTCCACCCCTTTGAAGTCTTTTTCCAAAGAAAAAATACTTAATTTCATGAATGTTTGTCTACTCCTTGGATGATCAATTTTTTTTCTAGAAACATACGATACCATCAAGTGGATAAAGGGTTATCTACGCATCCGTATGTCATAAAAAACTTATGATTTTTGGGGTTGAATTTTTTCAACTTGCACACTGAAATCATTAACATATGAGAATGAATACTTGCCATTAAATCTAGGAATTCAATATTTCTAAAGCATAATTTTATAAAAACCTAAGATAAAATTAATAAGAGCCTGCCTAGTCAAATATTTTTGGTGAATGTCTTAGAAACAATGGTGGAAAAGGACTTTATAACAGTTGCACCCTACACTAGTAGGCAAGCATTTTTTATACTCCACGAAAAACGTGAGCCGATCGTAAGGAACGCTTGAGAGGCATTCATTTTTAAGATTGACAGCGCACATGGTAGCACACGTTAGCGTAAGTAATTCTTACACTAACATGTGCTACCATGTGTGCCGTCAATTTTGAAAATGAACGCCTCGTTGCGTTCCTTATGCTCAGCTCACAATGAGCATGGAGCATAAAAAATACTTTCCACTAGTAGACCAATCGTCATGTCCCTCTGTCAACTCCTTTGATTAGAGCAGCATTAGTGCAACACAAAATATTTTCGTATAGTTTGAGTAGTTTTTCTGATTTAATTAGGGAAGATCATAAATACTCACTCCATCCTACATTAATAACACTATTTGATAAAAAAAAATTATTCCATATTAATAGCTCTACTTTGTTCAATTTAAGTAATTGGGTACTTAAAAAAAGTATCATCAACTTATTTTTCCTTCTTTTAGAAGTAGGTTTCACCATTTAATAAAATTATTATTTTTTTAAATATAGCTATTAATATAAGAGAGATGGAATATCTTCCTTGGCTAAAAGAGTAAACACATTTATGTGTTAGCCCACACTTGATATGCATTGGCCTTGTCTACGTAATTACTTGTTGACATATTTCTCAAATCGGACAATAGAAAACATCTTTCCAAAGTAGTTATGTAAACCAACAAAGTGTTGGTGGGACAGTTAGGACCACACCTAAGGTAGTAGAGATCCTCAATCTAAACTCTCACACTACTAGCTATTCACATAAATTATAAATGAGGAGTATGACACCCCCTAATTTAGCTGACCTATCTCCTTATAAATGAGGAGTCTATCACCCCTTATTTTAGCCACAAGTCTCTTAAGAGGGGTAGGTTTAGCTAAAACAGGGGTAGGAGACTTTTTATCCATTAATTATATGTCAACTTGCTCTTTGATTGTTGATGTGTGGCACTTTACATACCCCAGGGGATTGACATACTAGATATAATAAATTTATAAAAAATTAATATGAGAGAATGAATGATACCATCTTCAATCTAACAGAAATTTCATAAAAACCAACGTAGTAAAACATTGGTTTATCTCCGGGATAATCCAACATTAGTTTTCTGGCGTGTTAGCCCTCACACTACCGGGAAAGAAAAAGTCCGCCGCTCGCAGTAGGCAACACTTGCAGCACGCGCGCATTATTCGCGTGGGCCTCATGCGGGCACTAAGCATGACCTCGAGCGTGCGTGGTGCGAGCTGCGTTAGCACATTCCTTCTACTTATCTATTCCTCCAAACAGCCAACCGTGGGACCCGCGACACATGATCCGTTCCCGACATAGTTGGGGCCCACATTTGCACTGCGAACCACGAACCCTGCACATGTGCCAACCGAGCAGCCCTCCCTCCAGCTCCCCCACAGCTTACGTGGACGCCGGCCTTCCCGCACGTTCCGGGCCCCTTCCAGCTGCCAGCTACCAGCTACCGAGCGCTTTCGACTCGCTACTCCCGGTCAACTCAGCCGCCACGTTCGCAGATCTGCCCGAAGTAAAAACCCTATTTATGTGGCTGTGACGGACCGTCCGTGCTGCCCGCCCCCTCTCTCCCCTGCCCGAAAAGCGCACGGTCCGAACCCTCCGCTCCACCTACAGCCACTAAAATCTCGCCACCTGTCGACATCCCGTGCCCGCCTCCCCCCGTTTCAGCCTCAAATAAAAGTTCCCTATTTTTCCGAATAGTGGCAAAAATGAAATTCTAGTGGCTCAGGTTCGCCCCCGCCCTCGGCCTCCTCCTGACTCCTCCCCCTTTTCCTGATTTTTCGCTTGCACTCGCTCCCACTCCAGCTCTCTCTCTCTCCCCTTTCCTCGCCTTCTTATCCTCCCCGGATCGCCATTGCCGGATTTTGCGGAGATCAGAGGAGCTTCGCCGGAGCTGCTGAAGGACGTGGGCGTGGTGGATGGAGGCGGCGCGGCGCGCAGGTGAGTTTTGCTCGACTGCGGTGGGTTGCTTTTGGTCGGTTGTGGGGGACTGATATGTGTTTTGTTTCGGATTGTTTGCTATTAGAAGGTGTTGGCGTGGAATTCGTTTTGGTGAGGATTCTCTGAAAGTTTTGGATTTGTTGTTGTGATTTGAGGTGGAAGTGTGCTAGATGAAATTTTTGCTGTTTTGTGGTTTGTTTGCTCTTTTTTTTTTGGGGTTTTGTGTGTGTCTTTGGCAGTGAAATACATGCTGGGAGGTGCTGGGGCTGGCCGCGAGAGTGTCGGATTCGGGAGCTGGAGATGGAGGGGGGCGGCTGGATCGGGTGGGTTCTCGGAAGGATTTGGAACCCCTCTGCTGGTCTGTGATTCCTGGAGCTAGCACACCATGGAGACTTATTCCTCTGGAGAAGACTTGGTTGTTAAGGTGATTGCTCTTTGGTCTTCGGATATGCCTAATCGTGCATGTTTTTGTGTATTGTCGTTCTGAACATGCGAGGTTTTGGGGTTATGACAGACGAGGAAGCCATACACGATAACAAAGCAGAGAGAGAGATGGACAGAGGAGGAACATAATAGGTTCCTTGAAGCTCTGAAACTGTATGGCCGAGCTTGGCAGAAGATCGAAGGTCCCTTCTCATACTTCGACTCATTTACTTGCAGCAACTACTTACTTCCATGTGTGCTACTTATTTTTCTTACATAGTATTTGGACTGAGATTATGCTTTATAAATTCTTCTCTGACGTTTAAATTCTGATTTGAATGAGGTGGATTTTTTGTTTTTGTGAGATCTCATGGAGATGAGGGAAGTTTTTAAAAGGAAATAGAAAGTCTTCATGAGGAGACTTTTCTCTAGTTGGATTTGTTACCGGCCAATAAAGCTTTAATATGAAAATTTTCCATAAAAAAACTGTCAGAAATTTTTTTTTTAAGAAAATTTTACATAGGAAAAAAAATGGAGAGGGACTCTCGGCCTAGATCTTCTCTAATTTCCTTCCATCAGCAACTTATTTAAAAAAAAATCCTTACAAGGTTTCCTCTATCAATCTCTTTTTTCAAAAAATTATCTTAAATGTCAACGAAAGAATCTCAACTGAGATCCTTACCTTGAAATTTTGTCTCGCAAATAGGCAAATATTGTGTTTTTATTTCTGTTCACGTACTGATGCATAGAAAAAATCCAATCCTAAAAGAAAGGACACAACTTTAAATTCCCCTTGCCGTTTCTTCCATGTTTCAAGGTCAGCAGGATATGGTTGATAAAGTGAATTTTCCTCCCACAAGGAGGATAATTAAGCAACCTCAATACCAAGGAAATAACAAAGATGGCCAAGACCTTTTCATCTCAAACAAGTGTTACAATTGACCTCTAAGAGCAGAAATACTTGTAGAGTCATCTCCCATGATAATCATATCATCAACATGTAAAGAGTAAAATAATCGTTCCAGCAAGAGCATCACAATAAAATAGAGCCGAGTCATGGGCACTAGGATATAACCCAACTTCAAGAGAGCGAAACTGAATTTCTAAGGTCAGGCATGTGGTTTGTGGTGCCTCTTTGAGACCATAAAGAGCACATTGAAGAAGACACACCTGTCCCTTTTATGAGGGAGACTAGGAGAGGCGTCATATAAACCTCCTCAAACGAGTCACCATTCAAAAAGTCATTGGTAACATCCATCTGATACAAGAGACAATGGTGAACAGAAGCAATAGAAATAAAAGTGCATAAAAACGTCATTTTAGCAATAGGCCAAAAGTCACCTAATAATTTATGCCATACTCCCGAGCAAAACCCTTAGCAACCAACCTAGCTTTGTACTTTTTAAAGAGAACCATTAGCCTTACTTTTAACCTTACATACTCACTTGCAACTAATAGCCTATTTATCGGGCAGAAGCAAAACGAGATCCTAACTTCCAATCTTGTGTAGAGCAACTAACTCGTCCTGCATGGCATGTAGCCAATGGGATCAAGAGAAGCTTCTTTATGGGAATTAGGTTCAATAATTTTATGAATACCTGAAATAAAAGACAGAAACTCAAATGAATAACATAGAGGAGAAACCACATTGATCAGGACGACTATCACCATGCTGTGGGTAGCAGAAAGTGGCTGTAGGTGTTATAGGATCTGTAGAACCAGAAGCAACGGACGGATCAGAGAGATCTAATGGCTTGCTAGAGGGATTAGGCTTTACATTCGGTGTTCTAGTGCTGTTCATTCTATGCTGATACATTTGGGTAACAGGAGGACAAGATGGAGACTCAGAAACAAAGTCATCAGGCAGGTTAGACACATCAATAGTTCAGGTATATTAATCAGAGTTAGAAGCCAGAAAAGGGTCTACAAAAGTTAAATAGACTTATCCAGAGAAATTGTGAAACTTGGTATCTGTTCATAAAACAATCGTTCAAGAAAAACATGTCTAGAAAGATACAATTTATTTGTTAATGGATCATAACAACAATTTCGATTTTTTGTCCAACACCATATCCAAGAAAAACACACAACTTAGATCTAGCAGACAATTTAGTACATTCTATAGATGGCAACAACACATAACAAGCACACCCAAGAATACACAGTGAATGATAATTAGGAGAAACTTGAAATAAGAATTCAAATGGTATTTTCTGCAGTAAGAGATGAAGGCAGACAATTAATCAGATAAGTAGCAGTCATTACTGTCTCACCCCAAAAAGAAGGAGCAAAGGCTGAGAGCAAAAGAGACTGAGTAATCTCAACAATGTATCTGCTTACGTTCTGCTACTCCATTTTGCTCTGGCATGTGAAGGAAATATAGTTCATGGAGAATACCTTTACAAGCTAAAATGGCCTGCAAGTTATAGACAAATCATCACCTGAATCAGATCTAAAGCATTTAATAGCAACATGAAACTGAGTGTGAACCATAGCAACAAAAATAGAAGCAATTTAGAATGATGACGCATTAAATATACCCAACACTAACGTGTGCAATCATCCACAAACACAACATAATAACATGAACCTCCTTTGGTAGACACAAGAGCCAAACCCCACACATCAGAATGTGCTAAATCAATATGTGAAAGAGATTTTGAATTACTTTTATTAAATGAAAAGGGAGTAAATTTAGACAGTTTGCATTCACTATAAGAAATGACCTCAATAGGGACTTGTTCTAAGATACCTTTAGAAACTAAAGACCACAACCTAGACCTAGAAACATGACCCAACCTCGAGTGCCATAAATGAAAAAGAGAAGAATGGGAAGTAAGCCTAAATGACCCAGTGGAGAATGAGAAGCAGTAGTAACAAAGTCAGGAACATGCAGATGATCTAGAATGTATAGACCACCAGATTTATGACTGATGCCAATTTGCCTATTGAACTTCAGATCCTGCCAGAAGAAGAAAAGGTAACAGAAAATCCTTGATTAGCAAGGTGACCAATAGAACTTTGATTAAACCCACACAAGACAATGGCATGAGAGAGCCATTGGGTCCACGAACATAGGTGAGGGAAGAAGCATCCCCACAGGCAGTGAAATATGATGAATCAGGAGTCATATGATGAGTAGCACTATAATAAAATAAATAAAAAGAAAAAGTAAGAACAAACCACTCACGAGTAGAGACCATACTTGGATCAGAGACCGATAAAGCGTAAGGAGAATTAACCCGTGGCGAGAGAGCTCCTCTGCAGTCGAAGAATGGATTTCAGTACTTGTCATTCCACCTGGTAAAGAGGCCAAAAAGCAATGGCTTTAGGGGGGGTCAGTAGGATTTACGGGGTCCCTTCCCAGGGTTGCGGGGGTGGAGCCCCTGAAACAGAGATTCAAAACAAGTATGCAGATGGCGCAGGCTCTTCTCAGGCCTGCGCAGGTTATGCTCAGAGTTGGGCTCTTCTCAGGCCTGTGCAAGTTATTCTCAGAGTCTCAGAGATGATGGAAGCAGCCGGCGAACAAAATACAGTTCCACAAAACAACTTATGTGGCTCGTGGGCTGTTCGTCCAAGTACCAGTCGTGTGGCTGGTGTGGCAGTTTACCTCCTCATGAGCTGTTCGTCCAAATACCAGTCTCCCAAAAGGCGAGTGCTACGAAAGGCTTGAATGGAAGTCCTCAGGAGAAGCCATGAAACAGTCTAGGCTGAAATACCAGAATCGACTGAATCTGGCCAAAGCAAAGATGAAGATAACTGCAGACAGACGGAAGCCTTCTGAAAACAAGCCACAGACAGAAGCCACGATACAGATTAAGAGGGAGAACAACAAGCAGCAGCAGTTGCAGACTGTTGGCGGCAAAGCTTCAGACGGAGAACCCTGGCCAACAAACAGATTAGAGTGAAAGACAGCATGACAGATTCAGAGTGTTTCAAAGGGAAAACCTGGCCCACAGTGTGGCAAAGGACGGAGCCTGGCTGAGCCAAACGCAGCAAAATCCGGCAATTAGGCACTGGTGGCTGGCGGATGAAATCAGGTAGTAAATGCGAATAAGCAGTTTTTAGAAAACTTTGGCCTGAACTACCATGATAGAATACCCTATTTTGGGGTAATTGGAAGAGAAGGAAACTCCTTATTACTGATGCATAGTTTGAATTACATAAGAGAGGATCAATCCTATTATAGAGATGGATCACCTAATACAAAGCAAGTACTAAAACGGGAAATAACTTGAACTAAAAGAAACTCATTAAGATTTGACTGAACCACCCTTTATAATATGAAAGACTAGTACCAGAGACAAACAAATAATAACAAATATTCTCTAACATAGATCACCTTGTCTCAACTTATTTGAAGTGCGCAACCACAAAAGAACTGTAAACACCCTTTCAAAGAATTATTGCCACTTAATCCTCCACTCGAGCTACACCCCAAGTTAATCAACATTGTCAGCAGTTATTTCCCTTTTTACATTTTTTCCCATTTTCCTACAACTATGCATCAAGGACTAGTGTCTTGAATTTGTTCGTTGGTATTTTTTCCAATTGTAACACAGCTTAAATCAAATCTTAGGGGCGGTTTGGGTGTTGGATTTTTTAGAAACGGAAGTGAAAATTTTTGGAATTAATTCCAAAAATTCACCGCCCAATGTGAATTACTGTTGGTAATGAAATTTTTTAGAATAAATTCGGATATTGTGTCAAACATAATTTTAAAACTTTAAACTAATATAACTCTCTCTCCCGAACTCGAATTTGTTACATTCTTGGTACTATTATGCTCCTAAATTCGAGCTCTATCAAACAAAATCCTATAAGGGTAGGTAATTTTGAATTTTTGAAGTGGGCCCTACCTATATGACATGTTTCTTGAGGCTCAAATCGATATGATAGGTAACCGTTGAAAAATAATAGAATCTGTAATTTTTAAAACGGTGGTTGGGACCTAGAATTGACAGAATCACGTCATAAGATGATTCGGTGATTTTGGCCGATTCTGGCTTGAAACGGCTTAGAATCAACTTCGAAGTTGAATTTTTAATTCTGCCCACCTTCAAAAACACAAACATAATTCTAATAACTCTAAGCCGAAATTGGTGCGGAATCAAGAGAATCTTAGTACACAAACAGCCCCTTAATATCCGGTCTATATATACTCCTATATCTCAACTTTCAATTCGTTATACTGCTGTAAGACATCTCTACATCCTCATCTCAAGTAGACACGCTCTAGATGTTGATCTTCTAGCGTAATTGGTCAGATAATTATTTTGTCAAAATTTATTTGAGCTTGATTAGAATGTTTCAGTTAAAAAGGATAATCCAGTAGCACAATCACACATTTTGGGAAAAATAGTTTCGTCAACATCCCTGCTTCTCGTTGAACGTAGACAACAGAATTGCAGTCTCATGCGGACACTTATTGACTATCTGGCTTACTAAGGTTCATGTATGGAGAGTGTTTATGGAAAATTTTCCTTGAATGTACATATGTTTCACAATATGTATATATGGTTTCCTCTATTGTTGATTAGTTGAAATTACCATTATAAAAACATGACATCTTCAGGCTTGTTTCCTTTTCTTTCCAGAGCATATTGGGACAAAGACTGCTGTTCAGATTAGGAGTCATGCTCAAAAGTTCTTCTCCAAGGTCTGTCGATGGTTATGCATTATATTCTTTGTATGGATGCATCATCCGACCTATGTTTTTCCTGTTAGGACATTCAGCCTCTTTTTCATCTGATAACGGTATTAAGATTGATCATGAATTTTGAACATTCTACTAGGATGCTTTTTGAAGGAATATGTGTTACATGATTTATATTCTGGATTAGTTCCAAAACTCGTATGAAGATTTATTTACCAAATGAAAACTCATATGAAGAAGATCTTCTCATTAACCAGGTTTACATTAATCACAAATGATTTTTGGATTCTTTTGGACTTTCGTTTGGAACTGCAAGCTCGAAACTTATATTTATCATGGACGGTGATAGGCATGAGAGACTAGTGATGTAAGAACTGATAAAACTTATAATATCTTAGGAAAATATACAGATAGGCATAAGCGACTGTTGTACCTACATCAGCAAAATTTTGAAAATATCTCAAGATGATATACATTTTATTTCCTAGATTGCATTCTCTTGACAACCTCTGCATCATAATTGAACAATTTGAATGCCATAAAACCAATAAATTGCCTGGCAACAGTTCATGTTAGTAATAGCGCTTTTTACCTGTTTTCTGTAGCTTGTAAATTTCTGCATTCTTTGTTAGTTTAAGTTCCTCGGTTCGTTTTTATGATCTCCGTCAGGGATTCCTATACAATGCTTGTACAACAGAAAAGCCATGATATTTTTGCTCTGGTCATATAATATATTCCTGACCTTCTCTTCTATTTTTCCTTTATTTCTCATCCTTTCAGTTTTTTTTTTTGGCAAGAACTTTTCAGCATTTGTCACCCTCTTTGGCTTAGTTACATCTCTAAGATAAACTGAGTGGTCTTCGGATGATTTTTCTTTTTATTGGTGTTAAGCTTAAATATATAGCTCATTCTCATAAATGCTAATATCCAATTGGCCTACCTTTAGTACCTTGTGTTTCCTAAAATTTGGAAGGTTTAAACTAATCCTTTCCTTTCTTTTCTCCCTTTTTCTGCCTTTTCGTGGATAGTTTCATCCAATGTGAATTAAGATGTAAAGAGGCGTGTCTTATACGCTTGTTAAGAAGGGGGTTGGTTTGGCCTTGCAGTGAACAACTGACACAGTTGCCATTGCCAGGCCAAACCAGCCCCCTTTTTTTTTTACATTAGACATTCATTATTATGCTTCAGATATTTTAGTTAACTACTTATCCTAACAGCTTAAGTTGCAGGGGAAGGGACTAATAATTTATATTAGCAACTATGACACTCCCCTAGACCTGCAAGGAGCACACTTCTCCTTGGAATTGAATTCAAAATCTTTGGTTGTTATATTATATGATATAACCACTTCACCTAAAAGCCTAAGCCATTACAGAAAGATAATGCAGAGTGGCTGGTCAGTTTTATGTCCTTTTTTTTTGCATGTTTTATGTCCTTTTTAAATGTTAAGGAAAGTTCAATTATCATCAGCTTATTGAGAAACTGCAACTTTTACTGATATATCCCGTTATTTTCACACTTTAGGTTCACAAAAGCACTGCAAACTCACATTTTGTAGGAGAATTAGAGATTCTAATGGCAGAATTGAGGTGTAAAACCTCATTTTACTCTGGTTAAGTAGCTGAAGCAGGCATTACTATAGTACTAGTAGAATGCCTTAGCCTCAATGTCTAGCCTCCTCTAATTTAGTGCAGTCAGACTCTCAAAATGACTAGCTTCTACAATGTCAAGCCCAGGTTTAAGGTTTCCACATTGCATAAAACTTCTCTCTTGCTTGGGCTGCCAATTAGGCACGCCAAGCCCAAGCCATCTAAGCTTGAGCTCGGTTCACATACATAGTTGTGGTTGGGCTTGGCTCTGGCTCTGGCTCAACCTGAGCTTTATCTAGGAGAGCTCAAGCTCAGCTTGCAAAGAAAAATCGGCTCGAGTTCAAGCTTGAGTTTTGGCTCGACTTGCTTCAAGTTGAGTTGGCCTTTGCTCATGGCTCGAAGTTTTTTAACCCAATGATGGGTGGTTATAATTTAAATGAATTTAATATAAAAATGCTTGATTAATATGAAATGTTAAATTAAATAAATGAAAAATGGTTCTAATAAAATAACTTTACAGAAGATTTATTACTTATTTTTACAATTCTATTTTCTTAAAGATATTTCACATAACTGGATGAAATTTCTTATGTTAAACAAAGAATGTCTGCTTATTTGTACTTAGTGTAGTGCTATTACTGCTCGCACATGTATATGCTCATAGCAAGCTCGCTGATGGCCCATGCCCCCCAGGCATGGGGCCTTCACCATCGATGCAAGTCTTCTGCAAGTGTTCTGCACATGTCGTGTGCTGCAAGCAGTCTTAGCATTTTCAGTATACTGATTTGCTTAAGACGAAAAATGCTTTATATATGATTTCTTTATCTACATTGTATACAACAATATTTATAATCTTTCTTACTAATAACTATAAAAGGTAGAGAAACATTAACAAAAATGGTTAAGGGAAGGAAAGGTGGAAAGATGTGAAGATTCCAATATACATAACCTCCTTCAGTGATTTATCAAAGTCTAAGTTACCCAAAAGAAAATCAAAGTCTAATAATGCGCAATGAAGGTTTTCTAGGAAAATGTAGATAAGTATAAATATATGTGATCTATGTTTTGGTCATTTGTCTGTTGCAATATGGCCATTTTGGAAAATCATGGAAATTTAAATACATAATGGCCTGCTAAAAGGTTGTGTAAATTTATCGTTAAGAAAATAACAAAAAAGGGTTAAGGGTAACTCATATATTTTTTCAATGTTCTTACTCAAAGTGGATGATCCTGTCTTCTCTCTGCCTGTTCCAAATTAATCAAACATATCGGGACTCCCATGATTTATGATCTCTCGTTGTCCATATTGAGAGGTAAGACTGCAGCAAATTCTTTGTTTTGAAAACTCTCCTAAATATAGCTATATCTATGATTAAGAAAGAGCGAAATGCGAGGATCTTTCAAAGTATCCCCACCCACAAGGGCATTCTCTTTTATAGAATGGAGACGGAACTTAGAAATGATGCCACATTCGTTTCCTCCACATCGTCTATACTTGTTTCTCTTCTTAGCTTAAATTGAGATGGAATTTATAATGGTCTTTTGCTTTTCTTTCCTTTGTATTTCTTTCACCCTTGTATTTCCCTACTTGAGCATTAATAATATCGGGGTCTAACTATTTACAGAACAAAATAAACACAAAAAAGGAACATATCACGGGTCACCTTGTACATTCTTTCTCGCTATTTGCATGACTATAGTATGGTTATGTTTGTGAATGTAAGTTCATGTGCAGAGAATGTTGGTGTCACATCTTCAAAGAAATGATATTACTAAAACATATTTTATAAAGAAAACCAATGGATGCCCCAGGAAGAAGGTTGGAGGGGATGCAAGTTGAAAAGACCAAAAAGGGAAGAGGACGACCTAAGAAGGTAAGAATGGAATTAATAAGAAATGGTATGGCTATATCATCTCTTACAAAAGTTATCTACAAAACAGGCTAGAGTGGAGGTGCAAGATATGTGTTGCTAACCCCAAATTTTTGGGAAAAGGCACTTCATGATTATGATTATAATTCTATATGCATATATAAGAGATATGAGTACATTATGATTTTAAAATGATAAAAAATACTGCTGTTTAAGTGCATATACTACTAGCAGTACTTAGTTTAACATAATACATGTTTAAGTAATATAACAAAAGATTAATAACTGAGTAAGAATTTAGGAGGGAAAGGTTGGAGAATTGGAGATAGGGGACTGCATATTATTATCAATACAATGTTATATTTCATTTTGTGTATGTATGTATGTGTATGTATGTGTGTGAGTATGTATGTATGCATGCATGCATACATGTACTGAGCCGACCTTGCCAATTTAGAGCAGAGCTTGAGCTTGGCACTGAGCCGGCCTTGCCAAGCTTGAGCTTGGCGCTTTGAGGTTTCCAAGCCAAGCTATGTATGTATGTAGATGTGATGTGTGCCAGCCTGAGCTCAATTTAGAGCAGAGCTTGAGCTTGGCACTTAGCCGACCTGGCCAAACTCGAGCTTGGCGCTTTGAGGTTTCCAAGCCAAGCTATGTATATATGTAGATGTGATGTGTGCTGGCCTGAGCTCAATTCAGAGCAGAGCTTGAGCTTGGCATTGAGCCGACCTTGCCAAACTCAAGCTTGGCTCTTTGAGGTTTCCAAGCCAAGCCAAGTGCAGCTTGAGCCCTTACCAAGTGGAGCCCAAGCTAGCTGGGCTCCTTGACACACCCCTACATATAGCATACCCTGAAATCTTAGTTTTCCATCTTTTGCTTCTTCAACATGGTAATTGCTTTGCAAAGTATTAATTCGTCAAAGTGTTCTGGTTCAACATGTACCAACTACAAAAAATTCCATTGGAAAATAGGTATTGCTTAAGTGGAGGGTTGCACATGCCAAAGGTATTTTTCTTTGTTATCCTCTTATTGTTTATGTTGGTGTGTTGGTGGAACTCCAGTTTTGGTGTAAAATCCAAGTTTCCTTTTGAACTTTGGATGTGTGCTGGACAATTTAGACAGAAGCTCTGTAAGGATATTTACCTGTAAGGCTGTAACCCTGGTGGATTTAGCTATGCTAGGGAAAACATTGCCTTCAACCAAAGCAGTAATGTTACCTGTTCACTTCATGACCCCCAATCTATGCTTGAGTCTTCTGTCCCAAACGATGAGAGCCTTCTTTTACGTTTAAATGAACCCTTTAACAAGAAAATCCAGAAGCATAAATGCAATAATAATGGAGAATGAAAACTTGATCTAAAAAATGTAATTCTTTTTACGCCAGTTGGAAAAAGAAGCTGTTGTCAAGGGCATGCCTCTTGGACAAGCTTACGACATAGAGATTCCTCCTCCGCGACCAAAGAGAAAACCAAGTAGCCCATATCCTCGAAAGACCACTACAGGCCTTCCTGTCTCCTCAACAGGACCCAAGGATACCAAACATTTAAACAAAACTAAACAGGTGTTGGATTTGGAACATGATCTGCCTGCTGAGGTATGTTGTCTTTCTTTACTGTAATTACTTTCCTACATTCTCGTGGAAGCATCTTATGATCGAAACCTCCTTTTGTAACACCAATGTTTCCTTCTCATGTTTGAACAGGAACCAACTGTAACTGGAACAATAGAAAACATGAACAGTATTTCAGACACAGGAGCTTGCTCAGAAGTCCTTAACCTCTTCAAGGAAGCTCCAAGTGCTTCCTTGTCATCGGCAACCAGAACAGGCTCACTCATAAGCTCATGCCCTTACAAAGAATTCGTCGCACCTGCTAGTGAAAAAAATCTGCGCGCATCAGCTAAAACAGGTTAGGGTTTTAAATTTGGAATTTTAGAAAATACATCTGCTGTCTAGAAGTTGTATAACTAGAAGCATTTTTGGTATAAACATCAAGGACTGGGGCTTTCAGTTAATCTTAAAGCTACATAAAATGCAGGAACAAATGAACTGAAGACGGGAACACTGAACCTATCTCCTACAAAAGAAACAAACAGTAATTATACCTATCCCAAGCTCATCCCCATCCATGTCGTGGACGGAAAATGTAACCCTGCTGCATCCCCCGATATGACAAACAAAGTGCCTGTCATCAACAGATCCAGAGAACCTCATGAAAATCAGAACTCTTTCACCAATCCAACTGTCTCCGTAACAACTGAATCAGTAAGGTCTTCCACTCACCAGTCAATTCCTTTTTTCCATTCTCATTTTCCTCCGTTCCACAACAATTCTGATGCTTATCGATCTCCAATGGATACCTCTTCCAACTTTACGAGTCTCATCATATCAGCCCTCATACAAAACCCTCCAGTCCATGCAGCTGCAAGCTTGGCAGCTTCATATTGGCCATGTCCAAACACTCCTCCGGCTGATATGCTTCTTGGTGGCTTTCCTATGAGACACCCGGGACCACAACCAAGTTTAGCGGCCATGGCTGCTGCCACAGTAGCAGCCGCCTGTGCATGGTGGGCATCTCATGGTCTCATCCCCTTTTGTCCGCCCATGCACCCCAACTTTACCCACAGTCCACCATCCACCACTTTTCCTGTTACACAGGCCACCCAAGCTCCAAACGATAGCAAAGAGCAGATAGCTAAGAATCAGAATCTTATTCGAGAAGATCAATGTATCCTAGATGCAGAACTATCCGCAGCTCGAAAAAAAGCAAGTCCAGGTTCCAAATCGTTTCAGTCTTCAACATCCGAGTCAGAGGATACTGGAGGCACTGGCTCCCCCGATGCTGAAGCAGTGGGAGTCGAGCCAAAGCCGGCACCAAGCACTCATGAGCACGATAAGGAGAAGAAGCCTCGAAAACAGGCTGATAGATCCTCATGTGGGTCTAATACGCCCTCCAGCAGCGAAGTAGAAACTGACATATTAGAGAAGATAGGTGAAGGAAAAGAACCTTCCAAAGACGCTGAACTGAACCACGTTGGTGGAGAACCGACCAACCGTCGGAGTAGAAGCACCGGAAGCAATAATGATTCCTGGAAGGCGGTCTCCGAAGAGGTTGTGCTTTGTATTATTTAGTTTTCATTTTTCTTGATTATTCTGATTTTGGCCATCTAACTTATTTGATGATGGGGCCGAATCACAGCCTTGTTGATCCGTTGGATAATTTATGATCCGATGGGTCATTAATTCTAACTCGTGTCTTTATCTGTGTCAGGAGTGTGCCACGCACACTGAAAATTTTATCCTGTGTCAGCGACGACTGGCCATGTGTTTTTTCTTATAGCCTTCATTTTGTCAATTGTGATTCTGGCCATCTAACCTCTTCACAAAGCCTGTTTTTTTTCTGTGCTAATCAGTCGCAAAGCCTTCTTTCTATGTAAGATAATCATCAATGTGATGGTTCATTAATTCTATTTCGTGACTTTTAACTGTGTCAGGGACGACTGGCCTTTCAAGCTCTTTTCTCGAGGGAAGTTCTCCCACAAAGCTTCTCCCCACCTCATGATGATGCAAGAAACAAGGCGCATTTCAAGATTGTTGCTGAGGAAGAATACACACGGAAGACTTCAAGGCAGGTTGCCGAAGATGACAAGCTGGAGCTGGTGCTGGAGCTTGGCTGCAGAATGCCAGCGGCTTTCCTTGGCAACCTCCCTGGGCATCATCAAGAAGATCCAGTAAAAAGCCGCAGCAACACAGACAAGGCACTGGAGCTGAATGACTTAATGAGACAAGGAAAGCTCAAGAGCCGGAAGACAGGGTTCAAGCCCTACAAGAGATGTTCGGTGGAAGCCAAAGAAAGCAGTAGAGTGGGGAACATCAGTGGCCAAGTTCAGGAGAAGGGGGCGAAAAGGATACGTCTACAAGGCGAAGTTTCTATCTGAACAAAGTCACTCATGGATCCTTCGTCCTTGGCTGAGTTATCTGTAGCTTATACAGTTCCATGTTTGTGTGTCTTTTAGGCCCGAAGGGCATGGAATATGCCATGCATGTATAATAGTATGATTTGCATCCCTGAGAACCATCAAATAGACTGCAGGAACTGGTACTATGGCGTAATGTTATACTTGAGACTCATCTCGGATTTATTTTTAGAACGGTGTTATTTAAACCCCTATTTTACCTATATCCCTCGTTACTTATATACCTCGAATGTAAAATGTAAAACTACTCACTTAAACCCTAATGCTACAAAATATTTTAAAACAACATTGTTTGAAATTTTTATCACTTTGTATACCCCGCCTTTCCTCCCTCCCTCTCTCTAGGTTTCACCCTTCTCAAAAAGTTCTTCGGCTTCAACTCCGGTCTCCCCCAGTTGCTCTAACTGATGGCTCTTCGTCTCCACCAGAAAATTGTTTGATTTCTTTGTAAGTGCCTCCAATCAACGCCTCTAGCTCAAGCTTTTCCTATTTTGTCTCCTCTAGAACCCTAGTTTTTTTTGTGCCGCTATCAACACCTCCAGCTCCAGATCTCCCGCTCTAGCACCTCCACCAGCGACTCCAGATTCAACATTCGCCCTTGCCATTAAAAGGGTCATTTTTTTTATTTTCCTTCTGTTTTGAGACAATAGTTGGATTTACAACAACTACACAACGAATCAGCCAATTTTACTGTCTCATAACTCTCCTGTCTACCACAAGGGGTTCTTTTATTGTCTTGGGTTGGATGGAAATTTAGGTGCTTATGACCCCACAACAGATACATGGAGTGTGATTAACACTAGCATATCATTTGATAGCCCGGTCAGCAAGTGCTTTTTAATTGATTCCAATGGTGAGCTACTATTAGTGTTCTTGGATCAATATGAAAACCCTATTGGAGTTTTAAATTAGACTTTTCTCATGCTAGGTGGAAACGAGTGACAGATTTGGGAGAGCAGACACTAATTGTTGGATTGGAAGCATCTTTTAGTGCTACGGTTGAACCAAGAATGACAAACAAGACATATTTGCCTAAATTTAGTGAACAGTACAACCATGAACTTGTATTTCACCGAGTAGGGTTTGAAAACATTTGTAAGCCTGTTAGGACAACAAAATACATGCATATTTGGATTGAACCAAAAGCAGTTTTATTTGGACTTGACCAGATGACTGGCAAATGCGTATGCTTCATGTAATTCATGTTTGTTGACGAATGACAGAAAAGTAGATCAATCTTATTGGATTTTATAAATTTATCTAAGTATTGGGCTCCAATTGCGAAATTGGAGAATGTCTGAACATTAGATAAGGATATGCATTTCTCATTTTGTGGACATGTCATGAGTTGGCATCTACTCTAATGGCATAGCCATAGTATCATAGATAATTGATTTATGAAGAATTGAGCAGCCTCTATATTTTTTTCAACAGATATTGTTCCCATGTCAATGTGCTTGTTGTAAGCTATGTTTATGTCGTGTTATTTTCTTCATTTTTTGACAGTATATCTCATGATCGAAAGCTGTAATTCCATCTCCTATATGTTAATGATTGTATGCTAATGTTTATATTTTCTGTTCTTCATTGTATGTACATTCTTGGCATATATTGTTATCTTTTAGTCTTATCAAGTTATATATCTTTTAGCATCTAATGATTAATAATGTCGTCATTTAGGATCTTAACGCTTATTGCTTGAACCTGACATAATTCCAACAGTTTTGCATTGTAGAGCACTTTTATCCTCCTGTATATATAGTTGAATCTGTGAAGTTCCTGATTCATGTCTTGCAAAGCAAATTGATCCTCTTCTGTCTTTAATACTTACGTGTAATGTCATGTTTGGTTTTTGCAAAAAAAATTAGTTTTGCAAATACAAATCTTTTGTATTTTGCACTTGTTATCTTCCTATTTTGTTCTATAAATATATTCGTAGCAAAAGGCGTAATTAATGGCAGGTATTTGAATCGTTTTTTGCTCTGAAAAAATCTCAAAGGACCAAATCTCATTCTTACTGCACAATTTATGTTGTGATTATTTTGAGTGTTCTAATTCTCTTTATATTTTATAATTATGTTAGTAGTGGTATTATGTATGCATATATTTGCACTAATTAAAGACCTATCAAGTAATATTGAGGCTAACCTTTGCTTTGATTCTCCATACACTAGATGTTGAGGACATACCCAACAACATCAAATAGGAGGCGATGAGCTAAAGCAAAAGATGGAGTTGCTGATGATCAATTAGACGCAAATCCAAATGCACAAGAATAGAGACAAGAAGTTGATGAAGAAACTATTGCCATTGAGAGAGAACAACAAGGCCATGTAGGGGAGGAGGAGGAGGAGCAGGAGGAGGAGGAAGAAGGGCAAACAGTGGAGGATGAAACTTATCCTTTCTCTGGAGGCCCTATAGAAATGACAGTTTTAAATAATTACTAGACTCATGTTTCAAAAGATATATGAAAAAGTAAGGTAAGTTGATTTACCTTAAAACCTTTAGTGAATGCTTTCATTATACACAAATTTTTTTAACATAATTTATAATACTTTGTATAGGACCGTGGACCTCTCCGATGTGTACATCATCATAAGAAGCTTGCTGAATGAGATTTGCATGATAGTTCAATAACGTCATTGATAGAGTCTAGCGGCTTGTATCCATTGACGGACGTATCTTACAAGACCATTAATAGGATGTGGATCTCGTCATTGGTTGAAAGGTGGTATCCGGAAACCAATATTTTTCACATGCTATTTGGAGAGATAACTATCACCTTGAATGATGTCCAACAATTGATAGGGATTCCAATAAGAGGGCAAGCCATGGTGACCCCTGACTTTAATAGTAATGAGTTGGTTGATTTATGTATTAACGCCCTAGGAATTGATAAAGAAGAAATTGAAGATCAATTAAGCAAACGCAAAGGGAAGGGCTTGCCATTGAATTGGTTGTGGGATACATTTCGACAATTGCCAAAGGATGCTACCCAGGAAGATATTGATTGTGCCGCTCGAGCTTATATTCTATATTTGTTATAGTGCACAATCATGTGTGATAAATTAAGAATGAAAGTTTCGGCTAAGTACTTAAATTTACTTATGAACATAGATAGCATTGTCAAGTATGCATGGGGAGCAGCTGCCCTTCCATTTTTATATCGACAATTGGGGATTGCATCAAGAATAGAAGCACGGCAAATCGGTGGCTATCTTATATTGTTGGAGGTATGATGGCATTTGTTTTGATATTTATTATTTGTTATTATATCACATATTGCTTAGAGATATAATAATAGATTTTCTTATATTGTAGGCATGGTCCTATGAACATATCAAAATTGATAGATCAGTCCCCAATGTGTTGTATGAAAAGGGGCAACCACAAGCCTTACTGTGGAAGGGCAATATCTCACAACCAAGAATTCCTGCTCATAAGCTTATTAAATTCAGGGAGGCGCTTGATCATTTAGATGCACAAGAAGTATAATACGTTAATTTCAGTTTTCATTAGTTGCAATTATAACAATTCTCTAGTAAGATGATAACGTCCATGTGTATTGCTCCATAGGTCATATGGGATCTATATAAAGAAGAACGGGCGCATTATCCACAAGCTAGTAATTCATTGTACTCGGGGTTCCTTTTTTGTTTTCAAATTAGGGAACCCCATAATCCTGCAAGGGTACTAAGACAGTTTGGATTCATCCAAACAATCCCTCCACCACCACTGCAGCCAATACCCAAAGGTTTTAGCAGGGGTGCGCACCGAAGGGGTACAAGCTTGTGTATGATGTAAACATAAATATTTGTAAGCAGAACAGTAGACATGCATTGCCTTCCAAAGAATGTGGAAACCTCAGTAGAAATCTATGGGATTGTGCACCTGATTACATTCAGTGGTATAAAACAGTGTCACACCCCGTGATGCAAAATCTAAATGGCCAAGTTTATACATTGGACTACACAGCCCAGTAGACAAATGAAGAAGAATGGGTAATTTTGTTAGTGAATTATTGATGGGTACTTCTATATATATATATATATATATTAATGCTTTACATTATGTAACTTGTCCACAAGAAAAAAGCAATTGCCTTGTTAAAAGACTCGTTGACGGCTCTTCAAGACAATGAAGGGAAGAGAAAAGTAAGCTTAGCACTTGAAGAGCTCCTTTATGATGAACTTAGTCCAAGTATCAATGACACTGGAAAAAAAAAAGGCAACTTGAATTAAAACTAAAGTAGTGAAAGGAAAGGGAAAACAGGTTTCTAAATAGCCTCAAATTGTTTGAGTTTATTGAGACACTTTAATGTCGGTCGTTTGTTAGAGGCATTTATATTTCAGTCATTGAGACATTTAAATTTCATGTTCTAAGACATTTTATACTATGTTGAGACATTTCAGTGTTTGTATATTTTGAATGATAGTCGTTGTGACTTTGGATAATTGTTGTGCTACTATAGGTTATTTGTATAGTTTGAATGGTAATAGTTGTGACTTTGGAACTCTTGCAACATACTTCACATAAGAACCCCCATTAATCAAGGGAAGCAAAGTAACAAAAAATCATATGATGGGCATGCAAAGAGAGGCTGATTGCACTCAATGATACACTATACACCATTTTAGAGCTACTGTCTTCAAGATGGCAGGGGGTACCTGTCACACCCGGGGTTTTCAAAATAAATTTTATAAAATTCAAATAAAAATTCTGCAATATAACGGCTGTAAATTGGTGAAAATTGACGAAAATACGAAACCTGTGAAAAACATTTTATAATTTCTCATTCATTTATACTACATCCATCTCAACACATTCTTTTCAATTCAAAACAATGATAAAACCACACTAAAACATTCAAAGCTCGCAAATCTTTCATTCCCCGGCATGACTAACGATCGAAAGACAAAATTTGCCATGGCCATGGGCTTTCAATGTATTTTTCCCAGGCGTAGCTAGGTACAAGTTCCATAACAGTCGAAAGTAATAATACAGTCCGTGTACAAGTCCAAAATTATACATGTAAAAGCGCTCACCTCACTTAATACATGTATTTCAAAATTTATTTACAACAGATCGTGGCATAAATTAATCAAGGAACAATAAAGTCAAAAGTCGGCCTGCACTCCAAAAAGTGTATCCTCAAATGCTACACGGCTCTCGAACTAGGTCCCACAGAAGTCCCTGGAGTGCCTGAGGATTAGAGACAAGGAGAACATGAGTATTTTCATACCCAGTAGGAGAAACAAAATCAGTGAACCATAAAAGTTCACACCAAAGCTGCTCTGCAAGACAGTAGCAAACCAAGAACCAGGAGAAGACAAATACAAACTCCATCAGAGTACTACAATTCCTCTGAGTTTTCCAATCTTACAAATTTTCTTTTCACCTTACGTATAACTAGACACAACCTGGTAAACTCTCATACCCACATACGTACTACTTACACTTACAATCTTACGTTTATTAAATTGCACTTACACTCGACGAACAGAACTAATTAAATCTCAATTAGCTCTACTGTCGAAAGGAACAAATGCCACTAGGGCTTCACCTTGACCTTCGGGGAGAAACCTACGCTCTAAAAGATTCCGAAGGCAAAGTACACCGGTGCTCATGGGGCACGGGATCAAACAGGTAAGAGTAGATCCATGATACTACTTACCTGAGCGCGCAAATGCCCACTCTTTGGGGCCATACAGGGCCAGCAAGGGCCTAAAAATGGCAATTAAGGCAGGAAAACTTACAAAGCCACTCTTGGGCAGAAACTTACGATGCCACTCTTGGGCAGAAACTTACGATGCCACTCTTGGGCGGACAACTCACGGTGCTCTCAACAGAGCATCAAAATCCTAACTTACACCAACCTTACCTCCAGGGTATGAACTATGTTAATTTTATAGGTGAAACTGACCGTCCGTCAGTCATCAACCAAACGGAATTTAATCCGTCAAACTAGCTAAGGACTCACTCTTATTATCAACTACATACTTTAATTATGTTGCAGTTATAGTTTATACGTCATGCAGATACCAATATAATGGTACCTTTACTTATGGCTTAAGTCTAAGCTTCGACCCTAAACTGCCTATTTACTACACCTTAAAGTCTTTGCCTCACTTATTAGAAAATCGAATCAGTCGAAACTGATCGTCACTTATTAAGCATACGTACATCATCTGCACATGTGTAACTACTCATATTTCTGAACTATACACCACACATGCATCTTACAACATGCTTTATGACCCTTATAGCATGAAAACATAATTCTTACCTAAGCATAACGACCACTCATGCAATTAACAAGAAATATAATTAATTAACAGGTCCTCTGCTCATCTAACTATCCAATTCGAGTATAAGTCATCAAGTGCCTACGATTAATCTACTAATTAATACACAGATAATTTTAAATTACACACATATGGCCATTAAAATTAATCTCTGCACTTAATATCCTCCGCATTAAAATCCATCTAAGCATCATGCAACTAGACATCTTAATCCTAGCATGCGTCCTATCAGAAAAGCACGCTAGAGTGAATTTTTAAGGTTCAAAGTCTCCTACCTCGTCGACTGGGCCAAAATTGATGTCAGAGTGTACTACGTAGGCCGTGTTGGTGTGTACCCAGCAGCCCACGCACCCTTACACTACAAGAAATAGCCTTGGGAGGAAGCTGCAGAGCGGGTCTCCAATTAGCGCCCGCAGTTAAGAACGTCTCCCACACCCCCCCGCACTGGCGATTTAGATGCCTGCACGCCCCAGAAGAGCTTAGGTCAGCCCAATAACATGGGTAAAACATTGTTATGGAGGTGGTCTCTAGCCGTTGGCAAGGTGGAATGGTTGCTAGGCGACTCCCAGAGAATTATTCTAATGGATGAATATGCAGAGATTGCTAAATAAAATTTAAGCGGAAAACAAAATATGCAAGGAGATAAATCAGAATTTGAGGTGGGAAACATGGCGTTGGAACCGGCGGAAAAACGGATCAAAATGCAACTTTCGCCCGTCCCAGAAGTGGTTTGGCCCAAACAGAGTAAGTCTGCGAGGAGC
This sequence comes from Saururus chinensis, assembly GCA_035235625.1. Classification (NCBI taxonomy): domain Eukaryota; kingdom Viridiplantae; phylum Streptophyta; class Magnoliopsida; order Piperales; family Saururaceae; genus Saururus; species Saururus chinensis. The sequence continues at coordinate 29,528,397 of CP141147.1, forward strand.
CGTTAATCGGATTGAAAAATCCGATTGCATGGCATCCCACTCGTCACCCCAAGGATTGGCAGGGTGGTCGCCGGCCGGAAAGCAACTCACGGGTCTACAGTCGCCCAAAGGGTCGGCGGAGTAGTCGCCGGCCGAAATCAGCTCACGGCAACAGCTCCGTCGGCCACAGTAGTGATTCAGCCCAGAGTGAAGGGATTTCCCCCAAATCAGTCCGCGATGAAATTGCTGGGGGAAGGCTAATCGAAGCAAAATTGGAGAAAGGAGTTAGTACCTCCTGGATCGTGGTGGTTAGGCTGTTGCTCCGGCAGATTCCGGCGGCTCACCACAGCTCCGGCGACGCTTCGCTCCAAAAACATAGCTTTCCCAATTCCGCCGGTGAGTTGCTGTGCAGGGGAGAAATGAAGGTGGCCAAAGGCGCCGCGACCCGAGCCACCGTGACCGGACAGTCGAAGTCCGGCGAAGGCGAGGCGGTGGCAGGACACTGGGGGAGAGGAAGCTCACTCTTCCCTATCGGCGGAAACACTGTGCAGAACGCAAAACGCGATCTGCGTTTTGCGTTCTGTTTTATATTTTCTTTTTTTTTTTAAACGCGCACATCTAACTTGCACGTCCCCACTTCTTCTTCAAGCGTGGAAACTCCCGACACACGCAGAACTCCCCCTAAGAACACGCCTTGACCCCACAACTTTACATTAATCTAAGAGCCTTAATTTAAGGAGCGAGTTTTTAAATTAAGCTCCGCAACCTAAACCTACGCGTTTAAGCTCTTGAAAACGTACAAACTTTTTCTGCCTACGACCGAGGCTACACACAACACTAACACATAATAATCGAAAAAAAAAATAATAAGGAAGCTTAAGACACTAATTAATTTCCCAAGAAGCAAATAAATAACCACTAAAAAGTCGAGGTTATTACAGTACCCCCCGCCAAATTGAGCTTAAAATGGCGGGTGGTTATCGGCCCCATAACATTCTTTGAAAAATGGTGGGGGGTGCACCCTGCCACGAAGAAGACAATAACTCGAAGAAGTTACTATCTTCAAGTTGGCAGGGGGTACCCCCCGCCAAATTGAGCTTGAAGTGGTGGGTGATTCTCGGCCCCGTCAAGTTCTTTGAAAAATAGCAGGGGGTGCCCCCGCCATGAAGAAGATCATAACTCGAAGAAGTTATTGTCTTCAACTTGGCGGGGGGTATCCCTCGCCAAATTAAGCATGAAGTGGCGGTTGTTATCGGGCCTGTAACATTCTTTGAAAAATGGCGGGGGTGCCCCCCGCTACGAAGAAGACAGTAACTCGAAGAAGTTATTGTCTTCGAGTTGGTGGCCCGCCAAATTGAGCATGTAATGGCGGGGGTCTTATACCCCGTCTAGTTCTTCGAAAATTGGTGGGGGGTGGCCCCCGCCACGAAACAAATAGTAACTCTAAGAACTTACTATCTTCAACTAACTATTTGAAGTGAATTAACTCATCTAGTACATATATAGGAATCTTCCAATTGTATCCAAAATATCATAAACATCTATCCAAAACTATCACATAGTGAAACTGTCTGGTTCTTAAGTTAGGATTCCACTGTCGGCTCTCAAAAACTATCACATAGTAAAACCGTCACAAACAATGGCAGAATGCTACCACATGGACGCATATCCAAAACTTGATCCTTATCTAACTTTTCCCAAGCATCAGCAAGTGGTTCATGATATCTTCTCCAAACAGCTGCAATAGGAGGCACTAGGGAATTTTGTATAACATGGACTCCTACAAAATGGTTTCCGTTGACATGTTTCATACAAAAATTTTTTGGCTTAGTGGCAGGCGTTATTCTAAAGGGGAATATAGTCATGCAAATGTGATTTGAAAAAAGAAGCAAAAGAACACCGTAGCATGTTCATCCAATTATTAGGTGGTGTCACATCTCAGAAGAAGGATAAATTTTCTATCAATTCATCAATCCTCTCATTTTCACCAAAAAATAATAGCATATTTGGGTGTATGGGTAGACAACTCATATACAAGATGTGCTCTTACCTTTCTCCATCCAAGCTCACCCATTCCTAAGACAACAGAGATTACATGGAACCCACAATGTCCATCTGCAGCAACGTCAAAAATGTCCTTGATATATGGATAAATAGTAATATGAATAAAATTCAAATATATTTTTTTGACATTACTTTGTTTTAACTTCTTCGATATCTTCAACTTCTTCATCCCTGCATTTTGTTGAGTTTTTAACTCTGCTACAACATATTCAAAACTAGAAGGATTTCGCTTAGTAGATTTATTGTGCTTCTTTTTACTACATTTGGGCCTTCCACATGACTTTGTGGGCATTGAAGGCATATCCAACTAGTTTGATTTAGGATCTACAATATCCTTACATTGTGATAATATTTGAGTTTTAACCTCATCACTGGCCATATCAAATCGAGTGGATATTTTCTATAAGTACCCCAAAAGCTTATGTTCCATTGATGACCTACTTTTGCCAATGACATATAATGTTTGCCAATGTTCATGAATTTCATTCAACAGCATTGAGCGGCCTTGAAGTAGCCATTCTAACAATTGGTGTTTGCATGGCAGACCATGTGTATTCCTTATTTCATGTTGACAGTCTGCTTTCAAAATGGGGTAGTGCTCCACACTTTTCTTTTCTTCATCTATTATATCCAATACAACCCTTGACATTAATCCAACCACCTCTTTGTAAAACGAAATTCTATAACGGTGACATCACTTGAACCTACTTTCCTCAAAAGATTTCTGTATTTAAACATGTTGCAGTTGGACAACTTCATCATTATTCATGTGCAAAATGGATGAAGAATGTTCACCATTGAAGATGCCAAACCACTTTTTAGTTTCGCATGCATGCTTTCAACTTTATTTGTGGTTTTATTGCCAAAATGTATGTATTTATCAGTCCAAGCTCCAACAAATTGCTCCTTATGTAGTTGTAACCATATAGAATTAAGATATTTTAGCACATCTTGAAAGTCATTGTAATCAATCTCCAACCAGCGTAACAATTCTTCATAATCATTTTCTGTGGTTGAATAGACAATAATATTTCAATAGTGCAAGAAATGAACCCAAGTTTCCTCGGTATCAAGCGCTTTACTACAGTTCCGCATAATCCCTGTACAAATATGCCACAAACAAAGTAAATTCTTTGAAGATGGGAAAACCAACTCAATTGCTATCATGAGTGCTTTGTCTCTATCTATGACAAAAACTAAAGGCAAATCAGTTTCATTAAACAAGGACTTAAAATTCTCCAATGCCCATACATATTCACTCACATTCTCAAATGAGATAAAAGCAAAACATGTAAAAAACGATTTATGTGTCAATGTCATGCCAATTTTGGATAGAACGGGAGTCCATATCTGTTGGTTTTATAAGTGCAATCCATAACAAACACATGATGAAAAAAATTTGCTAGCTAAACTGATAATGGATGAGCAAAAAATATTGATGTTACTGTATTTGTGTCCTCATCCTTCTTATAGTAGCACACATACCCTGATTCCTCAATTCGTTTCATCAACTCTTGTAGCACAGTTCTACCCTCTCTTTGAGTTAAAGACAAATGACTACGAACATTGTAAATTGTTTTCATAGTTGTACAATTTGTATGGTCTTCTTCCTTCAAAGATAGCAAAATTTGTTGAGGTTTCAACCCTACCTTTGACAAATTCTTCACAATTTCTATCTCTCTTTCTTTCAGACAACCAACATATGCATATCATTCTCCAAATTGCCCAAGGGGGTGATTGTGATTACCATAAATTACTTTCAATTTCCACCCAACAACATCGTCAATATACATTTCCCTTGCTTATAACTTGAACGGGCATCCACATTTCTTTATGATTGTTTGTCTACTATGAATATTCGACTTGCGCTTTTGAATGATACTTCTTTTGTAGTAACCCACCCTTTTACAAGCTAAAGTAACACATGGTTTCCGCTTTTGGGCATCCGATTTTAGAATTATAAGCATTGTACCATGCCTCATACAAATTTCTTTGGCCCATTTTATTAAAGCATCTCGTGATGGGAACACCTGCAAGTTGATAAAAAGATATTAATCTTGACATTTCTTCAATTAATATGACATATTTCTCACAACATTTACAATTCATGATTTTACCTTATCATCAGAAAACACAAAAGATATATCAATATTTAAGATGTCGCCCTGGCTTTGGCCTTCTCTTTTAGATACAACTTGTTAACAAAGAGTTGCATTATAAGATTTACATTTCACAACATTAAAAAATACCAAAATTCTTTGCATTGCTCTTCATTTTTCTTTTTAGATAGAAAAATGGTCTATACCTCCTTAGAAGACTGGTTTTCTACCTCACTATATGGTTGATTCACCTCTATTTGTTTCAATGAACATGGAACAATCTCATCTATTTCTTCATTTGAAGCCATACACCCACTATTTTTTATAATAGATGATATCAAATACATAAATGATGAAGATTCACCAGTAAGATGATCCATTCTTGATTGACTTAATCAATAAGCTATAGTCACCTAAAATGACACAACATAAGGGCAATGAAAACCTAGGATGATTATAAATAGACAAATAATACTTGGCAGGCATTAGTCCCTGTGAATCTAAGTATATTATGTTAGGTTATACTGCCTTGCCATAGAGCTAACAAAAGTTTTTAGCCCATCAATATATATTTTTGTACTTAGACGTGGGTTGTCCCCATGTAGATAATCACATTGTGGCGGGGTTTGCCCTCCACAAGTATACTAACTGAAGTTTTTACCTAATTAATACATGGCAGGGGGTGGTCCCCGTGAAGTGAAAAATAATCTGGCAGGGGCTAGCCCCCACCAAAAAAATAGCAGAAGCTTTCTTGCCTCCAAAAATGTTCTGACAGAAAAAAAAAATGCGATTATCATGTCTCTGGAAGTGTAAAGACGCCATTGATGAACAAAGGAATAAAACTTACAAAAAAAGGTTCAACTGGTGGGTCACCAGAGCTTTTTAATCATCGCTGGAGCTGCAGTATACACCAGCTGATATAATACTCGCTGGTGGGCAGTAGCTATAATGCTCGTCGGCGGCCCTTGAGGAGGAGAAGAAAGTAAAAAACCTCTTTCTTTAGGTTAACTCGTGTGGGGGAGTTGTGGGGGAAAAAAAGAAAGGTAAATAGGGGATAAAGGAGTAAGTCAGTGGGGGAAAAGTGAGGTATAAACATGGAATATGTACCTATATCGGTGGAGACCGATACGGCTACGGGGGGTGGTACGCCCTCACCTCATATATCGATATGTATCGGCCGTATTGGATCAATACAGCTGATACGTATCGATACCATATTTAAAAAATAATTTTTAAATTCAAAATAATATTTTTTTAATTAAAAATAATAATTTTTTTAATTTATTTTTTGAATTTTTTCTTAAAAACAAAAACACAATCTAAACCCAACTTCTTTGAAAGTTTAAATTTTTATTGTATTAAAAATAATATTTTTAAAATTATATGAGATCAATACGGGTATGTCCATACAATTTACATAATTATTTTTTACATATAGTGCTTTACAAATATATATTTATTTAAGCATATAACTTAGACTCATATTAAGCATATTATTTATTTTTAAAATAAACTAATTTTAGAGCATTTAATATGGGAAAGAATGAGTAATAATTTGTATGGGATGGAGAGCATAATAGTGTATAGTTCTAAATGTACCATTTTTAGAGTACTTGTATCGGTTGATATGGTATTATATGGTCTTATCATGCTCTAAAATAAGTATTATAATGATATAATATTAGTTATAATATTTTTTATGTTTATAAAAGGGTTTATGCCCATTTCGGCACGTACCAAGCGTATCATCGGCGTGTACCTATATCCATGATCATCAATACTGTCATCCGTATCGATACTACCTTCCATGGATATAAAAGTAAAAAAAAAATCAAAAATGTTTACTATTGTTTAGGGGATACAGAGAAAAAACAGGGGTTTAAATAGTCAGCTTCACCTCTAAGATTGTTTATGCCCTAGATGTTTAAACGACACGTAGATACTGTTGCAAGTAGCGGAAGCAATGTGATTATTTTCTCTAATTCAAGCGGTATGATTATCGAGTTGGAATAAACTGACCATTTCTTGGGCTTTAGCAGTGTGTCTCATGATCAAGTTCGTCAAGTTCGGGATTAAGCTTCAATTCAGTTGGTGGTCATTTCACCGGGGATTGGAAAATTTCTTTTGAAAAGATTCAACTGAAGGGGCTGCATGAGAGCCTAATGCAGCTTAAGGGGGGTCTGAAGCAGCTCAACGGGGAGAGTTTTTCAGTCCCTTACTTACTATGAGCCGAGCATGAGGAATGTACGTGGAACTTTTATTTTTAAGATTGACATGAGCCGAGCATGAGGAATGTACGTGGAACTTTTATTTTTAAGATTGACAGTACAGACATTAGTGTATATTAAAGTCAATGCACTAGTATATGGGTCATCAATCTTGAAAATAAATGCTCCACAAGCATTCCATACACTAGGCTCATTGTAAGAGTAGAGCATTAGAAACGCATCCCAACTCGAAGGGGCTAGGGCACCTTGTCAGGAACTTTAATCAGTCCTATGAGGTCTAAAAATTAACTTATTAATCAAACCCATATCCTAAAAATTCGCTTGGCTTAAAAAACAAAAAAGAAAAGTTAGGACGAACCCCAAATGGCAATATATTCATGTCTAAAAATTTTGCCCAATGTCCAACTTGACATTTTTTGGAGAATTTTGATAAAATTCAGAGATTTTTATCGCTATGCTCATGATCCTTCATCCACTTGAAATATTTTAGCAGTACGGTAACAAGCAGCAAACTGCATAAAATTTCCAAGACTTGAAATTTGACCTTAGGCAAGAACTCTACATGGGGCCTTTCTTTGCATTTAAAAGAACTTTTGAGGCAACTTCCGTTTTACATCTTCAGTGTATTACATTACGGACAAGGGGTAGAAAGTAGAACTTAACGGCTGTTCTACAGAGTGCCAAAATAGCAGGCCAGTGTATTAATGACTGTTTCTTTGACTCGTGTTCGTCGTGAAGCCAATGGCATCGCCCTTGTCTAGCTTGTCATGTCCAATCTATCAGATTATCGGTTTCAGATTTGGGACGGTGAATTTCCCACGTTTGGTTTGCATGCGGTTGTAAATGATGTCAACTCTTGTGTTTTTCTTATTAAAAACAAAAGGGCAAGGGAAATGAGGAGCATGTAAAAGGGACCCACGGATACCAGTTTAAGTAGATTTGTTTATCTTACAAATATGTTCAATAAAAGAATGGAGATCTTATTTACATCAGAAGTCTTCTGTACACAAATGCATATTATTTACAATTCGCAGCAGCCTTTACATGTAGGTGGACTGTTTCTAAGGAGACTCTTTTAAAGCTCTCGTTCAGTTTTGTTTCATATTTTCATGGGTTAAACCAAATTTAACAAGTTTCATTTTATATATTATATGAGAACAAGCTCCCTTTGAGATAAGAGTATCAGCAGGATTTATTTAGGGATACCCGGGTTCAGGGCAGCAGATTTGTCTGCCATTTCAGACTGACTCTGATGTGCTCGCAAGGTGATAATATATCTGTATATTCTCTGCTTGTCTGCATCAGAAAGTGAAAATGGTGGAGTCAGTGGCAGAGAAGTTGCTTCTTCCAGAATGAACGAGAGCAAAATTGCTGCTTTAGAGTATAAAGATGCAGCACTCTTCCAGTTTCCGATGAGCTCATCCGCCTGAAATCATAGTACAAATCTGATTAAAAATATGATTACAAAATTACCTATGCAGTAAATGCGAGTAGCTACAAGGCAATAGAGTCTTTTGATGTAGTCTTATAATAATCAATAACTACAGTAAAGTCAACATACTTTAAAAAATTACAGTGATTATAAATGCATTTATGTGAACTAAAGTTACTCATTAAAGGACACTAAGATATAGAGTAAATAAACCATCAGATGATTTTCGTTATTGAGATTAAATTCATTAATATTCAAGTGACTTAGAATTTTATTTAGACATTTAACATCATTGCATTAGACCCAACCACCTATATTAGAGATGGTTAAGCGACAAAATGCAAGTTAGTATATTTAGAGAGACATACACAGCGGGAGAAAATAACCATTATAAGAAGACTGCTATATTTAAAGCTGTAATTAGCATGTCACAAGTATAACAAAAATTAACAATAAAAAATTTTGTTCAAGCAATTTATCCAAGAACTCAAGCTAAATGAGTGATGATAGTCAAGAGGATTGCTTACAGCACCACTTTTTCCAGCCAGGATTGCCGTTTGAAAAATAATCTCCATTGCATCGGGCATCTCTGCTGTACCTGAAACATTAATCAAGTTTTCAACTTGTAATACAAAAAATGTCCAACTACACACACATGCAAGCGTGCAGAGAGGGAGAGGGGGAGAGAGAGAGGGAGAGGGCGAGAGAGAGAGAGGGAGAGAGAGAGAGAGAGAGAGAGAGAGAGAGAGAGAGACCTAACCATCAATTGTCCGAAGATAGTTAGATATCTTTTCTGCCTGATCAAATGCGGTAAGAAATCCTTGCTGAGCCCATGAACAAACCGAGACAGGGCTATCAAAGTCCATGCCTTCAACTAAATTCAGGGATGAAATCACTTCATGCTGATCAAATGAGTCCTTGTCAGCTGGAGAAATTTCACTGCTGGCACTCTCTCTAGAAGAATCCAACCAAGAATGACAAAGACAAAGGGCTTCCTTCCACACAGCTAAAACTACAAGTTCCACTGAAAATGACTCCAAGTGCATTCCTCTCTGAAGCTGGTTTTACACAACTTATAGAGTTCAAAAGGAAAAGAAAATGAATGCAAAAAAAACGAAGACATAACAGCAGGTCTTAGATAGTTACCTTTTCCTGTGCTAGCATAGAAAGAGCCACTATGTATTGATGAATTAAATGAAATCTAAGTGAAGGATGAAGTGAAGATCGTCCTAGCACTACTCTTGATTCAGCTGATACTTGTACTGTCTCTAATGGAGCAAGCCCATGGCTTCTTCGAGTTCCAAAATCAGAGATAATATGGGGTTCCAGATTCTGCATCAAAATAGGTAGTGCCTTGTCTGGTTTTTTATTTAGGCAATCAGAATGCCTTGCTGCAGAGCTACCTATAACTGATGTCTCAAGGGAAGATGACAGAGTTTCCATAGATGAGAAATGGGCATTGACAACAACATACTCTCGTTCAATCAACTCCAGTGAATCAGAAACTAGACGACAAACATTGATGGTGTTCAGCCAAAAAGTAATATAATATTAGCACAACTGACATAAAACATGAAAGGAAATGCAATATCATGTTGAAATTACCCATGCCTGAAGGCCACTTATCCATAACTCCAGTTTTCGCACTTGCTTTGACTGATGAAGTCGAGGCATCACCATCACCAGTGTTCTTTCCTTGAAGAGATGATTTTGTTCTTGTGTGGTGATTCATATTCTTGGACTCAAGCTTCTCTACACATATATTTTCATCAGTACCCATATATTGCCCTAAATGGGGAACTCCTTCTAAGGTGCAGAAGGCGACTCCTGTATCTAATCGAGGAGGTACATCCAAAGCAAAATGCAGCTTCTCATCTGATAATTCATCCTGTTGACCGGCGGAAGGTGAAGAATATGGAACTTCCATTGACAGCCTAAGCTCATGTTAACCAAGAAAGGTCAGTGATTCATTCAAACAATCTCTGATAACTGGGATACACAGAGAGAGAGAGAGAGAATTCAACCTTTCACACATGAATCTGTGGTTGAAAAACTCCTCAAATGCTAGTCGCTCCACTGCAAACCAGCAAAGTTCAAAACATAATCAATAATATTAATCTAGCATAGGGCTGCCAATGATCTCGGATTTGCCAAAATATGAATTGGAGTTCAACACGAAAAACATAAACAAATGACATCAAATTTAAATTGATAGAGTCCTCCTTAAATTGGAATCCGAAAATTTCATTCTTTGGGCTTTCTTCAGGTATTCATTTAGAAATCACCTTGTTTTTGTTCAAATTAATTTTAGTTAATCATATACTACCAATACTATTGTGATTCAACTGCTCTTGAAAAATGGGACCCCTGAAAAGCCATTTTTAGTAAGCTTGCTTGGAAACATGAAGCATATTGCAACAATTGGATAACAGTTTGTGCAGTCGTCATAGTGGAATAGGGTGTTTGCTTGCCACAAATATCACGTGTCAAGCCCTTGCACGGCCATTTCTCTTACTAAAGAAAAGAAGTGGTAAATCAAATCCTTGATTTTTTACAGGGCAAAGTCAGAGGGATGCTGTACATGAGTCAGGCAATTTAAGTTCTACACTAGCCAAACTTTGGAAACCAAAAGTCCGACCAAATTTGCAACACTTATACTCGGATTTTTGGCCTCCCTAACCAGCCCTAATCATGAAAGTGAAAGTCCAGTGATCTAATGGAATGAATACGTGTATTTCAGGATGTAATCCCATTGTACTTTACTAGCATCCAACTGCACCATAATTTTTCCTTTTTCACACAAAAAATATAAATTTCCCACATGCATCTTCATATGTAACTTAGCCCCATTAATCTCATTATGGGTAATCTCGTTTACTTTAAAAATAGAATTCGCAAGGTCTGATTTACCCGGGTTTTGACGTAAAAGGCTTCTACACAGGTCAACACAGTCAGGATGCAATTCTTCCAATATACCTTTTGGAAATTTCAGCTCACTTGAAGCCAAAATATTCTGGAAAAGCTGTAGAAAAAAAGGAGAGAATATAAATGTGTTAGGTGTTTTCCTCCTTAAGTGACCATAGAAGATTTTCAAGAAGAAAGAGTTATTGTAAAACCTGGAATTGGCTATTCCCATCAAATGGAGGTTTTCCTGTCACCAGCTGGAACAGAATTGCTCCAACACTCCACAAGTCTGCCTGAAACATCATTCAAAGAGCTGTAGAAAAAAAAAAGATTTGTATTTATTTAGGTACAAAATTAATTCAAGTCTTTAGCACCTTCGCATCATATTTGTGGTTCTGAATGATTTCTGGAGCCATATATAGTGGCGAGCCACATAATGTGTCAGCTAATCCTTGAGGTGTCAAATATCTGGTCCGATCATGTAAACAGAATATAAGTCAGATCAGAAGTCAGAATGATATCACATGAGGAGCTAAAAGAACTATTAAGTTACACCAAACCAAACATTAAATCATAGCTGTGTTGTTTTATGTGGCAGAAAAACGTGCTGATGATTTTACAAAAACTAATTTTTGTACTTAATTCACTTGCACCTTGCAAACCCAAAGTCTCCAATCTTCAGGACAGGAGTTACATCACAAGCGGATAACAGAAGGTTCTGCATTTTCGCGTAGTGTGAATCAGATAAAACCAAGCAAATTGATCAAAAGGTCAATGCTCACAGTATCAGATGGAAGACGAAAAATCACTCTTAAAACAAGCATACACCAGTAAACGAAACAAAAGTACAAATGACTAGGATAGCATAAGAAATTCTTACTTGTGGCTTCAAATCTCTGTGTATGAGATTGTTTTCACGAAGAACTTGCAATCCTGAAGCTACATAAGTCATAAAAGCGTATGCATATAAATATAGCATAAGAAATTAAAAAAGAAGAAACTCTAATAGTACAAACAAATAAAATACAAATACACACAGATTGTATTTATGAAATAGTCTCAATAGCAAATATCAATAATCAACATCCTACATAGTATTAGGCATACCCAGTTGTCTCATGAAATGTCTAGCAGCTTCTTGTGAAACCCGCCCAAACCTTTGAATATAACCAGCAAGATCCCCTCCAACACAATACTCCAACACTAAGTAAATTTTATCAACAGTCTGAAAAAGTATAAAAACCAACCTTCTTCATCAATCAGATGAAATTTCCAAAGAAAAAAAAAATTACTCAGCACTAAAACACTAAAGCATGGCACACTGAAAGTCAAGCAGAACAAAGAGGCACCCACCTCAATGGCTTCGTGGAGACAGATGATGTTGGGGTGCTTGATTTGCCTGAGTATGGAAATCTCCTTAATCAAGCTGTCGTTCACCTTGCGCGACAGCTGCTTCTTATCAATCTCCTTCACCGCCACCTCCACCCCAAGCGCCAGGTGCCTGGCCCGATAGACGACCGCAAAAGAGCCCGACCCAATTCGAGGCCCCAGAATGTAATCTCCCACCAACCTCAACCTGCTCCCCTCCCGATCCATCCCCACTTCTTCTTCTAAGCGAAAAGCCAAAAAGATGCTTCTTTTTCGTCAGTCCATGGGAAAACAGACATGGGTCTTTTGTGGGTCGGGCTTATTTCCCTGTTTCCGGCGGTTTCATGCTGCTGTTCAAGAAAAGAAGGCCTTTCTGCTGCAAGCCTGGTACAGTGGCCATTGGAAACTTCGCAGTTGCTGGGCAATGAGAGGAGAGAGAGAGAAATCGATTGCCGTAAGAAAAGGATGAAGGAGGAGGTGGTTGATTAACAAGCTTTTTCCGACGCCCTCCCTCTAATCCAATTCGACGTAGGAGTTGACAGACTCCATACTCAGAGGGAGGGGCACTAGGAGCTCACCACTAGGGGCATTTTCGTTATTTTATTTTTATATGACGAAAATGCCCAACTCATGTGGAGATGCCGGAAATAGATATGGATTAATAGTGTTGCTAAACGAGGTACAAACTTAGTCCTATCAGACATGCACCGTTTAAACTCGTTATATGAGACATATTAGTCCTCTAGGCTCATGTTAACGCGCTTAACCCCGCGAGATCATTTAAGTTTAAGTCCACTCAATTCCAGCTAGGTATTTGAACTTGTCTCAAAAACATTCAAGTTCAAGTTGAGCTGATGAGTTCTCTCAGTTTGTTAACACCCTTATGTACTATAATTAGTATTTTAAAAATCGGCCCAACCATGACTAAGTACGAGTTTTCCTAAAATCTTAATTCGACTAAATGTCCCAGCCCAAAAAGTCCATCAAGTCTAGCTAGACCGGGTTTATTCAACTTGGACAGGCCAGTTTTAAAAATACTAATTAAGATATAAGGGTGATTAAGAGCTAATCACATGCCCACTTTTCGAGTAATTCAAATCCGGTTGGATTTTGAACATGTGTAGCCCGAGTTGGAGCTAGCAATTCCGAGGGTTGGATCGGGCTGGGTTAAGGTTGGAGGATAGCAACCTGATTTTAATGTGGTTTTGATTGGTTGATCTTTTGGCCAACTTAACGTGAATTTATACATGTTCTTTTTTGTTACATGGAATAGTAGGTGTCACTTTGTCCAAGGATCACAGAGCTGTAGAGGGAAGTGATGTAAGGGATGATTTTAACCTAACTAGTTGGAATAGGCCCGTAGACCTTGACTTTATTTTTTAAAATTTTATAAATATAAATATCCTTTATTTCAACTCAAACTATTTGGGATAAGTCCATAGGCCTTGAATTTATTTTTAAAATTTTTATAAATATCTTTAATTTCAAGACAATAAACAAGAAAGTTTAAGCATAGATAAGGGTCGTTAACCAAACCAACAGGTCCAACACAACCCGAGTTGCACCTAATTTGATTTTTATTAGGAATTATAATAAACTGGTGCTAACTCACATGTGAATTGTGAAGATGTTCTGCATTTATTAGATGGCCGGTGCAAGACTTTAAGACCTCGTTATCTTTCTATTCTCTCCCATGTGCAAAACGTTTCATAGCTGCCGAGAGTCACTGACGTTGATGAATTCAGGTTGGCCCCACTGACAGAGGAGCGGGAAAGACCTCACAGCCAAGGAAACACTGGGTGTGTTGAATAACCAGCTTATCCTAGAAATTCTTGCAAGCACCAACTCAATCATTTGAATTAGCACCAATTATTCAGGTCTGAATGCTGCCATGTTTGGGATATGTTAAGATTGAGCTGTAACTAGCATAACTGCGTAGACCCCAACAACGCTTGTAGCCAAAACTTTCATACCATATTGATAACATGATGTATTGATGTTTGCATATCGCTTTTACAAAATAGAAGGGAAAAAAACAGTGAAGACAGTTCCACAAGCCTTGCATATAGCCGCCACATGGAAAATTAAAACTGAAAACAAAACTTTTTGCAAAAAAATTCATGAAGCATGCTACCAATGTCAAGAAAGCTCGGCTATTTTTGGCTGCTTATTCAGCCTCGACTTACTAGATTTTTCATTTGAACATCTTTTCTTTGAACCACTTGTGCCATCGTCTTCATTGGTACTGTCAACATTATCTATACTGTCTCCACTATCAGATTCACTATTGCCCGGGGATAGAAGGAACGCTGGTTGAGTGCCCGCCATTGCAGATTCTGCTGCAGCCACAGCATCAGGAGTATGAAGATCAGCAACTCCTAGCATCAAATCCTGAAAGATCAAACAAAGTTTATGTCAGATTATGATTTACTAGCCAAGAGTGATATAACTGAAAAGAGGGAGCAAATGAATTTACTAACCATTTCAATGTATTCTTCTTCATTCCCCGTAAGCACTTCAATATCATAATTTTCAGGAGCATTATCCTAAAAATTAACCATAAGTTTCAACTTACATACGTCAACAATTACAACTGGATCCCTGAATATAGAAAAGTTAGGTTATACCTTGGCCTCATGTTCTAGCTTCTTATTTGCTTCAGCCATGACTCCCAAAAAATCTTTCACTCTGTCAAGAACTAGGGCAACAATTATAAATTTAGTTCAGTAGATATGACAGGCCATTATTTAATTTTGCGGCTGTACAATAGACACAGACAAATGTTTAAACCTTAAAATCATTCAAAAGATCTAAAGATCAATAGAGTTGCAAGTCATGAATGGATTACAAAAAATGGATACTTCATTACATATACAACATAGTAAACATTTTCCCACCTAATTGGATGAAAGGAAAACGAGCTTACCATGGCTAGTTGCAAATGAAGTTGTTGAAAGTTTGTTGCCTCCTATAGCAGCAGGACATTGGGTTTTCTTCTGAGTTAAAGGTAAATCCTTGCTGCAAACAAGTAAGGTGGACTCTGCAATGCAATCAAGCACAAATAGATATAAATTTATTCCAATGCAAAATCCTGACACTGAATCACAGTAAACATAAATACTTGTTTCCAGAGGGCCAATAACATAAGTGATAATGTATGACAACAGCGACATAAACAAAAATATATGAGCAACATTTATATTTACAAATATTGTGTGCATAGCACTATTTTACACCGGAAGAAGAGATTATAGAACAATAACATACCAATTGAAGAAGAACCTGGCTGTTCAAATTCCAGTAGATCTTTGCTTGTGGAGCCCATTAAAATATCCTTGAATTTTTTCACCAATCCTTGGTTTCGGAAATAGGGTGTAAGAATGCTTCTTTAAAAAAGTATCATATAAGTACAATTGGTTAAGATCATCTTCCGCAATATATAACAAAGTAAAAAACATTTAAAATCTCAATATCTAGAAAAAACAGCATAACATACTAAATAATAAACTTTGGTGAGAAAAGAAGTGAGCCTGTCCAGCTTGTCCCGGTTGGAATGAGTACTCGCTGGCCAGACAGTCAACCTAGGCCACAAACTCAAGCACCTTTCAGGAACTATAAAAGATCTCCATGCATGTTTAAAATAATTTTGTCCTTGCTTACAATTTGGCAAGTACCAGCTCTACAATTATCAATCTCTTCTCCAATTTTAGCTACAAGATAAAAAAATTTAGAAATTTATTCTCAGCTTCCAAGAAATTTAATTGATCAAGACACAAATTCTCTTGATCAACCAAGGCAGACCTAGTCGACCTTATCATAATCATAATCAAGTAGTGTCTTTTCCCAATAATTAGAGGTAGGGAACATAGATCGTGCACCTCCATTCTCGCCTAATTATGCCAACTCTTTTCTAAGAGATAGATAGTTATATACTATCTTATTAACTCCTCTTAGGCCTCCCTCTCCCTCTTTTGGCATCATTTACATAGACCCCTTTCAACCGTCTTACAAGGGCATCCATTTGTCTTCTTTGTAGTTCTGCCCTAAAAGTGCTACCCCTAAGCTCTCGTGTATATACTCTTTTCTAATCTTATCTTTCCTAATTATCCTACCAATCCATCTTAGCATCCTCATTTTAACTACATTCCATTTATCTATACAACTTTTCTTAGGTGCCCAACATTCTACTTTGTAGAGTATTGTAAGCCTAATAACTATCCTATATAACTTAGCTTTAAGTCTATTTGGAACGTGCCTATCACATAATAATCCCAACACTCACCTCCATTTTACCCAACCCCCATTTATCCTACGCAACACAACCATCAATATCTCTTTTTTTATGGATAATGGAGCCCAAATATCGGAATTGCTCACATTTTGGCGCTTCTTGCTAATCTATTTGGACTAAAATTCTACCTTTATTATACTTAAAATTTATATACACCGTCTTAGTCCTACCTAGTCGACCTTATCATTTAAAAAAAAAAAGATCAGAGGGGACAACACCATTCATGAAATAATAAAAAGCATGCACTTTGTAATTATGTTCCACCTAGAAGAGGGGCATAATGCCAATGTATCTCCAGCTCTACAGAGTTCAAACCCAAAAGATACTGTGATGATTCCCGGATTCTAATTTCTGCACTCCTTCACAAAACCATTCCACTAATTGACTGACAGTGAACCAAATATCGGTTAAATAAACTGTATTGGGAGCCTACACAGTACACTTTCCCTTATTCCTTCCCAAATATGAGTATTTCTAAACTGGTTTATGAATGAGTGCATTTCAAAACCACAAGAAAAGAAATAATGAACAACCGAGAAGAGTTTATTTTTAAAACATAACATAATCGCAGTTCACACTTCATTTAACAAATATTCATGGTTCTTATTCAGCTAGGCCGATATGGAAGCCCATGTCCCACAATTGGGCCTCACAAGCACACACCTAAGGCAAGCCTTTCATGCCTGTAGCCCGCTGTAAAAATTGAGTTTGAATTGACAACAAACATGTATGTTCAACTATTAATTCTAAATTGGAAATATTTGATGGACAAAGAGAAGCACACCATCACGTAAATGACTTAGGGAGATGATTTGCTAAAGAAGTAAACTTTTACATATGCTTCCCAAATTGACGTCAAGTATTTATACCTAAGATGATAGGCAAAAAAAAATATTCCTATTAGATAGAAGGATAAAGAGTTTGACATAAAGCCCTCGGTTCCAATTGTGGAGATGATGATGAGATGCAGCAAATATACTGGAGATGGTCCACTGCAAATTAAGCAGCCAATCACAACAAATATATAAACAAACTAACCAAGAAATTGGGTGGGAAGAAGGCCAACCCAAACTAGTTGTCCAAACCAATTGAAATGCAATTGAATAAAATTAAAATGCTTCCAACTCCTTATTTACAACAGAGAAGATAACCAACCGCCCATACGAACAAATTCACTACACCAACAAGTAATCCATAGACAAACATATATAATAAATGAGAAAGTTCCTTCGGATAGGAATCACCACCACCCCAAATCAAGAAACTTAACACAAATAACAATTATATGCACAAAAAGGAATAAAAGAAAGCCAAGGTTAGTTTTCCAACTTCCACTCAATATTCATGAGCATTCACCAAACCAATAGGAAGAAAGGCGAGGAAATCATTTCCAGCAAGAGGGAGGGAAAATTGGGTGTCCAGTTCCTCCATTTTGCACCATCACTCTCTTCTATGGACTATCAACCACTTAAAATATAAGAAGAAAAGTGATTGTTTGGCCACAGTTGCTGAACTTTTCATCTCTAGAAACCCATTACCTGTTTGGCGAGACGGGGAAAGTGAGCTTGATGCTCGTCTCCAGCCTCTTGACGGTCTCCTTGCATGACTGCCACTACAAACTGCAGACGGCAGAGCAGGTGCCGCCGGAGGTGGAGACCACGGGCGCAACTTCCGCTACCACAGTCAGCCAAGTATAAGGCGAAAAAATGGACTAGGCTAAGGCGGCGGCAGGTGGAGTGGAGAAGTTTGGAGATATTGCAAATAATGATGCTACCGGGTCGGGTTTTTGGTAAACCCGACTCCGATATCATTTAAAAAATCAAAACCCAAACCCTATACCAAACCCGCACCGGTTAAAAAATTTATACCAAACCCGACTCCTAATGGTAAATTCAAAACCCGAACCCAAACTGACCCGAATAACATGTAAACCCACAAACACTATAACCCAACCCAACCCGAATAATTGACCACCCTAGACACAAATTTGAAGCTAAACACGTTATAATGTACCAAACTGAACAGAGAAAGCTGAAACAATCAACAATTTTGAACAAGAGCAGTTCCCCTAATCCCGAGACTCCTTGCCAGCCAAATTTCACTCAAAAATCCATTATTTTATAACACGGATGAACAAACAAAATTCAAAAATTATGTTTAAAATTTTGAAAGAAAAAAAAATCCTGAACCATGCGAGTTATTAATCAACATGTAGACCTTACACCAAGGGACACCGCTGCCATCTGCACAATATTTTTTGCCCCGGTCACTCAGATAAAACCTCTGCACACACCAACACACCATTGAAAACGATTCACAAATTCCACACTACCAACTATCAATAATCATCCAGAACAGCACAAAAACAACAAAAAAAATTTTTGCTTCCTTTAACCGAAACACAGTTGCAGCACTTCAAATCCACAATCCAGCCAAACTAGCATTATATCTTGAGCAAATCACATAATGGGGAACTCACAGCGCGGGTTTCATAGATTAGGTGCAGAGCTTTTGGACTACAGCGAAATGAAGAGCTTTTGGACGACTGCGAAATGGAGAAGAGGCACCGGCGAAATGGAGAAGACGTTTCGACGAACTCTGGAGGCGGCGGACTGGCGAAATGGAGAAGACGACCGACGAGCCCTGGAGGCCGCGGGCCGACGAAATGGAGAAGACGTCCCGACGAACTCTGTAGGCGGCGGACTGGTCGATTCGTCGACTGTGAAGTGAAACGAGAATGGGATCAGGGAAAAAATTAGGGCACGGCGGCGGACTGGTCGACCGTGAAGTGCAATGGGAATGGCCGAATGGGATCGCTGAATCGGGGAAAAAATTAGTGGCACGGCGGCGGACCGGTCGACTGTGAAGTGAAAAGGAACGGCCGAATGGGATCGCCGGATCGGGGAAAAAAGTTGGACAAGGTGGCGGACTGGTCGACTCTGAAGTGAAACGGGATGGCCGAATGGGATCGCTGGATCGGGGAAAAATTTAGGGCATGATAGTAGATACCGTGTCGGGTCGGGTCAGGTAAAACCCGAATCCGACCCGATCCGAGGATATCTAAACCCGACCTATTAGGGTGGGTCGGGTCGGGTTTATAATAAGCCCAACCCGAGTGGCATCCCTAATTGCAAAATAAACCTAGTTGCGGGGCATAGGGTGTAAACGGACGTCATATGTCTATTGTCCGCTTGTAGCTAAAATAGATAGTTTTTTTTTTTCATGCAGACATAGACGCGACTATGGATTTTAAAATATAAGATTTTAAAATATAATCCAAATTCTTTGATTTGAACTGCTAGAGTTTAAAATATTTAGATGTCCAAATTTTGTATTCTTAGAATTCCTGAATTTGAGTTGTTAGATTTCAAAATAATTAACTCTTAGAAAATTTGATTTACAATTTTCAAATGTGACTAATCCATAATCTACTAGTCTAATAACTTTAAACATATCATTAACACAAAGTAAAAATACTAATATTATAAAATACCTAAGACCACTAAATAATACAAGATCCAATTTATAAGCTCATTGTTATAAACATTGTATCGTTCTACATTTCTGAAGCTATTTTATCCCTCCATGCATTAGCCGCTACCCTTTGTTCTACTTGAGATGCCACATCATCATCTGAATCAAAGTCTACATTAAGATCTAGTGAGACATTTTGTGGTACTTTGTCCTCTTCATAATTAGGATCAAATACATCTTCTTTATTTTCCCTACGAATGTAATTATACATTCCACAACAAGCAAAAATCATCTTCACTTGAGTTTCATTTGGAAATGAGGGTGAATGATCTTTAAAAAATTTGAAACCTGATTTTAAGCTCCCAAAAATCATCTCAATAACATTCCTCAAAGATGCATGTCTATGATTAAATACTTCATTTGGATTGCACAAACGACATCTTGCTTGTGTACTATACTCCCTAAGATGATAACAAGTTGCACAATATGACACTAAAAAATTATGTCTATTTACATAGCCACAATCTACTAAATAGAACTTCCATGTTCAAAAGACAAATTGCAATAAGTGCGCTCATGCCAAATAAAATAAAAAGTAAAACAATAGATACTACAATAACACTTTACAAAAGTATATTCACTTTACAAAAGAAAGAGAACTTGCAAAGTACAAGTAACAAGCCAAAATAGAGGTACCCAAAGCTATAGATAGTGATAGCAACCATTTGTCATAACCGTGGGAACATAGGTTGAGCCAATAATTAACCATCCTTTAAAGGTATTATACATCTTACATTCTTATAACATAGTATGCATACCTTAACACAACCTTCTAATTAGTATTGAATATATCAAGAGATATATTGTGCAAAATGATTTGGTCATCATTCATGAAACAACTAATTAAGTAATTAATTTCATCTTATAAAACAGAACGACACAATGTTAGCAAAAACTAAGGCATGAAACATAGTTTTACTAATATGCATAGAATAAATATGTTGTGTTAATGGTGGCGCAAAAAGTGAGGGAATAATTGTAGGCCACCTAGAGGGTGGTCCAGTAGAATCTAGGCCAAGATTGGGTGTGAGTTTAAGGAGAATGGGGCAGCTACTAGTGAGACAAGAGACTATGTTGGGAAAATGGCACGCAGTGACATGGGTGCCTTGCCGCCGGCAGCCCTATTTGAGATTACACTCTAACAATGACAAGACAAAGACTACTACGATGTTAGCCTTGTTGATGGATACAACCTCCGAGTAATGCAATATGATTCGATGTGCAACTAATCTCAATGCCAATATTGTAAACAATTTGGAAAAAAAAATAAAGCCAAACATCAAACTATATTAATCATGCCACTACTAATTCAATCTGCATTGTCTACTATAGTGACAAAATAGTTATCACAAAAAAAACAAGATATAGAAACTAGAGGAGTAAGGACTCTATTGCAAATAGAAAAGTTATTTTATGAGTCTGGTAATGATGTTACAGGTTGCCACAAGGAGATGTAGGTGGTGGATGGTGGTGTTGGTTCAACTGGTGGGGTAATTGCATGCAAGAGTGTTATGGGGCGTTTAGGAGTCCCGACACATGTAGGCCAGCCTTCTTTGTATTCAACCATCTTCAAGATGGCTTGCCCCAAGGCTTACAACTATGCCTATTATGATGGGTCAAGCACTTTCATTGGCAAGACCTACAATTATTCCCACTTTTTGCCCCTCCATTAATGGGTCAGACTCAAAAACTACTGTAAGCTTAATTGTGTTACTCATGCATTAGTAAATTGGGGACGAACAAGCATCACACTATGTAGTTCATTTTCACTTCGAATGATGAAATACTACAGACTCAAAAACTCAAAGGCTTCCATAAAAATTTTCCACATTCATTCCCTATTTCAAGACAAACACCTAAAAGGGTCTGGATGGTCTCCTCTTCTCTGTAAGTTCAACAAAATGATCTCCTCCTGGTATATATACATTATCCATCACAAGCGTCTTCGTGACCCGATGAGCCAAGAAAAGGCCTCTGCAATTAGCTCTAGCATAGTTAGTGTGAGTGAGCCCAACTTCAAGCCCATCATGTGATATGTTGATACCACATATCTTGCATCTTTAAACATATACCCTTTAATATGGCCACAATTGGATATTCCCGATACTCTTTAATCTTAGAGTTAAAACTCTCGCACTCATTAGAAGTCACAATATTATACATCTTCCTAGGGAAGTGTACATTTGGCCATTTGCTACATTTTCATTGATTAGCCACTTGTGTGCATTTAGATTAATCTGTGGTAAGATGGACATTTGTTTGTCAAATTCCTGCACACGGTTTGTCTTTGCTGCAATGTAGAAGTGGGGGGAGGCATGGGTCTTTGAATTTTACATGCATATTAGACCACACATGATAAACACAATACCCATGTACACAGTTCAAAATTACTTTTGGAACTTGTGAAATGATTGAACAGTTTCTGCCAGATATGATAAAAAAACCCTTTAATATGACCTAGGACATGCTTCAGACGTGTAAGTACCCAATTCTATGCTTCATTGTTTTTTTATTCTTCTGTATTATTATTTTTTGCAAATAATTTAACCAAGATGACCGCAAAAATGCCAATCATGCAAATTATGCAAGATAACAACAAAAATGCCAATCACTTACCCAAGATAACCACAGAAATGCCAATCACTGCTCAAGAACAAAAATTCTAGGAAATAAATTATGCACGCCAATACAAATTTCATAAGAAATTTATGCACAAGTAAACTCGAAGCCCTGAATTTAAACCGCCAAATATCATTGGATACTACAATAAAATTGTAAATTTGAAAAAAAAAATGTGTGCTTTCCAACTAACTTTAGAAAATGAAGACTACACAGAAAATTACGGATAAAAAACTGACCAGAGAGAGGATTGGCAAGGAGACCATTAAAGCAGAAGTGTTTCAATGATCAATTAAGGAGATTGGTTAATTAGTTGATGGCCAATGCAATGAGAGAGGCAATGGCAATAATGCCAAAGAGCTGTAGTAGCTCTTGCTTAGAAGGGAAGAAGCCAAGAGAAGGTTCTTTCATAAATGGAAACCATGAGAATTATTGCAGTGGGTAGATTTCAAGCATCTTTGGACAGGAGTAGAGGACATCATTGCAGAAGGGTTTCAACGGTCAATTTTAGGGGGATTGGTTGAGTAGTCTTTCGAAAAGGGGCTTAGGTTTCCAATTCCGAAACTAGGAATCTCCAAAACGCACAATAATGGGAATGGCCGGATCATTATGGAAAATGTAGAAAAATGAAGGAAAACTCGAGAGAAGAGAGAGGGTCTCATAAGAGAGGATGACCAAGCTCGGGTCAGAGCGGGAGGCGGCCATGAGCGGAGCAGACAAGAGGGTGTGTAGAGGGAAAAAACCAAAAACAAAGAGCGGAAGAAAGAGAGGCGGTAGGAGGGTGAGAGAAGAAACGAACGAAGAAGACATTACCTGGCCACAATCATTTCTCGAGCAAGGATGGCAGCCTCCGCAAAGTTCCAGTCTCTGCGTGAGAATAGCAGCCTCTTCCAAGCATGCGTGCCCCAGCAAGTAAGCTAACCTTGTGTCATTTTACAATATCACCTCTACCTCCACCTCCAAAGGTGGTGTTCTATAATCTCACTTCTACTTTGTAAATTATCTAGCCGAATCCTCAGAAGCTGAAATCTCAAAAACTTGAAGATTGCTTGAAGAATTTGTAGAGAGCTTGAGCCAAAGATTGTGTGAGAGTGGGGAGTTAAAAATATCCCCCCCCCCTATTTATAAGGGATAAATCCCTTGTAAAATGTTAAAAATACCCCTCATAACGGCTAAAAAGGCTCTATTGGGGGGTATTTTAGGGTTTTAGAGTTGTTGGGGGCCCTTCAAAACCATCTTGAATCAGCCCACATCTTACATTCGACACCATTGTTGACATGTCACCCCCATGTCAATGCTACATCAACTCATGTCGATTTTGTGTCAAATCTAGTTGATACCTCCTTGACTTCTGTTGCATCTCACTCATTCATATTGCATCCTATCAATAACTCACAAACTCCTACTAACCCCTACTCATAACACCTAACCTACTCTTGCTGACATGTGTTAATAGTCATCCATAACATCCCCAACTCCCTAGACTAAGCTCTTTCTTTACTATGGACTCCTGTGAGAGATTGGTCGGCCTTTCCTCATCGTCATCCTCTTCGCCTCCCGGCCTTCTCTCTCCCTTTTCTCTATCCCTTTTCTCTAGTTTCCTCCTGAGGGTGGAGTCTATGGAAGAAATGGAGTGAGGCCTAAGACATTCCTATTTATAGATGAAAGTGAAAGTCCATTTCTATTTTATTGGAGAATTTTACCAAAATACTCCTACTTTATAACCTTCCTTCATCTCCTAAGGACACTTAAGTAATTTTTTAAGATACCTTCATCCTAAAGATAGCTCTTGATACCTTATTTCCTCCTAAGTAAGTTATTCTATTGGTTAGGTTTTCATAAAGCATACACAACCAAGCCGTAAACTTGCAAGCACATGAGATTGATTAAAAGCATTTTTTAAGACATAACATAAAATCTGAACATAAAGAGAGAGAGAGAAAGTTTATATATTCATCCCTAGAAGGGCAATGTTTGAAGCTTTGGTCTACCTAACACTTGATGGAAGTCAAATTTGGCTAATAATTAGGAAAGTGTAGAAATAGCAGCGACAATCCTTAGAAGAGATAATAGAACAATAACATACCAATTGAAGAAGATCTTGGCTGCTCAAATTCCAGTCGATCTTTGCTTGTGGAGCCCATTTAAATATCCTTAATTTTTTCACCAATCCTTGGTTTCTAAAATAGGGTGTAAGAATGCTTCTTTAAAAAAGTATCATATAAGTACAATTGGTTAAGATCATCTTCCGCTGTATATCACAAAGTAAAAAACATTTGAAATCTCAATATCTAGAAAACACAACATAACATACTAAATAATAAACATTGGTGAGAAAATAAGTGAGCATGTCCAGCTTGTCCGGGTTTGAATGAGTACTCGCTGGCAAGACAGTCAACCTAGGCCACAAACCCAAGCATCTTTCAGGAACTATAAGAGATCTCTATGCATGTTTAAAACAATTTTGCCCTTGCTTAAAACTTGAGAAGTACCAGCCCTACAATTATGAATCTCTTCTCCTATTTTAGCTACAACATAAAAAAAATTTAGAAATTTATTCTCGGCTTCCAAGAAATTTAATTAATCAAGACACAAATTCTCTTAATCAACCAAGGCAGACCTAGTCGACCTTATCATAATCAAGTAGTATTTTTTTCCCAATAATTAGAGGTAGGGAACATGGATCGTGCACCTCCATTCTCATCTAATTATGCCAACTCTTTTGTAAGAGATAGATAGTTATATATTTTCTTATTGACTCCTCCTCCCTCTCCCTCTTTTGGCATCATTTAAATAGACCCCTTCCAACCTTCTTACAAGGGCATCCATTTGTCTTCTTTGTATTTCTGCCCTAAAAGTGTTACCCCTAAGCTCTCGTGTATATACTATTTTCTAATCTTATATTTCCTAATTATCTCACTAATCTACCTCAGCATCCTCATTTAAGCTACATTCAATTTATATATACAACCTTTCTTAGGTGCCCAACATTCTACTTCATAGAGTATTGTAGGCCTAATAACTATCCTATATAACTTAGCTTTAAGTCTATTTGGGACGTGCCTATCACATAATAATCCTGACGCTGACCTCCATTTTACCCACCCCCCCAGCCCCCCATTTATCCAATGCATCACACAACTATCAATATCTCTCTCTTTATGGATAATGGAGCCCAAATATCGGAATTGCTCACATTTTGGTGCTTCTTGCTAATCTATTTAGACTAAGGTTCTACCTTTATTATAGTTAAATTTATATACACCATCTTAGTCCTACCTAGTCGACCTTATAATTTTAAAAAAAAGATTAGAGGGGACAACACCATTCATGAAATAATAAAAAACATGTGCTTTGTAATTATGTTCCACCTGGAAGAGGGGCATAATGCCAATGTATCTCTAGTTCTACAAAGTTCAAACCCAAAAGATATTGTGACGATTCCCCGATTCTAATTTCCACACTCCTCCACCAAACGATTCCACTAATTGACTGACAGTGAACCAAATATCGGTTAAATAAACTGTATTGGGAGCCTGCACAATACATTTTCCCTAATTCCTTCCCAAATATGAGTATTTCTAAAGTGGTTTATGAATGAGTGCATTTCAAAACCACAAGAAAAGAAATAATGAACAACCGAGAAGAGTTTATTTTTAAAACATAACATAATCATAGTTCACACTTCATTTAACAAATATTCATGGTTCTTATTCAGCTAGGCCGATATGGAAGCCCATGTCCCACAGTTGGGCATTACAAGCACACGAAGGCAAGCCTTTCGTGCCTGTAGCCCGTTGTAGAAGTTGAGTTTGAATTGACAACAAACACGTATGCTCAACTATTAATTCTAAATTTGAAATATTGATGGACAAAGAGAAGCACGCCATCATGTAAATGACTTAGGGAGATGATTCGCTAAAGAAGTAAACTTTTACATATGTTTCTAAAATTGATGTCAAGTATTTATACCAGAGATAATAGGCAAAAAAAAATTCCTATTAGATAGAAGGATAAAGAGTTTGACATAAAAGCCCTCAGTTCCAATTGTGGAGATGATGATGATGAGATGTAGCAAATATACTAGAGATGGTCCACTGCAAATTAAGCAGCCAATCACAACAAATATATAAACAAACTAACCAAGAAATTGGGTGGGAAGAAGGCCTACCCAAACTAGTTGTCCAAACCAATTGAAATGCAATTGAATAAAAATAAAACGCTTCCAACTCCTATTTACAACAGAGAAGATAATCAACCGCCCATACGAACAAATTCACTACACCAACAAGTAATCCATAGACAAACATATATAATAAATGAGAAAGTTCCTTTAGGTAGGAGTCACCACCACCCCAAATCAAGAAAATTGACACAAATAACAATTATATGCACAAAAAGGAATTAAAAAAATCCAGGTTAGTTTTCCAACATCCACTAAAAATTCATGAGCATTCACCAAACCAATAGGAAGGAAGAAAGGCGAGGAAATCATTTCGAGCAAGAGGGAGGGAAAATTGGGTGTCCAGTTCCTCCATTTTGCACCACCATCACTCTCTTCTATGGACTATCAACCACTTAAAAAGTGGAGAAGAAAAGTGATTGTTTGGCCACAGTTACTGAACTTGTCATCTCTAGAAACCCACTACCTGCTTGGCGAGACAGGGAAAGTGAGCTTGATGCTCGTGTCCGGCCTCTTGACGGTCTCCTTGCACAACTGCCACCACAAACTGTAGACGACTGAGCAGGTGCCGATGGAGGTGGAGGCCACGGGCACAACTTCTGCTACCACGGTCGGCCAACTATAAGGTGACAAAAAGGAC
This sequence comes from Saururus chinensis, assembly GCA_035235625.1. NCBI lineage: Eukaryota > Viridiplantae > Streptophyta > Magnoliopsida > Piperales > Saururaceae > Saururus > Saururus chinensis. The sequence goes on from CP141147.1 coordinate 29,555,738, forward strand.
TAGGCTATGGCGGCGGCAACAGGTGGAGTGGAGAAGTTTGGAAATATTGCAAAGCGAAATTGGTTGCAGGGCCTACGGTGTAAACGGATGTCATATGTCTGTTGTCCAAGAGAAGGTTCTTTCGTAAATGGAAGCCATGAGAACTATTGCAGTGGGTAGATTTCAAGCATCTTTGGGCAGGAGTAGAGGACATCACTGCAGAAGGGTTTCAACGGTCAATTTTAGGGGGATTGGTTGAGTAGTCTTTCGAAAAGGGGCTTAGGTTTCTGATTCCGAAACTAGGAATCTCCAAAATGCACTCCTCCACAAAACCATTCCACTAATTGACTGATAGTGAACCAAATATAGGTTAAATAAACTGTATTGTGAGCCTGCATAGTGCATTTTCCCTAATTCCTTCCCAAATATGAGAATTTCTAAAGTGGTTTACGAATGAGTGCATTTCAAAACCACAAGAAAAGAAATAATGAACAACTGAGAAGAGTTTATTTTTAAAACATAACATAATCGCAATTCACACTTCATTTAACAAATATTCATGGTTCTTATTCAGCTAGACCGATATGGAAGCCCATGTCCCACAATTGGTCCTCACAAGCACACCTAAGGCAAGCCTTTCGTGCTTGTAGCCCATTGTAGAAGTTGAATTTGAATTGACAACAAACACGTATGTTCGACTTTTAATTCTAAATTGGAAATATTGATGGACAAAGAGATGCACGCCGTCACGTAAATGACTTAGGGAGACGATTCGCTAAAGTAGTAAACTTTTACATATGCTTCCCAAATTGACATCAAGTATTTATATTTGAGATGATAGGCAAAAAAAATATTCCTATTAGATAGAAGGATAAAGAGTTTTACATAAAAGCCCTCGGTAGAGATTGGAGTAGGCAGGGCTAGGGTAAATTGGAAATAGGGGACATAGGAAAAAATGTGGGCGAGAATAACCATGCTCTTAAAAACAAATTAAAGACTTTTGTATGTCTTTTGTTGGAATACAAATAGAATCTATCTAGCCTAATGAGGCTTCCTTACCAATGTATGGTGAAGAACAATGAGAGGCTACTAAATCATAGGAAACTGGGTAACCTAATCCAACCAAGTAAGATTTTATGCGGTTACCCACCATCGACATATTTACCCTTTATGAAGGAAACAAAGCCTCGGTTGAATCTGTTGTCTTTTAATTGTGGTAGAGAACCTTATATAGGGTGAACTAAGATGGAATGCACATGTTGTATGAATCCAACTATAAGTATCAAGACCTTCCTCACGCACACCTTGATCTCACACAAGAACTACGCAAAGAGGGAAATAGAGAGAAAAAATAATCTTCTTCTTTCTTCAATAAGAACATCATAAGCAATAATAAAAAGTCATGGTTCAGCTGTCCCATATGGGCATGTATACACTAGTGGCTCGATGACATAATTTGTAAATAAAAGAACCCTATTCTAAGTGGTTAGTCAAGAAATAAGAAAGAAGCCTACCAACATAGAATATTATCTTAAAGAAGAATGAATCAAATAAATAACTATAGTCCAAGATAAATAAGACAAAACCAAGGATAGATTCCTAGATGGTAAAAAGAATATCATCTAAAGACTCCTAACTCTACCAAACACCATCAAGGTGTCTTCCGTCATAAGGTCTTTACATCACTAGGGGCCTTATGCCTTAGGGACCTTGCATGACCCATGGGCCTATGTCACCCATGTGGCCCATCCGACACCTCCATGTACTATAGGTTCGTCTTTATTGCATCAACCTCCCCATGCATGTAAGAATTCACCCTCAAATTTAGCTGCTCATCTTTTAAAGAGTCACGAAGATCAGGAATAAGATGCTAAGCGTTGAACACATCTAATGTACGTATGTGGTTAGGCAGCTTGAGATGGTAAACATTATGGTTGATCTTCTCAATGATCTTCAATGGGCTAATCTTCCTTATTGTCATGCCCCCAAAATTTTTCATACAAATATTTTTTATTTTTTAAAATAAAACATAGCTTAGCAAAATAAATATGACATGGAATAAAATTTCTAAAAAAACTTGATTACAAAATCATGATGTGGAAACTCATGGGGACATAAGTAACTATCTGCACAATCCAATGCAATTGACCTATCATAATAATTAGAGGGTATGTTTGACAACTTTGATTTGAATTTCCATTGTAATTATTAAATCATATCATTTTAATCATGGGATAAATAAGATTTATTTTTAAGAATTAAGTGTTTGGTAATTGTGTGATTTTAAGAGTGAGATTTGTATTTTAATCTTAGTTAAGTGGGATTTACAAAAAACATGGTTGATCCTATGATTTCTATTTTCCCCCTTTCTAGTTATAAAATAAATCACATGATTTGGGGTGTGATTTGGTACAAAATCAAATCCCACCCTAAAATATATTGTCAAACAAGGAATTTCGACTAAATCACATCCATTTATAAATCATGAGGCCCAAATCCCTATTGCTGAACACACCCACATTGCTAATTTAACTATATCAAAATAAAGAAAACACATGACCCACTAGTCGGACACTTGTCTATCAATATATCAGTCTGATGACAAGTTGAAATAATTGTCACACTATCGTGCTTACATTTATTTTTACATCAATGGTCGAATTTGGGGTTTTGGGTCCAAAATGTCCCCAACATCAAAGAAAGTTACTACAAATATTTTCAGAATTTTTCTAGTCCTAATTAGAGGTTAAATTTCAAAATTTCCAAATTCTTGTTAAAAAACTCTATTTTTACCCCAAATTTCAATTAGGTATAGCCTAACCCTTCCTTAAAAAGGAAAAAGGCTCAGCCATTTTCAAATTAGGAATAGGCTAAGGCAGGAGATTTGGAGCCTAATCTCCAATTAGGCCCAAAAAGGAAAGGATTAGAGGTGAGTTTTGCTTAATCATTGCTTAATCTTTAGGGTTTTTCTTAAAATCCTCTTAATTTTGTCTTCCCCCATCGATTCAATCAGTCTTGAAAGCATTAAATCACTATTTTACTTCCCTATTTCAAACCCTAACCTTTAAAATTCGTTTTTATGTCTCCTAAGCTCTAGATCTAGGGTTTGCTTTATGATTTTTAAGTCTAAATCGAGTTTAGGTGTGTTTTAACATAAAAATCTTGCTTTTGGAAGGTTTTGGAGGTGATTGAAGGATTAATCCGACTCAAATCAAGTGGAGAGGTAATGGGTTTTCAAATCTCAGCCTTGTTATGGTGAAAATCTCAATTTTTATGGGTTTTACTTGAATGGGTGTTCTTGATTAAGGCTTTAATGGTAAATTTATAAAATGTTAATCTTTTGCCTTGATTTCTTAGGGTTTTACCTTAGAATGGGTTCAATTAGTTTTCTAGAATATTTGATTGAATTTTGATGGTGTATGAGGCTTGGGATGAAAGTTTTAAGGTTCTTTAATGGTGTTTCAGTTTTGATTTTCGAAAGGAAAAAGAAGACTCGAACTATGTGTTGGCGATTGATCGGGCCAACAGGCCGATTGAACGACCTGCCAGGCTGATCGATCAGCTGTATAGCAGTTCTGCTATTTTTGGATGTTGATGCTCACTTCGGTGTTTTTACTCGAATTGATGCTTCTAATATTTATGAGTGTTTTATGTTGGAAGTAAGCTACTAGAAGGGTGTAGAATTTGTGATGAAGATTTATAGAGTATGCTTAAGTACTTGTTATGTAGAATTACATGTTGATAGTTATACATGTTAACCCTAAATTATCTTGAATCTATGAATGATGGAATTCTTATGATTAGAACATGTTTTCCAGCAGGGATATTACATGGTGAATGATAAGATATGTCAGCATATAATGAGAATGGATTGTAGGTGAATGATATTATTATATATAGCGTCATGTATAGACTAATCATGCTTGTAGGAGTTAAGCATTTAATTTCACATGAACAGATTTATGATTTATGGTAGATTTCACCATAGATTTCAGTTGGTAATTATGATTTGAATGTGTTTAAGCATGCATATATTGCCTTATGAGCTTATATCATAGCATTAGTTATGTGCTTAGGAAATGTATGAACACACACGTGTGGGGAATTTATTATGAAATCATGGTTATTTATGATTCGATTATGATGCATGGGGGGACTGATGGGACCACATTCCATGTGTTGGAATTCATGTAGAGAATGCTCACGTATGCATCATGTTGCACACATTATGAGTGGACTTCATGATTGAGATTTTACTGATGTTTAGCCGTGACTGATCGATTGTATGTAATGATGTGAGATTGCGTGCCGGATTAATCGATCATTAGATTAATCGAAACTTGGCTGGTCTGAAAAGACATGATTTCGATTTGAGTTCCTGTGTGGAACATGTAAACTCCCCGGGTTGAGTCAATTTGAATTATTAATGCGGTTGAGATTCATTTATTGAGACAATTAAATGTGGACCCTAAGAATCTAGTGTGGTATGCCTTTGTGCACCGGCTACCACGTGTTCTAGGTTTCCCCTGAGGAAATCGGACTCTCCCTGCCGCTTAGATGTCCATAATGAACACACTGCTCTAGTTAATTCGGACGTTCCTGGCCCGAATTGTCCAGAGTGAGCAGACCTGCTCTAGTTAATTTGGACTTCCCGTGTAGATTGTCCAGATGAGCAGAGGGGCTAACTACCCCTACACCCTAGTTTTTCATATGAATTCGGACCGTGTCCATAGCGAGCAATGCCTTAGGTTTCCGAATAAGAAATTGGACTATGTCCAGAGCAGGTGATATGATTGTATCCTGATATGATTTCATTCCTCTCCATGATGGAGACATTCACCATTTGATGATAATGCATGTGTATGAGATAATATTATGCCCATATTACATAGGTTGTGTAGGGATATTTGAGATTATGTGACACATGTGGATGCAATTTATTAGGCATGATCTTGATGTAGTGTGGTTTAGACACTTGTCGTGCATGTGAATGAGCTATGGAATGTATGAGATTTATATGAATGCATGATCTGAATTATGTGTTAGATACACTCTATCATGCATGTTGATGTGATATGAATACACGATCTAAATCGTGTGATTGAGACTATTACGCAGGTTTATGTGATATAAATGCATGACCTGAATGGTGTGAATGAGACACTATTATGCAGGTTTATGTGATTTGGTCACATGATCAAAAAGTGTGTGAAAGACACTTCTCTTGCGGTTTATGTGTGATATTATGCTTGATTTGATTAGATGAAGATCATTACTTATACAGGATGAATGCTAAGTTATGATATGACTATTTATTCCTTGACTTTGATAGATGTGTTATATGCATGCTAGCTCTTATGTTTATGGATAAACAGGGGTTTAGCAAGGGAATGATAAAAAAATGGTATACCATGTCAATTATGAATCTGAATTGCTATATTGCCATGTCGTAAGGATTTTCTGATTATTGTCACTGAATTCAAAACCTTACTAAGTTTTACTCACCCCACTTTATGTGCTTTTGTTTTGGGGTTACATGGTGCGACATGCAGTCGGGCAGGACCCTCTGTTTAAGTAACGGTTGGGGAGAGCATAGGATTAGGTTGGATGCCCATAGCTGGATGCTCTGTTTAAGGAACGGTTGGGGAGAGCATGGGATCAGGCTGGATGCCCTTAGCTGTTGTTATGTTTTTCTGGTTACTCTATTTTTATGATGATAGAACATCTTGTATGGTGGTTCTAATTTTCAGACTTGTGTTTATATTATGTTTTAGATTTGTTTGAGACCTTGATTCGAGCCATGTGTGTTGGCTCAGGATTTTTAAGTATGTACATTTAAGACTTGTGGATTAATTCAGAGTTAAAGTTTTCTTTTGTTCTACTTTTTTTACTCTTGTTCAAAGGTTATGTGGTCGTAACTCTGCTAGTCAATTGTGCGTAGGAGGGGCCAAGTCTTCCGCTATCCTTTAATCTCTTTCAATTCTGTCGCCCCCACTTGCTTGACCGGTCCTTGGACCGGGTTTGGCTTGGCTCAACGTAGTGCAAGGCCTAAGGCAAAAATATTAAAAATGATTCTTTCGATCTATTATAACTATAATAATATAATTAATTTATTAATATTTTTATTCAAAATTCAATCTTCTTGCATTTTCATATGCAAAATTTCTAATTAAATTTTGCAAATATATTTTAAAAAAATATAATATTGCTTATCAATATAATCATTCTTGTTTTCACATTTTTAATTGTAGGTAAGATTTTATCAATTTTAATTTTGAAAAATTTCTTTATGCAAAAGTGACAAGTATTGTCAATTATATCCCAAAAGTAATACATGCATTTAGAAAATAATATAATTTTTTAATATTGTTTAGATTTCCAATTGGAGGATTTATTTGTCTATGCAAAACTACTTTGACTTAATACTAGAAATAAATCTAAAAAGTCCTCTTATCTTTGATTATTAATATAATTGAGTGAGGATTTTTTTGTAACTTATTAGATAGAGAGAGAGGGAGATGATATGAGACGAGAGTGGGTTAATATGGTTTGTAATGAATAACTTTTATAAGGAGGCAAGGTATAATAGATATTGGGCTTGGGTGTAAGTAGGTTATTTGAATGAATTGCACTCATATAGTATTATAGTGGAAAAAATGCTTACATTGTTACTTGAAAAACTATATTTAATTATCACTCATTAGGCCTATATCTAAAAAGGAACGATGAGAGATGTTTCATTTAGCTAAATGAGAAAGTTTGTCCTATCCTCAATGATAGCGAAGATATCTTTGTTATCATTCCTCTCGCGGGCCTTTTTTGGTCTGAATTACAAGATGAAAAATGCTTATGTGACATCAAAAAACGATGTCAAAAGTCTACTTCATCTTCCCATCACCATTGATAAATGGGACCCACAAAAATGAGTCCCACACATCAACGGTGATGGAAAGATGAAGTAAGCTTTTGACGTCATTTTTTAACGTCACGTTAGCATTACTCTTACAAGATATGCATACTTCACGTAAAGAAAACAAGGGGCCTTCATTAGTCGTAGTGCCTTAGGCAGCCTCCATTCTTTGTCCTATCCTCAATTACAGTAAAGATATCTTTGTTATCATTTATCTGGTGGGCCTTTTTTGTCTAAATTAATAGGCATGCATACCACACATAAAGAAAATAAAGGACCTTCATTAGTGGTGGGGCCCTAGGCAGCTGCCTAGCGGTCTGGCCGGCCCTACCATCTTTCTCTTCTCCTGCTTCCATCTTTCTCTTCTTCCTCTTTTTTTATTTCTTCCTCCGCTTCCTAGCGAACGACAAGTGCACGTGGCCTCAACAAAGATATAAAGGCAAAGCCTATTTAGTTGTGACCCCATCCTTCTCTTCATCCTTCCTCTTCTTCTCCTTCTCATAACCAGTGGGATCAATAGCTCTTCCACATAATTGTATTGGCGCCAATGCAAGAAGAAAGAATGAAAAAAAGTTAAGAAAAGCAAAATACATGGGATAATCAAGAGAATAAAAAGGGTCACATGGGAGAGAATAACAAATAAAAAAAAGAATCTGGTGTGACTGGGTTCCATAGATGAGGTAGAGTTATAGGGCCCACTTATCTATAGTTTGAGAATAATGAAGTAGAGTTTTGACACGTGAATCTTCACAACATTGGAGCATTTTTCATTTTATGGTTACTTCATTGACTGTTTACTTTAGTTTTAAATATAAAAATGACCACGTTTGCAGAGCTGCCAATGGCGGAAGCAAATCTGTGTAAGAGGATGAGCGGAACATGGTCGGGTGTTTGCGGCAGTTCGCCCCAGTGCGACCGCTAGTGCAGAGAATGGGAGAAGGCCCAACATGGATCTTGCAACTACAAGTTCCCCGCTTAGGCCTACTTCTGTTACTTTGAGTGCTAAACTAATGGCTACTAAATCTGCCACCTCATCTCCATGGTGTTGGGCTTTGTTTTGTAATAAAACATACAGTGGCCCAACTGTCTCAATTGACATTGTTTTGGACTTTTATAAAACTGTCTGGGTAATGGGCCTGAGTCAGAATACCCATTAAGTTGTGGTTTTAAGTGGCAAATCTGAACTGTTGGATGACCTATGGATGGACGGTCATGATTTTAAGTGGTGTCCTGGTTTAGTTATAAATACACCATTAGCGATCCTAATTCGGTGTCTTAAGTGAGATTGCTCTCAGCCAAGTTCTAAACCAGAAATACTATTGTGTAATTCTGAAGAGGATTTGCAGAAGATCAAGCTCTGTTGATTCTAATGGCTACAGGTATGCCTCATCTCCTGAGTTTAAGTTCTATCACATGGTCGTAGCCTTTCCGTATATCTATTACTATGTCTATACATGTATAAATAAAGTTGGATGGTGGTGTGCAGGCACCTAAGGGCTGGACCCGTTTGGGCAGGTGCACACAGTTACATATGATCATCTCCGTTTGTGTCTTGTACTCTTGTCATGATATGTGTTGTGTTTAGTGAAACAATGAAGTCGTGAGCTATGTTATTTTGTCAAATCCTTATCATACTTCTAAGTGTATTATCGGAGAAATTGCTATTTAATTTCATCCCTGGGTCAGCAAATCATCCATATATATATATATATATATATATATATTGATCACGAAGACGTTTTGAACTAAATTCGTAAGATGTGGTCAGATCAATATTTAATTACCCCACAATTTAAAAAGAACTCCATACTACCAAAGTCCATGAACATACATAGAGGTTCTAGCATGGGTTGTAGAGCTTAATATTAGCCCTGCATCATGTTCCATGGTTTAGGGACAAACTTGTAGATAATTATATAGTTATGTACCGGTCATGTTTTTATATACTATGCTAGGACCTCTATGTACCATAGTCAATGTTATAATAAGGAGCCTGAACAAGTTAAACGCATCTATATATTAAAAAAAACCCCTCTAGTATATTTGGTGAAATTAACAAGTATACCATGCATACAGGAAAAGCATGCTAGGTTATTAGCACATACCAAAATCTTATGGACACATACAAAATTTTTTGAATATAATTTTGTTATGGCCTATGCACGGCAAAGCCTTGAAGCTCTGTAGTGCGTGAGGAATATTACAACTCTTTTACACAAATGATACTTCCACGTTTATGAAAGAAAAAATTTAATCCAAAATTTTCGTACCCCCAGTTAACCAAGGTCATTATAACCACATACTATCTTACCATTCTTTTACATACAAGCTCACTTGTGTCATCTTACTCAAATACTTACACCTACGGTCTTGCTCTGGAACTTACCTTTACAGTCTTACTCGGAATCTTACACTTAAAGTCTTAATCAATGTGGTGGAGATTTATGTTTTCTCTTTAACCCAAGAGAAAATGAACCTTCCTACGCTTGCCAATCGATGAGAACAACTGGCTTGAGAGGGCTTAATGGAAGAACACGAGAAATATGAGAGACTTGATGAAGAGCACAACTTCATCCTTCTAATCGCCACACACCAGAGAATGGAGAAAGCTTCCGCCTTTCTTATTTTTTCAAAACATATGTTCTCATACCAGCCAATGTTTTTCCCTTCACATGAGAGAGAATATATTGGAGAAAGTGGGAGAAATTGATCTCCCACTCACCCTTCAATTGAAACCACGTGATGAGGTAGGACTTGGGTCCTACCTCTTCCACATCACCTAGGTGGGGACCACCTAATTTCCTCCCTACTCACGTCACTCTCTCAAAACGGCTTTCTTGTAAGGAATGCATGTGAGCCCTTGATATTTGACATCGACGGCTCACATACTGACATATTTTAGCACTAATATCATTGGCGCTAATGTGCATTAGCATGTGCATCATCGATCTCAAGGATGAAGGGCTCTCATACATTCCTTATGCTGGGCTCATTGTCAGAGTGAATCTTAAAAAATGCTTCCAATTTTTTGGGTATGAACCCACATGACCCAACAATATTGATCATGATTGGTCCCATTTTTTAACTTATCCACTGCACACTTCACACTGATATAAATTGCTTATTGGAAAATGTGTTACAAATACAGGAAGCCTCTTCCCCAATGCTCACAAATTGAAGAAAGATGGCCAAGTGCCTTAGCCTTGTTACCGTCTCTGTCGCTCTCCTATTGTTCCTTCTGTTATTCGTCACCTTTGGTGAGTTGATGGTTTTAGTTCTTATTAACTTTGACAAGCATCTCTCTCTGTACGAAATTTCTTAATTACTTCATGCAACTACATTTTTTAGTTGTATTAGAAAGAAGCTATTAGAGTGATCATAGATAGATCTGAGTCAGGTTGATGCAAATGAGAAGAAAATATTATTCCAAAGGCTTGCATAGTGGGCGGAGTGATTTGGTAACCTTGATTTGTGAAAGAGAAGTAAAACTATTTTTCTAGTATTATGGAATTAGATTAATCCTGCTATACCATTATGTCATTGAAATAAGCCAAGCAAATCTCATCACTTCCAATTACAACACTAAGTTTTTGTCTCCCTTCTCTTCAAAATATAATGAAGAAAAATAAACTTTGTTCGTTTTGTGTTGTCTTCAGTTTTTTACTTGGCACTCCCCACTATTATCTCGGTAACCCCATTGCTTCCCCAGATATAAGTAATCTAAAATCTTTAACACTCACTTCACTTCCCCTTCTTTATTAAATAAATATATCTCATCTTCACTCCTTCTTTCCCTGTTTCCGAGCTAGCATAGTGGCATCAGCCTCTTCTTCTCAGACCACCCCTCCATTAAGGGCCGGCTAAACATAGGTCGAGGCCTAAGGCAAAAATATTAAAAAGGATTCTTTGGATCTAATATAACTATAATAATATAATTAATTAAGTTATATTTTTATTCAAAATCCATTCTTCTTGCATTTTAAGATGCAAAATTTCTAATTAAATTTTGCTAATACATTTTTTTAAAACATAATAGTGCTTATCAACTTAATTATTCTTGTGTTCAAATTTTTAATTGTAGGTACAATTTTTTCAATTTCAATTTTAAAAAAAATTCTTTATGCAGAAGTGACGAATATTGCCAATTATATGCATGGTTATCATGGCCGAGGTTTTCTAAATAACATTTTGGGAGTAAATATAGAGGGAAACTCGAATAAATATTTTTTAACAAATTATGCAAAATAACAACTAAAATAAATCCATGACGGTCGTTTTCTAACACAATGATGATATCAAATCATGATTATCCATAATAATCATTCAAATCCATCAAATAATGAGTCAGGTCACATCCATGTACAAATTTGATAATAATCTAAGAATAGTAAATAAAGTATAAAACAACAACTCTCGTGTCTTATGATAATCTAATAAAAATAAAGCAAATCCTACTATGAAGCAATGAGTCCCTACTCTACGAATCCAGCTACTCTGTTACTCAACTACTTCTCTTCTAAGGTACTTGCATCATGAAGATGCATGAGTATAATCATTTATACTCAATAAAATCAAACAAGTTTATCAAAGCCATAGAGGGACTAGGTTGTAGTTTTAATTGTTAAAGAACTTCACCATTAGTTCTTTTACCCATATTCAATTTTGTCATAACAAAGCCCTTAACCCCGTCCCACAACTTAAAGGTTTTTAGACATCAAAATTTCAATAGATGGGATTACCCCATGCTTATAATTAAAACTAACTAAGAGATTAATCTCTGTAAATATCCCTGGATGCCTAACTCTAGCCTGAAAATAGATTGCTTAAATAGTAGCTTGACTCAAATCCTCAGGGCTATCATAAGCCTGCCACGAATATAGGGACATGGATTATAACTGTGCTCATAGACATAGATTAGCTAGAAATATAAGTCTTCTATGATGCTCATGAAACTCCGTTTTTCATACGTATTATATAGTCCCGTGAAGACCTATAGGAAACCCCATAGTAAGGACTTTTCTATTCAATACTCAAACCGTCATGGTAGTAAAAAAAGCGTATCATAATCTCCACCATCCCCTTACTCTAGGAAAAATAAGTCTTTGCAGATTTTACTGTTTGTACCTCATAGGAACCTAAGACCATATAACTCGGGATTCCAAAATAATCATACCATAAACCGTATTGATTTCATTAGGTCACACATTCATTCGAAGGAACAAGTCTGCTTTCTCACGATGAATTGACCCACAAACAACCTTAAGGACAATTTCGTAAAATTATTATAGTAATAGGGGAGTCTTTACACGATCCATACCCTTCCTGTTCAATAGTATGATTTTACACATTTATTTATTATTTTTATTTTATAGATTAAATTATGGTAAAATGGGTGGAAATTGACCTAAACCGGCCCAATCCAGCTTGAATCGAGCCGGCGCAGGTAATATAGACGCAAGCCAGACCAACACTGGGATGGCCTGCATCATCCTCCCCGTTCGCCTGCAAGAGTCCTCTATGCACGCCAGGGCTGAAATAGCCAGTCTGTCCGCCCTGGCGTTCGTGAGCTCTTCCGGACAGCTCTGGCTCGCCATAAAAACTCCACCTTTCTCCTCCCAGAACGCGCCAGAGAAGGAGGAGATGCGGCTTGTGAGACGCCGCTCATCCGGCCACCCAGGGCCACCAGAGAGCTTCCGCCACCAATCCCTGGGTGGATATGGATCATTTTCTGGCACTGCCTGCAACCCCTGAAAATTCTGTCACCGGCTCACCTCAGCTTGGACGGCAGAGCCCGAACCCAGCCTCTGCCCATGGATCCAAGGCCCTATCCGATGGAGTTCGTAGGAAGTGGCTCTTCCGTCGACCCTGGACGGGGCCTGCAGAATCAGCTAGCTTGTTTCCTCTGCCTCTGTAGCTTTCCCCGGGAGGCCGTAGTAGAAAGCTCGACGAAAATTTTCTGCCGCCAAAATACAGAGCACGGACTGCCCATGACACGAGCGGTGCCTTGCCGGATACCCGTTATAGGGTTTGCTCAAACTGCCCAGGCAGTTCCTTGACCTTCAGGTCCAGCGACTGATTGCTCAGTCGCTTGGGCCAAAGGCTCGGCCGACCAGAGTGCATCTGCGGGTGTCTCGAGGGGCCTTGTAGGTACGTCAGCCTACGGCATCAAGGAGGCGCACAGACAATGGGTCGCTCACCAGTCACCAAGCATCCCGTTTCACAGAAACGAAAGCATGGCCATGGCCGTCGTCGGCCGGTGAGCCACCAGTTCATGCGTAACGGCACCTCAAATTTATTTACACATAGTAAATTAGGAATTCATGCATTTAACTCTCTCAAATAGAAATTATAAACAAATGATCCTACCTCTCCGGCCACGTCTTCGTACATGTTCCTTCCCCTCGCCTCCTCCGCCGGTGTCGTACTTCTTTTTCAGGTTGACGAAATCCTCTATACTTTCAATTCCAATATTGTATCTCAATTATTTGAGAAGAGAGATGAGGCTACAGTTAGATGGGAGGTTTGAAAAAGGAAGGGATAGAGTAGTCTAGGGTCTATCCTATTAAAAAAAATAAAATTTAATAAGGCTTAGATCATGGTACATAATTTGGGAAAATTCCTCCTTTCCTACGCAAAACTCACCCTAGGGGTCCCCACCAGGTGGCCCCACCTCTAAGGTAATACCCCCTTTTTAATAAAAACACTCATCAAACATATATTTCTTCATAAAAACAATCTCCAAAGGAAAAAGTCTAAAATATGTAAAAAAATATACTTGAAATTCCCGGACTCTACAATGGCGACTTATGCATCAATATGAGTAGACTTCATAAAACAATCCCCAAATTTTATGAAAAAAGATCAAAAAATGTAGAAAAAAATACTAGAAATTCCGAGACTCTACAATGGCGCTTTATGCATCAATATGAGTAGACTTGAACAATTGATAGGGAAGTTATGGTGTTCAACATAGCGAGGCCTAAGGCATAAATATTAAAAGAGATTCTTTGGTATATGACGCCTGAGATTTTTTATCACATTTTTTTTAAATTTATGAAATTTTATTGTACTTTAATGGTTGTAAATTGAAAAAAATGACGAATACGAAACATGTGAAAATAATTTTATAATTTAAAACATCACACATCAGTTTTTACTATGCAAATTTTTACTCATTCAAGCATCGTACGGCCAAAATAAATATCCTTAGATGCTACTAAAAAATAAACGTACGAAGTAAATTGCTATGATCATAGACTTTAAATACAAATCTCTCTCATGCATTCCTGAGTGAAAATCCAATTTCCTGAGTGAAAATCCCATAACAGTCCACAGTTTAATCCAAATTTATAAGTCCATAAAGCATAAACACTTTAATTCTCATAATCATACTTTTATAGTCTTGATCAGAAACTTACACTTACAGTCTTGCTAAAAAACTTGAGCTTACTTAAAAACATACATACTCACTCGTACAGTCGTACATATACTATCGACCACTAAAGCTCATTACCATTAATAAGCTCCACTATCGAAATGGAAAAGAATGTCAATGAGACATCACCTTAACCACCGGGGAGTGAATAGATGCTATGGACTTTTCCGAAGGCAAGACACACTAATGCTAATAGGGCACATGATCAAACAAGTAAGAGTCGTTCTATAATACTACTTACCTGAGAGCGCAAATATAAACGCCTACACTTTAGGGGTCTTATAGTGCCAGTGCCACTCTTAGGCAGAAATTATACAGTACCACTCTTAAGTAGAATCATACAGTGCTCTCAATAGAGCATCAAACGTTTGGGCTTAATATAACACATAAACCAAATCGAAAACATACATTGCTCTCAATAGAGCATCACACGTCTGGCTTAAATACAGTACACAGACAACATCCCGCAGGATAAACACCATGCATGGCAAGACATGAGAAATGCTCAGCTAACTCATTATCGTCTAGCTCAAACATGAAACTTAATCTGTCAAACCCTCAGGTCTCAAACTCACAAGGCTATTATAATAGCTTTATTTATAATTCAAATTTGAATTAAGTAAACAATTATGCCACACAAACTCTCAAACATGCAGTGCTCCACTGATCAAACTGAAGCTGAGCCCGATCCGAAACCCTAGTTCGTTAGGGTAGTAGACTTCACTTAACTCATCCATCTTATGATAATAACTCACTATACACCAAAATCTTACATATTCATATAATCTTCACCATCCACCTTAGGGCTAACACATCTTACTTAGAAGTCATCAAACTGAGTTCCTCATAGCAAACCCCAGTTATCACCCTCTTACTTATACCTCACTTATTATGTTTAATTTTCACTTCATAATTCATATGTTATGCTTGTACAATTATGCAACACTATTACTATATGACAATTCCCTAACATACGCTTCAATCCAAACCAAACCGATCCAATCCTCACCCGTCAAACTTACATCCTCTGTCTTCCAACATACAACCACACATCCACAAAAAATCCATACCAAACCCTATGTCACCTCTTACCGTCCATCACCCATAATTAAGCCCACACACACATACAATATATCCATTGCAAAGACGTATAGCCATCATACATACATATATCTATTACACATACATATAACATACACATACTTCCATACATAGCTTACCAACATTGTCACGCCCCGGCGTTGCCCGACCCGAGCCAAACCTGGTCTAGGGGCTGGTCAAGCGTGCGGGGGCGACGAGGAAAAGTTGAGAAACCGTTTAGCGGAAGACTTAACCCTAAATACAGGCGATCTAACAAAATTACGGAGTACGCACATTTCTTTGAGCAAGAGTAAATAAATAGAAAAGAAAGAGAGTCGCTTAATTCAAAATAAACGACTAGTCTCAAACCCACAAGCCTAGACAACCAAAGCCCACACTGGCTCCAAAATAGGTCTTAAGTAACATAAATGTATAAAGTAGCATAATTCAAGACAAGAACCATACACAAATGTTCAAAACATAAAGCATAAACCAGGAAATAAGTCACATAAGAGGACTCCACGATCACTCCCAAGTCGTCTCCAATCTTTCCTCATAGAGAGGATCTTGACCATCTGCGTGTTGCGCCATGCAGCCCCAAAGCAAAAAACACAAGAAAGAGGGGTGAGTTTAACAAACTCAGCAATGGTTTTTAATATAACTATCATCATCGGAAACACGATAGCATAACAATATAATCATTCAGATCAAAGATTGACAAGATGTATCATTTTCTGATCACACATACACATCACCTAAACCTGCATCATAGTATATAATCCACATAGTGCTATTCACATCATATCCACCTGCATGAAATGTATCTCTACAATACATATCAAATCATGCCTCAACATCATATCAACCTGCGTGAAATGTACCTCTAACATACATATCCAATCATGCATCACATCATATCAACCTATATGAAATATATCTCTAATAAACATATCCAATCATGCATCACATCATATCAACCTGCATGAAATGTATCTCTAACATACATATCCAATCATGCATCACATCATATAAAGCATACCTCCATCAAAGAGTAATCACAAATAGCGTCACGAAGACGGGAACACTGACAAGGCCATGTAGGCGTGTCGTGGTCCAAATTCTACGCAAGAATTTAAGAAGATCACATCATATAAAGAATGCCTCCACCAAGGAGTAATCACAAATAGCGTCATGAAGACGGGAACACAGACAAGGCCACGTAGGCGTGTCGTGGTCCAAATTCTACGCAAGAATTTAAGAAGATCACATCATATAAAGAATGCCTCTACCAAGGAGTAATTACAAATAGCATCACGAAGACGAGAACACAGACAAGGACACGTAGGCATGTCGTGGTCCAAATTCTACGCAATAATTTAAGAAGTTCGGGGTAGTCAATCCCTAATTGCTGCTCACCCTAGACGATCTTGGCCAAGGATGTCACATTCTCACGAAGAGAACCTAGAGCAGGGGTGTTCGCCCAGGGACATCTCCTGTGGAGGGGAGAGCCCGAGTTCCCACGTAGGAAACCCACGAACACATGGTAGCTAGTGCAAAGAGCATACCATACTGGATTCTCAGGGTCCAGGTTCGACTGTCTCAATAAATAAATCTCAACCGCATTAACAATTCAGAACAACTAAACTTGACTCGACTCAACCCGGGGAGTGCACATGTTCCACAAAGGAACTCAAATCAAAACATGTCCTTTCAGACCAATCAAGTTTCGATTAAGCCAACGACCGATTAAACCGGCACGTAATTTTACCACATTGCATCCAATCGATCAAATTCGATTAATCTCGATAAAGCCTTGGAGTGTGCACGTAAAAATACTTTTATGTCGACTCTAGTCCTCACATCCCATACCGTGAGTATTCGTGATACCATAGAAGCAAATTTAACTAAGCACTAGCGCAACGAACCTTAGAGCTATCCATCGACATAATGCGCCCCATACCACAAGTGTCTAATGGTTTCTCTTCGGCTGTTCCACACAACCGATCAATTCCGATTAACCAACGGTAAAACCTCAATTGGAAATACATTTTCATGATGTATGCAACATGGTACATACGTGGGCAAAGCATACATGAATTTTAATTCATTATAAGTGCTCTCATTAGCCCTTCATGCATCATTCATAATCATAATAGCAAACCTCATCATCATCATTAAACCCCACAACGAGAAAGGACGCACCAACAGAAATAGCAAGTGCTTCTAGAAGTCGAGGTGTACTCACTGAAGGTTGGCCGGCGGCTGAGAATTACCTAGTTGGCCGTAAGACATCGAAATTGACCGTGGACAACACTCAATGACGTTGATTTCGCTTCTACAAGGGCCCACATAAGGGCGGAGGGCATGGGGCGACACTCCAGGACAAAGGAGAGGTGGAGCCTCTAGTGGTCAAAAGCGGCGCCTAAGCGCTAAATCGCACAAAAGCGGCACCTAAGCCCTAAATTGCACACACGACTACATGCACACGGGGCCACTTGCACATGCGACAATGAGGGCAACTCGAGGGGAATAGTGCTAGATAGTGGTAGCCCAAGGCCCACAAAATGGCGGCATAGCTAGGGCCAAGATGTAGTGGCCGATTGAAGTGGTAACATTGCCAATCGCCACCCATAACCAAAACCAATGGTGCAGGTGATTGTGCATCTTGCATGACAAAAGGGCGAAGGAGTGCCTTATGGTTGAGTAGTGGCGGAGAAAATACCACGGTGAAACAAGGCTGACCCCAAGGCCGACCGGAGGCTAATCAGCGACCGGGGCATCATAATGGAAAAATGGCCACAAAGGGTCGTACAGGTAAGACCCAAATTAAGGCATACGGGTGGAATAGGACAATAAGGGAAAAGGGGGGTCGGAAATGGCATCCCCCAATCGACAATGGGTCAAGGTAGGCCAGACAGAGTCCAACTAGAGTCCATTTAGTCGTAGGCAACGCCACTACTAGCCGACAACTTTAGCCTAACCAGCCTTGGACAAGCGACACCGCCGTTGCCACCTCGGCCTAGCCCCATCGGCCGTCTGCCCCCTTCCTCTCTCTTTCTCCCATTTCGGCCAAGTGAACCCACCCCCTTTCTTTGCCTAATCCACTGCCACCATCTGCTGGATGACCTCTAGCCTACCGCCATAGCTCCGCCCTAGCCAGGATGACGCCCAAGCACCACCATCCCAACATCCTCGTCCTCCTCTACTAGCGTGAGGTAAAATCGGCTTCACCACTTCTTTTTCCTATTTTCTGTGCGTTGAGACCGATGACAGTGCCGTTGGTCACTGGCCGCTGCCAGTTGGCCTTTGGCTCACCATGGTCCAATGACGACAAGGTTTTCACCCTAGCCCGAATTGTCGCCGCCCCTAGCCCCTCACCTCATGCTGCCCTATTCCAATCCCAAATGAATTTTTGCTCTCCCCTCTATTTTTTTGTTGTTGTAACTGTCGGTCGCCAACCGCTGATCAACTTCCAAGCTACTGTCTCAAGCCGACAATGGTGAGGGGCTATCGCACTTGGTCCTAGGTCTTCGCTGCCCAATTAGTTTCAATTTGATCGATTGGCTGACCCGCACCGTAGCAAAACTTTCCCTTTTTATGTGGTGGCATCCATTCTCTGCCGCCGGATGTCAAATGACATTAGCTGATGTCCATTAGACTCATAGTGGTCTGACGGAGAAATTATTCAATATGCGTCACAGACCCACTGGCCGTATAGTGGTCTGACGGAGAAATTATTCAATATGCGTCACAGACCCACTGGCCGTGTATTTTACTATTTAATATATGACTCATCAGCATAGTTACATAACATGAATATAATAAATACTTATAAATGCTGATGAGTCGTTTTTTAAATGGTAAAATAAATAACCTAACACAGTGTGCGACGCGTACTGAAAAATTTATCGGTCTGACGACCGCTGGATCACCTCCATCTTCTGGGCACCACCCCCGTTACGACGTTCATGGCTTGGTGACAGTGTGTTTGTTCCTGTCTTTCTAATCCATCTTCTCTACCCGCCTTTACCTCCACCTCCTCCCTCCTCTCAGAAGACATCGCTTCGCTGATTAAGATCCAAAGAGACGAAATCGACCAGTTCCTTCAAGCCCAGGTAGGCGTCAAAGCTGGCATCTTTTACTCCTGGTTTCCCCTGTTTTCTTCGTCTCTTCCGCCTTTACCCATTTCTGAGTTTACACTTCACAATGATTATTGGCAGGGAGACCAGCTGCGGCGCACGTTAGCAGAGCGGAGGCATCGGCACTACCGGACGCTGCTGGGGGCGGCGCAGGAATCGGCGGCGAGGAGGTTGAGGCAGAAGGAGGCCGAGGCTGAGAAGGCAGCGAGGCGCAGCGCGGAACTGGAGGAGAGGGTGGCCCAGCTGAGGGCGGAGGCGCAGGCGCAGGCGTGGCAGGCAAGGGCGCGAGCTCAGGAGGCCGCCGCCGCGGCGCTGCAGCAGGCGATGATGAGGGAGGAGGCTGCAGGCGGGGAGACGGCCGCTGCCGCGGCCGAAGACGCAGAGTCGGGGAACGTGGACACGGGTCGGGAGGCGGTGGCGGGACCGCCGCCCTGCAGGGCCTGCCGCAGGAGGGCGGCGTGCGTGGTGGCGCTCCCGTGCCGGCACCTAGGCCTCTGCGCCGAGTGCGACTCGGTCGTTGGTCCCTGCCCGATCTGTCACTCGGTCAGAAGCGCCAGTGTTCATTTCTTCTGACTAGTAGTTTTTCACCATTGGAGTTGGCCAGTGGAGAGCCGTGGTCGCCTGCTTAGACCCAATGACAACAATGGGCCACTATTCCTGGCCTCTCTTGCACACCTTCCACCCAAACCATACTCTTCCAAATTTAGGGGTACGTCCTTGACTGTCGCTGCGGGCTTCACCCCAAAACAAGGCCAACATGTTTAGCATGACATTGAGCAGACTCGGGGTGTTTGTTTGACTGTCGTGGGCAAGGGCTAGAACTTATGGCCCGATGCCACCTTTGCACCTTCACTTTCCCTTACACACGACCCAGAACCTGTGGAAAAGAGTCCCCGGTTCTCGGTCCTTCCAAGGGGAAGCAACATTATCGACCATTGGCCTCAAGCTAGGGAAGGCTTAGCCGTTGCCATGACCAGATCCTTCGCTCTAAGTCATACTTGATGTACAACCATTTGCACCAATAGTTTTGGTTGTAGGTAGCAATTGGAGATGACGTCACATTTGTCAGCCTCCTTCTCCGAGCCTTAGTGCCCTCAACTTTTGTTTGGGGGACCACCACTAACAAACCCTACCTCTTCCATGTCTAACCACCCTAACCCCCTAAAAGTCCACCCTTTTTAGGGTTTGGCCATGGTAATACATGTCTATGCTATTTGACAGCTGATCCTGCCTGCGAGTGGCTAGCTCCCACCAGCCTGAGTCGCTTCGGGACACACTGACAACTTGTCC
Source organism: Saururus chinensis (assembly GCA_035235625.1). Lineage (NCBI taxonomy): Eukaryota > Viridiplantae > Streptophyta > Magnoliopsida > Piperales > Saururaceae > Saururus > Saururus chinensis. Next base: position 29,576,571 of record CP141147.1, read on the forward strand.
TCCCTTGTGGTTGCCCTTTTGCTATGCACACTTGTGTCTCGCATGCAGGTTAGGTTAAAGGCATTGCCGTTGTGGCATTTGATGATTAACCTACACCACCACCAATCAAATATGACCGTCAAAGCCCTCCTCTACCTCTCCTTTGTTCGCGAGTATGCAACTAAGCCCTCCACCCTTTTGTGAGCTTTGGACAACGCAAAATCATTGCCATTGGGCGTGGTCCACGACCAATTTTAACATCTTGTATCCAACAAAGTGTTTTTAATAGTTGTTCGACCTCCAATTAGTCACCCCCGCGTGGTCGCATTTGCCATTTCTGGTGGCACGACCATGTGCCCTGCCGTCCTAGTGTACTAAATCATTTGCTTTGATAAAAATTATCTCTGCCTTGCTGAGAATAATTCTGGTATCTCTAAAAATCCTCAGGACAATAGATCTCTCAGTGTGATGCTTTTAGCTGCTGACTTCGCCATTAACACTGACACTATTGTGTGCCCGCCATAGAACTCGTGTGGATTACAAGGTAGTGTACCTTGAACTCGTAATTTTATGATATCATACTTTGACTGTTTAGCAACATGATAGGAGCATGTAACTTAATGCTTTGCATGATAAATGATGATTCAATTGCATGATGTATGCAGGAGAAATGAGAAATACTGGTAAGTTAGAGTATGCGAATGTGATCCATATAAACTATGAGCATGCTCTTTGTATGTGAACTATGCGTATACTAGAGAAAATATGGAGTATGATAGTAAGTTGTTTGATAATTTATATGTATGTGATGAGGACGTGTGATAGATCTTCGTATGTAAGCTGACTATGTGTGGTTGATGGGCACGGGTATGTGTGTTTGATTATAAGTTTGTCGAATGGGTGTTTCATGGACTATGATGTAGAAATTTCAGTAGTGTGTCGGGTGATGGAGGACATAAGATTGGCAGGCAAAGGTCGGACTTAATGACATTGGAGGATGTTGTGCACGAATGCACTAGACTTAGTATTTTCCTTATTTCAGTACTTTAATTATGTCATTAGGCTAGTTTAGCAGTTGACTGTTATTGTATTATGGATGGTTTGTAACTGGCGCACTAGTGGACCACGGGTGAACCGGGCCCACTAGTGGCACGATCCCCAATGTGGGGCGCGACTCCCAGTATGGGATGCGACTCCCCATAAAGGGGTCGTCTTCCTCTTTTGTGTTTATGCTTAATGAAATTCCAGAACTTCCTTTCCCTTTCTTCCAACTTCTTTCCCTTTCCTTGCGTAGAACTCCAGCGTACCGATTGTGCCTACACTGGGCACAACATTGGTATCGGAGCTCTTACAATCCCCGGCCATGGCTCGAGGCAAGCAAATTACCACGGCCCTGGAAAATCAGCCCGAGAAAGAGACTTTCGTCTCTGCGAACAACCCAAAATCAGCGTTGGACACCAGCGACGAGCTAACGATGACACAACTCATGGCCGAGATCAAAGCTCTGAGTGTGGGAGTAGCCAAGATCGATGCAATCGGATTGGCCATAGCCCAGCTTCAGGCTGAGCGCGCACCTCCTCTGGTGTCCAGGCCGCTAGCACCCATGGAGAAGGGGGGTCCATCCTAGGCTCCCGAACCTCTCCGCTTTGACTTCCCAGCGCCTGCAGACCGTGAGATGCGCTTTGCCCAGGACGGTGTACACTTTGGCACTGTCAATCAGGCCATGGAAGGGAGGCGCTAGGCCTGGGATTCGCGAGGCACACCAGGTGTTCGGGAAAATGCCCCAATGGTGCCGCCTCCCCAAAATCTGTACCAGGAGATGGAGGATGACTAGGAGGAATATCTAGGACATCGCGGAGCCCCTAAGGGTGGGGCGGAACCCCGTTTGGCCCGCCTACAGTTCCCGCGTTATAATGGAGATGACGACCCTGTAGAGTGGCTGTACATGGCGGAGAAGTTTTTCGCCTACCAGGGGACGCAGTCGGAGGCTGAACGACTGCGCATAGCGGCTTTCCACCTCGACGGGGATGCATCGGTGTGGTTTCAGAGCTTTGAGAAGGAGGTGCGCTACCCAATTTGGACCGCCTTCTCTGATGAATTGTGCATCCAGTTCGGCCCTAATGAGTTTCAAGACTTCAATGAGATGTTATCTTCCCTGCGCCAGACGTCCACCGTGCACGCATACTGCACAGAGTTTATGAAGGTGGCTAATCGCCTCCCCGATTGGCCAGTGGCCGCCCTGGTGGGTACATTCAAGCGAGGGCTCAAGCTTGAGATTTCTGAGAGATGCGCCATTTTCCCTGTTCCAGCATGTGGGATGTAGTGTGCCATGCACGTATCGAGGGGGAGAAGTTGGCTAGACAGCGGGCGGAGGCAGACTCAGACCTTTTCCTCGAGTTGCTGTGTTCGCCTCTCCTCTTGCCGCTCTAGCCAACAGCCAGGTGGCTGGCCGCATTGGCCAAGCACCCCCTTAGGCCAGCCCGATTGTCCGTCGTCTCACTCCAACACAAATGGAAGAATGTCGTGCAAAGGGACTTTGTTTTCGTTGCGATGAGAAGTTTGTTCTGGGACACCGTTGTTCCATCAAGGGTAGTCTCTTAGTGGAGGAGATCGACGAGGAGACATGGACGACAAAGGGCCTGATTCTTCGTACCCTGCTGATACATTGCCGGAGATCTCTGTGCATGCTTTTTCAGGGGCCTTCACTCCACGCACCATGAGGGTACAGGGTTATCTCAAGCGGCAATAGGTCGCCATTCTGATTAACAGTGGGTCTACTCACAACTTCATCAACGACAAGGTGGCGCAGCGGCTAGGTTGCTTTGTGTCCAACTCGACGCCCTTTGATGTATTGATTGGTGATGGCAAGCACCTCCGCAGTACAGGCATATGTACATAGGCCGCACTCGCCATTCAGGGCCACACCTTCGTAACCGACCTCTTCTTACTTCCGACGAAGGGGGTGGATGTGGTGTTGGGGGTGCAGTGGCTTCAGGAGCTTGGGGACGTTCTATGGAACTTTAAGGACCTGGTGATGGATTTCGCATTGCACGGCCAACATGTACGTCTCCAAGGTTCTCAGCCTAGCACGCTTCACTCTGCTCAGGCAACGGGATCCTTCTTCTGGTTCGCATCACAAGGACTCCTCCAACAGCGGGCGTCGGTGGACGTGGTATAGAATGACTTGCCGCAGGACCTTCTTGATCTCTTGGTAGCATATGGCATGGTGTTTGATGAACCCAAAGGTCTTCCTCCAGTGAGGGCTCATGATCACTCTATTCCTATTATGCCAGGTGCTGCTCCAGCCAATGTCCGTCCCTATCACTATCCATACATTCAGAAGGTTGAGATAGAGCGTCTGGTGGCGAACATGCTTTCTTCGGGTATCATTCAGCCTAGTACGAGCTCCTTTTCTTCCCCAGTGTTGCTGGTTCGTAAGAAAGATGGTACTTGGCGCTTCTGTGTTGGTTACCGGGTGTTGAATGCTATCACAGTGAAGGACAAATATCCTATTCTGGTGGTGGAGGAACTGTTGGACGAGCTGGATGGTGCTACCGTATTCAGTAAGCTTGACCTTCATTCAGGTTATCATCCGATCTGTATGCATCCCATCGATGTGCATAAAACCGCCTTCTATACTCATGATGGTCATTTTGAGTTCTTGGTTATGCCGTTCGGCCTCACGAACGCGCCCTCCACATTTCAGAGCCTTATGAATGACCTCTTCCGGCCATTCCTCCGCCGCTTCATCTTGGTATTCTTTGATGATATTCTGGTCTATAGCAAGTCGTGGGACAACCATTTGGAGCATCTCAGGTCTGTCTTTGATATCCTGCAAGCTAACTCATTGTTTCTTAAACGCTTGAAGTATCGTTTGATAGCCCACAGGTTGAATACTTGGGTCATATCTCTCGTGACGGTGTGGCTACAGACCCCTCTAAAGTGACTGCCATGCTATCCTAGCCGGCTCCTAATTGCACTCGGGCGCTGCAAGGTTTCCTTGCCCTTCTGGCTATTATCAGCTCTTTATTTACCGCTACAGCGAGATTGCTCGGCCGCTCATGTAGCTGTTACAGAAAGGCGCCTTTTGTTGGTCAGACGCTGCCCAGGCTACCTTTGAGGAGTTGAAGCAAGCTATGGCGACCGCCCCTGTTTTGATTCTTCCTAATTTCAGCCGGCCATTTGTGGTTGAGACCGATGCTTCGGATGTTGGCCTAGGGGCGGTACTACTTCAGGAAGAGCGTCATATAGCCTACTTCAGTAAGGCTTTGGCTAGACGTTCCCTGTCCCTCTCAGTATACGAGAAAGAGATGCTCGCCATTATCCTCGTTGTCGACAAGTGGCGCCCTTATTTGCTTGGCCGCCGGTTTCTCATTCGCACTGACCATCAGCAGCTCAAGTATTTTCTCGAACAGCAGGTGTCCACGCCCGCGCAACAGCGGTGGGTCAGTAAGCTCTTGGGTTATGACTATGAGGTGGTTTACAAGAAGGGATCTGACAACACTATGGCCAACGCACTGTCTCGCCGCACCAACCCAGGTTCGTGTTTGTCTATTTCCAGTCTAGTTTATCCTTTTCTTGACGAATTACAGTAGGCGTACCGTGATGATTTCTCGACCTCCACTATGATTGCGGTCCTTCAGACCGACCCAGCAGCGCACCCTGGCTTTGCCTGGAAGGATGGCCTTCTCTTTTGGAAGGACCGTCTTTGGGTGCCAGCGGTTACCGACTTGCGCTAGCGTCTCATTGCTTACTTCCATACTTCTCCGTTGGCCAGTCATGAGGGTGCTCTTCGCACTTATAAATGGGTCAGTCAGAGCTTCTTGTGGAAGGGCGTACGTCGCGCAGTGACTGCTTATGTGGCCACTTGTGATGTCTGTCAGCGTGCCAAATCAGCCACCACCTCACCTGCCAGGTTACTTCAGCCTTTGCCCATTCCAGATCAAGTTTGGGACGATGTTTCGATGGACTTTGTGGAGGCCTTACGGTTGGTTCAAGGCAAGTCGGTGATCATGGTGGTAGTGGATTGGCTGTCTAAATATGGCCATTTTTGTGTTCTGGGTCATCCCTACACAGCTAAGTCGGTGGTGGAACTCTATGTTCGCGAGGTGGCCAAGTTACATGGTATGCCCCGCACTATTGTTTCTGATCGTGACTGGGTTTTCATCTCTCAGTTTTGGCAGGAGTTTTTCACTTTACAGGGCACTTCTCTCCACATGAGCACTGCATATCACCCTCAGATGGATGGTCAGACAGAGGTTGTGAACCGATGTTTGGAGCAGTATTTGTGCTGTTTCACCATGTCTCAGCCCCGACGTTGGCTTCAGCTTCTTCCTTGGGTGGAGTGGTCTTATAACACCGCCTACCACACTCGTGCCGGGTTCACTCTTTTCGAGGTTCTATATGGCAGGCTGCCTCCCACTGTGCTGTCCTATGTGCCCCATCGGTCATTAGTGGCAGAGGTCGACTACATGCTCCAGACTCGGATGAGGTTCTTCGCTAGCTTAAAGCGAACCTATCTGCGGCTCAGAACTGAATGAAGCAGATTTATGATAGCCATCACACCAAGCGCGAGTTTGCTGTGGGGCACTTGGTTTATGTCTCCGTTCTTCCTCAGTGCCAGACCTCCTTGTTCCAGCCTGAGCACTCTAAGCTTACTCCACGGTTTCATGGGCCCTATGTTGTTGAAGAGCGCGTTGGCTCGATTGCTTATCGCCTCACTTTGCCGTTGGGTTCGATGGTCCATCCGGTTTTTCATGTTTCCCGGCTGTGCCGTTGCATTGGTGACCCTTCCTTGGCTATGGATGCTCCACCTCTTCCCTTGATGGGTCTTGTGGCTTCGTCTAACCCCATTCCTGCAGCGCTGCTGGATAAGCGCCGTGTACGCCGCTCTGGTCGTATTACCACGAAGGTTTTAGTCTCTTGGTAGGGCCAATCACTTGAGGACGCTACGTGGTTGTCTGAGGATGAGTTTCTGCTCCGGTATCCTTCGTGGTCGCCTTGAGGACAAGGCGTGTGCGGAAGCGTGGTGGAGTGTTGTGCACGAATGCACTAGACTTAGTATTTCCCTTATTTCAGTACTTTAATTATGTCATTAGGCTAGTTTAGCAGCTGACTGTTATTGTATTATGGATGGTTTGTAACTGGCACACTAGTGGACCACGGTGAACCGGGACCACTAGTGACACGATCCCCAATGTGGGGTGCGACTCCCCATAAAGGGGTCGTCTTCCTCTTTTGTGTTTATGCTTTATAAAATTTCAGAACTTCCTTTCCCTTTCTTCCAACTTCTTTCCCTTTCCCTGCGTAGAACTCTAGCGTACCGATTGTGCCTACACTAGGCACAACAGAGGATTGGTTTGGATTGAGTTAGATGGTATTTTGGAGCAATGAGTAGGCGACTTAGGGGATGCAGGGATTTAGAAGACTTAAGGATCGGAGTGTGTCCTTAGGGGACTGTGAGTTAGTAAGATTTGATAGTATAATTGTACATGCATAATGTATGTAATATGAATTGTAACGTAAAAACAATGAGTAAGAAATTCGTAAGGGTTTGATGATTGGATTTAGATCTAAGGGGTTTCATTTGAGGAGTTGAGTAAGATGATTTGGTTTTAAGGCAGATGTTGTGGGATGTAAGACCGTAAGTAGATGATGGTAAGAGTATGATTGTACAAAGTTGGAGTATGACAAAGTAAGGTTATGGGGAGATCGTAAGAATGTTAGGGTAAGGGTGAGTTATGAGTATGGATTGAATGAGTTAAGTGAAGTATGTTGCCCTTGTGGATTAGAGCTTCAAACAGGCGTAGTTCCAGCTTGGTTGGTTGAAGAATGATGTAAGACTAAAGGAGTTTCGGGCATAATTATACATGTATAAGTTACATAATATGAACTTGAATTATAAGTAATCATAATATGATAACATGGCAAGTTTGAGACCCAGGGTATTGACAGGTTAAGTTCTGTGTTTAAGCTAGCTGATAAGTAATCAGCTAAGCATCCTTCCATGTCTAGCCATAGTGTTATCTTGCAGGATTTTATCTTTATACCATATTTCAGCCCAGACATTTGATGCTTTGTTGAGAGTGATATATATTTTGTCAATCTTGTCTTGGTGATGTATTAAAGCCTAAACATTTGATGTTCTATTGAGAGAGCTGTAAGTTTATGTCTTTCATTGGCATTGTATGTCTTTTTGCCTATAGATAGCACTATATGTTTTGCCCAAGAGTGGTACTATAAAATTTTTTCCGAAGAGTAGCACTGTAAGATTTTTGCCCTTAGTTGGCACTGTATGGCCCCAAAGAGTGGGCACTTATGTGCTCAAGTAAGTAGTATCATGGATCTACTCTTACCTATTTAATCTTGTACCCCATGAGCATAGGTGTGTCTTGCCTTAAAAAAAATCCATGACATCTAGTTGCTCCCCGGAGGTTAAGGTGATGCCCTAGCGGCATTCCTATCCTTTTTTATGCTTGAGCTTATTAATTGTAATAAGCTTCAATTGTCAATAATATATGTATGATGGTAAGAGTAAGTTGTATATATCAAATTTTGAGTTAGTTGTATGCGTAAGATTCAAAGTAAGTGTAAGTGTAAGCTTCTAAAGGAAGATGGTAAGAGTAAGATTGTACGAGTATGTGTAAGCTGTATGGGTAAGAATATGATTATACAAGTTGGTAAGACTCTTATTCAGATTATAAGTGTAAGAGTATGTCATAAAAGTAAGCATGAGTAAGTGTAAGTTTAACTAGTGTGATGGTTTGTGTGTGAGACATTTTGTTATTGTTGCATGTATTTTTTTCTTCATGTGAAGTTGCATGAATGCATCTAGGTATGGACTTACGAAGTTCATTTATTTGATTTCCCCTACTTACTACGTATGAAAATACTCATTTTCCCTCTTTTTAGCCCCTTGGTCTGGAGGCTTTTACAGGTTCCATTTAGAGCTTTTTGGGATTGACTTTTTTCCTTGTGGTGGATTGCTCTTCCTCGTCCCCGGTGTGCTGTGGACTTGTGGCAAGAGTCTAAATTTTGTTTTGCCACGATCTCATGTATTGAGTAAGGTAAGAGTTAAATGTGTTATTTTTCTCAACTTATGCATATATGTATGTTTTAGAACTCAGACTATTTAAGAACTTGTACTTAGAGATGCCTGAGATGTATTTATTTTTAAAGACCATGGCCACGACAGGTTCCACTTTTATGTTTTCGTTTGGGGTTATGCTTGCGAATGTTGGTTTAGTTGTACGATGGACTAATTTAAAAAAATTATTTTCACATATTTTGAATTTTGTTGTTTACTTTGATTTACATCCGTACTTTGAAACAAAAATTTAGTAAAATTTTAAAGTAAATATATCAAAAAACCTTGGGCATGACAATTAATGTACATTGTGTTGGGAATATTGCCACCTTCATAGACATGAAAGGATATGTATGGGTCCACATCATTCATGAAGGCAGCAAGGTTGGGGTCAAACTATGCCACATGGCATATAGAATCTATTGGTTCAGGTGCTTCATCAACCACAAAAGCATGAAATCTTACAACAGTGTCTAGACGTGTATTTTTCATCACAATTATAATACAATCGCTTTGAGCGTGAGCATCCATTCCAACCTGGAATAACTACTTGATAGGAATTGTAGTGTTCAAAACACTAGGAGTAGAAGTCTGCTCCATAGTGGTGGGCTAGCCGGGAGAGGAGGAACCCGTTGAACATGTTGTTGATGTTGAAGATACTCTTGATACATGTGAGCCACACATAATTGACTCAATCAAGGTACATGGCTTAAAAAATTGTATTGTAGATGGTAAGTTGGGCTTCAAACCACTAATAAAAGTACTAATCAAATAGGCTTCTAACAATTGTAAACCATATTAGACAACTTTTCCAACTCGTATTGATAAACTTCGACAATAGTAGTCTGGCAAACACAAAAAAGACAGAGATTGTAATCTTTATAATCAGTAGGCTTGAAGTAGACAATGAGTGCTTACTCTACATCATCCCACGTAGCACGTGGATTGTGAGAGAGGAAATGCTCTAGTCATTGCAATGTATGACCTTCCATGGGGAAGGAAGCAAGATCAATACCTCATGGGCTAAAGTACAATGGAAGTAGAAAAACCTCCTAGTGCGGGATATCCATTACTCCGGTTCATCACCGTTAACGATAGGGAAGGTGAGATGGGCTCCAATACCAGTATTGTAGATGGGCTATCTACAACGTGGAATGAGGGTGGATTGAGAAAAGAAGTGAAATTGAAGGGAAGAATGAAGACAAGGAGAAGGAGGAATTACAAAAACTATTGTCTATTCTATTCTATTAACGAAAAGAGTCTCAAGTATTGTTTGTTGGCCAAGGGCCTCACATATATATAGAGAAATCATTATCTAATCCTACTTCAATTAAAATATCATAAATTAAGCATATAGTCATTATAGTAAGGAATTTAACTAATACAAATAATCTACTTTTAATAAGAAAATTATAGCGTAGCTAATAAGAAATCCTAATTAAAAGAGCCTATATAGGTCATAAAATATATATTTTAATGAAAAAGTTTATGAACTTCAAGTGAGATTTCAGTAGTTGACCCCCTAGGGCTAAAGGTTATTAAACTTTGGCCTTTGGGTGAGATCTTTCAAAACCAACCATTATAGCTTGCAAGCTTAAAATCTCTTAAACTTCATTAAAATAACAAAACCTCCACCATTTCTTTTTGTACTTGGGGATGGGCCGAACGTGCCTTCAAGTAGTTTATCCTCAGCCTTGAGTTAGCCCTATTTGAAGTGAGTCAAAAAATTTAGATCTTAACCTGCATTTTAATAGGCCAAGTAGGACCCAACTAGCAGGCCGACCCTTAAAAGTGTCCCCTATATATAGTGTTGTCTTAGTGTGGGCATCTGATAGCTATATGCCATGTTAGGCATATATGTACTATATTAGGACCTCTATGTACTAGGATCGTAGAATTCTAAGTCATAGACCAATCTCGGTTTCAATTATATTTAATTTTTATTTCAACAGATATTTGCCCATCAAGACTCTGTCACTAGAGCTCACATGCAAGCCCACAGGGAAGGCAAGGGGGAGGTGAGGGTCTTCCCTCTTGTCAAGCACTACACCTTCTCTCTGGCGTGCCCGCTCTTTGCCAGCATTAGTGATCCTGATGAGATCTCCAAGCTCGCCCAACAATTCAACATATAGCTGAAGGGTTTTGTAAGACTGACCCTGTATTTCCCGAGCACCAGGTTCTACCGGGTTTCCAAAGCTGCTGATAAGATCAGGAGAAAGCTTAAGCTGGTCATTAAACAGAGGAAGAAGGATTTGTCTGAGAACACTACATATCCTACTTAGGATTTGCTGTCCCACTTATTGTTGCTACCGACGAGCATGGGCGATTTATGTCGGAGAAGGAGATTAATGCAGCAGCAATATGATTTTTCAATTTAATATAATTTCAGTCAAATCTCAGTTCACAAATGTAATCTGATTCACAATTGAGTAGACTGGACTCGTCATCTTCACATTACAAATCATTGAACTAGAACAAATCAACTTTCAGAATGAATGTTCGCAATTTCACTTTCTAACGAAGAACAACCTCGATATGATTTTAAGGAAGTAAAATCAAAAATATAGATTTCAACTATTGAGTTGAGAATCACTTATCAGTCTTCACTGGAGCTAGCTTGACTAGGAGCGTCTCACGTTAATCACTAAAATTAAATTTGCATCAAAGCTTCAACAACTTTAGATCTAGAAACCCTTCCTCCACGAAACTTGCAAGAGTTCTGGAACTGAGAACCGGCATTTGAAATTCAAAAATCGTCCCCCTTTCTTTCACTTCTCTCCTCTTTTATACCTCCGTTCTCAAGCTGTTGCTGCAGTCATGGAAGGCAATATTGATATGGATGACAGTATCGATGACTATGGATACGGGTACACGCCGATAAGCTTGATATGCGCCAAAATATTCGTAAACCCTTTGATACACATAAAAAAATATCATAACTAATTATATATCATTATAATACTTTGTTTAAAGCATAGTAAGACCATAGAAGGCCATATTAATTGATATGAATGCTCTAAAATTAGTTCATTTTAGAACTATTCACTATTACTTCCTCCGTCCTGTATAAATTATTATTCCCTCTATCTCATACTTAGTTCTATAAAATTAGTTTATTTTGAAACCAAATAAGATATTTAATATGAGTTGCATAAATATTATGGAGAAATTTATACATTAGATGTTTAACTAAGTGCATAATTGTAGAACATTATATTTAAAAAAATAATTATGTAAAATTTTCGGACCTACTTGTATTGATCTTATATAATTTTTTTTAAAATATTTTTAATATAATAAGAACATTATCATCTTTAAAATTTAAAGAGGTTAAGTTTGAATAGTGTTTTTGTTTTTAAAAAGAAAAAAATTAAATTATTTATTTATTTTTTTAAAATAAAAAATAATAAAATAGTAATGTATTGATACCTATCGATATGGTCGATCAGTATCGAAATCTTATGTGGGGGCATATCACCCCCTGTATAGTATTGGTATCAACCAATATGGGTATGTATCGGCCGATGCGCACCCGTATCGGTCAATACAGTCTTCCATGGCTACGGTAACGAAATTGCTGTTGAGCTGGACTTGATGACATGGATTATTGCTTCTCGAATCTTCGATGTTAATACGCCATTTTCCCTATTAATCCTTTCATTCAAAGGTTGAAGATAAAGTACCGAACTTAATGACCATATTAAAATGACCATCGCACCCTTGCTTATTTTAATCATGGACACCCATTCATTTCTGCATTAGTGTTTGACGATTATACCCTCTATCATTACAACTGGTTTTAAGTGTTTGATCAAATGCCTGAACCAATTCGTTTCTTCATCCAATTTTAACACTTCTCATTATATGCCCCTGCATCATAGCATCCCTCCCAAAAGAAGCTCGACCTCGAGCTTAAAATGAATTAAGGTCTAAAATAGGAACTGGCTACATAAAACTGAGTTGGTGGAGGCTCTTCAAACCACAGTATAATACTTAGATGAACTAACAACTGTAATTCTTTGTAAGGCCAAGCAGGCCTTTCAATGGGAAATACTTCTGAGATAAAAACCCAGAGAAAGATTCTCATATGCAAAGTAACAATGTAATAATTTTCATTCTTAACTCTAATTTTTAAAAGTGTCATGAAATCAGCTTTAAGTAAAATCCAGTGGTGCATATATGGAAACTAGAGAATATCTAAGATAAGAGTGATATTGTTGACTATGTAGCAGCAGGATCGAACTTGTCAATCTTTAATTGCATTCCAAACATAGGAATAGTACTATTAGAATGAAATTCCAATTGTGATAGCCTGTTTGCAGCTAATTCAGTAAGCAGGAGAACAAACTTACTTGAACAAGTAATTAAATTTTCTTGTACCATCCAAAATGACTTCCATTTACTTTAGTAGAATATTTACTGTCAGGAAGTAATATCCGAGGATTCCACATGCTCATTTGCCTTTTCAATTCTTTCAAAGAAATTGAAATGACTGTTTTCAATCTTAAATTCTGTTCAGAAATTTTCAAAATAACTTCCACACTTTGCTTCGCTATTTTGAGATCTGTTAACATAATTTGCACTGAACAACTAACTGAGAAAATGTTGGACAAAATGTTGATTTCAGCATAAATACCTTCTTGACAAAGACAACTATATATTGGATATGAAAAGTATTTCCATAATACTTGCATAATGCTCAACAATTTCATACTATCATTTTGTCCAATAATGTATTAAAAAATAATGACAATCCATTTAACCCTATCACTAACTCCCATTTCTTGTTGTTCATAATGGCATGGAAGACTTCGTTATAACCACAAATGAATTAATAATCCATACAAACCCTGTTTGTAATCCCATATGACATTTTAATTTTGTAAAGAAGGTCAACATACTTATACTGTCACTGAGCCATGCAAAACCATGAAATTTCAAGACAGGAGAAGGCTCTGCAAACCATGCCAGTTGACATTTTGTTAAAATTCCAAGCTTCTGTGTAACATGCTACCTCTTCACTATGACATTAGAGTTAGGCTTATATCTATAAGTAAGGTACATTACTGAATTAACTGATGTTATTTTCCTATTAAAATCCACTCTAAGAATTATAACCGCTGGGAACTCTTTCCTTGAATCAAATGTAGCATGATTAACTATCTAATGAAGCTGGAATAGTAATTCTGCATCAAACTCATATCCACTTGTATCATCCAATGAAGAAATAGTTTTTCTCATATCATCCAGATGAAAGAAATATGAAGTTTGATATGTTGAATTAATATTATTTTCTCCAGTAGATAGAATGTTCTTTCCTATGAATTCTTCCATCAAGTAAAGAACCGATATTTTCTTCCGCTTTGCGTCTCCAAATAGTGATTTAGTAACAACCATATCATCATGATTCAAGAATTTAATAGTGTCAAGTCCATCAATTTGTTCCAAGCATTGTGAAATGTCTTTAACAAACTCTGTTGTAGGGATGTGCTGAATCTGCTGCACCTCGAACTTGACAAGCTTGGACTTAAAAACCATAGATCTTGAACCAAATCCAATGTTGTTCAAATCTAATAACCATGGTTTCAAATAAAGTTCAACACAAAATTCAGAGCAGTAAAAAGATAGATCTGATTGTATTATTTCTTCTTTCCATTTCTGAACTAATTCATTCCCTTTAGCATAATGTCGAACACCTTGAATGCAATGATTATCATTCAGGATTGGTTGTACTAAATAATTTGTTGAGATATATTTTCCTTGCAAAAGATCTTTCAGATTGAGCCAACTGAAACTAAACTGTTTACTGCTTTTCATTTATATCACTTGTATATATTTGTACCACGCTGAAATTCTTTCTTTCCTCCAACAAACAGATAAATTTTCGTGCCTATTTTCTTCAAACAAATGGCAGTTACAAATCATTTCTTTGAACACTTCCAGATAGAGTGATTTTGGTGGTATTTGTAACATAATTTTCCAAAGCATAGTCTAAAGTTCATCAAATTGAAATTTTAAAGCTGAGATATAACTACCTTGTTGGTACATAGACAATACAGGATAGAATATCATTTGCCACACATTAATACCAGGTTTGAACAACCCATTGCAAACTGTTGATGTCTCCTAAAAATTTGCTGCTCTCAGATCTGTAAGAAAATGATAAATTGTTTTTCCCCGTCTCTTCCTTGTTAAATGTCAAAACAGTGAAAACTCCACTCTCTAATTTGAAATTAGCTTCATCAGTACTATGTTCTTCAACTATCACAGTTTTAGTGGCTGAAAGTTGATACTAACAATTCTGAAGTTTCATTTACTTTCATGTCATTTTCATTCATTCGTTCTTCAATTCTCTGTTGTGTCACTTCTTTTTCAATTTCACTTTCTGAAATTGATTCCATAGTTTTTTATGAAATCTGTAAATATTTTATTGCATCTAACTTAAAAAGTTCAGCTTTTGGAATTACTTGAATGTCTTCAAGTTCAAAAACTAGATTGCTGATTTTCAGTGGAGATTTTTCTCTTTCAGCTTTGACTGACTTTTCTGTCATTAGATAAGTAGAAATTGATTTAATATTTTGACTAAAAACTGAAACCTTTCGAGTTTGATCAGCACTAAAATTCCTGTCAATTTGACTCTCAAACTGCATTTCCAACCAATAGGCCACATCAATAGCTTCATTTAAAGTATTTACTGGATGTGAAATAAATCTAGCATGTAATTTATGCTTCAAACTACTGATAAACCTGGAAGCCAATTGAAATTTTGATTCATCTAAATCATTCACTGCTGGCAACCTCATAAATTCAGACACACATTGCTTAACATTTCTTTTTCCCTGCCGATAGTTTTGAAATTGCTGAAATAACAACTCATTATAACCAACTGGAAGAAATCCGACCTTTAGGAGCCTTTTCATTCTCCTCCATGAACTAATTGGTCTTTTACCTAACATGGCTATGCTATTTTGCAATTGAAACCACCATGTTAAAGCTCCACTCTTGAGTTTACATGAAACCAATTTAACCTTTTTATGTTCTGGTACATCAAGACAATCAAAATATTTCTCAACATCATTCATCCAGTCTAGAAATTCTTCCACATGCATTTGACACCAAAATTCCGGCAAATCAAGCTTGGGTTTAAAATAATCATCTCTAAACTGTGGATTTGGATTCTCATAAGCTTCCTCACTAGAATCTTCATCTTCCAAGAATTGTCTATGTCGAAATCCTACATATTGTTGTTGTGGTTTCATTGAGGAAGAGGTCTTTGTGGATTCACATTTCCTTGTCCTCTCTGGCCCTCTCTTCTTCTGCCACCATGCATATTTACTACATTCATATTTCCTCTGACAGGATTTTGTCCTTGAGTAAGAAATTGCATTAACTGCAAATGATTTTGTTGTTGCACTCTCATCATTTGTGCAAACATTTCCTGAACTGTCATTTCTTCATTTTCCTGCTCTTCAACCATATTCAATTTTCCAAGTAAACTTCTGCTTTGATACCATGATGCAACATCAATATGATTTTTCAATTTAATATAATTTCAGTCAAATCTCAGTTCACAAATGTAATCTGTTTCACAATTGAGTAGAGGACTGGTCATCTTTGCATTACAAATCATTGAACTAGAACAAATCAACTTTCAGAATGAACATTCACGAACTATTACAGAGACATTTGATTACAATTCAAACAACAATTTCACTTTCTAATGAAGAACAACCTTGATATGATTTTAAGGAAGTAAAATCAGAAATATAGATTTTAACTATTGAGTTGAGAATCACTTATCAGTCTTCACTGGAGCTTCGGTTTAGCTTGACTAGGAGCGTCTCACGCTAATCACTAAAATCAAACTTGCATCAAAGCTTCAACAGCTTTAGATTTGGAAACCCTTCCTCCACGAAACTTGCAAGAGTTCCAGAACTTAGAACTAGCATTTGAAATTCAAAAATTGTCCCCCTTTCTTTCACTTCTCTTCTCTTTTATACCTCCGTTCTCAAGTTGTTGCAGTAAGAAATTGTTGCCGAGTTGGACTGGATGACATGGATTATTGCTTCTCGAATCTTCAATGTTAATTTGCCATTTTCCTTGTTAATCCTTTCATTCAGAGGTTGAAGATAGAGTACCAAACTTAACGACCATATTAAAATGACCATCACATCCTTGCTTGTTTTAATCGTGTCCACCCATTCATTTCTGCATTAGTGTTTGACGATTATATCCTCTATCGTTAAAACTGGTTTAAGTGTTTGATCAAATGCCTAACCAGTTCATTTCTTCATCTAATTTTAACACTTCTCATTATATGCTCCTGCATCAGAGATTGTTGATAATTGATAATATTCTGATACTTTTTATGTGTGGCCATGACACAACTGGCTCTGCACCTTGTTAAGTACCTAGCAGAGATGCCCAATATATACTCCATGGTGTTAGAAGGCAATTAACCATATGCTTGGCTATAAGTTAATTTTTCTATTCAATTATCCTTTCAGTCTAATGCATTGAACATGTATAATGCTGGTGAACTTGATATCATTATCTCCTAAACAAGAAGGGTATGTGTCAAGCACTCAAGAGAAGCTTTTGCTTTAATGATTTTGATGTTTTTAAATTTGGCTTTAGACCTTTGCTATATAGACACGAAGGGTTTGTTTGGATTGGTAGAAAGTGGGGGAAAAGAAAGGAATCTTCTTAAAATCCCTCAATTTCTACTATTTGGTGCAATGGGGAAAGAGAAACTAGAGTAAAAACTGAGACAAAATAGATTAAATATTGATTAAAAAAATTTCCACCCATAAACTCATGAATTTTGGGAGAAAATTAACGTACTAAATATTTATGTCTTGCTGTTACTACTAACACCATCACTATCACCGCCTCCACCACCACTGCTACTGCCGCCACCACCACCACTACTGCCACCATCATTGCTGCCATCACCACCCCTGCCACTGCTACTGCCATCACCACCACCGCTGTTACTGCTACCACCACAGCTGCCGCCGCTACCACCGCTGCCACAACTACCACAGCCGTCGCTGCCACAGCCGCCACAACTGCCGCTACCATTACTCCGCCGCCACCACCACCATCACTGCTGCTTCCACCACTGCCGCTACTACTACCACCATTGCCACAACCACTACCGCCGCCACTATTACCTCTACCACCATTGCTACTACCAACACCACTGTCACTATTAATTTTCTCTAACATCATTTATGCAACCAAAAATGAATATTTTTTAGGAATCTCCTTGTTTCTCTTTCACCTGGATTCACTTTTTCTTTTTCTTTCTCTTTCTCCCGATTTCCACCAATCTAAACAGACCCAATAGTTGATGACAATTTACATTTTATACTCCTCTCCTAATTCAGTGGCTATATATGATTTCTAAAAATCACCCACAAACTTCACTTAATTATGATGCGAGAATGTCATATTTCTTTGTGCATGGGGCTCTGCAGAACAACAGGCAATTACTGCATCAAAAGAAGCTGGGGAGATGCTAAATTGGGAGGATGTGAACCAGATGAAGTACTCTTGGTGTGTATTTTGCTCCTCCTTTCGCCTGTCCCAGGAGCATTCCGAGAGGCCATTGCTAACTTCAATTATGCTGGCTAGCTACACTATTCCTAAGACTGGAAGGTGAAACAAAATCACCACCACCACCAAATGATCAGCCATAATATAACTCAATCAACTTGTGTTTGCAGTTGTACTGGGAGTACACACAGGAATCCAGAATACTTTCCAGGACCAAACAAGTTCGAGGCAGAGAGGTTCGAAGGGAGTGGCCCAACAGCTTGCACTTTTGTTCCTTTTGGTGGGGGGCCTCGCATGTGCCTGGGCAAAGAGAGTGCTCGCTTGGAGATCCTTGTCTTCATCTACTACCCAGTGAACCAGTTTGAGTGGGAGATGGTTGACCCGGCCGAGAAGATGGTCTTGGACCTGATTCCTGCACCAGCCCAAGGGCTTCCCATTTGACTGAGAGCTCGCTGATTATATCTGTTTATTATGGTACACCCTGGGTCTCAAATTAATAGTTATATTTAGTTTTTTAAAATAAAATAATTCTATATTTTAAAAAACTAAATATATATTAATTTGGGACAGAGGGAGTACTGATTTTTTTGTAGTTTAAATTAAAAAAAATTGTACTAGAATTAATACACTCCCTTTGTCTTAAATTAATCATTTTATTTAGTTTTTTAAAATAAACTAAAATAAGGCTATTAATATGGGAGGGACAGAGTATGAACTAAGGCTAATTCGATGATTGTTGTGCCCATGCCATCAAATGTGAAGACTGAAATTCCTCATTTCCTTTGATCCAGCTCCCTAGCCACTAACATTGCTTGCAAACTTGTAAGCTCCTACATGACCAATCTGCGTTGCCTTTTCCTTTAAGAAGTGCTTCGTTCGACTCCATGTTCCCACAAACTTTGCTTTAGAGACTATGTTTCACGCCTTTGTTCTATATCTCCATCTTCAATAATGCGAAGTTGGTGTTTTTGTAGTGATTGTGTTATGCAACTCTCACAAGATGCTAAACTCTCATGCACAAAGCCTCGTCCAAACATGCTGAATTAAATTGACAATGAATAATTAAATAATCATGGTGAAACACTGAAGAATCTCCCCTTAAGATAGTCTTTCTAGGCTTTTAGAGTTGCACTTCTATGTTATTGACAAACTTATTCTAAGATAATCAAATATTCGAAAAGCTTGAGCTGTTAAAAAGGAAAAAAAGTTATATTAATTATATAATTTAACACCCATCTTACGTGAAAGTGTCTATCAAGCGTGGTACATAAAACACAATTAAGATATAAATATCTCTAATAAGAATTAAACCCAGGACCTCCTATAACTTGGAGTTCCAATACCATGTAAGATAACCAAGTTTTTCAAAAACTTTAGTTAAAAAAGAAAAATCTTTTATATTAATTATATATTCTAACACTTATAATGTTCTTTTATAGCATGCTAATTTGTTTAACTCAACAAGTCTTAGAATAGAAAGGAACCTTTGGCGTAGTGATACTTGATCAAACATGGATGATGTCGATCAATCAATTGGATTAACCTGAGATGTAGAGGATAAACATGAGACTTAGGTTTTGAGGTTGAACATTCTTTGGACTAAATCAATCGTTCAAGCATTATTTCCAACTTTAATCTAGCTTTTTGTCCCACCTAATTACCTTTTCACTCTCATGAACAAATTGAACAATAAATCCTAAGTGAACTGTACGTGTGCATGACCATCATACCTGCATTTTGAACCTTAAAACACTTGGGCCACTTTCATCTTCAACTGCTCCTCTTTTCAAACAAGCGATTTTGAAGACTGAATCACCAAACTACAACACATGAACTCAATCACCAAGACCCAAAAGTACATATAATTTAGCAAAGTTTAGTTCATGGAATATGCTAACTCATATCTCACTAACATATGTCATATGTGGAGTGTTCAAATCCCCCAATCCCTGCGTAGCAATAAGTAGTTCTAAATGGTTCTGAATTGGTTCGGCCTTAGGTTAAGATCCTCATTTGGCTGGGTAGAAAAAAACAAATGGTCCCTAGGGTCGAGTCCCCCTCTTCTCGAGCGTGATGATCATGATTCCCCTTCCATGAAATATGCCTATGGCATTTTGTAGAAAAAAATGCAATTAAACGATGTTGTGAGTTGCTTTTGTTTTAATTTTTAGGTCATGTTTCATACAAATACTATTAAAATATAGATATAATAATTCTTTCCTAACAACTTAATCTGTCAGGAAACAACTGTATTTCCCGTGGCATCAGAGTTTGATATGGTGTTCTAGTTGTCATTGACGACCCCTAAGTAAGATATAAGGGGTGTGGTATAATTATGGAAGAATGTATGGTTGGGAAAACAAATTAGTACGGTAAAAGGGGTGGGGATGATAGATTCTCCACCATTATAGGCCTGTTAAGATGGGAAAGCAAAATAGTTTAAAGGGCCTTTAAACCATAACACTCCTTAGAAGGAAGGTTAACTTTCAATGGCTCTTTTAAGGTTAATATAACATTTTATACTATTGAAGTAACTTAAAAATATTTACCTTTAAAACATAAAAGAGTCTCATTTATATGAACCTGGGCTCACTTACAACTATGTGAACCCAGTTATTACACACACTCAGATTTTAAGGGGGCATATTAGTTTGGAAAAAGTTGAGGTGAGTCTGGGCTCACGCAGTCGAGCGTAAGCCCAGGCCCACCCGGCCATCAGATTTATATCCGATGACCCACGTTACTCAGGGGCAAATTAACGTGGGCCATCAAATATAAATCTGATGGCCGGGTGGGCTTGGGCTCACACAGCCAAGCGTGAGCCGAGGCTCACCTCAACTAAGCTTTATTAGTTTTTGCCCTTTATACCATCGAATTTCGTTCTGACGGTTCATGATGCTTGAGTACATGTAAGCCTCGGCCATCACACTCCTTAGGAGGAAGGCTCAGTTTTAAAGGCCTTTTAAGGATAATATAACATTCTATACTAATGATGTGACCTAAAAATATTTATTTTAAAATATAAAAAAATATCATATATATAAGTCTGTGCTTACGTGCAACTACATTAAATTTTAAAGTAATACATTAGTTTTTGCCCCCTTGTGTCAACATATCTCGTTCATAATGCCACATAGATGCATATGAGCCCCAACTCATACAAGTTTTTTTCTTTTATAGTTCCAACCGTGCCCTTATATCTGAACTCAAATGTTGGGAGAACTCGATGGGGGTACTTCCTTTCAATCTTATTAATGAGAAGATAACAGGGACGAATTTGTGGTGGAGTTCGGAGATTGTTGACATGTAGTTACTTGACCCACCAGCAAATATCCAAAGTCATTGTCCTCGGTCTGAACAATCTTCCAGTCCAATTAAAGTTGTAATAAAAGATGAACTTAAACGGCAGTCCCATTGCATACTCAGTCCAAGTCATAATCTAGCATGCTCTCAACCACTACTAAGTTCGAAATGATAAAAAGGTTTAACATTTCCAACTCGGATCCAAGTAAGATGCCTTCAACTTCCAGAAACACCCTCCACCGCTGTTGTTTCTTTCCTGTTCCTTTGGTTGTGTGCTTCCTCCCTCTTTTAATTTATTGTCTAAAAAAGAAATTTTCTATTTTGTTAATTTTTTTTATTGTCATGCATTTTTAAATAAGTGAAGTTTATTTTGAGTAATTAAATACTTAAAAAAAATTCTGCTACATCAACGTTACATGTTCAAACTATGTCTTGCTGCATAATTGTAGATACTTGTATTACATGTTTTTAAAACACAGTCATACAATTTTTGCAAAAGACAAAGGTAATCAGGTAGGAAACATGAGGTAAGCTGAGCATGTTTTTTTTTTAAATCCTTATTATTATATGTTACGTTCACTAAGAAAAGCCCCTTGGAAGCATGAGACCTCGCATCTTGTGTAGAGCAAATTTGGTAAGAAGAAAGTAAAAGAATTACTCATTACGACAAAAAATTCCCTAAATGAAAAAATAAAGAGAAAAATTTAATGTTTTTTCCCCTTAAACGAGAAAAATAGGAGGCCATAACACAGTTCACATGAGCCCTTTGCCTTAAGAGGAGCTCCCTCCTTTTACTAAACCTTCAAAAATACTACCTCCATCCTAAATTAATAACTCTATTTAGCAAAAAAAATATATTCTATATTAATAGCTTTATATTGTTAAATTTAAGTGGTTGAGCACCACTTAATAAAAATCATTATTTTTAAATGTATCTATTAATATAAGATATAATAAGTTTTTTTAGAAGTAAATCTTATTTAATAAAAAATAATAAGTTTTTTCACTGCCCCAAAAATTATTAACCTTTAAAAAATTATTTTTCAATAGCACCGGCTCTCCCATCCTTTTTCTATCTCTGTCTTAATTTGTGGCTGCCCTAAGTCGGATCATATAGCCATTAGTTGCCATGGCCACTAGCACCAATAGAAAAAAAAAATTGGGGTGTTAATTGAGGAATAAACTTTTAAAAATAAAATATAAAAAAGGGTGATAGTGACAAAGTTTTGGATTGTTGAAAAAACTCATTTATTAAAATAAATTTTAGGAAGCTTTTCATAATAATTTCTATAAATTTTTGTGCACCCAACAGCCTTATTTTGAAGAAGAGAATTGCCCCTATATGGCAAAATTTAGATGCTATATAAATAAACACAGTAAAAAATGGAGTAAAAAATGCAAGGGAGCCTATGAAAAAATAATAATAATTATTATTATACCCTATTTTTTATAAAATAAATTTTTACCACATTTATTTGGATAAGAAAGGTAGAAGGAGAACCTCCCATCTTCCCTGTATCCAATAAATATAGTGAGAGGTCTAGGACGGTAAGAATATCACTATCCCCATTTAGGGGACTAAGTAAGACCCTTTCATCGCCTCACCTGCCTCCCTTCCCGCCGGTCTTTCAGGCTCCACGTGGTCTTCCACGCGGTATCGGCCTGCCTGGCGACATGTTGTACCAGACAAGCTCGGGGGTCTTGCCTCGCCCAACCCAATATATATTATACGTTTCACCTTAGAAGGACGGCCAGCCCAAGAGCCCGTGCATTTCAACTGCGGTTCTCCTCTGCTTTTGTGTCCTATCTTCGCTTTCAGGTATGCCTTCTAAGTCCCAGCTTTTGTTCTGTCCTTAGTTTGATCATTCTCTTCATGTATCTTTCTTGTCTCTGTAGCTGTTTTTGCATGTTTCTTTTGTTTTTATCCCATGTTTGTTCATTAATTGTTTGTTTTGGGCATAGTTTCGGGCTCTCCCAACGAAATGAGATGTTGGGTGTTGATTGTGATCGACCCATGCAAAGGATTTAAGATTTATATCTGTTTATCTGTTTGTTTAAAGATCAGAATGGTAGTTACTCCTTTAAACATTCAGCAGGATCGATCACCACTGCTTGATTCATATTGATCGCTTTGAATCCCACAAACGAATCGAAACTCTAACGGCTATTACTAGAACTACCGCATACATCCACCCTTTGTTTCCCTGGAATGCCCGATCAAAACATATAAAGGACTAGAGAATTCCCGGAATTCTTCTACTTGTTCAAAAGCCATATTCACCTGGTCTCCTTGAGACCCATTTATAGAGGGAAAAGGGCTCAACCCCACTTCCTGGGAATGGGTTAGTGGCACTTAGTGAGAGATGATCAAATCCTGCTTATAGTAATTGCCGATCAGTTACGAGCACCTAAGGGACAGACTCATCCAAGAAGACGCTTCAAGTCTTAACAAGCTCTGAACTGGATCTTACCCTTAATTCTTCTCATAACATATCGCAAAACAATGAATGGCGGAGACTGCAGAGGATTGCAGAACGTCATTATGACAATTACTTTTCCATCCATATTGCTGAAATATATGAGATGCTCGAAAAGGTCATGCCGGATTTGATCCAATAACGTCCCTTTTGTTTGTTGATTCCAGGGTGGTTGGATGTATGATTCTCCATGCTAAAAGTTTTCTTGGACTCGGGAAAGATTCTGAGAAGTCCCCTTATCTTTCCTTGTTGAGAAATTTTTTTAGCTTTTCAATCCCATTTCTGCAGACACATTTTTTCAAGGATTTTCCCTAGTCTGGTGCTGGTGACAAATAAATATGATTTTTAAGTAACTCTATTGAATGCAAGTTTTTTAGTTAAATAGACAAGCCCAACTGGATGACAGAGGATCCACGCAAAATTAAGAAATATGCTAACTATATCTCAGCAATTTGTGCGATGTTTTTGTGAAGTTTTACTGGAGTCCATGGTTCATCTTCATTAAAAAAAATTGATAATTTTGCTCATCAGATAATAGCCATACAGAAACTCATATCTTGTCATTTTCTTGTAGCCATGATGGATCAATTTATAGGAAATCTTTTCTTTGACCATGATGGCTTCAACAGTTCGTTAAGACATTTTGTTTTGTTTGGCAGAAACATGAGTGAAGAAAATGCAGTTGAAGTAAGAGGTGAGCGTCCAGTTCCACGATTGAATGAAAGGATTCTCTCATCTTTGTCCAGGAGATCAGTTGCCGCACATCCATGGCATGACCTGGAGATAGGTATTTACATTTTGCTAGCATTATTACATCTATTGGTGTGCCTATGGAAGACAATTTAGTTGACACTTCCAACGTTTCCTACAGGACCCGGAGCTCCTGCCATTGTGAATGCTGTAAGTAAATTCGTTTCTAATTGCATTATAGACTCTATTATGTCATTCACTCATTCTAAAAGTATTTAGGCGATATTTCCTTCAATACAACATGCCATTAGATTTCCCATCAGGAGAAGACAGAAAACTAAGATAAAGAGAAAAGTTTAATGAGAAACAAAATGCTGCTTTAAGGGATTAAAAGTTGTTTTATGGGTTTTTGTGGCGAGATTTTATGCCAGAAAAAAAAACTTTCTTGTACTTGGGAAAACTGCAGTCTATTCACATTTGTTCATTTCAGCCATAAATGAGAGCTGCATTCCATAAATTGAAAGTTTTCCATGTGATTTCCTTTTAAGAAGACAAAAGACTGTATATTTAGTCAGTCCACTGCTGTCCACTTTTCCGTATTCTGAATTGGCTTGTCTCCAATAAATGGAGGAAAACTTTGTCTCAGCTTCCATATAGATCTAAGCTTGTTCATCAGAGTCATCTAAAAGATATTTTTAACATAGCATAAGTGAATCAGGTTAACTTTTGACCTTAATTGCGTTATGGATGTGTTTTTGTTTATACTGTTGATCTGATATAGGTTGTAGAGATAACAAAAGGGAGTAAGGTCAAGTACGAACTTGACAAGAAGACTGGGCTCATCAAGGTACGAGCCACTTCTCACTTCATCATTCACAAAATTTAATAAAAGGCTAATAGTATAATGTGCACAATTAGAATGCTTTTGTAAAATGATATGATCTTCCTTTTTCACATTTCTCTGGTAACCAGGTTGATCGGGTGCTATATTCATCAGTTGTTTACCCTCATAATTATGGTTTTATCCCACGTACACTCTGTGAAGATAATGATCCACTGGATGTTCTTATCCTCATGCAGGTAGCATTGAAATTCAATTATCTGCCTCATCATTTTCTTTATGATGTACTTATGTACTAATCAAATCTACTTTCAATTTTTTCAGGAGCCTGTTCTTCCTGGCTGCTTTCTTCGAGCCAGAGCCATAGGGCTGATGCCAATGATTGATCAGGTATTTTTCTTATCTACAGCCACATCTATGTCTTCTTCCATCAAGACCATGCCATAGTCACCTCTGGTATTGTGTGCAGGGAGAAAAAGATGATAAGATCATTGCAGTCTGTGCTGATGATCCTGAATATCGTCACTACACTGACATCAAGGAGCTCCCTCCTCATCGGCTAGCTGAGATCCGCCGCTTTTTTGAAGACTGTATCCTCTATTTTCTATATCGTCTTTTAAACATTTGAATTCTTCAAGTTCAATACTTGATTTTTGAACAAAAGCATGTTCCCTTGACTATGAATTCAGACAAGAAGAATGAAAATAAAGAGGTTGCAGTGAATGACTTCTTGCCTGCAGAGACTGCCATGGAAGCCATTCAGTACTCCATGTAAGTTTGTGCTCTTCGGTGTACGAATTGGTTTGTCCTAGCGCACTCTGTACCAATAAATTTTCCACATTAGTATATTTCCGGTGAAGTTGAATACTAAGAGTATATGTCCCTTGGACTAGTCTCTTATCCTTTCTTTGCTGCCTTAGCCAGGACCTAGTGTCTAGGGCTCAGGTTTGCAAGAGATTAAAAGAGTTCAAGCAAGTGACCAGCATGTTGTCACCTAGGAAACAAAATTTTGATTGTCTATGCATTCTTCTGTAACTCACTCTTCTCTTTTGGGGTTGTGATGCAGGGATCTTTATGCACAGTATATTTTGCAGAGTCTGAGGCGATAGACGGCACTGTGCTATGCAATTCATAGCAAAATAACTTTTAAAGGAACAGTCGGAATATCTTTCTTCTTTTTGTGATTGAGTGGTTTTGCCTGTCTAATTGAAATTCTGCATATTTGAGTAATTTATTTTCAAATATTATTATCTCATTAAAATGGATGTGATGCAGACAATCCTTTTAAATGTTGATTATGCAGCAATAATATATAAGGCCCTGAGAAGAGCGTAGGTTCCAATTTAAATGATGATAATGCAGAATAATATATAAGGCCCTGAGAAGAGCACAGGTTCCAAATTATGAAAACTACGATCACAAACGTAGTCCTGGTTATAAAAACAGGAACTGAACTGAAGCATTACTTTTAAATCCCATTTTTGCCTATCAAATTATAAACTAAATATTGATTCATAGAGGCTATAACAATCAAATAACGTAAACAGCAGCATCTCAAGCTCAATCTCGATTTCTCATATACTAGATCTTGTTGCAGAGCCTTTTGAAAAAATTGGATAAAAATCATACTACTATATAAAGCACCAAGGTCTACGATAGATTTCTTTATTTCGTCCTATATTGCACACTATTATTTTTCTTATAATATACATATTTTGGTTATTATTCGTGTATACCTTCGTAATTAATTACGACTCCTACTATTATGAACCCTGCTCTTCAATGCTCCTTGCCACTAGATAAGGAAAGAATAATTGATGGCCTTAGAAAATCTCCTCAACTCTTTGACGTTTTCTCTAATTCAATCAAAGTGCAGCTCTCAATGGAAGTCACAACATGGAACATACTTATTTAAGATTTATTAAATACATGCACCAATCCAGAGTCACAAATCAGTTAATTTCATACAAATTCATTAATTTCTACTGTCATTATAGGAGGATGTTTTTAAAAAGAGGTGGCTGGATTGACCGAACTTTAAGAACGTGTGGTTTCTATTTACAAGAGCCTGATTAACAGTTAATAATGCTTGATACTGCTACATCGGCATGGACCAACCTACTCGCCATCTGAAAATGCTTCAGTATGGCCAAGATACTATTAAAGGACTCCAAATAATAAACTCGCAATAGTATAAAATTTTGTACCACAGGTTGAGTGCATTTTGGGCAGGAAGCTGTAGAATTAAGAGGATAGGGGCTAAGCCTCTGAAACCATAGACGCTTAAGAAACATTGTTCAAAATATGTCCAATTTAGGTTAAAGCCATTAGTATGTACTTCATGTTCTTTATTTATATTTACTAGATGTAGGGTACATGATTTTTAATATTTCTTTGATGCTTCGTGCGGGCTTTTAATCATATTGTTTTAGAGTAAAATGATTGTTTTTCACGCACACTTGCTAGCAATCTAATCCTTGTTATTCTTCATCCAACTGCCAAAGGATACCATAATACCGAATATGAATAAAATGGGTTGATATACAATTAGTCCTGCAACCCAAAAGAAAAGAGTAGATGCACTTGGCTTGGTGACCAACAACTAGTTCGTCTATATCACATAGTGATGGCCCAAATGTCCAACCCCAGCACGACCTAAGCAGGCTACAGGCTTTATTCATTTTATCCTTTTTTAAGTTTTATATTTTTTAAAAAAGACATTTCAATAAATTGTTAAATAAGGTCCAACTAGTTTATAACACCATAATAACTAGCAAACTTATTCTTTTAAACTTCTTTAAAATACACACCTTCTCCCTTCCTCCTTATTCTACCGAAACTATCCAAATAAATGATGACAAAATTCCCTTACTTCTCCTCCTGAAACCATCCAAATAAGCGACAGACCAAAAAAATTTTACCTAGGGCAGGGCAGAACGAGCCCACTGGTTCCCAGCCCTAGCCCATCAGGCTTAACCCGTATTTTTTAGACCAGACCAGACCAGCTGCCGACCCTTAAAATTTTCAACCCAACGCATGATACATCAGAAATCAATACGCGTCTTCCTCTAGTGCACACAATGCTTAAACAGTGTTGAATAAAATAAACATAATGCCTCGAACCAATTGTATTAGTCTCCCATACCAGTTTAAACTCCATTGCAAAACACATTATTTTTTTTTGAAAGGGATTGCAAAACACATTATTGGTAGAGAGAGACGCTGAAAATGCACCGGAAATTTTAACCGCCAGGTTCAAAACATGGCAAAAAAAGACCTGCAGGTAGCTCTCTTTTGCTCAACAGATACATTTTCCAAATCAATAAAGCTCAGAAAAAATTAGCAAGGATAAACTCAGCAAAGTACTTGATTAACTAGGTAGCATTTTTCCTTTGAGAACAAAAGGGAGATAGCCGCAACCATTTAGAAAGCCGTTATCCTAGAAAAAGTAGAAATATGAATGCTAAAGTCTCATGGCTCATTTTTTAGGCAGTGAGCTCCATAATTGCACTAACAATGTCACCGTTATTAGCCTTGAGAGCCTTGACTGCCTTTGCTCGAGAAACTCCAGCCTGGGTCATCACCAAATCAATGTCTCGTGCTTCCACTCCTGTCTCATCAATCTCTTCCTCTTCCTCTTCCGCTTGTGGGGCTGCTGATACATCAGGTTTTGCCATCACACTGCTAATATCTGGCATCCTAAATTGTTGTGCTGCTTGTGTCTGCAGCTGAGAGCTGAGGTCCTCAATCTTTGCCTCCCCAAATATAACATAGGTCTCAGAGTTTGGGCTCTTGAAGACATCCGGTTTCGAGATCACAAACAAAATCTGAAATAAAAACACAAGAGTGCAACACTTACGCTAACAGCTTCAGCTTTCCACGGGTTATTAAATTTTTATTATGTTATTACTTACATTTTTGGTTCTCTTGATGGTTACCCTACTAACACCTGTGACAGGCTTCATCCCAAGCTTCAGCATAGCTTTCCTACTCTTTTTTTCACTTCTGCTCTGCTTTGAGCTTTCATTCCCGCCAGCACCTTGTTCACCTAAAAAGTAAGATGGAATGGATATATTAATACATAAGTCTCAAGTAAGTTAAAAAAAAGGTAAAACTGAGCCAAAAAATCATACTCCATCTGTCTTATATTAATAGCTACATTTCGAAAAATAGTAATTTTTATTGAATGGTGAAACCCACAATCCAAGATAAAGGATATATAAGCTTATGATACTCTTTTTTAAGTACCCAACTACTTAAATATAACAAAATACAGCTATTAATATGGAATAAATTTTTTTGTTAAATGGAGCTATTAAGTTAGGATGGAGGGAGTATATGAATACATAGGATTAATCAGTGTTGTAAAAGTGGAAATGTATGTTGCGTGGCCACTCACAAGAGGTCACAGCAATAACCCTGCTCCCTAGGGTAATAAAATAAGAAAATGGTCTCCTAGTTGAAAGACTTCGAGAGAAGCCTCTCTACCCATTGGAGCTTGATTTACGAGGGTAACCCAGGAATATACAAGCATAGCCTGCCTGCTCAAATCAGGTTCCCATCGGGGAAACTGAAACACACTACTCAACAATCACAATATGGTTCATTGATTGTACAACAGAGAATCACATAGAAAGAATATACAACAAAATATTAGAGATACATGAAAGTTTTTCTAGAAACATGAAATTAATGCTTGCAAATTAAAAAAAATAGACAACAATCATACAGAGCGACATGCCGTTTCAAGCAGAGAAACAGAAATAACTGAAACAAGACAGTCCCCAGCACTCCCAAAGGGCAGCCAACCTAAACACCCAAACCCCAGGAAGTAAAGGAGTAAGAAATTGCTAACATATTCCACACATTTTCAGTTATCAAACAAATGTCATTGCCAAAAGAATCAGATGTAACTGACACAACCAGTAAGAGAAAAGCTCTGAAAGTGCATATATCAAGTAATACAAGAGCATGAGAACCCATGTTCCATCAGTTTAGCACCATGGTGACTGCTACCAAGCCAAATAGTAAAAGTACTTCTATATAATTGTAATATCACTGCCCACCATATAATATAGCAGTTCATCAAAATATATAGACAACACCACAATAGCTCACTGGCAAAGAGATGATTAGCTAGACAGAAAAGAAGACCTGAAACTTTAAATTGATAATAACTGGTAGCTTAATTGTCACATAATGAAAAAGGACAGAGTACACCCTTTACATCGTCACAAAAAATAATTATACAAGCTTTCAACTTTTATCATATTGTGAATCTTTAAATATCAACTGAGTACTGTCAAAGGAAGCATGTTTACAGATACAGATACAGGACACATGTACAATACAATGCAATTCAGGTGTGGCAATATGGCATTTTAAAAAAAATCAGGATGCAACATGGGAGATACGTGTATTAAAATAATTTTTTATATAATTTTAGGTATATTTTAAGTTAGTTCTTGTATTAAAGAATTATAATGAAAAACACAGCTATATGTCTGAAATACAATTACAAATACTTCATTTTTGCCAAGAAAGTTAACCCACAGAGAGTAAAATATTGCTTTGGAACAGTTTTACTTAGATCTTTTGGCCAGAAAGCACATATTTCTAAGTCATATAGACTTTGTTTAATGTTTACCTTACTTAGAAAGGATTTGATGAAGTAATTTATAGTTGATGTGTGATAACATAGGTAAGATAAGCAAGCGGCTGTATCCAATACGGACATGGCACCTGTTCGTAGTATCCGTGATTCCTAGAGTATTGTTTGTTGCTTATATCAATAAATATCCAAACATCAAATCTCGAGGCAATCAAATTGCAGCATTAGACCTTTAGAAAATCCATTTAAAGAGTTTCTTCACAGGAAAAAGTGATTTATTAGCTGATCCATTCAAATTCAAAATCAAATAGAGAGCAAGAGAGAGAGAGTACTCAACGAGACAATTGAGTGAAATAATTGTGGACAGTAGAAAATACAATGTTATATTCATAAACACTTGTGTAAATGGAATTAGATTCAATGAACTCGAGAAATGACAGGGAACAAAAAATGGAAATATGATCCAGAATACCAAATATTTTTTTACCAAGAATCCGAATTCAGCTTACAAGCTTATAAATATACTAATACAGTGTCTATTCCACCAGTTCTATGGCTACAAGCAATTACAGAAAAGCAGTTGAGACACCTTGCTGCAATAAAGCATCTTAGCATCGAAAAAACACTGAAATGTGCAAGGCTAACTAGACAAACACACTACTAAGCGTCAAAAAACTTCATTCCTCTCGTTTACTCATGGACACATATACCGGTGGGCATGTAATATATCGAGTCCAAACCAAAGCCATTGAGGCACGGACCTCTAAACCCAGCATTACGCCATCATCTCAGTGACAGACAGAACAAAAACGTTATGCTCAAATATGCATTTTGTAAACCAATTGTGGCTCACACCACCAGCCATCCTTTAATTCAGACACAAACAACAGAACCCAGAACCTTAAAGAAAGAGAAAGCTCATTGACGTCAAATACCCACTAGACCATTAGCGCTATCATGCAATCCACTTGCATAGCTTTAGTTATACACACCAGTAAAGACTAGAAATGAAAACAACAAGCTAGCATAGCAAAAAACCAATGCAAACGGAAGAAAACAAGAGATAAAAAGAGTCTAAGATGAAGAGGGGAGGAAAAGGGCACCATCGGCACCGTCTTCCTTGTCCTCATCATCGTCCTCATCGTCATCGTCGTCATCCTCGTCGTCCTCCTTCACGTCCTCCACGACCGGCTCATCCTTCTACGCAGTAAAATACCCAGAAACCCATTAGCAAAACAACCCGTTCATCGCACGGACACACCAGTTCAGGCACCTTCCGCCCGCCCAGCGCAAGAGCAAATCTTTTACATGTAAACTAAATAATAAATGAGGAATAGGAAGGAAAGTTGCACACTTTGAGGTCCTGCTCCTCCTTGACGGAAGCCTGCTGTTGCTTCTGCTCCTCATCCTCGACGACCGGGCCTGGCATCTTCGCCGGAGGTTGAGGGGGAGTTGAGGGACGGCGGCAGAGGAAATGAAGAATGAGATGAGGAAGCTGAGGAGGGTTTCTGTGCCGCTCTATCCGGAACTAAGTGTTGGGTCGTAAGAGATGTTTATATATGCGGGACTTGTAATGGTGGTAGCCCTCCCTCACAAACGAAGCCTACTACACGGCCCACAAAAAAGGCGCATTAATGAGGAGCATTCTGTATGCTCCTTACCCACAAGAGCGCTAGTGGTGACAAGGGCCCAGGCCGGACCGTCAATCTTCTACGACTGGCCCACCGCCCTACGGCCCTCTCAGCTATATATAAACCCTTAAGCCTAGTGTGTGTGTCTCTCTCTCTCTATAGAGATAAATATATAAATAAAAAAATTTATGGGTAAAATTAAAGTTAACGGGCAAGGCCGATTAATAGGCCATGGGACTCGAAGGCCCAGCATGCTACCTCACTACGGGCCTTAACTAGGCCCCAAATTTTGGGCTTGGTCATGAACGGGCTGGGCCTAAGCTTGACCCTTTGCCATCTCTATAGAACACCTAGTACATAGAAGTTGTGGATCTAGAAAATTGATTATGCATACGCTAATGTACATTAGCGTTGATGTCTTAACACTAACATATGTTAGTGTAGGCATTGTCGATTTCAAGTATCAACAGCTCTATGTATTCTTTACATTAAATGTTCTATAATAAGGAATATAGAAAATGCTTCACCATTATCGAGGAAAAAATTTTCTTTGCTCCATAAAATGTTGGGCCCAAACATGCCCCGCATCCCTTACACTAGTGAGCTCATTATTTCATGGAGCATTAAATATTTTTTCTAACTAGTTAGATATGATTAGGCAAACATTTTTCATTCTCCCCACCAATAATAAGCTTAGTGTAAGCTTGCACATGGGAGCCCTTGATATTTAGTAATGTGTACAATATCGATCTTAAATATCAAGGCCTCCCAACAGCTTACGCTAGGTTCATTATCAATGGGAACGTAAAAAAGGCTTCCTATGATCACTTGGTAAAGTTTTACAGGTCACCAAATGAAACACATGCTAATATATGAGCTGTATATCAAATCACAATCCAAGAGTATAAATTATACACTAATGTGTGCACCATTGATTCTAGGTGATCATCAACCAATGAAACTTCTAATTACAATTCCAATTAGGCAGACAAGCCCTTGGTGCTAACAATTGGTGCTTGTGTGGCAAAGTGCAAATTTTCTTTTGGTACAATACACCCACCCGACACACAATACGGGTCTGGATTCCACCCTAGGACTACCATAAGCTTAATTGGCTTGCTTAAGTAGGGTTAGTTGTTAGAGAATTGGGTACATTTTCTGCAAAGAGAGTTAATTTTGGGGTAGAAAACTACTGGAGCGAATGGTTATCTTGATCCGTTAGAAATTGGATAGGTAAAGAAGTTTCTACTTCAGTTACGTACCTATTGATGAGTTGCACTAGAGTTAAAAATAAGACACCATTTGTAATAGTAAGCATATAATGTGAGCCTTGTGTGAGGCCTACATCTTTTATCTAAACAAAACCCAATTAAAGAGTTTTATTGGAGAGATTCATTGCGTGTATATCACTATTTAATACGAAGAGATGTATTATATGGCCAAGTTGTTCAAACATTACTCAAAGACATTACATTCCTATTTGACAAAAACTGGGTCACCCTATTTATTTAATCGATGTGTCGTCTCTCACAATGAATGATTTGCTAAACACTATGACCAATTTCATCATGTGGTTCTTTCTATTCAAAACCAACATTCAATGTCTCCTTCCAAAAGGGATGCAAATATGCCTATCTTTTTTTACACAAAAAACTTATTTTATCTGTCCCACATGGCAATAAGAAGATTTACTTTTCTTATTTCAATCAAAGGCTGGAGGAAGATTTTGATATAGAGACAGTAAAATAGGAATATCATTTTACTTCAAAAATTTCTCCTCATTCTAAAAACAATTGGCTGATATGTTTTTTAGATAAAAGAGGTATAAGATTCAAATCATCTAATGAATATTGCTATTTGGAATTTTTTAAAAATGCATCTATATGCACCCCAATAATCCCCTCACCACTCCGTTTTATGTATAAATTCATGATAGGGTTTATGAGGTTAGGGATAATTATTGAGGGGCATATAGACTCATGTTAAGAGATTTTTAAGCATGCAACAACACAACAACAGAATATACTATTAGTTACGCTTTTAAACATCTTTAATAGTCTTAAAAGCGTCTCTAATACACATTTGTGACACTTATTAAATGTCATAAGAAACGTTGTTAATATTGTAGTTGCAACTAGTAATTAACTACGCAAAATAAAAAATGTCGTAAAAAATATTTTAGCGACACTTATTTTTCCTTCGCTATTAAATATTATTAGTTATACTTTTTTGTAAAGCATCACTAATGAATATTAATTATGACATTTTAAAAACGTTGCAAATAAATATCTCATTAGCTACACTTTAGAAAGCGTTGCAAATAAAAAATAATCATAAAAAATTTTTAAAAAATATCTTCTTAGCAACATGTGTATGTTAGCATTGCTAATAATGTAACTATTAGCAATGTTTTATGTTAAACATTGTTAGCGTAATAGTATTAGTGATGTTTTTAGTAAAATGTGGCTAATGTAAGAGGTATTAAGGACATTTTCAGTAAATCATCGCGAATGTTATAGATATTAGCGATGTTTTATTGAAAATGTTGCTAATAATATTAATTGCAACGCTTATAAAGCGTTGCAATTTGCCAATAAAAGAAATTATAATTGTATAGAAAATAAGATCCAATTCACAAAATATTTTTAAAGGAAAGTAAAAACATTCAACACCCAAACATTATATTATCATTCGTCTTTAGAGATTTACAAGCTACTTGTTCCATTTCAAAAATTTCAAATAAAATAAAAAAATAGGCTAAAATAGATAGGTTTGAAGCTATCTATTTTAGCCTAATGATAGGAGCAACATGTAAATAAGTAAGAATAACCCGCATGCATTTGTAGACAATGCAAATGGTAAAAAATAACTATTGGTAAATCATTACAAAATAAGTTGTATGAATGCACTACCATTTTTTACATCTAAAGAACAATATCCAACAAATATCAGCCTTCACTGATCAAAACTGATAAAAAATGATTGCTAAATAATATGAACATCTCATTCCAATAAGTATTAGTAAAAAAAAACTATTAAGAACCCTATACTTCTAAAATAAACTAAGCACTTGAGTATTACTATTATAAAAATATCCAAAATCCATATGCATACACATAAATCTACACCAATTATAAATATTAACCCATCACAATAACATAAAAAAAAATCAGTTGCATAGTTCAGTTACCCTTTAACCTAATACAATAAAAATGTTAATATCCTTTTCATAATTTTCAAATGCTTATATCAGTTCTCTTTGACAAGTCAATGGACATTGCAAGGGTGCTAAAAGGGTCTAATCCAATTGCATCCTTAGAATAATTACAATTTTCTGCAATTATATATCATATATGTATATATTATTTAATTTAAATAATATATATTAAATATAATTTATATTACAAATAATAGTAATTATGACGTATTTAAACAAACATCACAATTACTATTATTTTAAATATTAATTTATATTTAATATATATTAATTAAATTATATAATACACTATACACTGTATAATATATAAATATATGATACATAATTACTACAAAAAAATTAAAATTAATTTCTTAAGTCCTATTTATGTGAGACTAATCTCACGCATGTCAACATAAGCTTCAGCTTTGTGTGGGCCTCGTATGTGTGAGTCTTTGAGCACCATTAGATTGAGATCTCACGCGCATGAGTTCATTCTCACTCAAACCTATACATATTGGAAATAATTATAACTTCTCTTATTATAAGCTCGGGCTTTGAGAACCATCAAATCGAGATTCAACAGCGCATGGGGCATACATCCTTCCTATTCAATGAGCTAATTCTATCCAACATCGCGCTGAGCTAGGGTTAACATTAATTTATATTTTTATATAACTATATATTATATATTTATATATTAAATAATATATTTAGGAATAATAATATATATTCTCTATTATGTGTTCCAAATACCCTATTTTTATATTTTAAAATATACTATTTAATATATAAATACCACAATATTATTACTTAAAAAATTAAAATAATTTATTTATTCTTGATTATGTGAGTTCGGGTTTTGTAAATTGTCGGATCCAGATTTGACAACCCACAAAGTCTGGGGCTCACGTAGACACACTAGGCAACTGATCGAGATCCCGGGCTTTGAGAGCCAGAGGATCGAGATCCGACAGTATAAGGCGACATACAATCTGCCTGCCCCTATTCTCATGCAAACATGATTAAAGAAATTAATTAATTTTTTTAAAGATTCGACGGCACAAGGGGGGCGTGTGTAACATCTCCAATTTTTCTGTAACTTTTTTGCATGTTTATGCTATTTTCTGCAATTTCTCTACAATGTTATGCTATTTTCTGCTCGTATTTTTTATGAAGGAATTTGATGCTTTGGAGTATTCGTATTTTTAATTTATCTCAATATTCATAACCATAAAAGTCGGGAGTGGTGTTTAGTCACAGGCCATGGCGATGCGCCATAGAAAATTTTCGGCACAAAAATGCGAAAGAAAAGCACAAGACACAATGGAAATTAAAAACAGAAAGAAAGGAATAGGAAAAAAATAATAAAAAGTAGAATTGATTGGGTGTGTCTCAGCCCACTCGACCCATTCTGAACAGTGAAGGGGGAAGTCATTGTGTGAGGCTAGAGGGGCCCCGTCGCCGGCTGTCGACTTCTGCTCGGCCTGCCTCGGCTTGGCAATGCCGGTGCCATCATCTTGGTCTAGCCCACTGGCTCTTCTTTCTCCCTCTTTCCCCATCCGGTCCGGCGAGCCTCATTTTCGTTTTTTTGGCCCAATCCGTCACCACCGCCTATTGCATGGCCACCAGCCCACCACTATAGCTCCACCCCAACCATGACCACCTCCTCACACCTCCATCCTGGCCTCCCTGCCCTCCTTCGTCAGCCTGAGGTAAGATTGGCTCCGCCCCTTTTTTTCGATTTCAGTTTCTCTATTGCGACTAGCGGTTGTGCCACCAGTTGTCAGCCACCGCCGACGGGCCCCTAGCTCTCTCTCAGCCCGCCGATGACAAGGCCACCACCCCTGGTCTAGACCATGGCCTCCCCAGCCCGTGACCCCTCCTTTGGCCATTTTTCGATCTGGATTGAGCATTTTTCCCCTTTTTTGTTTTGTCATTGTGTGTTGCGGCCGCCAATGGCCGGCCACTACAACCGGCCTAGCGACGGCAAGGTAACTGCCCTGGCTACCGCCTCCTGACCCCTCCTCTGCCCAATTTCAATCTGGACAGAAATTTCACCGTGATCTTTTGCCTTGTGTTTTCGCTGTTGTCTGCAAACCACCGATCCACCTTTGGTATGCCACCTTGAGCCGACGATGGTGAGGTGCCGACGTCTGGCCTCCCTTGCCCGAATCGGTCCCTTGATCGGGCGACCCTTGCTAGAGAAAAATCTGCCCTTTTCTCTGGCTGTTGGGATATAAAAAAAATTCAAAATTTAAATGCAAAGAGTTTGGAGCTTGACTAGCTCTGGATGAGATCAATTTTCAAAATGGACAAAGTCTCAAAAGTGGACAAAGTCCAAAAGAAAAAAATTTCTAATGCTACACATGTAGGAATGCGATAAAAAAAAAATCAAATTTCAAAGGCCAAGATTTCGGAGTTTGACTAGCTCTTAATGAGACCAAATCTTCAAAATAGACAACGTAAAAAAAAAGGAAGCAAAATCTAATCCTACACGCGTAGGAATAGACTAAGGCTTCTAGCAAAAATTATTATGTGAGGACCCTCATGACACGCCCTTACACTCAAAGTTAGCTATAAAATTCAAAATGGTTAAGAGAGGCTCCATAAGCCTCACGTAGCCACATCAAAATAAAAAAATATGAATTGCAAAGTGTTGTGCGAGACCTCATAAGTCTTACACCAAAATAGCCTTAAAACCAAAAGGTTAAGTGACACTCGCAGGGCCCGCAATAAGTTTCGTTAAAAAAAAATTAATAATGATGTGTAAAGAGAGTGATGACGTGGAGGGGACTAGTCAAAGGTACGATGCCCGGTCTTCTCTCACACTTTCCACTAAGTCACACTTCCCACTTCCTCCACTAATTAATCTGATTCTTACCAACCCTCCTACTAACCCATTTCTATCTCCCACTAATTCACTCCCCACTTCCCATGAACTACTCTTCCAACTCACCCCACTACTTTGCTTAACCGTACAACCCCCATCCTATAAATACCCCTTCATTTTTATGAGAAGGGGCTTTTGGCTTTCAAGTCTACAAAACCCCCCAAAGAGAAATCCAGAAGTCCATCACACACCGAGTTCCTAAAAAGCCTTGACCTTCAAAAAGTTGAAGAAGATTGAGGAATTGGAAGACAAGCAAAAACACTCAAGAAGGAAGAAGAACCTGTGCAGGGGGAGCTCTCATATTCAAGAAAATTTTTCCTTGTTTTCTTCTTTTCTTTTTTAAACTTAAAAGTTGTAGCCACTTCTCCTGGCAATTCTCTTTGCTTATTTTAATAAAATTTTAGTTGTTTCTTCCATTTTGCCAACTAATCGAAGCGTTTTGAAAATTGGTTAATCACTACTATTCACTCTAAAGTGTAAAGAGTAGTCTTGAT
Organism: Saururus chinensis; assembly: GCA_035235625.1. Classification (NCBI taxonomy): domain Eukaryota; kingdom Viridiplantae; phylum Streptophyta; class Magnoliopsida; order Piperales; family Saururaceae; genus Saururus; species Saururus chinensis. The sequence continues at coordinate 29,615,333 of CP141147.1, forward strand.
TAATCAAGAGAAGGTCGTCCCACATAAAAAAAAGTTCTTCTCTACCTCTTGCAAGGAAGGATCATCCGATCCATTCCCTTGTCTTGTGCATAGAGAACTACCTAAATCTACCAACACTGGTGGCGTCCATTCTCTACTGTCAGACATCGGACGATATCTCACCGATGTCTATGTGACTTGCTGCGATCCGGCGACTACCAGGTCCTGCCGTCTTCTAGGTCTGGCCCCGAGCCCTGCCTGGCTGTTCGTGGCCCGATGATGCGTGTTTTCAGCCCCAACTCGGCGCACTATCGCCCTCCACTAAACTTAATCTATTTCTTTTGATCGGTGGTTCTACTATCACTTTCGTTAGCAAGAGGACAGCCGCAACCCTGGCTTGACCCAACGATGGTAAGGGGACCACCGTTTTAGGCCTCCCTTGCATATCTTCCGCACACACCATACGCCCCTAAACTTTGGGGTACGTCTCTGACTACTGCTGATCGGCCTTGCTCCAACCCAAGCCAATGTGTCCAGCTTGTTATTGCGCGGACTTGGGCCGCACATCTGACTGACGTGGGCTATGCCCCGACCCAATGACGGCAAGGGCCAGCACTTCTGGGCTGATTCCACCTCTGCACCCTCACTTTCTATTACGAATGACCCAAAACCTACGGGAAAGAGTCCCCAAATCCCAATCCTTCTAAGGGGAAGTCATATTGTCAGCCATTAGTCTCTGGCCATCGAAGGCTCGACCGTTGTCGTGCCCATATCCTCCACCGTAAGCCGTGCTTGATGCACGACTGTCTGTATGATGATTTGGTTGTGAGTAGCGATTAGAAATATCACAGCCTTTGTCGGCTACCTTCTCTGGCCCTTAATGCCCTCAAGTTTGTTTGGGGAACCGCCACTAGTGAACCCCACCTCTTCCGTGTTTGACCACCAACAACCTATTCTCCCCTAGGGTTCCCTTTTACCGCTCACGCTTGTGTTGCACATGCAGTCTAGGTTAAAGACATCACCTTGGCAGGGTATGATGAGTGAATGACACCACCACTTGGCAATATGGCCGCTAAAGCCCTTTTTCATCTCTCCTATGTCCGTGAGTACTCAACCAAGCCTTCTGCCCCTTTGTGAGGCTTCGACAATGAAAAATTATTGCCGCTGGCTGTAGTCCGTGGCCGATTTTAGTGTCTTGTGGCCAACAAATTATTTTTAACCGTTGGCCGACCTTCAATCAGTCACCCCCCATTTCGTGGTCGCTTTTGCCATTTCTAGTGGCACGACCTTGTGTCCGGCCACCTTAGTGAGCCCAATCTTTTGCTTAGAATGAAATCATCCTAACCTTATTGAGATTAATTCTAGCATTTTTGAAAGTCCTCTGGACAACAACTCTCTCAGTGCAATGCTTTTAGCCGCCTATTCCGCCATCGACGCTGCCACCATTGTTTGCTCGCCATCAAACTCACGTGGATTATGTGGTAGGGGACCTTAAACTCGTAATTTCATTATAGCATGCTTTGATTGTGTAGTAACATGCTAGGAGTTTATAACTTAATTCTTTGCATGATTATGCTGATTAAATAAGCATGTTCTATGCATGTCTATTGTGCGTATGTTAGTGAGGACTAAGGGTATAGTAGTAAGTTATGAATTATATGTATGTGATCAGAGCGTGTGATAGATCTTCCTTGTGGGCTAGTGGTGTGTGATCGATGGGCATGAGTAGGAGTGTTTGATTGTAAGTTTGTCGAATGGGTACTTCATGGGCTATGACATGGAAACTGTGATCGTATGTTGGGCGAGGAAAGACATAAGGTTGATAGGCAAATGTTGGATTTGATAAGATTGAAGAATTGGTTTGGATTGAGTCGGGTGGTATGCTGGAGCAATGAGTAGAAGACCTAAGCAATGTAAAGATTTGGAAGATTTAAGGTTCTTAATGTCTGTGGGAATTTGTGAATTAGTGAGAGTGGATAACATAATTGCACCCGCATAATGTACGTAATATGAATTGTAATGAAAGAATAATGAGCATGGAATTAGTAAGGGTTTGATGAGGGAATTTAGGTTTAAAGGATTCCATTTGAGGAGCTCGAGTAAGACATTTTGATTTTAAAGCGGACAGTGCAAGATGTAAGGCTGTAAGTATATCATGGTAAGTGTATGCTGACATGGAATTCGAGTTTGACAAGTAAGGTTATGTAGAGATCTGTAAGACTGTAAGGGTAAGAGTGATTTTTAAGTACAATTGGATGAGTTAAGTTGAAGTATGTTACCTTGTGGACTAAGGCATTAGAATCGGTGTGGTTCTAGCATGGTTGACTGAAGAATGTAAGACGGAAGTAGCTCCAAACATAATTGTACATGCATAAGTTACCTATTATGAACTTGAATGGTAAGTAACCCTAATTTGATAATGCTGTGAGTTTGAGACTGAGGGTTTCGATGGATTAAGTTCCGTTTTTGAGCCAGTTGATAAGTAATCGACTGAGTGTCTTTCTTAGTCTAGCCATGGTGTTATCTTATGGGATTTAGTCTTGGTGTTGTATTTCGGCCCAGACGTTTGATGCTATGTTGAGAGTGCTGTTAGTTTTTGCCCTTTTGTGGGCACTATATGTATTTATGCATATATATGGCATTGTATGTTCTACCCAAAAGTGACATTGTAAGATTCCTGCCCAAGAGTGGCATCGTATGTTTTCCGCCCTTAGTTGGTACTGTATGGCCCTAGAGAGTGGGCATTTGCGTGCTCAGGTAAGTACTATCATGAATCTACTCTTACCTGTTTGATCCTGTACCCCATGAGCATAGGTGTGCCTTGCCTTCAGAAAAGTTCATGGCGTCTACTTGCTCCCCGAAGGTTAAGGTGACACCCCAGTGGCATTCCTTTCCTTTCCGATGTTGGAGCTTAGTAATTGTAATGAGCTTCAATTGTTGGTAGTATGTGTATGATAGTAAGAGTAAGTTATATGTATTCGGTTTTGAGTAAGTTGTATGTGTAAGATCCAGAGTAAGCGTAAGTATCTAAGGAGGACAATAAGAGTAAGTTTATGAGTAAGAGTAAGATTGTACGAGTAAGTTCGTACGAGTTTGTGTAAGTTATATGAGAAAATGTACAGTTGCACAAGTAAGTTAGTAAGATTCTGATTCAGAGTGTAAGTGTAAGTGTAAGTGTAAGTGTAAGAGTATGCTACAAGAGTAAGTATAAGTTCAACCAGTACGATCGTATGTGTGTAAGATACATTATTTATGCTGCATGTACTTCTTGCTTCATGTGTGGTTGCATTAATGCATCTATGTATGAACTTGCGAAGTTCATTGATTTATTTCCCCTACTGGGTATTTTCCTACTGGGTATGAAAATATTCACCCTATTTTTTTAGCAGCTTCGTCCGGAGGCTTTTGCAGGTCAATCGATATCTGTTTCGACTGGACTATTCCCCATGGTGGACTATTTTTCCTTGACCTGGAGTGTAGTGAAATTATAGTGAGGCTTTGTGGATTTTAGTTCCACGATCTCATGCATTGATTAAGGTGAGAGAAATATATTATTTACTGGACTTGTGTATGTATATACAATTCATTTTTTAGAATGTTAAAGAACTTGTACTTAGAGATGCCTTAGAGGATTTTTTTTTAAAGCCCATGGCCATGGCAGGTTTTACTTTTTATGTTTTTGTTTCAGGTCATGTCCGAGAATGTTAGTTTTGTTGTATGATGAATTAATTTACGAAAATTGTTTTCACATGTTTTGAATTTTGTTTAATTTGATTTACAACCGTATTTTGAAATATAATTTTAGGAAAATTTTAACGAAAATATGTGAAAAAACCTCGGGCAAGACAACATGCCACCTCCCTGTCGGCCCCAGAGTTATGTGTGTACATCATTAGATAGAAATTCGACTACCCACAAGGTGAGGGATCACGTTGTCACGCATAAGCCTAGTCTCACACAAATAGGACTAAAGAAATTATATATGTTGCAACTACATTTGAAATATATTTTTTTCAAATATATGGTATTTGTGATGCTCATGACTGAGCGTCACAACTAATTGTCTTAGTTGCGATGCTTAGTCATAAGCGTCGTAACTAATTTTTAAATTTTGTTGCTAATATAAGGTATTGACAACACTTTTGTCTAAGCCTCGCAAATACATATCTCCTAATTATGACGCTTGAACATAAATACCGTAAAATAGTAAAGAAATAATTTTCTTTAAAGATAATAGTATTTTTGATGCTTTTGTAAAAGTGTCATGAATACTATTACCTATTTGCGACATCTAATCATATATGTCATAAATAATACATTTTTTAAAAATATTTGGTATTTGCAACACATTTGTTTAAGCATTACAAATAGTTATACTATTTGCAAGGCTTGAACAAAAGCATCACAAATAGTTTTACTATTTATGATGCTTCACTACTATTACGATGCATAAAAGGTGTCTCTCCGTGTGTCGCTAAAACTGCAATCACTATTGCGCATTAGCGACGGTTAACTTAAAACGTCACTAAAAGTCTAACATTAGCGACATATATTTATATGTTGCTAATGATTTTGCTTTCGCGACACATAATCAAGCATCAATAATATTAAATTAATAGTGACACATAGATATATACGTCACTAATAATTGGTCAGTAGCGGCGCGTGCTTATGTGTCACTAATACTTTAATAATATGTAAAAAAATTAAAAAACTTATTAGCGATACATCATTATAAGTGTCACTAATATATCTTATTAACAGCCCTAAATTATGCATAGGTAATGTTCAATAATAATTTTTAAAAAAATAAGAAATATATTATTAGCGACGCTTAATAAGCTGTAACGCCCGAGATTTTTCATCCCTTTTTCTTAAAACTCATAGAAATTTTTTTTTTCCATAAATCGGAGTCAAAACAATAAAATCAAAACTTGTATAAACATTTTATAATTTAAAACATCATACGGTTAAACATCGTACAGTCAAATCAAATATCCCCAGGCGCTACTCGAAAACACACTTACGAATAAACTGCTATGATCATAGACTTTTAAATACAAATCACTCTCCCAGGCATCCCTGAGTACAAGTCCCATAACAGTCCACAGACTCATCCAAATGAAAGTCCAGAATAAACATCTTAAAGTCTCATCTCACTCAATATAGGAGATCGTGGCATAAATAAACTCGCTATGAGTCAAACAGATACCTGAGTCAACGGGAATCAATCCACCGCTGAAACGAGCGTCCATCTCCGGGAGCTCTCTGCACAACCTGCAAAACCTCCCGTACAACGGGGCTAAAAAGTAGGGTGAGTATTTTCATACTCAGTAGGAAAATACCCAGTAGGAGAAATCCCAAACGGTGAACTCCATAAGTTCATAATCACATGCGTCATGCAACTCAAACATGAAGCAATCAACATAACATAATCATAACATGCTCAAACGCATACGATCATACCAAAGGCACCATCGTGCCACAGACATACTATCTAATCAATTTACACAAACACCCTTATCCAGGGTCATACAACTTACTCGTACCACCGTACGCATACTCATACAGCATATGCATACTTGTACGACCTTACTCGTACAATCATATGCTCACTCATACAGCTTACCCATACATGTACGACCTTACTCGTACAATCAGACTCGTATGACCTTACTCGTACAGTCTGCACAAAATCATACTTACTGTCTTACTCAAAAACATATTCTCACAACCGTACTCATACTCTTACAGTCGTGCTCATACTCATACGCTTACAGTCCTGCTCATACACACTCTTACAGTCCTGCTCATACACACTCTTACAGTCTTACTCATACTCATACACTTACAGTCCTGCTCATACACACTCTTACAGTCTTACTCATATTCGTAATCGTACACATATCAACGACCACTGAAGCTCATTACAACTAATAAGCTCCAACATCGAAATGGAAAAGAATGCCACTGGGGCAACACCTTAACCTCCAAGGAGTGACTAGACGCCATGGACTTTTCCGAACGTAAGGCACACCAATGCTCATGGGGCAATGGATCAAACAGGTAAGAGTAGATCCATGATACTACTTACCTGAGCGCGCAAACATAAACACCCACACATAAGGGGTCATACAGTTGCCCACCATAATGGGTCTTATAGTGCCAGAGAATTGCCCACCATAATGGGTCTTATAGTGCCAGAGAATTGCCCACCATAATGGGCCTTATAGTGCCATTGCCACTCTTGGGCAGAAATGTACAGTGCCACTCTTGGGTGGAAACATACAACGCTCTCAACAGAGCATCAAACGTTTGGGCTTACACAGCACACAGACCAAAACAGAAACATACGTCGCTCTCAGCAGAGCATCAGACGTCTGGGCTTCATACAACACGCAGACAAAGTCAGAAATGTACATCGCTCTCAGCAGAGCATCAGACGTCTGGTGCTCTATACAGCACACAGACAACATCCCGCAGGATAAACACCATGGCAAGACATGAGAATGCTCGGCCGACTCATTAGCGGCCAACACAAACACGGAACTTAATCCGTCGAACCCTTAGGTCTCAAACTCACAACGCTATCATTAGCTGTGCTTATATTCAAGTTTGAATTAAGTAATTTATGCTGTACAATTAGGCCACACAAACTCATAGTCCTCGACTGGTCAAACTGAAGCTGAGCCCGATCGAAACCCCAGTTCGTCAAGGCAGCAGACTTCACTTACCCGTCCACATCATGGACAAAACTCATCGTACACCAAACCCTTACAGTCTTACATACTTCGCCATCCATCTTATGGCCAAATCATCTTACACTGACATCCTCAAATAACGCTCCTCAGAGCCAACCCAGTTGTCGCCCTCTTACTTATGTCTCACTTATTATACTTACTTTTCACTTCATAATTTGTACGTTATGCTTGTACAATTATGAACACTCTTACTGTCTGACAATCGCCCAACATACGATCCAACCCAAACTGATCCATTCTAATCCTTGCCCGTCATGCTCATATCCTCTGTCCTCTGTCATACGCTTACACAACTGTATCCAAATTCAGACAAAGCCTCTGCCATCTCTTACTGCCCATTGTTCATACCTCTGCCCACATACACGTACACATAACCATACCATAGGCAAAAAGCCATCATACATCCGTATGTCTCACGCATACGTATAACATATACATACGGTCATACATACATAACTTACAAACATGCATGCTAGCCATTACTAGTACATGCATACACACGTCAAACATGCACGCTAGCCATCACTAGCACATGCATACACATTCATACATGCTTCAAACATGCACGCTAGCCATCACTAGCACATGCATAAACTCATACGTAGCATACTGACATATTTGCTAGCCATCGCTAGCGCATACATAGTCCACATCCATAAATCGTGCATACATCTCATGCATATCAATCATACCATACACTCATGCTTACACGCACATCATGCAATCGGATCGTTACTTAACATCCAAGCATGGAATCATACAATCCTGGCATGCTGCTACTCATTCAAAGCATGCTTCATGAATTTACGAGTTCAAAGCTCCCCTACCTCGTAATCATGACGTTCGATGGCGAGCACACGTCGGCGGCGGCGGCGGCGGCGGAGTTGGCGGTCAAAACCGTTGCTTGGCTGAGAGAGTTGCTGTCTCGAGGATTTTAGGATGCGCCGGAACTATCACGGCCAAACAGGGTGTCAGAAATCAATGCGGTAAAACTCGTGATCCACGGCGGCACACTAGGGCGGCCGGGAGAAAAGTCGTGCCAACATATGTGGCGGTGTGACCAGATGTCGAGGGTGTACTCACTCTAAAGATCGGCCGGTGGCTAAAACGTGCTCAGCCGGCCACAAAGACGTCGAAATCGGCCGTGGACAGCACCCAACGGCGACGATTTCTGTCAACAAAGGCCCACATAAGGGCGGAGAGCGTGGGGCAACGCTCGAGAACAAAGGAGAGGTGGTGGAGGACGGCTCTAGTGGTCAACTCCACTCGGTGGCAAAGCCAACCGATGGTTAGGCGGCACGAATGTGGCGTCTAAACCCAGAAGTACACACGTGGCTACATGCGCACGCGGCCCAAAGGGCGGGGGAAATGGCTGAAATGAGGCGACTCAAGGCCCATAAAAGTCAACAGGGCTAAAGCCCTTAGCTGTGGCCAATCAAAGCGGCGACATCGCCGATCGCCACCCACAACCAATACTCATGGTGCGGGCGGCTGTGCATCTCACACGGCAGAGAACAAGGGGAGGGTCACGGTCGAGCAAAGGCCACGAGGCTGTCACTAGCCAAGGCCTGAGCAAGTGAACTCGTCCACTTTCTGTCAAGGTAAGACATACAAATTCTTGCCCGAGGCCGTCCGGTACCGACGGCGTAAAATGGGCAAGAAGGGTTAACGACACACATGCCGGTAAGGCGGAACTAGTTGCAGCTACGGGCCGCAAGGCTGAACAAGGCCCAGAGGGGTGGCCCATTGGCATCACCGGGCTGGGCGGAGCTGAACTAAGGTCCGCTAAAACAAATCTGGCGTCCGACTGATGACGTCAGTCACAACATCCAAAACGGGCGTAGGCCAAAAATAGGGGATGACCGGGGAAAACCCATAAGGGCGGAGCGGCCATGGGGTCGGAGGCTAAATCGTTCCAAGTGGGTGGGGCCGTCCCTGGGCCATCACCAGGCCGGGGCGGAGCCCACGGTGGTCAAGTCACCCTCACCCGCCAACGATGGCGGTGCCAACTCACTGGAGAATCCAACCATAGTACGGCGCAAATCGGACTAGGCGGAGCAGAGGACGGTAGAGGGGATGGAACCGGGCTGGGTAAGGTGGTCCACTGCCTTCGCCGGAGCAAGGCGAGGCTGGAGGAAGGTCGAATCGGCCACGAATCACCGCCGGAGGCCATTGTTTGCCCAAAATAGTGCGTCGGCGGAACAATGCAGAGAGGGGGAAATGGGATGGGGCGGCGGTGCCGAGGCCCACCGGGCCGGGAGGAGTGGCCTCCCGCCGTCGCCGGAGCAAGGAGGGGCCGGACGGAGCACAGCCGGCAGTGGCTCGCCGCCGGCGGCCCCCAATTTCGTCCAAACAGTTCACCGGCGGAAAAATAGGGCAGTGGGGAAACGGAGCGGGACGGCGGAGCAGAGGCCGTCCGGGGCCGGGGGGAGTGTCCTCCCGCCGTCGCCGGCCCATGGCGGAACCATGGGCTGCCGGTCGGCCCTCGCCGGCTCACGGCGGCGACGGAATCCAAAAAAAAAAGACAGTGGGGAGGCTAACCGAAAAAAGTCGGGGCGGAGCGGCCGTGGGGCCGGGACGGCGGCTCCCCTGCCATCGCACGGCCGGGGCGGAGCCGGTGCGGCGGCCCACTGGCCTGCCGGCGGCCGGACACAGGGATCAGACGGAAATGGGGGGTGGCGGTTGCACTGTTCACAATTTTCTGGATCGGGCCGAGCCCGATCTTCTATTCTGTGCACTCTTTTTATTTTCCACTTACGTCCCCAATGCGCGTTAACCCACTGGTTACGCGTCAAACCTCTAAAATTCGCACCGTAAGCGCGCAGCAAGGCCCGTGGCCTGCGACTAAGCCCCACACCTGATGCTACGGGTATAAATACGGGGAAAAGACACAAATACACATACGCTGAAACGTCACATTTTCCTGCCGAAAATGACCAGAAAAATGGCAGAAAATCACAGAAAATCGTAGAAAAATCAGGGACCTTACATTAGCATCGCTAATATAATTTTTTTTAATAAAATATTATTAGTGATGCATAACAATATGGTGGCTAAAACCCAACTGCTTTTTTTTAAAAGCCCTCCGGTGTCCCCCCTCCTCCCTCCCGCTCCCCTCCTCTCTCCCGTCCCCAACCCCCTTGTAAACAGAGAGGGAAACGAGGGGGTGGGGGACCGGGGAGGGGGGGTTGTGAATGGGGGAGCCCCCCTGACGCTTGAACATAAATACCGTAAATAGTAAAGAAATAATTTTCTTTAAAGATAATAGTATTTTTGATGCTTTTGTAAAAGTGTTATGAATACTATTACCTATTTGCGACATATAATCATAGATGTCGTAAATAATATATATATATATTTTAAATATTTAGTATTTGCAACGCTTTTGTTTAAGCATTACAAATAGTTGTACTATTTGCAAGGCTTGAACAAAAGCACCACAAATAGTTTTACTATTTATGATGCTTCACTACTATTACGATGCATAAAAGGTGTCTCTCCGTGTGTCGCTAAAACTGCAATCACTATTGTGCATTAGCGATGGTTAACTTAAAACGTCACTAAAAGTCTAACATTAGCGACATATATTTATATGTTGCTAATGATTTTGCTTTCACGACACATAATCAAGCATCAATAATATTAAATTAATAGTGACACATAGATATATACGTCACTAATAATTGGTCAGTAGCGGCGTGTGCTTATGTGTCACTAATACTTTAATAATATGTAAAAAAATTAAAAAACTTATTAGCGATGCATCATTATAAGTGTCACTAATATATCTTATTAACAGCCCTAAATTATGCATAGGTAATGTTCAATAATAATTTTTAAAAAAATAAGAAATATATTATTAGCGACGCTTAATAAGCATCGCTAATATAAATTTTTTTAATAAAATATTATTAGTGATGCATAACAATATGGTTGCTAAAACCCAACTATTTTTTTTTAAAAGCCCTCTGGTGTCCCCCCTCCTCCCTCCCGCTCCCCTCCTCTCTCCCGTCCCCAACCCCCTTGTAAACAGAGAGGGGAACGAGGGGGTGGGGGACTGGGGAGGGGGGGTTGTGAATGGGGGAGCCCCCCCCCCCCCCAATGTATTCTTTATGATAATATTAAGTAACATAATGTATGACACTACATTAGTTTGTAAGATATTCATAACACAACTATATAACTAAGTAGCATATTAGTACAACATTATTGGCCGCCTATCCTAGGAGGCCCAAGTTGCAGAGGCCCCCATTTGTCTTGTTTGCTGCTTGCAAGGACACCCTACATTTTAAAAACCGTGTTTATGGTAACATTTTTGGGCATACGTTACCTAATCCTCGCTCATGGGGTGCCATGCTATTCTCTAGTTAGACAGTTTTTTGTTGATGTTTTTAAAAAATAATAAATAAATTTCAATGAAGGGTTGTATCTTTTGGTGAAGGGTTGCATCCCTTAGTTTTTTGTAAGCTTCTTTTATGTTACACCTCTTAGTTAAAGGTATTATCCCTTGAATATTGTGTATGACTTACAACCATTGGGAGTGGTTACAATGATTGGGAATAGCTGCATCCCTTCAATTGTGAAGAGACACCTAAGAGACAAACCTCTTTACTTCGCACTCCTTAAGTGTCTATGAATAAAGACATAGACTTGGGCATTTGCATAGGCAGAAGAAAAACTACACTACAGTTTTTCCTTTTCTTGTGTTCTCATATTTTCTTTTATATTTTTCAAATGCATATTTCAGCCACATTCTTATACAATTTTAAGGAGAGTTCAGAGAGAATTCTTCAACATTGCTAGTTGCAGTTTCTCAAAGGCTTTGTTGTATTATGAGAGGAAGTTTATCGTGTAGCCCATTAGCAACTTGGATCTATCAAATGAGACAAATAAATCTTTAAATAAAACTGTACTTATACGTGCCTCCGAGCTTGAAAGCTTTGTGATCATCCGCCTTTCGATGGCGAGTTCTTAAATCCATCTCTAACCACCGTCTGTTGTGAAGATCAGTCATTATCCTCTAAAGACAACTTCTACAAATCTGAATCTAGCCCTTTGCCACTACCAACATTTACTTCTATCTAGTATGCACTATGCAGATCAGTGATATGCATAGAGTTCTACCTTGTCTCCCTATTACTTTTCCCTTAACAGTCTGCTATGAAAAAGTTCGTGAGCATATTGACGATTCTAGCTGCATGTAGCCAAGCTACATTGTTCATCTTCTGCTATTGTCGAACACAGGGATGGAGCTAGGGGGGTCCTGGCCATGAAGCACCAATGTTTTTTTCTCATTGGTTCAACAAGGTAGCCCCCTTAGTGGTCGTTTCCTACCTCCATCCATGGTTCGATGCTTGCCACAATCCATTTCCATCCCTATTTCTATCATCCCTACAACAATTAACTCCTACCCCTTATTACTATTCTAGAAAGAGGGCATCTAAGGTGACAGGTTTCCATGACTGGAGCCCACTAACCAGCCTTCCGAACAAGGTACATAAGGGGGCACTAATTCATAAAATTAGTACCCCGTTATGTACCATGCCACAGAGACCCAAGTGGATTCTCATGGAGCTGGTCATGGAAAACTGGTCACAAAACATTTTTCTTCTAGAAATCCTTGTAAGAAGGGGAACCTCCTTCAAGAAAGGAAGCTCTACTTCCAACAGAAAAGCTCCGCCTAAAGGAAAAGCCCCTTTGAGGAGTGTAACCCCTGCGGGAAGAAAACTCTTACGAGAGAGAGCTCCTACGAGAGGATAGCCCTCCTGGCACCAATGGCACAGTTCATTATCAACTAAAATGCATCCTTGCCTGAAAATCAAACTTTCGTCCACTTTTCTCTGGACAGTTTTCTCATGTTTGTGCAATCCCCATGTAGCTGATATGGTAGAACGGCATCGCTAAGTTTTGGGCCAAAACTTCTCTTGCCAGAAACCTACTTGATATGTATTACGTCTATTACTTATCGACCTTGAAACGAAGCATTTCCCATGCATCTATAATTTATATATGAAGGAAATGGATGTGATCTTTATTGGTCTCAAAATTCCGGCTTCTCTCTTCTATGGTTTACATACATATCTGTGTATACATAGACCTTTATAAAAGAAAACAAAACATTTTCCAGGTGGATAAGTTATCATAGGAAAAGTTGAAGGATTTGAGGCAATCGTGTCATGGTACTTATATATGGTTGACAAAGCCCCTATTGATTTGAATTTGTATAGCAAAGAACATGTTGGTCGTTGGAAAGCAATAGGAAATTTCCCCTTTCCTCTCTCCTTTTCCCTCCATTGATTTCGACAAAAATAGTTCAATGTTGGGGGCCCTTTAAAACACGGTTTTAAAGCATGAGTGCCCCACAAAAATTAAATATTGAATTTTTTCTAGAACTTGCCATAAAGAATTGAGAATATGGGGTCCCATGTAAGTTAGGTGGGTATTGGTATAGGCGGTCAACATTATAATTGGGTTAAATATAAAATTACCTGACAAGACTATAATAGGGTTAAACGTAAAACTAAAATTGTAAAGGGAGGTAGCTTTAGTAGTTAAAAGAAAGAGAAATTGATAGCGTGTAATAAGCATGTTCCATATAGGCTCAAAGACATAAGATATCTATTAGACATACAATACTTTATGGAGTATAATGTCAAGCCCTAAAAAAATCATATAGATAAACTAAATATAGCCAGATGGTATAGTGAATGTGTGGCATAATTAGGAGAGATCAAATTATAAATATGTATATACATAAGAAGTTGGGTTGGAACTAAAATCCATTGGTGAAGTTTCACCAATATCACTAGCTGTTGATGACTGTGGATCAATGGCGCACACGAAATCGCATGTATATATCTTACTGGAAATCATAATATTTTCAAAGATTGCATGCACTTCCATATGCACCATCGAGCTGGAGCCATTAACAGCTAGTGAAACTGCTCTAGCCACTCTGCTGGTGAAGCTTTACTAATGGATTTGAGTTTTGGAAATAATCGGGGAGAACTTTTGAAGTGTGGATTGCATGGTAAAAACACATACAAAAAAATCCAATGGATGTACCACTAAAAAGTCAAAAGAGACGCATATAAGGAAAAAATATAATTATACTATCTTTAAGAAAGATTAATTAGCATAAAATAAACTAGAATGGTAACTTAATAACATACTCGTGACTGTCATATTGATGGCCATGTATATATATTAATTACTCTTCTTAAAGACAATGAGTGGCTATAGACAAACTAATTGGACAGGTTGGAGTTAATTTCTTTAAGAAATCATCAAGAAAGCAAAATTCAAACCGGTGCTAAAAGCTGGCCGACAGATTTTGCATGCATAAAACAGACACATCTGGAACAGGCAAACCGAAAATTTGGCGCCATTACAGCTCTCTTGTTGCAGCTTCTCCATCATGAGTACTGAAAGAAAGGGATCAAAGGACCCACAAATAGCTCACAAGTCAAAACCAAATCCCATTAAAATACAACGTCAATTCATATCCACGCGTTGTCCACATTATTTCATCTTTATATTTAAGTATACAATGCATATGCACACTTTCTTTCGCCCTTACTTAATTAGCAGACAACATTTTGTCCGTGCTAAATTAATCCCTCTCCCTCATCTTTTGCTTTATTATCAAATGGATACAGCTTCATTTAAGGTCGTATTTCAACATCAAACTTTGCTTTCATCCAGCTAATTGCTTCTCATATGCCACCTTTGCATCCTTCCCTCCCAAATGCGTGTTTTCCATAGACATAAGCTTCTGATAAGTTTGACTATAAGTAGCCTTCAATGAAGCTCAGGTGATCATGATCTGAAAGCCCTGGTACATATAAGAAATGGCAGTTAGAATAAAAAGTCTCTTACCTTTTCTGGTGGTCTTGTGCTTGATGGGCAGCTTGGAAGCTCAGTTGATGGTGGGCTTTTATGCATTCACATGCGGCCTTGCTGAGTTGGTTGTCAAAAATGAAGTTAGAAACGCTGTTATCAGTGACAGAGGTATTGCTGCAGGGCTCGTCAGGTTGCATTTTCACGACTGCTTTGTTAGGGTTTGCTCTCTCTCTCTCTCTCAAATGATCTTTCATTGCCTTGTTTTGTGGCTATAAGTATTGGTTGTTCATGTCCTTTAGGGTTGCGATGGATCTATTCTGATTGATTCTACTCCATCGAACAAGGCTGAGAAGGATTCACCGGCTAATGGATTCACTCTCAGAGGGCTAGAGGTGATCGACAACGCCAAAGATAGATTGGAGAGTTTGTGCCCAGGAGTTGTCTCTTGTGCAGATATACTTGCATTTGCAGCGAGAGATGGTGTGGAAATGGTAAGACCAGCTCTTATATACTTCACAAACACATTTTCATGTTTGTCGTTTCAGCTACAATACATCATATATTTTAACATATTCATGGCGGATGTTTACTTGAAGGATTTGCCACAATACTTCATAACTATAGGGCTCAATTTATAGTTTTTGTGTATATATCATATCATAGTTGTAAGGCAATCAGCCGATCCGAGATCCTCCCTTTACACTTTTGCTCTTTTGATAATCCTGCAGGACATACGTTGTCTTCCAAGCTGAGGGTTTGAAAACATCAGGGTTGATTAAGAAAGGGTTTGTCTAGCCTAATCAGCCTTCCTTGACCAGCTTAGGTCGGGCTTTGAACATAGTACATAAAGAAGTAATGATTTTTATGCAAGTCCTCATATGAACCATATTACGAGCCTTATGTGGGCTGGTTATGGAGCTAGTTATAGATAGTTGATTAGAAAAACATTTTTCATTAAAAAAATATTTGGCTGATTGTTTACAATTTTAAAAAATAATAAAGACAACCGCTTTATTATGACTTTAAAAATTGAGGATGTCTAGCCCAACCGACCGACCATGATCTCACAGTTGACAGTAAGGGGCTCCTGCTCACTAGCCCTAAAAGCTACAGTGCTAGCTAAATTTTTCCTTAAAAAATAACTAATCAAATTTAATTTGAGCAATGCTGTATGCTCTTGTGCCTCTGCCACGTGCTTGCCACGATATACCGGCTTTATTTTTACATGTAGGTCCGCTTTCATGACAAGCATGCAGCGAGCACTTGGGGCGTTTGCACAACAAGCATTTTTTTATCAAAAATGTTTTACAGGGCTCCATGACCAAAGCACAAAACCATAGTCCATAGGGGTCTTGGCTACATAGAAACTTAAAAATAGTATACATAACAGCAGGTGACCATGTTAGAACCATACTATGATATCAACTTTCTATGTACTATGATAAAACCCCTATATACTATGGTCACAGACTTGGTCATGGAGCCAGGTCAAGACACGACCTTTCCGAAGTTGAGTATTATTTATTTACAGCAATTGCCTAGTCACTAAATCCTTGTGGATATAGCAACATGTGTGGCGTTAAGTTTAGTGCCCCTCAGGCAAACCGTGATCACCTTTTCTTTCTCAAAGAGACAAACAAATCTTTGATTTGTAGCGTTCGGATAGTGACTCAACTTAAGCTCATCACATTTTTTTCAAGAAGGTTGAATACATAAAGAGTAATGGATACTCCTATGAGGATCGACGATAGAAATCTGCCATAGAACTTGCAGTATTATGTCGAAGATACTTGTGTATACTGTACAAAGTTAAGACGTGCTGGGTTGCACATGCGTCAGTGTGCACCCAGCACATAGTGCACCGTCGGATGGAGATCTAATAGTGCACATTGATCACGGTTGCAAAGGGCAAAAGAAAAATCTTTTGGATTCTATTTGAATTCTAAGTCATATCGGCTGCCGTTCATGGGTAAATTAATCACTTTTATGTAGTGTGTTAGGCCGTCTACATTCAAATGATATGTTGTTAATTTGGTTTGTATATGTGTAGGCTGGAGGATTTGGATATGCTGTCCCAGCAGGAAGAAGGGATGGAAGAATATCAGTAGCCTCTGAAACTGTTGACTTGCCCTCCCCCTTGTCTAATGTAGCCCAACTCACACAGGCATTTGCCAAAAAGGGATTGACACAGGAAGATATGGTCACACTCTCAGGTATAAATTAAAACCTCTTTAAACCTCCATCGTAACTAGTTCTGACTAAGCTAATCAAGTTCAAGATTCATATTTTGCCAACTTGTAATGATCAGGGGCACACACCATTGGCCGGTCTCACTGCGGTCCCTTCACCAACAGGCTATACAACTTCAATTCTACAACAGGCCAAGATCCAAGCTTAGATCCTTTCTATGCTGCCCAGCTGAAGCAGCAATGCCCACAAGGTAGCACAGATCCTAACGTGGTCGTTCCGATGGACCCAAGGAGTCCAACCATCATGGACAGAGGATATTACACGAACATCTTGGCCAATCAAGGTTTGTTCACCTCTGATCAGGCACTATTATCAGATCCAGCAACGGCCAGCCAAGTATTTGAGAATGCTGGCAATGGTCTGATATGGAATGTGAAGTTTGCTTCTGCCATGGTGAAGATGGGGCAGATTGGTGTCCTCACCGGGTCTAGTGGAGAGATTCGCTCCAATTGCAGAGTGATAAATTGATGATAGGAAGTGGGTATTGCTAGGAGTTCATGCCTCTTGAAACTATTTGAATTGTTGATCTTAATTAAGTTACATGTGATTGATTTATTCATTTGCTTGTTAGTTGTATCCCCATTTGTACCAATAGAATCCTATTATAATTATCTCTGTTTCACAATATTTATGTACTACCTTTGTCATGTTAAGGGACAACAAGTTGACAACAGCTTTTTAGAGGAAAGGGTCTTTTGCCAAAAGTAGTTGTCTTTAAAATAAAAAATATATAATTTTTTGGTAAAACCTTTTTTACACCTTTAAACGAAAAATCAAGTTTTAAAGGGCCATTTGGATGGTCATATCACCGCTTTTAAGGGGGCAGAAAAACTCCTTCCAACAATTGGAAAGCCCCTTTCAAAGCCCTCTCAAAATTGATATTTTTTTAAAAAAAGTAGAATAGACTCAAAAAGAGAAGATTTTCTCCATCAACAATGACCAAACACCTTTTTCATTTCTTGAAACACCTCGAGATTTTCAAAATTATTACAAAAACACATCCAAACATGAACCCATTTTGATTTTATTTGTATACAAAAATTTATTAAAATAGGCTTTTGGTTATCCAGAGGTTTTGTTGGGTGCTACGATAAATCTTCGTGGATTAGAAGATGACACAATTATAATCTAGTTTGGAATCGGATGCATGATATAATACACTTTAGCCTGGTTAGCGCCCAATGAAGGGCAGGAACCATTAAGAAGGCTACACGCGCTAGGGTAGATAGTATCATGGGAAGATTATCTAATCTCTTGATCCGGGCACCCCATAAGCACAATACGTAGCTCTTCTCTCTATAAGCATGAGGTATTTTTGCAATAATCTGTATTGGAGTAAGAGACTACTGCTTTGTACCTACAACAAAGTCTGCATGATAGAGTAGGTATCTGAGACACTTGAAGTACGCCATGAGAGCTTGCAAACCCTGGGAGAATCTTCGATACGTAGGAAAAAGCTCTAGAGGTAGTTTTGGGTGAGAGGCACACCCTATTTTTATAAAAAATATTATTTATATTATGTGTTTTAAAATTGCCATATGTTACATTATGCTTGATAGTCTGAATTCTCATATTGAGTATTTTAAAATACTTACTACTCCCCAGATATTGTAAGACTCGGAGAAGTTTAGTGTGCGGGTAGAATGACTTACTTGGGAGTTTTTGAGATGATTTTAAAGGATTTTCAGCCGCACTATAAATTTAAGCAAGAATTTTATTATTTTTCCGCTTGCGTGTTTGTACATGAATGGTAATTCATAAAAAATTACTATTTTATACCATGATTATGGTAAATAGTTCCAGTTGCAGGCCCGGGCGAACTCCAAAATTTTTATTAAAATTTTTATATATATTTCTGAAATCCTAGGGTGTGACAGCACAAAAGGCACATGTGGCAGATATCAATAGTTGATAGTTTTTTTTTTGGCTTCATACCAAATAACTACCAAGAGACCTAAAACACCATAAAATTCTATTTAATGTATCCAAAATTTAATAGATTTAGAGCTTCATACAAAATAACTACCCATAGATCCGAAGACCCAAAACCAAAATAACTACCCATAGATTCGAAGAACCAAAACATGAAAAACATTTCATTCAACGGATAGAAAGTCTTTTCAAAATGGAATTTAATGTCTCATTACAAAGTAATAAAGGGCATCATTATGACCCCTTAATGACACAACTTTTCAAAATGGAGTTTTGGGCATAGCCCCAGAAGAATTCATTAAAAATCGGTTGATCCTAAAATTGGTTTTGAAATTAAAACTACTTACCCTCCTCTCTTAGTGTTCTTATCGTGCGGTAGATCCTCTCTTCTTCCTAAGACATTCTTTCTAGAGTTACTCCTCTTCTCGAGAATTTGCCCTCTCTAGAGTGGTTAACTCATAAAATTGACACCACTACTATGTAGAGCGTCCTCGAATTTGCTAGAAGCACAATTCGAATGGGCTAGATCAGGTTTAAAATGGCTTAGAAATAAGGGAAAAAAGATTTGGTGATAGGTAAAGGCCAGAGAAAGGAGTTGAAATGGGTCTAGATGGTGCAATAGAGCGGTGTGCTAACACATTTTGCATTGACATGCATTCACTGCCCATGACGTGTAGATGTTGGTTGGCATTGCATGAGTTTTTTCTTAATTATTTTATTATTATTTAAAATGCAATCTAATCTTCACCATACTTGGATTCACGTGTTATTATAGTTGGACTTGTTTGAATGAGCTCTACGAAACTAGATCCTACGTGAGTTTGTTATCTTTCACTTTTTAAGTAGGTCCCACCCATATGACACATTTCTCAAGGTCATCACTCTCCATCCCGACCTCCGTTTCTTGCGTTCTTTGACTCATTACTCTCATTTCTTCGAGCTTTATCCATACAATAGAGTTCCATCCTTCCATTTCAACTAATATTCTCACAAAAATTAAAAATTATACCTACCTCTTCACGTTAAACATAATAAAAAGGGGTATTACTATACAATCATGCATCCATATGCACATGAAATCATGTCATTATAATATCCAATAATAGAGGCTACATTATCATGAGTTTTGCTTGAAAATATGCAATATCAATATATCATCGGTCGACACATTTATGTAACCCACCGATGCATCGACTCGTCACCGACAATGGATTGGCCATAGAACCCTACCTCATCCACTCCACACCGACATGTCAACCTCACATTGGTGACCAAATGAACACTAATGCGTTGTAGCATGTTGATGCTAATATTGTCATCTTCCTCCTTCCCACTGATGTTTTTACCGACGTGTTGGTGGTCATGCTAATGATCGGAGGAAAACAACATAGATTGCCTTGATTTACCCGAATCACTCCAAAATCATAACATAGTTCAACCCTCACGACTTATAACCATCTCATTATGAAAAGCAATGTTTTACTAACATGTAATCATCATAAATGAGAAAATATGATCTCAAACAATAAAATGGAATAACTTTTAGAGATCAACTACAACACGTACACTTTCATGCTCATCAACAACCGTATAAGCATGCCAAATCATCACTTCGAAGCCAATTAACAGTAACAAGGTTAGAAATTCAACCTTTTCTTCCATTGAAATGCAAGGTCTCTAGAATCTAACATCTTCTCCTCTGTTTTCAGACTTTGACATGCCCTAATTCTTCCTCTTCAATTCAAAGTTAGAGATTCTAAAAGATTTGAGTATAATGGTAAGTGAAAGGTATATATATATATATATATATATATATATATATATATATATATATATATATATATATATATATATATATATATATATATATATATATATATATATATATATATATATATATATATATATATATATAAGGAAGAAAAAAATTACTGAATTCTAGTGCATACCACATCATAAATAGCACACAACCTCCGGAGCAGTTTGACACCCATAGGCAAGCTGCACCTAAAATAACCAATGCATCAATGCTCTTCCAATAGTGAATTCAGCACTTCGTTGATGTGAACATTGATATGTTAGAGCATGTTGATAGTGACTTAGAAATTCACCGTCGTGAGTATCAACAAGTTGATGCTTGCCAATAGCAACTTTTTGTTCCAGAAAAGTAGAGCATTCAAAGAAACAACTTTTCTTTTCATGTTTTAAATTTATCATTTTTTCTACTTTAATTTGCAAAGAACCTAAGTATCACACCCTCTCCTCCACAACCACAAGCACCCTTGTGGTGCGGCCCTGGCCTCCCCTTGGGGCCATCCCCTCTCCTCCCCAGCCCCGACCTTGACCCCATCCCCAACAAGGAGAAGTGCAGTGGAAGCCTGTAACGACCCAACCCGAGCCAGGCCTACAAAATCAACAATAGAAAATTTTCTTTTCTTTGAGCCAAGAATCATCGTCTGTGTGCGAGAGGTACAACACTCGTCTACGCACTACAGAGCTTCAAGGCTTCATGTACATAGACTCAGATTGTAACAAACGCATATGCACAACGAAGCTTCATAGCTCGTCGCATGTAAAATAGAATTAAAACATATATTTATAATTAAATTGGATCGGGCCAACGTTGCCTTGCGGTTGGTTGCCTACGTACATATTGGATATTATTCCAACACGATCGGATCCGAACGTAGTTCTGCCTAACGGGTACTACATACGTCAGATATTACAAAATCATATACGTTAAAATATGTATATACTGGTATTTATAAAAATTCGTCATATATCGGAGTCAAACAGAAATTAATAAGCCAAAACATATATCTCGCTCTACCACAAAGAGGAATCATAACTACACATGCACGTCTCGCTCTATCACTGAGATGAGACCGAAAACATATATTATATGTCTCTCTCTACCCTAGAGCAAGACCACACACGTCATAGCATATAAGCGTACATCATGGCATATAAATCACACATCATGGCATATAGGCACACAATCATAGCATATAGGCACATAGCACAACAAGCATATAAATTGTAGCATAACACACATCATAACTGGCACATGCCGCTCTATAATTAAAATGGGAGATCAGGGATGCTTACTCCTATCATGTCTTGTAAGGTATTGATATCTACGGACAGAACCCCGTCTTGCTCCGGTCTCTTTTTCTTGTTCCGGTGTTTGGGCAAGGCCTCTCCTTGTCTTGGGGCATTTCCTCCTTATACGATCACCAACTCAGAAAATGGAACCCTCCATTGCGTAGAGCATACTCAATTTAGTTAAGAACGCCTCTTGATCTTGAATCAACTAAATCGGAGTTAGGATGACCAGAAACAGAGAAAATGAAGTTGGTTGATGCTCGAAGGTAACGAGCAGAACCTCTCCTTGTCTTGGGGCGTTTTCCTCCTTATAAGGACTCCTACTCAAAAAAAGGAGTGCTCCATTGCATAGAGCACGCTCGATTTAGTAAGAAACGAGTCTTGAACGGCCTCAGAACGGTCAGAAACGGGGGAGAAGAAGTTCTGTCCTGAAAAATTGTACAAATGGGCTATTTATAGCCCCGAGCCGCCGGAATAATCTGCGGCGCCACGAAACTGCGGCGCCGTACCGCACAAACCCGCCATTTTCCTGTGCCGTGCACCCGCGCGTGACGCGTGCGATGACTGCGCGTTGCGACAGCACGATACGCGCGCCGTGATCGCGCGCCGAGCTCTTCTTTTCTTTTTCTTTTTTTTAAAAGAAATCCTTCAAACGCACGTAACTTCCTACCCTGGATTCGGATTCGCACGTTCTTTGTACCGTTGGACTCGTATCGACAAGCCCTTTGATACTAACCCACTAAAGCAGTAACTCATGCTCCTTCCATGTGGGTCCCGCCTATTTTTCATGCTCCTCGATGTCGTAACTTCCGGTCCCAACCTCTGTTTCGCCCATTCTTTGATTCGTTACGCTTGTTTATTCAAGCTTTACTCAAATATAGAGGTTTAAACCATTAAAAACTTCTAAAATTTATCCCAAAATTATCGAATTAGGCCTAACTCTTTAGGTTAGACGTAATTGAAAAATGAGTTGTTATAAAGCCACTGGGGGGTTGGAGTGTTTTTTTTTTATAATTTTTTTCATTTTTTTTGCCAAAAAACTGGATTGGCCCAGTCATCTGGGTCTTGTTCAATTAGCCTTATTAGAATGACCACTAGGGTCAACCTTGTAGGCAGCTTGACAAATCGGTCGGTCGGTCTAGATTTTAAATCATGGATTTATATAGAAGGAGCCCATCTAAACATAAATTCTATAAAATGGGTTTTAGGAAGGTAGAAGGCACTTGATTTCTTAGGAAAAAACACATCTAAGCCCCCCAAGTAAATTTGTTTGCTGAAACTACTCTTTTGAAGGCTTCAAAACTTGCACTGACATTGCAAAGCTAATGTGTGATGTGCTGGTTAGATCTCTCCCTGTCGAGGGATAGGCTTAGGGATTGAATCTGTGGGTTGTATGAGTTAAAAAAAACTCATTGTTTAAAATTAAAAAAACAGTTCGTCAATGTCATTTGATGATATAGGTAACTTTTGCTATAAGGATTCCAAAAGAGCAATGCTAAGAAGGCCTAAACTTTTTGAAGTCTGGCCCGTCGATGTAGCATTATGTGGCCCACAAAATGGTGGGTTATATTTTCAGTCTTGTTTGTAGGTAGGGCATCAAATTTTATGCAGTTATAAATAAGGTTAAGTGAAGGCTCAAGTGAAAACAGCCCGTAAGCTTGTTGGTCTGAGTGAAATCAGCCCTATTCTTTAACGTGAGAAACTAAGTGCAATATTCAAATTCCAGTGGAATTTGAATATGAATAGAATAGTAAAACTTCATTGCATTATTTGGGCTCAACGAGCTGAGCATATTGAGGCCAAGAATGTGTAAATTAGACATCTAAATTGTAGGTTATGGCCTTGAGAAGCCTGTCATGGGTGGGCTACACTCTAGAAATAAGAGATAACATACTATCTTGTTTAATAGGGATTATCGATACAAGTCTATCGGTACCAAGAATGAGCGAATCTAAGTTCGGGGTAGGGAGTTATGGTTGTTTGAAGTTTTAGAATCAAATTTATTTAAAAAAAATAGATTTATTGTGCAAGCACTGCTCTGAATCCAATTGACTGGAGCAAGTACATTGACACTAACATGTTGGAGGGCATGCGAAGAGTAGAGGCATATGGTGCGCACCAATGCACACCATGCAATGCGCATTGGCAACAGGGCATGTTGTCAAGGGGTAGCAAAGCATACTATTCATAACACACGCTGGGGCACACACACATGTGGGAGTGTTGTATACTAAGTGTAGAAGCATTGCAGGAACTTTGTGTAACTCTGTATGCCCTGTATGCATGCATTGCAAGTCCCACAACATTACGTACTTCCCAGCAATGTTGCGCAACATTGCAGAAAATGCGCACAACAATGTGCACATATAGTTGGCCATTTTGGGACACTTGGTCGGCTAACACGTATTTGAAGTCTTAAGATATCCCCACCCCTCCACTTAATAGTGTTGGAGAGTCATGTGGGTGTTTTGGGGCCGTTTGACAAACTTTGGAGGGGTCATGCCCATACAACCACTTTGGCTACCAGTGTAATAGAATACAAGAAATCTTTTATTCTAAATAGGGGAGACTTGGTGGGCTAAAATGTATGAGCTGTTGTTATCATGCCTAACCTTCTATGGTCATACTCTCTGCAAACCTATCCGCTTCTTTGGCCCCTATCATTCTTTATTATGAAATCCTTAGCTCTTCCTCTCCTTGGCAATCGGCAGAAGGCAATTTAGCTCCAACACCAATAGTCATTTATCGTTCAACTTCTCTAGCTCCAACTTTGATGATGACATTGAAAAGCCAAGCAAAATCCTATCAACCCATCAAAGCTCCCTCTAACATACAATCCCTTTAGCAAGAAGCCTGTCATCTAGGAGCTTGACGACCCCACAGACATGCAACATGTCTTCCACTAACTCCGCTCCAAGGGCCTTACCCATGAGGCCCTTGCCCTCTTCTCCCAAATCAAGAACAAGGGTGCCATACCCGACGTGGTGACACAATAGTCATTGAGGCCTATGCTAACATTAGCCGCAACAACGAAGCCCTCAAGTTTGACTTGAGGGTGCTCTCCTTTGGGGTGAGGCCTAATGCCTATATCTACATCATGCTAATTAAGGGCCTGGCTCATGATGGAAAGTTGGCAAATGCCAATAAGTATCTACTGAAGATGATGGGCAGTGGGATGCGAGCCAATGTGGGGACATTGATGAGTATAATATATATGTTATTTTGCCCTATTTATTTTATTTTCTAGTCTAATTTAAGAATTAATATAGCTTAGATAATTAGAAATTATGATTAATAATGATGAGAGAGACTTCGGTGAATTTTTGGTTTAATTGCTAATTGTAGAACTTTTCTTGTAGAAATTTCAGTAAGGCGATCAATCAGGGGTCTAGCCTGATTGATTGGGTTGAAAGAGTGATTGATTGGCTATTCAGAAATCAAATTCCAGTAACATTTTAGATCGACCAGGCATACTTACTTTCCCAATTTTGGCTATTTTTTACTTCTTTTCATTCCAAAACTATTCCACCAACCCTTGGGTCTCTATAAACACTTGTTCGACACTAATTTGGGGGAGTCCAAGCTATTTTTTGAAGGCCTAAAGGGAAGAGAGGGTGGAAGAGCAATCAAGGGATTTCATGGAGATTCAAGGATCTCCATCAACTATGCAAAGCTAGAGTTTTTCAGCTTAAGAATTGATGAAGTCATAGATGAGTATCAATCTCTTTTTCTTTTGATTTAGATCTTAGTTTTTGATGTATGACAATTTTATAACATGAAATTTCTTCAATGAAAGGGTTTTAATGGTTTTATTCAATGCCATTTTGATTTTATTCATCTTGTAGAGGATAGATCGATATGGTATTAATATTCACATCAAATCTAATGTATGTGGTTTAGATGAGATGGTAATGTAATAGGATTAATGCTTTTGTAATTAATGAATTTGGTGGTTTGTGCTAAGATTAGATTATTCATGCCTTTAGTTTAGATTAAGTAGATGATTCGTTCTTTGTCAAAGATAGTTTGCGATTGATTATTAATTTTCTCTAAGTAGTTCTATACACTCATATCATCTAAATTAGAGGTTAAAATGGTTGTTATAATTTTATGGTTGGATTCATATTCCTAACTTAGTTTCATTGTATTGCTTTCTCATTTAATTTAGATTTGAGCTCTTTTTAGTTTTCAATTGAAAACAAATTCTCTTTCAATTCTGGTAATAATTTAATCTATCCTTATGATGGTTCGACAACTGTTAATACTCATCCTAGTATAATTGTCTTGTACATTTGTAGAAGGTTTAATTATAAATGATACAGATGTGCGCAATAGTATTTGAGGAGCATGAGAAGGGGGAGAAAGTGGAGGAGGGGAAGGAGCTGAGTGAGGAGAAGGGCAGGGGCTTTGTACTGGATGAGAAAGCCGTGAGGAGCAACTCGATAAGGCAGCCCTATGTTTCAAGGCATCATAAGATTGCTCTTCGGCAAGTGACTAGACTGAATTGAGGTTCTGTTTATTGTCGAAAAGCTCACGTTTGGTTGTTTGATTGTTGCAGTTAGCTTATTCTAGGCATATTCTTAATTTTTGAGTTCTAATTTCTTAGAAATTTGAGTTGTTTGCTTATACTTTACTTTATTCTCTGTTATAAAAGCGTAATGTTAGTCTTTAGCAAACTATAGAACTATAAATTTTTTGCTGTTGACATACATATAAAGCATAAATAGAATTGTTTGACAACAACATATACATATACTTGTACTATGATGAAGAGTCCGCTACTGATCATGCCCTGATACAGTTTTTTTTGTAATATAACTTTGGTAAAATTGATAAATGAATTGATCTACAAAAGTAGTACAGACCTATTGATTTGTTCATTATCGGTACTTTCTCTTGGCTGGTTGATTCTACAAAGGAGATCCTGTAATCATTTTGCTTTCCTCTCCCACGTGGTCATGATGTTGTTCCGTCAAAGGCAGCCTCCTCGTGGAGGAGAATGAAGAAGAGGAGAATGTGGCGGGCAGGGCTGACCCCTCCCACTACGATGGCGTGCTGCTTGAGATCTCATTCCATACCTTCTCGGGGGCCTTTACCTCTCGCACGATGCGGGTCCAGGGCCACCTCAAGTGGCAACAAGTGGCCATCCTTATCGACAGTGGTTTTATCCACAACTTCATTAACGATAAGGTGACTCAGTGACTAGGCTGCTTTGTGTCCAATTCAAAGTCATTCGATGTATTGATTAGTGATGGGAAGCATCTGAGGAGCTGTAGAGTATGTGCTTAGGCTGCCCTATCTATCCAAGGCCACACCTTCATCACTGACATCTTCTTGCTGCCCACAAAAGGAGTGGACATGGTATTAGGGGTTTAATGACTACATGAGCTTAGGGACGTGGTATAGAACTTCATAGATATGATCATGGATTTCCATCTGCCCAGTCAGCATCAAAGTAAGCAGTATGTGATGTGAAGTCCCTTGAACACAACAAAGAAAGCCTCATCACTCCATTCCAAACAATTTATTAGAGCATTAGACTGTCTTTTGTAGCACTTTCTAACTACATTACTCGGTGCATCTTAGAAGGTAAAACATTTTTTTTATGATTGAAGGTAAAGCACTTTGAAAACAAGTGTTTATTATGTTGGAACTAGCATTATTTCTGCCCAATTTGCCCAGTATCATTCTTATATGAATCGAGTGCCTCCCAATTCTTTTCTCACAAACTCATGATTCTCCTCAGCATTTCCTCTAATTGGGACTCTCAGCATTTCATATTTCTCATTTTTTGGCACTGATTCTGAATGCTGTCTTAGAAAGTTTGAACTCTTGAAGATTAGTTTATACATGAAATTTATGTATCGAGTTATTAGAAATGTCTTTTTTAATTTATGGTGTTGGCATCTTCTTCTCATAATATAAAAGGGGCGCTGCTCTGTATGAGACCCGTACTACAGAGTAAGTTCATTTTGAAAAACCAAATAGGACAGTTAATGTGGGAGAGGGAGTATATTATGATGTTTTTTGTACAGGGGATACTTTTTGTAGCTCAAGCTTATATGCTTCAATTCATATTGACTGGCCAGAATAGTAAGTTCACATTAAACTGAATAGGATGAGTTTGCCAAGCATTTGACATATGATTCTAAACTCGTTACTTTATTACAAATGGCTTTCCCTTTTTTTGGTTTGCTTACCCTTGCCACTCACTCTCTAATTAGTGCTCCAGGCATTAATATTTTTTAAGAGAGACAGAATTGATATTGTCATACTTCTCTTTATGTAAAATGAATGTTAGTTTCTAATGCTTGTCATCTAAAATTGTCTGCAGATTTTTCTCCATCACGTTGTCCTGCTCTGGGGAGCAAGAGATTCCCCATATTTTGGCTAGAAAAGCAAGGGATTCCCTTGCCAACTCCTCTTATGAATCATATTTTACCTATGCTATTTTAATTTACCATCATAAGTGCTAAAACTTAGGGTGATTTTGACATACTCTTAGTGTCTGGTTTTTTTTCACCGCAAATTCTCACTGCATTCGACTTCTAGCTTTGGTACTCATGCTTTGTACAAAAAAAAAAAAAAGAAGCTTGATATAGCTCTAGGTCAAGCTGTAATGATTGATTCGTTTGTATTGTAATTGACAATAGCTTTTGCATATTGATTATTTGAACGTAGTATTACGCCTCTTAGTCATTTTTTTCAGAACCGTGTTTCATGTTACATGTTTTTTTTTTTTCAGGCAAGAAGTTTCAGGTTACATGTTAAATGGCAACCGCTATTTATTCTGATCATGAAAAATGCGACAAATATCTTGCATTATTCTGCATTTTTGCTATTGGTTATGAGTCGTATTAGAAAATTTGACCTTTTTTTACCATATTCCCTTGCCCAACATGCACATATTCCGTGTTCACTAATTTAGTTAAAAAAATTCCAAAAAATACGGTTTTACATAATATTTAATAAAAATTAGATGAAATAACCCTTAGAAGGGGTTTAGGGTTTAAAATTATGTAAAACGTCAATGAAGGAGCATAAATCCAGAGGCTACTAGAGGTCCAATGTGACTTCCAATTTTTGACCCGTCATTTCCGATTTTCAACCAATAATTTCTAATTTCTGATCAGACAAAAGTATTTCCGACCATAAGGCTGCGTATTTCGAGGTTTGACAAGTGATTTTCAGCCAGAGCTTCTTCAATTGCAGTCCAAAATTTCTGTCCGCCATCACTTCTTCGCTCACACGGCAGCATTAACCATCAAGGTGTCATTCCTGCGGGCGGGGTTCAACACTAATAGTTAGTGATTGGCTTTCATGACAAACAATAGTACGTGCAAGGGCATCAAAATACACTAGTTAAATTGGCGTATTTTCAAATGCACACTAAGTTCATATATTGTGTTATTGATAACACAAAAGTAAATACATCCATATACACTTATAGTACATAAATCGTGTTATTAATAATATGATATGTGTATATCATATTAGTAATGACATGTCTAATTGACAAGCCATGTTATTGTTTATGTGATATAAGACACATCGTGTTATAGATGACACAATAAGTGGACTTAGTACATATTTGATGGTTACATGGGTGGTTACAAAAGCATAATTTTGTTTGTTACTTTGGAATTACATAATATGAATGATTACGAGCCATTTTTCACGGTTCCATAATCTCAATAATCACAAGCTATTGTCGACGACTACATAATACACTATAAATTCTGACATACATCTTTGACAGTTGTAGGCAACAATAAGACATATGAATGGAGAAATCATTGAAGGCCTCACAAGAGAAGAAGAAGAGGGTATATGGGAGGAGGATGGGGTTGGTAAAAAAATAGCTACACTAGTGAATTGAGACTTTCTAAGGACCATGTCGAAGCAAGGGCAGAATTCTAGCATATCTTAAAGAAGACTAGGTTCTACAAGGGAAAGAGGTCATCCCAAGGCCACTATTGGACATATTAATTGAGTGCTAGGATGACTCACAAGATATATTTAACATTCGAGAGAAATTTTTTTACTTATCATGGAGGAAGATGTTGGCCTCATCATAGGTTTGAAGGTTCAAGGACCCCCATGAAGTTAGAAACCAGAGAAGGGAAAGTAGCCCAG
Organism: Saururus chinensis; assembly: GCA_035235625.1. NCBI lineage: Eukaryota > Viridiplantae > Streptophyta > Magnoliopsida > Piperales > Saururaceae > Saururus > Saururus chinensis. The sequence continues at coordinate 29,645,338 of CP141147.1, forward strand.
CTGAAAGGGCAATTTTTCAAAGTTCTTTCTTTGTGAAGAGGCTGAACAAGAACCATGTTGGGGACATTTCGAAGGAGGTATATGAAGGAAGCGAGTAGTCATTGATGAAGACATAACATACTTAGCAATAGCGCATATGGGTGCACTAATATTATTCCCACATAGCAATATATATCTCCCCTTTCTCTATGACAATATGGATTATAAAAAAATTATCTGATTTTAATATTGATTTGTCTGATTTTATGATTTATTAAGTATTATTAGCTGCTAGGCAAAAAATACATTTGGATCCAATCTCATTAAAATAACAATAGAGATGTTATCGATAAGTACGTAGACAACCAACATTACAACAATATAAGTCCGATCCGATTAATATTAAATTATTCTCCCTCCATCCTATATTAATAGGTACATTTAGAATAATAGTGGTTTTTATTGATTGGTGAAACTCATGTCTTAGAGAAGAGAAAATAAGTTTATGATATTCTATTTTAAGCGTCCAACCACTTGAATTAATGTAGAATGGAGGGAGTAGTTTTATTATAGACTAAGTAGTGAAGTGTTGAGGAGAGATGTCGAAGAATTGTTACAACTTTCACACACAAAAGATATTCATGAAGATAAGAAAATAAAATTTTTATTACAATATTTTGACCTTGTGATCGGGTTTATCTGTTATGTTCGAGGCGCTTGAGGGCTTGAGGCATTACAAATAACCCAAAATTTTCTAAAGTTTTGAAAATATAACTTTTGGGCCTAGTAACATATTTACTTGAATTTAAATCATTTTGATCTTTATTCTTTTAATGGAGCTTTAATGTGTTTAATAGGGTTTTAAGAGAAGATCGTAATAAGCCCAAGAACGAGTAAATCAGACTTCGAGATTGTAGGCTATGACCTCGATAAGTGCTTTGTGGGTGGGCCCCACTTTACAAATACAAGATAATATTCCCATGTGGGTCTTGTTACATAGGGCTTGTCGATAGGAGTCAATCAATGCGAATCCGAGTTCAAGGTAGAGAGTTATGAGCATTTGGAGTTTTAAAATCATATTTATTTTCAAAAGAAAAATTTTAATTTTATTGCGTCAATGCTATGTCAGCTTGCACGCATGACACCATTGGTTGCCACATAGCTCCTCGACACATGCTTGGCATGTCAATTAGTGCCATGCAACACGCAGAGGTGCATGGGTAAAAGGGGAGTGGTTTTCTATGATTTCACGTCCCAACTCTTCCTCTAAGTTATTTCCCCATCTCCAAACCTTCTTTCTATATTTCGGAGCCATTTTAAACTAGTTTTAGCCCATTCTAAAAGCAAAGCAAACTAAATCAAGGGTGCTCTATGTCGTGGGAGAGTTAGTTTTGAGAAATAACCATCCTACAAAGGGAAAAATCTCAAGTTGAGGGGACATTCTATTTGTCACCTCTGAGCCTCAAGGAGAGAAAGTTCTAAAGTGAGAGGAGAGTCTGCTCGCCACCTTTGAACGTTAAATAGAGAAAGTCTTGGGAGAGGGGAGACTTTGTCCCTCTCATTCGGGTTATAAAGAAAGAAAGTTTTGGGGAGAGTGTAGACTATGTCAACCACCTCTGGGCCTCTTTGAAAGAAAGTCCATTTTGAAAGGGGAGGCTCCATCTACTGCTACTCCCAAAAATTTTAAGAATGAGGTTAGGTGGTCTTAACTTCTAATTTCATGTTAGGATTAGGCCCTGTGTTTCATTGATTCTCTTGCATTATAAATAAAACTTTATTTCAAAATGAGTACCATTAGGGGGCTTAATAATAGCATATTGTTACACCTCTTCGTGATATTTTATTGTAATACGAACTTTTGAATATTATTATATCATGAAAATAAATTTTCATGACCGGATTTGAAGGGTAGTTCTACAACATGCGAACAAGGAACTATCAAAGTTATGACTCCTAGATACTGCCTATTAAAGCATATGACGTGCTAAAAAATTAAGCTATCAGGGAAGATCACTTTCTTTCTGATCCCATTTCCCTATGAGCATAGGTGATATTAGAGACATCATGTGAATGAATGATTTATCTCATTTTTTGCAAATGAATAACATTTGAATTTTGTGAGTTGACAATGATATTTTGATTTCATTTAATTCGACTTTTGAATATTAAATATATGAACTATCGGAAGAATATTTTATGCACCTTTAATTATAATTTATGGTATAACATGTTAATTAGTAGAATTTAATTCTATTTACTGAGTACATATATACTCACTCACCCCCATATGTTGTAGGTGAGGACACATGAATGGATTTTAATGAATATACCTTGTAGAAATTCAAGGATCTATGCCTTTGAATTTTTTTGACAAGTTTCTTTTTATACTCTAATTATGTATATTTGTGCTGACTTTTTTGTTGAAGCATGTTAAGTTCTATTTTGTAAATTTTGAAATTCTATAATTTAATCTAAGGTTACTTGTCTGTACATGGTTGATCTTAGCTTCTTTTAAAGATAAATCGACAAGATTATGACTTTCAATTTCGTATAAAAAGTCTGGTCATAACACCAAGTCCTCATTTTGTCAAAAACAATTATACCTAATTTAACTAGAGGATAAAAAAATAAATAATGTTTTAGCAATGTAAGAAACTAGATCTATGTTTTCTCACTCTCATTCTCAATTACTGCAAATACAATGAGGAGAACATTATTGTTCCTATTTAGTGCAATTGCTATCAATAGCTGATGGAGATACCTTCCCTTCAAGAAAGTCACATCCACAGTTAACAATGGCCTTAGTGTTATTCTAAAATTTCTTGCCACTAGCCCAAACATCTAACATACACTTAAAATCATAGTCTCCTATACGTCCAAGATTATCACATGATATGACATGATAACTACTATACAGTTGGGATCATCATTTTTATATGAACGATGTATATAGGTAGTATGCTATAAGATTCATTTGGGGTCCCCATTGATTAAATCATATAGTGCTTTACCAGCACGACAAGATTTGTTATAGTCAATAGTGACACCCTCAAACAATGGAATGATTGTGCCCATGTCGTGTTCCTGATAACATGATAGATGAACAAGTCATATTTTTGTAAATACAACTTTACAAAAAATCATTTAAACATATATACGACATGGTAAATTTCATGTAAGAATAATTTAAGATGACGTGTCTTAACTACATGCAAATTTTTTATGTAGTGTAATGTCCATGGAATCTTTAAAGAGGCCATAATATTTTCTCTCAATCCAAAGGTAAGATACTAAAGGTTAGTCAATTGACTTCCTTTGCATGCCACACACATGCTTGGTTACTTACCTTGTCACTGTCACATCATAGCCTATGTCAGATGCTCTTATGTACCACTTGCAAGATTGGTCGGAGCACTTGGCTGCATATGTATTTATTTTCTCGTCTACAACCTGATAAACGAAATTTGCCTTTATTGTGAGGTCTATCAACACCCTCTTAAAATATATCAGGCTTTGGAACCATGCTTCCAATTAGAGTAGATTCTGGTAACATTTGTGTACAAACTTCTGACTGCCATCATCTCACTCTCACTAATATTTGGTTCCAACACATTGAAGTCTTCATAGCCTATGTTAGATGCCCTTATGTACCACTTGCAAGACTGGTCAGAGCACTTGGCCGCATATGTATTCTTGTTCTCATCTACAACAAGATAAATGAAAATTTGCCTATATTGCAAGGTCTATCAACACCCTCTTGAAATGTATTAGGTTTTGTAACCATGCACCCAATTGGATTAGATTCTGGTAATCATGTGCGTGCAAGCTACTAACTCCCACCAATATTTAGTTCCAACACATTGAAATCATCAACCATGGTCCACTCTGCTTCGGCCTCAAAGTTATTACTAGTGGGTACCTCAGTGTGTCCGCATTCTTCATGGTCAAACAAACTTTCCATCTTAGTACTATTGTTCTCATTCCATTTTTCGGCACGCCACAACTAAGTGACAAAAAACGAGTATAGAACATGTTTTATACGCATACTTTGCATAACACTTCTTGATTTACCTTCTTATGAATGACAAACACTAATGATCTTTAACATCATTTAAATCATATAGTCTTGGGGATTTTGAAGACATAATCAAATTTTTAAAGTCACATTACCATTGAGGATGACCCTCATCTGCGGATCAACATTCATCATTTGCACCGTTTGAGACCAACATACTCACTATTGTTTTTTATCTCTCCAATGTAATGCACACAAATGGCATTTATATCTATTATGAAGGGGAATGGGCCACCGGAGTAAACAAAATGAAGTATTTTGTCCATTGAGAGATCTTCCGTAGTGGACAATAATGAAGAAAATAATGCTTTTATCGTCTATGATTGTAACGACCTAAATTTTAGGTATGTCTTCCCTCTAATAGAGTTAGTATTAAAGTTATTAGTAAATTTTAATTATTTAGAGTTGATTATCCATTAGTTTTTGTTAGGGTTGTGATAGAACTACGAGAGACAAGTGTAACGGGTTTTGGAACGCAAAAATTGGACATCAGGGTTGTATGTTATAACCTCACGAAAAGTACTACATGGGTAGGTCCCACTTGGAATGTGTAGGATGATCTACCCATGTGGGGTCTAGTTTCATAGGGTTAGTCAATATGAGCTCAATGGTATAGTGAACACGCAAATCCAACTAAGGGACATAAATTAATTATATTTTGAAATTTGAATAAATAAAGAAATATTAAAATAATGGCAGCTGACGTGTGTCAGCGTGCACCTGTGCATGCATGTGATGAGCATCGACAATGTGTGAAATGGTACACCATGTGGTGGGCAGCTGCGCAACACAACTATGGAAGGTGGGACGTGGGGGAGGGGGTTTTCTAGTTTTTCCCAAGTTTTCCTCTTCTGATACCATAACCCTAAATCTTCTTTTGACCTATGAAGAGTCAATTTAAGTCTAATTTAGTCAAATCAAGAGGCGTTTCTAACTAAATTGAGTGTGCACTACGAAGTAGCAAGGCTATTTTCACAATTTGAGCACCCCATAATATGGTAAAGCTCAAGGAAAAACTTCATCTTATGTTATTGTAGGGGATTTTAAATTCTAAACTTATGCTTTGCTAGAAGCAATTAATTATATCAAAATATTTTGCTAGAGTAAGTTTTATAGCTATGTTTTCTTGAAAAATACTCTATTTGTTAAATGATTTAATTTTGCTATGATATGTTTCAGGTGCTTGTACTCTCTGGATAGTTCATTAGTTAGAAAACAAGGAATTACTATGATAATGATTTTGAGTATATGCCACACTTGGCTTTGGCATGTACAAAATATAAAATATCATGGAAATTTTTTTATCGTTACAGCTTCTGTGGCCTCATGAGTGGAGAAGTAAGTTGTTAGGTATCACAACTCTAAAATGGATATATTTTCGGATGAATGATTATTTCTGAATGTTTATATGAGATGATTCAATTTGATTTATAAAGATTTGCTTAGCATGCTTGCGAATGACCGATTTATCAGACTCTATGAAAGAATGATTTATCCATTGCTTTGAATGACTAATTTATCAGATTCTTTGAATGAATGATTTACTTGATTTCATGAATGAATGTTTATTGGATTATAGGTAAACATAATTTCTTATTATGATTTATCTAATTTTATGGTTTTTGAACTAGTATTAGCCGCAAGATACAACTATGTTTAGATCCGATCTTATTAAAATAACATTAGAGATGAAATACAATAAGAACATAAGCAACCAACATTACAATAATGTTGGCCCAATTAAATTAATAATAAATTATAGTTTTATTCTAGAGTATCTAGTGAAGCATTGAAGCGAGGTGTCAAAGTATTGTTACGACACTCGCACACAGATGAGGATCCTTGTGTAAGAGGAAAAAAATTATTACGATGTTTTGACCCCAGGTAGGATTTTGCCCTTGAGTTTGAGGTGCTGAGGGCTCGGGGCATTACAAATGGTAGCTGAGGGAGGAGCTATCTGTGAGAGAGTAAGAATTTGAATAAAAATTTTAAATTCAATTCTAGAATAATCTGAATTTATTTTTTGAAATTGTTTGTCAAAGGTGATTTTCTAAAATTGGGTTTGAGCGAATTGCAATGATACAATTCATTTAAGGGAGAAAAGAGTTTTACCTTACATAGAATTAAGGATCCTTCAGGATAATGTATCATTTCAGCAGTTAAGACTCAACAATGGATATCTAGGGGATGTCAAGTATATCTCCCTAGTGTGGTAACTATAAGAGACTTCATATATTAATTTAGAAGATATTGAGGTAATAAGATATTTCTTTGAAGTCTTTCCCAATGATCTTCCTCGGGTCCCATCAAGAAGATGTGGCGACCGTCAGAAAATAATATATGTCATATTTTGCGTAATTATTATCTCGCTCGGCACGTGTTACATTGCACGTGAAACCGAACGTGACGGTCCACCTTACGGATTAGAGAACAAAAATATTGGCATAAAATAAGTTGGTATAGAAAAATTTGGAGTTGATGCACAACTAAAATATTACATATAACGTTGCAGAAAAGTAGGACCTTGTCCAGAATACACTGCATGTAGAGCAGTCATATTACAGAATTATAACATACATGTCGAAAATATATTATTACAGAGGTGAAGAAATGTAATTAAAAGAGACTAAACAGATAACCCTTCGGTGGATCCCTCCGTGTTGATTTTACTACCTGCAGAGTCTGTGGGTGGGTGAGTATTTTTATACTCAGTAAGTGGAATTAAAATCTAATTTGATGCTAAGCAAAAGATAATAATTTTATTTTTCCAGAACAAATTCAGAATAATTTCAGAAAACACCGATTCGTCCGATGACGATAAATCTAGAGCCGTGATACTGAACGGCGTTCCTCCGGTGCTCATGGGGCAACAGGAAGCTCAGAAGGCAGGAGTTTTCCCATGATACTCTATACCTATGCGCGCGCCAGATACCGATCATTTCCTCGGTAGGTATCCAGAATTATTATAATTCGAGGTTTAACCTCAAATTTATTCGAAAAACGTAAATACCCTGACAAAATTTCAGGGTATGTAAAACATATCATACGTATGACATTTCTTAGAAAACTCAAGCATATGAGCATAACGAAATAAAACTGCATATAAAAACTAGAACATATAAGCAGAGCATAAGTTAGAGTTTAAAATCCCCTACCTTATGGTCGGTGCAGAAAATTCGCGGTCGTAGAGAGCTAATATAGAAAATCCAGTCCCGCCACAGCGTCCGGCACTATCGCTTTAGTTAAGAACGCCTTTGAAATGGGTTGAATCAGTCTTAAAATAGTTCAGAACGGAGAGTCAGAAGTTTTTACGGAAGGTAGAAGTGAATAGTGAAGAAGAAAAATGGGGTATATATAGAGAATGGGGCGGAATTGACGCGCGACGCGTGTCAGACACGCATCGCGCAGTGGACAGCAGACCTGCGCGAAACCGACGTGCGGAACCGCGCGTGTCGTGCGGTGCTGCGCTGTGCGACACGCAGCTCCGCGCGGTCCGCATGCGTGGCCCGCGTTGCGGGCCACGCAGATCTGCGCTCCGCGGGGATCACCGCGCGGCGCGGACCCGCGGGCCCGCCGCACCCCGCGAACTGCGCGGTGCCACGTCACGCGTCGCGCGGTCAGCGTGCGGCTGATGCAATGCATGCGTCAGCCCACAATAAAATATTACATATATATATATATTTTCAAAACTTTAAATTGCTCTAACTTTTTAACTATATATCGGAATTGTACATTCTTAGTACCGATGGACTCGTATCGACGAGCCCTTCGAAACAAGACCACTCAAGGATAGGTTTTACTGTAGTTTCATCATGGGCCCGCTTATGATGCGTGCTTCCACGATCGCTACATACGGTCACTACCACCGAATCAAGTGTTTCAAAAACCTTTAAGTTCGGTTTATAGAGTTCTACAACATTCATTAAGGTTCCACATTCAAAATAATGCTCTAATAATACATAAAAATTCCAAAAGTATAACTTACCTCAAACCTGGGTTGTCACATTCTTCCCTCCTTATAAGAATTTCGTCCTCGAAATTGAACTTGCTACTCATCAAAGAGCTCAGGATATTTCTTTATCATTTCACTTTCCAATTCCCATGTGGCTTCTTCTGACGAATAGTGCTGCCATAACACTTTAACTAATGAAATCCTTTTTGTCCTCAAGATTTGTTCTTTTCGATCCAATATTCTGACAGGTTTCTCTTTAAATGTCAAATCAGGTTCCAAGGTGATCATTGTCTGATCTAAAACGTGAGAAGGATCTTGTACATACTTGCGAAGCATGGATACATGAAACACATTATGGACCTTGTCCAGCTGAGGGGGTAATGCCAATCTGTAAGCTACTGGTCCTATTTTATCAAGAATTTCAAATGGTCCTACAAATCGAGGACTTAGCTTTCCTTTCATACCAAATCTCATAATTCCCCGAGTTGGTGATACCTTTAGATGCACATGATCACCTATACAGAAGTCGAGATCCTTTCTTCGTTGATCAGCGTAGCTCTTTTGACGACTTTGGGCTGTCTTTAACCGACTCCGTATAAGCTTTACTTTATCCATACATTGTTGTAAGAGTTCTGATTTTACTAATTTTCCTTCTCCAACTTCATTCCAACAAGTTGGGGATCGACAAGGTCGTCCATAAAGAGCCTCATATGGTGCCATACCAATACTGGAATGATAACTATTATTATAAGAAAACTCAATTAATGGTAAGTATTCATCCCAGTTACCTTTCCAATCTATGGCACACGCCCGCAACATGTCTTCGAGTGTCTGAATAGTTCGTTCAGATTGACCATCCGTTTGCGGATGGAATGCTGTACTAAATCGGAGATTAGTACCTAATTCTTCTTGGAGTTTCTGCCAAAAGTGTGAAGTAAACCGGCTGTCTCGATCTAAAATGATCGATAAGGGTACGCCATGCCGACTCACAATTTCCTTTATATATATTTTGGCTAGAACATTCAATGTTTGAGACTTCTTTATAGGGAGGAAGTGAGCACTCTTTGTAAGTCTATCCACTATAACCCAAATGGATTCATGACCCGTTGATGTCTTGGGTAAGCCTGAAACAAAATCCATAGAAATATGTTCCCACTTCCATTCTGGAATTTCAATAGGTTGAAGAGTTCCTGAGGGTTTCTGACATTCTGTTTTAACTTGCTGACAAGTTAGGCATTTGGAGATAAATTCTCCGATGTCCTTTTTCATCCCTTTCCACCAAAAACTTCTTTTAAGGTCCTGATACATTTTTGTTCCTCCTGGGTGGATAGTGTATTTAGACCTATGAGCTTCCTGCAGCAGTTATTGTTTTAATTCAGGTACTGTAGGGACTACCAATCGTTCTTTAAATCTTATACCATCTTTAGAGTGTCTATTAAAATCAGGCTTACCTAAGAAGGTTTGTACTTCTACATCCTCTTTTTGCGCCTCCAAAATGCGCTCAACCAATTCAGATTTTATTTTCAGATTAGCTACAATTACCTTCTTGGTTTCTAATTGTAATTGAGGTTGTATGTCTATTACCTCTTCCATCAATTTCCATTCTTTTATCAACAATTGAGCTACCATCCCCGAAGTCTTCCTACTCAAGGCGTCGGCCACTACATTAGCTTTTCCTGGGTGATATTGAATAGAGAAGTCATAATCATTCAAGTATTCAATCCACCGTCTTTGCCTTAAATTTAAATCCCTTTGAGAGAAAATGTATTTCAGACTTTGATGATCTGTAAAAACTTCAAACTTCTCCCCATACAAGTAATGTCTCCAGAGTTTTAAGGCAAAAACTACTGCTGCCAATTCAAGATCATGAATGGGGTAATTACCTTCATGCTTCTTTAATTGTCTTGAAGCATAGGCTATTACCTTCTCATGTTGCATCAAGACACATCCAAGACCCATTCTTGAGGCATCACTATAAATTACAAATCCTCCATTACCAGTTGGTAAGGATAAAACTGGGGTGGTAGTTAATCTTTGTTTTAACTCTTGAAATGCCTTCTCACAATCTTCATTCCATAAAAATCTCACTCCTTTTCTGGTTAACTTTGTTAAAGGTAAAGCTATTTTTGAGAAGTTTTGGATAAATCTTCGATAATATCCAGCAAATCCTAAGAAACTTCTAATTTCTATAACGGTTTTGGGTCTTTCCCATTTCACGATTGCTTCAATCTTGATTGGGTCTACTGATATTCCATTATTAGAAATGACATGACCCAAGAACACAACTTTGTCTAACCAAAACTCACACTTACTTAACTTGGCATATAGCTAATGGTCTCTTAGAGTTTGAAGAACTATTTGCAAATGGGCTTGATGTTCTTCAGGAGTGGAAGAATAGACTAATATGTCATCGATAAAAACAATCACAAATTTATCCAAATAAGGTCAGAAAACTCGATTCATAAGATCCATGAATGCTGCAGGAGCATTCGTCAATCCGAAATGGCATCACTAAGAATTCATAGTGTCCATAACGGGTACGAAATGCTATTTTTGGAATATCTTCATCCCGTATTCTCAATTGGTGATATCCAGATCTTAAATCTATTTTTGAGAATACTTTTGCTTCTTGTAATTGGTCAAACAGATCATCTATTCTAGGTAAAGGATACTTATTCTTAATAGTTACCGAGTTAAGCATTCTATAATCTATGCACAGTCTCAACGATCCATCCTTTTTCCTGACAAAAAGGACTGAAGCTCCCCAAGGTGAGACACTCGGTCTAATGAATCCTTTATTTAGCAATTCCTGCAATTGATTCTTTAATTCTTTTAATTCTGCCGGTGCCATTCTATAGGGTGCCTTAGAGATAGGTTCTGTATCTGGTATTAACTCAATATTAAAGTCTATCTCTCTTTGGTGGTACCCCTGGAAGATCTTCAGGAAATATATCTGGAAAGTTCCTTATAACTTCAATATCCCCTATCTTGGGAGATGATGATTCTTCCAAGAATACACTTGCAAGGTACGCTTGACATCCTTTAGATATCAAGTGTTGTGCTTTTACAGCAGAAATAATGCATACTTCTGAAGGTTCTCTATTTCCATGAAAGGTAAATTCCTCTCCTTGCATATTGAATATCACCTTCTTTTTCTTACAGTCCACCAATGCTTCAGTATCAGCTAACCAATCCATTCCTAAGATGACATCGTAATCATTCATACTTAAGAGTATCAAGTTAGCCTTCCATTTTTGGTTGTCAAAGGTTATGGACACATCTTGCACAAAGTTTTGAGCTATAAAAGTTTTTCCTACAGGAGTTGACACTTCTAGGATATAACCTAAATCCATAATTGGATGATCCGTACTTAAAGCAAAATCACAGGATATGAAAGAATGCTTCGATCCTGGATCTATTAAAACTTTAGCAACTTTATCCAAAATTAGAAGTGTACCTTGTATAACTCCTGCTGAAGTTTCGGCTTCTTCTGCAGTAATGGCGAACACTCGCCCCTGAGCCTTTGGTTTTTGCTCCGGTTTGATCTCTTCTTTGATCTTCTTTTTGGGGCATTCCTTGATCTGATGCCCAGGATCTCCACATGCGAAGCATCACCTTTCAGGAAGATAATAGATCCCTGATGGATGAAATCGGTTGCATTTGGAGCATTTCTCTAACTTTTTCTCTTTTTGATTCTGGGGCGGTGGTCCAAAGGTTCTTGGAAATTTTTGATTATTATACTGCTTAGGGGTTGTGAATTTTCTCTTCCGGTCCTCCATCCGGCTTCCTTGTCCACGATCCTTTTTCTCTGCTAAGAATTTCTGATATTCCTGTTCCAGTAGTGAAGCTAATTCCACAGCTTTAGCCAAAGTAGTAGGTTGAAATCCTACTATTCGACTACGAAGTCTATTATGCAATCCTCTAACAAATTTTCTCGCTTTCTTTAGTTCCGTTGAACAGATTTCAGGAGCGAAGCGTTGTAACTGAACAAATTTATTTTCATATTGAAAAACTGTCATATTCCCTTGTTGGAGATCTAAAAATTCTTTCTCCTTCTTTTCCTGAACGTGAGGCGGAAAATATTTGTTGTATAATACTTCTCTGAATTCTTCCCATTTGATATTTCCTCTATTTGGAAAGAAATTCCGTTCAACTGATGGCCACCAAAAAGCCGCTTCTCCGGTCATAGCGAAAGTGGCTACATCCACTTTCCTATCCTCTGGGACTTTCAAAGCTTTAAAAATTCGTTCGACTTCAAATGTCCATTTTTCAGCACCTTCTGGTCCATCTACTCCAGAAAATTCTGGAGCGATCTTCTTAAAGCGCTCGAGTAAATTATCCTTCTCACTATGACTAGTTGGTTCCCTAGAGTTACTTAAGTGATTAGGGCTGGGTTGCAATCCTTGAGTCTGTAAATGTTGAATCATTCCTTGGATCATCAGGTCAAAGAAATTATCCATGTGGTTTTTCGGTACTGCTGCATCTTGAGTAGCATTTTTGGCTTGAGCAGAATTATCAGATAGTTGTACTTCTTCGGACAGATTATAATAACCTTAAATTCACAACAAAATTTTGTAAACTAGAAGTTTATATATAACCATTTTCGTATTTACATCGTACAAAAGAAGTGTATATAATACACTTAAAAAGCCAAAAGATTACAGTCAAGCAACAGAAGTGTTTTAACCACACTTTAAAAACAAACCAACAAACAAAAAGGGGGGTTAAAACACAGCCACACATATTCAGATGTTTAAGGAAGAAATTTCTTATAAGGGCACTGGAAAAAGAAGTGTCCGTTCCTCTCGCAGATAGGGCATAGTTCGGGCAATGGGTCAGTGTACCATGGGCATTGACAGAAGTAGTGCCCCCTCTGCTCGCATAGTACACAGATTTCTGGTAATTGGTCTGTGTACCATACGATTCCCTTTCCCCTATCTCCCCAACGTGCACCTTCCGCTTCCATCATCTCTTCCGCTTTTGGAGGCAAGAGGTTCAGATCGACATCTATTATAGGGTTATGTACCCCCTCTCCCCTAATGATATTTTCTCTCACTGCTTCCCCCTCTGGGACCACCCTCATCTCGTCTTGGTCGACATTTTCTATTATCTCGCCCTCCTCTGGAACATTAATCAGCATACTGTTCCAGAAATATTCATCATCCATTGGATCGACCTCTAATGGTTCCTCTTCTGCTGGTTCTGGGTCCTCTTCCATAACATCCCCCTCCACCGGATCTTCCTCCTCAGGGTCCTCCTCCTCGGGTCCTCCTCCTCAGGGTTCTCCTCCTCTAGGTCCTCCTCCTCAGGTTCCTCCTCCTCTGGGTCATCTTCCTCTGATGTATCTCCCACATCAATGGTTGTGTCAGAAATATTTACTACTTCCTCTACTTCGTTTAACGAAAGAGGTGTGTCAGCAATATTGACAATCTCCTGGATCTCGTCACTATTTTGGGGAAGGGCGGTGGTAATTTCTGAGGTGTTTGAAGACTCTGCCATACTGCGACTCTTTTTGCTTTTCTTTGGTGGTGGTTTTTGGGCTGACATATGATATAAAGATCCCGAAATCAATCTCATTTTTGATTTTCCCCTTAATTGATTTAACATTTCAAAATACAAAACAATATATATATATAAGAAAGCATCAAATATATTTATTATAATAATAAAAAATAACTGCTCTAGGAACAGTGGAGGCAAGTGCTCTGATACCAAGTGTGGCGACCGTCAGAAAATAATATACATCATATTTTGCGTAATTATTATCTCGCTCGGCACGTGTTACATTGCACGTGAAACCGAACGTGACGGTCCACCTTACGGATTACAGAACAAAAATATTGGCATAAAATAAGTTGGTATAAAAAAATTTGGAGTTGATGCACAGCTAAAATATTACATATAACGTAGCAGAAAAGAGGACCTTGTCCAGAATACACTACATGTAGAGCAGTCATATTACAGAATTATAACATACATGTCGAAAATATATTATTATAGAGGTGAAGAAATGTATTTAAAAGAGACTAAACAGATAACCCTTCGGTGGATCCCTCCGTGTTGATTTTACTACCTGCAGAGTCTGTGGGTGGGTGAGTATTTTTATACTCAGTAAGTGGAATTAAAATCTAATTTGATGCTAAGCAAAAGATAATAATTTTATTTTTCCAGAACAAATTCAGAATAATTTCAGAAAACACCGATTCGTCCGATGACGATAAATCCAGAGCCGTGATACTGAACGGCGTTCCTCCGGTGCTCATGGGGCAACAGGAAGCTCAGAAGGCAGGAGTTTTCCCATGATACTCCATACCTATGCGCGCGCCAGATACCGATCATTTCCTTGGTAGGTATCCAGAATTATTATAATTCAAGGTTTAACCTCAAATTTATTCGGAAAACGTAAATACCCTGACAAAATTTCAGGGTGTGTAAAACATATCATACGTATGACATTTCTTAGAAAACTCAAGCATATGAGCATAACGAAATAAAACTGCGTATAAAAACTAGAACATATAAGCAGAGCATAAGTTAGAGTTTAAAATCCCCTACCTTATGGTCGGTGCAGAAAATTCGCGGTCGTAGAGAGCTGATATAGTAAATCCGGTCCCGCCACAGCGTCCGGCACTATCGTTTTAGTTAAGAACGCCTTTGAAACGGGTTGAATCGGACTTAAAATAGTTCAGAACGGAGAGTCAGAAGTTTTTACGGAAGGTAGAAGTGAATAGTGAAGAAGAAAAATGGGGTATATATAGAGAATGGAGCGGAACTGACGCGCGATGCGTGTCAGACACGCGTCACGCAGTGGACAGCGGACCCGCATGGAACCGCGCGTGTCGCGCGGTGCCGCGTTGCGCGACACGTGGCTCCGCGTGTCGTGCAGACGCGCGGATCGCGTGGTCTGCATGCGTGGCCCGCGCTGCGGGCCACGCAGATCTGCGCTCTGCGCGGATCACCGCGTGGCGCGGACCCGCGGGCCCACCGTGCCCTGCGAACTGTGCAGTGCCACATTGCGCGGTCAAACCGCGCAACGTCGCGCATCGCACGGTTAGCGTGCGGTTGACGCAATGCATGCGTCAGCCCACAATAAAATATTACATATATATATATTTTTTTTCAAAACTTTAAATTGCTCTAACTTTTTACCTATATATCGGAATTGTACATTCTTAGTACCGATGGACTCGTATCGACGAGCCCTTCGAAGCAAGACCACTCAAGGATAGGTTTTACCATAGTTTCATCGTGGGCCCGC
Organism: Saururus chinensis; assembly: GCA_035235625.1. NCBI lineage: Eukaryota > Viridiplantae > Streptophyta > Magnoliopsida > Piperales > Saururaceae > Saururus > Saururus chinensis. The sequence goes on from CP141147.1 coordinate 29,660,602, forward strand.
TTATGATGCGCCCTTCCACGATCGCTACATACGGTCACTACCACCGAATCAAGTGTTTCAAAAACCTTTAAGTTCGGTTTCTAGAGTTCTACAACATTCATTAAGGTTCCACATTCAAAATAATGCTCTAATAATACATAAAAATTCCAAAAGTATAACTTACCTCAACCCTGGGTTGTCACAGAAGAGTATTGACTTTAATATTGATTTAATGCTACAAACAAGTCATATATCTAAGGCACCCTACCACATGAGTCTTATAGAGCTAAAAGAGTTGAAGAATCAATTATAAGAGTTATTGATAAAATATTTATGTGACCCAGCGTCATAGCTTGGGGGCTCCAATTTTTTTGTAAGGAAGAAGGATGGGTCATTGAGATTATGCATAGATCATTGGATGCTCAACAAAGTCACTATAAAAATAAATATTCTCTTCCTTGTATTGATGATATATTTATTCAGTTGTAAGAGGCCAAAGTTTTCTTAAAAATAAATTTGTGGTCTGGTTACCACCAATTGAGAATATGAGACAATGATATCCCAAAGATAGCCTTTTGTACCCGATATGACCACTATGAATTTTTTGTAATGCTATTTGGATTGACAAATGCTCTTGCAATCTTCATGGATCGCATGAATAGAGTTTTTTGGGCTTACCTAGATAAATTTGTGATTGTGTTTATTGATGATATTTTAGTTTACTCTACTTGTCCAAAGGAGCATCAAGAGCACTTATAGATAAATTTGCAAACTTTGAAAACTCGTCAGTTGTATGCTAAACTAAGTGTGAATTTGTTTTGGAGCAAGTTGTTTTTCTAGGTCATGTTATTTCAAAAGATGGAGTATCAATGGATCCTACTAAGATAGAAATAGTGATGAGGTGAGAAAGACCCAAAACAATCATGGAAATTTGAAGTTTTCTAGGTCTTTCATATTACACATTGAAGGTTCATCCACAGATTTTTATGTATTGCTTTACGCTTGACAAAAGTGACAAGAAAAGGTGTAAATTTTAATTGAGATGAGGCATGTGGGAGTAGTTTTCATGAGCTAAAATGGAAGCTAGCCATTGCACTAGTCTTAGCTCTACCATCTAGCAGTGGGGGATTTGTCATGTATAGCGATGCTTTCATAAAAGATCTCATATGTGTGTTGATGTATAATGGGAAGGCAATAGCTTATGCTTCGAGACAATTAAAGAAACATGAAGGTAAACTCATAATTTAGAATTGGTAATAGTTTTTGAGCTAAAGTTTGAAGTTTTTAATTATCACCAATGTTTGAAGAATATATTCTCTAAGAGTGACCTCAACATGAGGCAAATATGGTGGATTGAATATATCAAGGAATATGATTTTTCTATTCATTACCACTTAGGAAAAGTAAATATAGTAGCAGATGCTTTGAGTTGCAAGGCCAAAGGAAGGGTTGTGCAAATGCTCATTAATGAATTGTTGGAGGAGACAATACGTTTTCAACCTAAATTACAGCTTGGAAATAAATTTTTTTTCATTGCAAACTTAGAAGTGAAATTTGTTTTGGTTGAGTGCATCTTGGAGGCACAAAAAAGGGAGGGGGAAGTGAAAGCATTACTGACTTAAAAAAGGTTTGATTCAGAGGAATATTGATGATTGCAACAAAACTTGAGCTAAGGAAAGATATGTTTCATGAACCCATAAATCTCATTATACCATCTATTTAGGAGGGACAAAGATGTATCATGCTTTAAAAAGATTTTTTTGGTGGAAGAATGAAGGACGAAGGAGAGTAAGTTTCAAAATGATCAACTTGTCGACACGTCAAAGCTGAACTTCAAAACCTTTAAGGAACCTTCAACAAATTGAGATTCTTGAGTAGAAATGGGAACACATTATGATGATTTTTGTTTCATGACTGCCTAAGACATCACAAAGCCATGAATCTATTTGGGTAATAATAGATCGACTCACAAAGTGCATACTATTTCTTCCTTTAAGAAAGTCACATTCTATAAATTATTCTTTGGCAAGGATGTAAGTAAAGGAGATTGTGAGTTTACATGGAGTATCATTGTTGATTATCTTAAATCGAGATGGTCATTTTACTTCTCAAATTTGGTAGGGACTTTAGGAAGAACTAGGTACTAACCTAAGCTAATATAGCCTTCCACCCACAAATAGACGAATAGTCAAAAAGAACTATTCAGACATTAGAAGATATGTTGTACACTTGTGCAATAGATTGGAGGGCAACTGGGATGAGAATCTTCTATGATGGAGTTTGCCTATAACAATAGTTATCACACCAATATAGGCATGACATCCTATGAAGGGTGATATGGACAACCTTGTAGATTCATCCTTATGTTGGAGTGAGGTAAGAGAATGTAAGCTAGTGAAGTCTGAATTCTTACAACATGGTGTAGATAAGGTGGAGTTATCACACCAATATAGGCATGACATCCCATGAAGGGTGATATGGACAGCCTTGTAGATTACTCTTATGTTGGAGTGAGGTAAGAGAACATAAGCTAGTGAAGTCTAAATTCTTACAACATGCTGTAGATAAGGTGAAACTCAACAAGGATCGTCTAATGAGAGTTCAGAGTTGACAAAAGAATTATGCTCACCAGAGATGCATGGATCTTGAATTTAGTGTGGGTGATCATGTACTATTAAAAATATCACCAACTCAAGAAGTTACGAGGTTTGCCGTCAAAGACAAACTGAGTCCTCGCTTCATAGGACCATTTGCAATTTTAAACAAGGTAGGGCTTGTGACTTATAGATTGGCTTTGCCCCTTAGCTTGATGGTGTTCATAATGTATTCCATGTGTCTAGGCTTCAAAATAATGTATGAGATCCCTCGCATCATACCATAGTTATCCTAGAGCCAAATTTGTTTGAAATCTTAAACAAGGTAGGGCATGTGGCTTATAGATTGGCCTTGCCCAACAACTTAATAGTTTTATAATGTAGTCCACGTGTCCATACTTCATAAGTATATACGAGATCCTTCACATGTTATTCATCAGGCTGCAATTATCCTAGATCCATATTTATCTTTTGAAGAAAAACCAACCAAAATTTTAAATTGTAAAGAATATATTAATCAAACAAAAAAGATTTTATTAGTAAAAGTATTAGGGCAGATTGTCACGACCCCAAATTTCTGGTACTATATCTTCCCTCTAATAGAGTTTATATGAGATTTATTAGAGAATTTTATTTTTTTAGAGTTAATTATTCAGTGGGTTTTCTTAGGGTTGTGATAGAGGTATGAGAGACAAGTGTCACTACAACAAATTGCAGTATTAGCGACTCTTAAAAAATGTCACTAAATATGTCGATAAAACTATAAGCATCGCTAATAGTCTTAACATTAGCGACATTTATCTAAGCGTAACTAAATATTATATTTTTTGCTATGCGTCGCTAATACGTAACTAGTAGCAATGTTTATAATTAAGTGTCGCTTGTATATGTGTCGTTGATAATAAATATTTGTTTAAAAAAATAAATTTTTGAATAAAATAATGAAAAAATAGTTTATAGCGACGCTTCTATAAACTTATGAAGTGTCGCTAATAAAAAAACCAAATAAAAATAATTATTTTGCTAAGTGTTGCTAATATGAAAAATAAAATAAAACAAAATAGAGAAAGCCTTTAGCGACGCTTTCTAAAAGCGTCGCTTTATAAAAAAAATTGCCATTGAAGGGGGATACTGAGGTGGGGGGTGGCCGGGGAGAGGGTGGATGTGGTGCCGGAATCCGGTGAGGAGCCGGATTCCGGCCCCATAGCCCCCTCATTTAGTCTGTCGAACGGAGGAGGGAGCGTTGGGGAGAGGGGGCTTGGAGGTGCCTGAGCTAGGACAGTGGTGGCAAGGTAGAGCTAGAGGCGGCTCAGGGGGGATTCCAGAGAAAAGAGGGGACCGGAGAAGGGGAGCGGGGTGGCTCTGGCGGGGGATGATCAGTGATGGTGGCGACGGGGTGGAGGCGGCTCTAGGAGGGTTACAGAGAAAAGAGGGGACTAAGGAGGGGGAGGGAGGAGGCAGAGCCAGTGCTGGGGTGGTTGGCGGTGGATGATCCGTGACAACGACGGAGGAGTGGAGCCGTAGGTGGCTCTAGGGGGATTACAGAGAAAAGAGGGGACCAAGGAGGGGGAGGCAAAGGCGAAGCCAGAGCCGGCATGGGGGGGTTGGGGGGGTGGGCTCTGTTGGTGGCTGAGCCAGGACGACGGAGGCAGGGCAGAGCTAGAGGAGACGGCGGGGCGGAGGCGGAGTTGGCAGGGGATTCCAGAGAAAAAATGGGGGGGGAGGTAGATACTGCATTGGTGAAATTTTGCCCAGGCAGTATTTTAATAAACCCCATGCAATTTGATCCCACGGGTAGAACTTTCAGCGACGCACTGTTAAGCGTCGCTAAAATAGACCTTGTTGCGATATTTACATAGAAACGTCACAACAGGGTACGTTATTTGTGACACTTATCCGTAAGTGTTGCAAATAATTTTCATATTTGCGACGTTTATTCATAAGCATTGCAAATAATTTTCATATTTTCAACGTTTGTTACTATGCATCACAAATAAGGCTCGTATTTGCAGCGCTTACTCACAAGCGTTGCAAATACTATTTTTTTAAATAAAATAATCTCCTCTCTCCTCACCCGCTCTCTCTTTTTCTCTCTCTTTCCTTTCTCTCTCCTCTCGCTCCTCTCTCTCCCCTCACCCTCAAGTCTTCTCTCTCCCTCTTTCTCTCTCCTCCCTCCCTCCTTCCCTCTCTCCACTCTCTCTCCTCTCTCTCTCTCCTCTTTCCTCTCTCTCCCTTTCTCTCACTCCCCTCTCCGTCCCTCCCTCTCCTCCCTCTCTCTCAATTTTCTCTCTCTACATATTTAAAAATTAATATCATAAATTATATGGTTATAGCGACACATAGCTATATGCCGCTACTACGAATAGTATTAACGACACATATTTGTATGCATCGCTAATAACAAGCATAATACAATTTTCAATTTTTGAATTAATTTTTAAATAAGAAATATAATAAATTTAAAATAAATTTTCTCCTTCTCTATCTCCTCTCTCCCTCTCTCTTTCCTCTCTCTCTCCCCTCACCTGCTCTCTGTCTTCTTTCTCGCCCTCTCTCCCTCTCTCTTTCCTCTCTCTCTCTCCCTCCCTCTCTCTCCTCTCACCCTCATTTTTCTCTCTTTACATATTTAAAAATTAATATAATAAAATATACGGTGATAGCAACACATAGCTATATGTGTTGCTACTATCGGGATTATTAGCGACACATACAAATGTGTCGCTATTACGAATAGTATTAGCAACACATTTTTGTATGCATCACTACTACATTATTTATTTATTTTTTTGATTAATTTTTAAATTAAAAATAAAAAAAATTCCTCTCTCCTCTCCCTCCCTCCCTCTCTCTCTTCTCTCTCCCTCCTCCCTCCCTCTCTCACCTCTTCTCCCTCCCTCCCTCTCTCTCTCCTCTTCTCTCTCCCTCTCTCTCTCTCTCCTCTTCTCTCTCCCTCCCTCTCTCTCTCCTCTTCTCTCTCCCTCCCTCTCTCTTCCCTCTATCCTCCCTCTGTCTCTCCTCTTCTCCCTCCCTCCCTCTCTCTTCCCTCTCTCCTCTCTCTCCCCCCTCTATATCCTCTCTATTTTTTCTCTATCTACATATTTTAAAATTAATATAATAAATTATAAGGTAATAGTGACACATACAAATATGCGTCGCTATTACTTAGGTTATTAGTGATACATAGGAATATGTGTCACTAATACCAAGGTTATTAGCAGCGTATATTTATATGTCGCTAATAACAAGTTTGTTAGTAACACATATCTATATGCATCGCTAATACATATTTATTTATTTTTAAATAAAAAATTAAAATTGTCATTCTCTACTATCTCTCTCCTCACCTCTTCTCTCTCCTCTCTCTACCCTCTCCCTCTCTCTCGTCCCTACCTCTCTTCTCTCTCCTCTCCTCACCCTCTCTCTCTCCCTCCTCTCTTCTCACTGTCTCTCTCCTCACCCTCTATCTCCTCCCTCTCTCCTCCACCTCCACCTCCACTTCTCTCTCTACTCTCTCCTTTTTCTCTCTCTCTCCTCATTCTCTCTCCTCACTCTCACTCTCTCTCTCCATGCACTATCTCTTCTCTCTCTTCAATCTCTCTTTTATTATAAATTATATTTTAAAATTAATAATAAACTTTAAGAAATAAAATATATTATATATAAATAGTGAAAGTTTAATTTATTATTAACACTACTTTTTATTAAAATTATAATATTTATTTATTATATATACAAATAGTAAATATTGAATAAAATATATTATATTTAGAAAGTTTATTTTAAAATTTTTAAAATTTATTTATTCTTTATTAAATAAAATTAATTAATAAAGCTATTAGCAAAGCTTGTAAACAAGCATCGCTATTATTAATGGTATTTGTAATGCTTATTTAAAAGCATTGCTAATAATTAAAAAAATATTTTTTTTATTTTTAATTTATAACTATTAGTGACACTTTTTTTAAGTGTCGCTAATAGCACGACTATTAGTGACACTTTTACAAAAGCATCGCTATTGTGAAAGCCATTAGCGACGCTTAAAAAACATCACTAATAGTTATTTTTTTAATTATATATATATATATATATATATATATATATATATATATATATATATATATATATATCTTTTAGCGATGTTTGTGTAAACCATCGCAAATAGAGGAACTTAGCGACGCTTATAATAAAGCATTGCTAATATGATTAGTATTAGAAACGCTTTAAACTAAGTGTCACTAATATATGACTATTAACAACGCATAAGAAAATGCGTTGCTAATAGTTATATTTTTTGCGATGCTTTTTTATGCGTCACAAGTAGTTATTTTTAGCGATGTTTGGTTTTGTTTTGCTAATAAATACGTCACTAATACTACATTTTGTTGTAATGTGTAACGGGTCTTGGATTGTGAAAATTGTATATCAGAATTGTAAGTTATGACCTTGAGAAGTATGCCACATGGGTGGGTCCAACTTAAAAAGTGCAGCATACCCATTGGGATCTAATTTCATAGGGCTCATTAATACGAGCTCAATGGTACTAAGAACGAGCGAATCCAGCTTTGATGTAGAAAGTTATCACAGTTTGAAATTTAGAATTTTGCTTGAAATTTGAATAAATAGAGAAATATTAAAATAATGGTGGATGATGTGTGTCAGCCCGTGCCGTGCGCTTGCTTGTAACCACTCATTTGTGGTTCACTTGTGCGACATATGTCGCGCCAACTAGCATGACACAACTATAAAAGACGAGACTTGGGGGGGGATTTCCAATTTTTTTCCCAATTTTTCCTCCTCTTCTGAGCCAATACCCGTAAATCTTCTTCAGACCTCGTGGAGTCAATTTAAGGCCGTTGTAGTCCGTTCAAGTAGTGTTTCTGAATAAATCGAGTGTGCTCTATGAGGTGTGGTGGGGTTATTTTCACAATTTATGTACTGCATGAAATGGTAAAGCTCAAGGAGAAACTTTAGCTGTGGTTAAGGTTGGGGGTTTCAAATTCTAAACTTATGCACTGTCAGGAGCAATCAATTCATTTGAAATATTTTGCTAAAGTATGCTTTATAGCCCTGTTTTATTAAAAGAAACTCTATCTATTAAATGATTTGATTTGTTATGATATGTTTTTGGTGCTTACACTCTCTTGATAGTTCATTACTTAGCAAACTAGAAATTATTATGAAAATAATTTTACTCTTGATAGTTCATTAGTTAGCAAACTAGAAATTATTATGATAATGATTTTACTCTTGATAGTTCATTAGTTAGCAAACTAGATAATGATTCTAGATACTAGCCAAACTTGGCCCTAGTGCATACATAATATGGAATATTATGCATAAGTTCCTATCCTTTTAGCTTCAATGGCCCCATGTGTGTGAGAGTAAGCCATTAGCTATCACGGCTATAAAATTAATGTGTTTTTAGATGAATGATTATTTCTGAATATTTATTTGAAATGATTCAGTTTGAATTTTTAAAAATTTCATGGTTAACATGCTTGTGAATGACTGATTTATCAGACTCTATAAAAGAATAATTTATTTGATGCTATGAATGAATAATTTATCTGATTCTATGACGAAATATTCATTGAATTATAGGCAAACACAATATCTAATTTGTTATTGATATATCTAATTTTATGGTTTATGAAGTAGTATTGCCGCTAGGCAGACCTAAGTTTGTATCCGATCTTATTGGAATAATATTAGAGATGTTATCCATTAAATACGTTGGCAACCGACATCATGATAATGTTGGCCCAATCCGATTACTAATAAATTATAATTTTATTCTAGAGTGCACAGTGAAGTACTGAAGCAAGATGTTGAAGGATTGTTACATCTCTTACACAGATGAGGATCCTTGTATAAGAGAAAATTTTTTTATCACAATGTTTTGACCCCGGATTGGGTTTTGCCCTTGAGTTTGAGATGCCAATGGCTTGAGGCATTACACTGACGACCTGTTGGTGAGTCACCGTCGGTCATATGCCGTCACCGATCACACTTCTCACCACCAATCAATCCTCTCTACCAAAATAAAGTTAGAAGTGGGCTAACATTAAATGGGTTAAGACCGTATCATTTAATGGGCATGATAATATTTATGTGGGTCAAGCCCATATTACTCAAGTGGGTCAAACCCATATGTTAGAAGAGCCCAAGCCCACTTTATGTTGAATGATAATCACACATGTGAATTGGTTGAAGAAGTGAATAGTCCCACATCGAAGGTGATGATGTTGGTATATAAGGCATTAGTTTGGCCTTTCAAGTTAGGCCCTTGGGCCAACCCACTTTTGTGGGGGAGAAAGATGTTGGACCAATGCACCTAGGTGGGCTAACCCACGTGCGCACCGCCACTGCTGGCCGGCCGGTTCGATTAGGTTCGCACGCGCGGCCGGCCAGCCGGGTTGGATTGGGTCAACAAGATAATATTTTTGGGACAAATTCATTTGGTTTGGTTTTCTATTTAATTGGTTTGGTTTTCTATTAACCAAAATGGGTCTGGTTTGTTTTAACTAAAGAATGTGTCCGTTAATAGATGGACGCATCCGTTTGAACAGGAAAGGGTGTCTTAAACAGGATTTCATATAAAATCATTGAAAATAATTTCTGCACTAATCCGATTTAGGATTTTCCGTCCATTTCCATTTTTGTGAGAGTAAACAGAATGTGGTTCGCTATATGTATTGTGTTGGAGGTGCTCCGACAGTACATGGTCGATCATCTTATCCTAGGAGGCAAATGCCCAAGAGTCCTAATCACTGTTAAGGAGGACAAATTCTGTCTTAAGGATAGAGCGACTTGCTTGATTCGATCATAATCTTTTCAGTAAGATTTCTTATCACCATATATGTAAAAAAATCTTAAGATAGAATTCTTACATATTTTTGTACTTTACTGTTATGCATGCAGAATAGCACATACTCATGCTGTTTTCTTGAATTTTTTCAAGATTTTACTATTCCCTATGTAAAAAAAATTTCACTGTGCAAATTTTTTTGAGAATTTCTTTCTGATGTTTTTTACTATTCCGTGTAAAATATTTCCTATTTTGACTTCTGTACGTAAACAGTGAAAAACTCAGCCTTATAGTTCTCGGAATATATTTCTGACTTTAAGTATACTGTGCTTAATATTCTAAAATTATACTATTCTGGGCATAGTTTGTTTCTGAAGTTTTACTATTCTGTACGTGAATGCTTGAAATATCACTGTTCTGTGATTACATTGATATATATTACTGTTCTACGTGCAAAATTAGAAAATTTTTCATCCTATGAAATTTTTATAAATTTCATTATGTGTGAAACATTCGAATTTTGTACTGTTTACTGTTCGAATTTTGCATTTCAACTGTTCTGCGTCAATAGTTTGATATTTTACTATTTAAGACGTTGGATTTTACTGTTCATAAATTTCTGAAGTTTACTGTTTGGAAATTCTATTATTCAGTACGTCAACTTCATAGTACTGTACATCAATTTCGAAATTCACAGTTTTATATAGATTTCAAAATTTCTTGTTCTGTTAATCGATTTCGAAATTCACTGTGCATCAATTTCGAAATTCCTTGTTCTGTGCATCGATTTCGAAATTCACTGCTCTGTACATTGATTTCGAAATTTACTGTTCTGTGTATAGATTTTAAAATTTACTATTTTTTTTAACTGAGTTAATCTTCTATTCTTTTGAACAGAAATGGTTGCAGATGTGTAAGGTCCCTGATTTTTTTTATAATTTTCTGAGATTTTTTTGGTCATTTTTTGCGGAAAAATTTGACACTTCGGCGTATTTGGTCACAACCTGTATAATTGGGTGTTAGTCCAATCGTAGGCCATGGGCCTAGACGTGCATTCCAGCGTGAAAAATTGAAAAGAAACGGAACTGCAGAGGATAAGTTGGAAAAAAAAGAAAGAGGATCGGGCTTGGGTTTGGCCGAGCCTAATCCGGAATCCTTTGGAAGAGGAACAGTGCACCCCCCTTTTCCGGCTTCTCTCTGTCCCAGCCGCTGCCGGTGGGACGCTGCCACCGGCTCCACCCCGGCTGTGCGACGGCAGGGAGGCCACCGACCTAGCCCCATGGCCGCTCCGCCACTTCGCCCCGTCTCGACCCTGTTCCGCCGATCTCTCTGTTCTCTCTCTGTTTGGTGCTGTGGTGGCGCCGGCGATGACCGATGGGCTCCGTCCGGCCAGCCATAGGCCGGCAACAGCAGGGCCACCGCCCAAGCCAGCCCGTCAGCCCCCGGCCAGCTTCTTCCTCCTCCCCCGGTTAGCTCCCTCTCTCACTGTGTTTTGTGATTCCGCCGCCGCCATTAGCCGGCAAGGGCTGGCCGGCCTGCCACGGCTCCGCCATGGGCCGGCAACGGTGGGAGGATACCCCTCCCGGCCCCAGAAGCCTCCGCTCCGCCGCCCCAGTGGTTTTCCCCCTCTACCCTATTTCTGCCGCGCACACTATTTTTGTTCAACAGTAGATGCCAGCGGCGAGCCACTGCCGACCGGACCTCCGACCAGCTCCGTCTTGGTCCGACGACGGCGATGGGCACCTCTCCCGGCCCCAGTGGCCTCTCCTCGGCCGCCCCAGCCCTCTTTTCCTCTCCGGTGCCTTGTTTTTTGCCCCATTCGATCCAACTCGCCGGCCGGCTTCGGACGCCATTGGATGCCCCGGTCGGACTCAGTTCGAACCTCCTTGGTCCGGCGAAGGTTGTGGGCCACCTTTCCCTGCCCGGTTCCACCTCTGCCCTTCCGTTTTGCTCCGGCCAGATGCCTCCACCTCCCTTGTTCCGCCGATGCATGGTTTTGGTGGAACGGAGGCTGACAATTGCGAGCCACGGATGATAGACCTCTGTCTGGCTCTGCCCTTGCCTGGCAATGGTTGAGCCACCATCCCAGCTCAGGTTCGCCAGCCTTAGCACTATTCCGCCTCCGCCCTCCCTAGCCCCTATTTTTGGGTTACATCCGTTTTGGACGTTGTGACTACCACTGCCAGCCGGATGTTGGACATGGCCGTGTGGACCTTTGTCCGGCTCTGCCTCGGCCCAGTGATAATAGTGAGCCACCCCTCTGGGCCCTGTTGAGCGTCCGTTCCCTCCGCTTTGTCAGAATCCGATCCGCATCCTTTGCTCGGGTGCTCTCACTTGGAAAAATAGGGTCTCTGTCCCTCACTGTGCTGTCTGTCCGGCATGTCACTGTTGACTTTGGCTGTCACCACTAGCCGGAGATAGCTCGTCCTGGCCACTAGGGCCACGATGGAGTCGGCCAGAGCCGCCAGTAACTGCTGCTCCTTTGTGCCCCATGGTTTTTCACCCGTTTTGGGCCACTGTAGCGTCTCCTCTGGACGCTTGTAGTTGGGTGGGGCTCAGCCTAGAGATGGCTGGCCGCCCTAGTGCGGCACCACCGCTCTTATTCGGCATGAGGTAGGTTCCCCCTTTGCCGCTGATATGTGTTTGACCGCGCTATAGAGAGCGCCATGTTTTGCCCTCTTATCGTCCTACCTCCACCGGACATCGTATGGCCTCTAGTCGGCCTACCTTGACACGACAATGGCAAAGGCCATCTTTGTCGATCACCACCCTTGGTATGGCCCTACCGCCCTTCCGAGTTTTAGGCCGACACCGTCTAGCCCTCTCTCCCCTCCCTTTGGCTGCGTGTGCAAGTAGCCGCGCGTGCTGGTTAGGGTTTTGGTGCCGCTTTGGCACCGCCCGATTGTTCGATGGCTCCGCCATCATTTGGAGTTGTCATTGGAGTCCTCCACCTCTCCTCCGTCCTTGAACATTACCCCATGCCCTCCGCCCATATGTGGGCCCTTGTAAACGCAAAATCGACGCCGTTGGGTGCTGTTCGCAGCCGACTTCGACATTTTGTGACTGGTTGGGTATTGTTCAACCACCGGTCGAATTTTAATGAGTACACTCTGCCTTTCGGTTGCACCTGCCACTCGTTGGCATGATCTTTCTCCCAGCCGCCCCTAATGTGCCACCGTGGATCGCAAATTTTATCGTGTTGACTTTGACACCTTATTTGGCTGTGTGTTGTTCCGGTGTTTCCGAAAACTTTGGGATAACAACTCTGTCAGCTAGGCAATGGTTTTGACGGCCACTCCGCCACTGACGCCGCCACCGTCGTATGCTCGCCATCAAACGTCATGATTATGAGGTAGGGGAGCTTTGAACTCGTAATTTCATGATAGCATGCTTGAATGAGTAATAGCATGCTAGGAATTGCATGATGTGGATATAAGCATGATTATATGGTATGTTTAGATACATATAGCATGCATATGAGCTGTAAGTATGATTGATATGTATGAGTTGTATGCACGTTCGATGGACGTGGAATATGTATGCGCTAGCGATGGCTAGCAAATCTATAAGTATGCTACGTATGTGTTTTATGGACTTGCTAGTGATGACTAGCGATCGTGAGTTAGTTTTGTGTGAGGGCAGAGGTATGGGCGATGGACGGTAAGAAGTGGTAAGGTTTTTGGTATGGAGTCGGATGTGGATGGGTAAGCGTGTTGTAGAAGACGTCAAACGTAAGTATGACAGACGAAGAATGGAGCGGATTGGATTGGTTTGGTGTGGAGCAAAGTCAGGGGTTGGTTTCTGTAAGTAAGAGAACTTAGGCTTGAAGCCTTATGTGGGTTTGTTAGAAGGTAAGAGTGTGCATATGTAACGCCCGAGATTTTTCACACATTTTCCTTAAAATTCACAGAAAATTTTTGCAATATAACGTCTGTAAATCGGAAGAAAAATGATGAAATCAAAACCTGATAAAACAGTTTATAATTTAAAATAGTAAACATCCATTTTCCATCTAAATATTTTCATCACACGGTCAACATCGTACGGCCAAAGCAAATATCATCAGGCACTACTCGAAAACACACGTACGAATAAATTGCTAGGATCATAGACTTTAAATACAAATCCCTCCTAGGCATCCCTGAGTGCAAGTCCCATAACAGTCCACCGACTAATCCAACCGAAAGTCTAGAATAAACATCTTAACGTCTTGTCTCACCCAATACATTGGATCGTGGCACAAATAAACTCGCAGCGAGTGAAACATATACCTGAGTCAACGGGAATCAATCCACCGCTGAAATGAGCATCCATCTCCAGGAGCTCTCCGCACAACCTGCAAAACCTCCCGTGCAACGGGGCTAAAAATAGTAGGGTGAGTATTTTCATACTCAGTAGGAAAATACCCAGTAGGGGAAATCCCAAATGGTGAACTCAATAAGTTCATAAATACATGCGTTCATGCAACCCAAACATGAAGCAGATAGGCATATCAATATCATGCTCATACGCATACAAACATACCAAATGCACCATCGTGCCAAAGTCATACCAATGCACCATCGTGCCAAAGTCATACCAAGGCATCATCGTGCCAAAATCATACTGTCAAATCAAACTTACACAAGCACCCTTATCCAGGGTCATACAAACTTACTCGTACCACTATACGCATACTCATACAACATACGCATACTTGTACGACCTTACTCGTACAATCATATGCTCACTCATACAGCTTACATGAAATCACACTTACTGTCTTATTCAGAAACATATTCTCACAATCGTACTCATACTCTTACAGTCGTGCTCATACTCATATGCTTACAGTCCTGCTCATACACACTCTTACAGTCCTGCTCATACATACTCTTACAGTCCTGCTCATACACATACAGTCGTACTCATACACATAATCGTACACATATCAACGACCACTGAAGCTCATTACAACTAATAAGCTCCAACGTCGAAATGGAAAAGAATGCCACTGGGGCAACACCTTAACCTCCGGGGAGTAACTAGATGCCATGGACTTTTCCGAAGGTAAGGCACACCAATGCTCATGGGGCACTGGATCAAATAGGTAAGAGTAGATCCATGATACTACTTACCTGAGCGCGCAAACATAAACACCCACACATAAGGGGTCATACAGTTGCCCACCATAATGGGTCTTATAGTGCCAGAGAATTGCCCACCATAATGGGTCTTATAGTGCCAGAGAATTGCCCACCATAATGGGTCTTATAGTGCCATTGCCACTCTTGGGCAGAAAGCATACAGTGCCACTAGGGCAGAAACGTATAGTGCCACTCTTGGGCGGAAACATACAACGCTCTCAACAGAGCATCAAACGTCTGGGCTTATACAGCACACAGACCAAATCGAAAACATACTTCACTCTCAACAGAGCATCAGACGTCTGGGCTTCATATAGCACCCAGACAAAGTCAGAAACGTACATCGCTCTCAATAGAGCATCAAACGTCTGGGCTTATATAGCACACAGACCAAATCAGAAACAACGTCACTCTCAGCAGAGCATCAGATGTCTGGTGCTCTATACAACACACAGACAACATCCCGCAGGATAAACACCATGGCAAGACATAAGAAATGCTCGGCCGACTCATTATTGGTTAGCTCAAACACGGAACTTAATCCATCGAACCCTCAGGTCTCAAACTCACACCGCTATCATTAGTTGTGCTTATAATTCAAGTTTGAATTAAGTACATTATGCGGTACAATTATGCCACACAAACTCACAGTCCTCGACTGATCAAACTGAAGTTGAGCCCGATCGAAACCCTAGTTCGTCAGGGCAACAAACTTCACTTACCCATCCACATCATGGACAAAACTCATCGTACATCAAACCCTTACAGTCTTACATACTTCACCATCCATCTTATGGCCAAATCATCTTACACTGACATCCTCAAATGAAGCTCCTCATAGCCAACCCAGTTGTCGCCCTCTTACTTATATCTCACTTATTATGCTTACTTTTCACTTCATAATATGTACGTTATGCTTGTACAATTATGAACACTCTTACTATCTGACAAACCTTACCCGTCATACCCATATCCTCTGTCATCCGTCATACGCTTACACATCCATATCCAAATCCAGACAAAATCTCAGTCACCTCTTATTGTCCATCGCCCATACCTCTGCCCACATACACTTACACATATCCATATCATAGGCAATTAGCCATCATATATATGTATGTCTCACACATACGTACAACATACACATACGGTCATACATACGTAACTTACAAACATGCTCACTTTCCATCACTAGTGCATACATACACATTTATACATTAAACATACACGCTAGCCATCACTAGCACATGCATAATTCATACATACTCTAAACATGCACGCTAGCCATCACTAGCACATGCATAATCCATACATACTCCAAACATGCATGCTAGTCATCACTAGCACATGCAGAATTCATACAAACTCTAAACATGCACGCTAGCCATCATTAGCACATGCATAATTCAAACATACTTCAAACATGCACGCTAGCCATCACTAGCACATGCATACATACGTCAACATACACACTAGCCATCACTAGCACATACTCAATCAACATATGAAACTTACCAACAAGCACGCTAGTCATCACTAGCACATACTTACATCCAACATGCATGTCATATGCATTTCAACATACCATATAATCATGCTTACATGTACATCATGCAATCGGATCGTTACTTAACATCCAAGCATGGAATCATACAATCCTAGCATGCTGCTACTCATTCAAAGCATGTTATCATGAATTTACGAGTTCAAAGCTCCCCTACCTCGTAATCATGACGTTCGATGGCAAGCACATGACGGCGGTGGCGGCGGAGTTGGCGGTCAAAACCACTGCCTGGCTGAGAGAGCTACTGTCCCGAGGGTTTTAGGATGCGCTGGAACTAGTCACGGCCAAACAGGGTGTCAAAAATCAATGCGGTAAAATCCGCGATCCACGGCGGCACACTAGGGCGGCCGGGAGAAAAGTCAAGCCAACATATGTGGCGGTGCGACCAGATGTCGAGGGTGTACTCACTGAAGGTCGGCTGGTGGCTAAGACGTGCATAGCCGGCCACAAGACATCAAAATCGGCCGTGGACAGCACCCAACGGCGACGATTTCGGTCAACAAAGGCCCACATACGGGCGGAGAGCGTGGGGCAACGCTCGAGAACAAAGGAGAGGTGGAGGACGGCTCTGTGTCAACTCCACTCGGTGGCAAAGCCAACCGATGGTTAGGCGGTGCGAATGCGGCGCCTAAACCCAGAAGTACACGCGCGGCCACATGCACACGCAGCCCAAAGGGCAGGGGAGAGGGTTGAAAGGGGGCGACCCAAGGCCCACAAATGCCAACAGGGCTAAGGCCCTTAGCTGTGGCCAATTTAAGCGGCAACATCGCCAATCACCACCCACAACCAATACCCATGGTGCTGGCGGCTGTGCATCTCATACGGTATAGGGCAATGACAAGCGGCCCATTCCGGGCGGAGTGTATAATCGGGCCAAGTGGGGCTAACCCTCACTGTCGCCGAGCCGGGGCAGAGCCCACGATGGCTAAATGGCCCACGACTCGCCAATGCCAATGACCCGAGATGCACCCAAAGTGTCTAATCGGGCGGAGCAAGGCAATAGGGGCGAGGCGGGGTCGAAAACGGTAAACTCCTACCGACACCGGGTTGAGGTAGGCTGGACGGAGTCCTACCGGTAGCCGGACAATGACCGGAAACACACAGGCGTCCAAAAAATCTCACGGACAGTGAGATGGAAAATGAGAACTAAACCCGACCAAAGTGCCGGTAGCTCACCACGGAGCGAACAAAGCATGGCGGCGGCTCTAGCTAGCACCTATGGGTTCCTGGCGGCCAACTAAACATACTAGTTGAGGGTGGCCGCAAACGATGTCAAAATTGTACACCCACAGTTCAAAAACGGGATTGAATGAGAGAAAAACCCAAAAAAAGGTTCGGTACCTCGTAGAGGAGCGAAGAGGCCATGGCGGCAGTCATAGCCGGTACCTACAGACTCGTGGTGGTGAGGCAAAGCAGATCCTGACAAGAACCACCAGAATCTGACGACGGAGGAGGGAGAACAGAGCGACCGGAAATGGGCTCGGGTTTCTCCCTTTTCTCTTTGGACGTCATCGTTTTTCTGCTGTGAGTTTTTGGAACGAAACTGACTGTATCAACCTTTAAGTCGATTTTTACTATTCATCTTTTTAACTTTTACATCTATGTCCCCAATGCGCGTTAACTCACTAGTTATGCGTTATACCTCCAAAATTCGTGCCATAAGCACGTAGCGAGGCCTACGGCCTGTGACTAAGCCCCACACCCGACTCTACGGGTATAAATATGAGAGAAAATACACAAATACAAATATGCTATAGTGTCACATTTTCCCACCGAAATGACCAGAAAAATAGCAAGAAAATCCCAGAAAATCGTAGAAAAATCAGGGACCTTACAACATAATTGTACAAGCATAACCTATAAATTATAAAGTGAAAAGTAAGAATAATAAGTGAGGTATTAAGTAAGAGGGTGATAACGAGGGGATCTACTGTGAGGAGCTCAGTTTGACGATGTAAGTAAGATGTTTGATCGTAAGGTGGATGTCAAAGGATGTATGAGTACGTAAGGATCTGTGTACGGTGAGCTATGTTGTGATTTGGACAGGTAAGTGAAGTCTGTTGCCCCGACGAACTAGGGTTTTGATCGGGCTCAGCTTTGGTTTGATCAGTCAAGGACTGTGAGTCAGTTTGGCATAATTGTACCACATAATATACTTAATTCAAACTTGAATTATGAGAAAACTAATAATAGCATTGTGAGTTCGAGACTTGAGGGTTTGACAGATTAAGTTTCGTGTTTGAACTAGCCGATAATGAATCGGCTGAGCATTTCTTGTGTCTTGCCATGGTGGTTATTCCTGTGGGATGTTGTCAGTGTGCTATATAGTGCACTAGACGTTTGATGCTCTGTTGAGAGCGATGTATGCTTTGACTTGGTCTGTGTGTTGTATTAAGCCCAGACGTTTGATGCTCTGTTGAGAGCGCTGTAAGTTTCCACCCTTCGTGGGCTCTGTATGTTTCTGCCTAGATAGCATTGTATGTTCTGCCCAAGAGTGGCATTGTAAGATTATTGCCCTAGAGTGGCACTGTATGTTTTCCGCCCTTAGTTGGCACTGTATGGCCCCAGAGAGTGGGTATTTGCGCGCTCAGGTAAGTAGTATCATAGATCTACTTTTACCTGTTTGATACTATGCCCCCTGAACATAGGTGTGCCTTGCTTTCGAAAAAGTCCATGGCATTTAGTTGCTCCCCGAAGGTTAAGGTGACGCCCTTGTGGCATTCCCTTCCTTTCTGACATTGGAGCTTGTTAATTTTAATGGGCTTTAATTGTCGGTAATATGTGTACGATAGTGAGAATATGTTGTATGCTTCAGATTCTGAGTAAGTTGTACGTGTAAGATCCAGAGTAAGTGTAAGTGTAAGCTCCTAAGGAAGACGTAAGAATACGTTTATGTGTAAATGTATGATTGTACGAATAAGGTCATATGAGTATGTGTAAGTGATATGAGTATGAGTATGAGTATGAACACGATTGTAAGATGATGACTCTGAGTAAGAGTGTAAGTTTTTGAGTAAGATAGTAAGTGTACGATTCTGAGCACGTTTGTAAGTATATGATTTTGATAAGGACTGTAAGTGTAAGATTGTGCAAGTATGATCGTACGAGTATGTGTAAGGTGTTGAGTACGCATATGATGGTACGAGGAAGTTGTAAGACCCTGATTAAGGGTGTTTGTGTAAGTTTGGTTTGATGATGTGTTATGCGTGCTTATTTGCATATGTATACGATTGTTATGTTGACTGCTTCATGTTTAGGTTGCATGACGCATGTATTTATGAACTTTTTGAGTTCACTGTTTGGGATTTCCCCTACTGGGTATTTTCCTACTGAGTATAAAAATACTCACCCTACTTCTTTTAGCCCCGTTGTTCAGGAGGCTTTTGCAGGTTGTATCGGAGAGCTCCTGGAGATGGATGCTCGATTCTGTAGTGGATTGTTTTCCCCCTTGACTCAAGTATATTTGACTCATGAGAGTATATTTGGTGCCACGATCTGATGTATTGGGTGAGATGAGATTTAAGTGTTTATATCTTTTGGACTTTTAATTTGGATTAGATTAGACTGTTTATGGGACTTATATTCGAGGACGCCTGGGAGTTATTTATATTTAAAAATCAATGATCATGGCAATTTAGTCGTACGTATGTTATCGAGTAACGCCTGAGGATATTTGATTTAGCAGTACGATGTTTAACCATATGATGTTTTAAATTATAAAACATGATTTTAAGTGAGTCTTTCTAGGTGGTAGCTATAATAGAAAAATTACCACCTTTCTGGAAGGATTTCAAGAACTACTTAAAGCATAAGAGAAAGAAGATGAACATGGAAGATTTGATTGTGAGGTTAAGGATTGAAGAGGACAACCAGGCTTCTGAAAAGAACACCAGAGGTCATGGCCTAGAAGCTAAAGTAAATGTTGTGGAACAGGGGCATAAAGGCACTAGCTTCAACAACAAGAAGAGGAAGCATCCTGCTGGACAGTTGAACACTGACTCCAACAAAGCCAAGTTTAAGGGCAAGTGCTATGTGTGTGACAAAATAGGCCACAAGGCTAAAGATTGTCGAAAACGGAATAAACAAGATGATTCCAAGAAGAAAAAGGCACAAGCCCACATGACTGAAGTGGAGAATTTCTCCACCAATGTGAATGACATTAACCTTTCTGCTATGATTTCGGAAGTGAACATGGTCACGAACGCTAAAGAATGGTGGGTGGACACTGGGGCTACTCTTCATGTTTGCTCTAATAGGAAGATGTTCTCCACTTATCAGCCCGTAGAGAATGGCGAACAACTATTTATGGGCAACTCCTCTACTGCAAAGGTTGAAGGACTTGGCAAGGTCGTGCTGAAGATGACTTCAGGAAAAGAGCTCACACTCAACAATGTGCTGCATGTGCATGAAATTTGAAAGAATTTAGTGTCCAGATCCTTGCTGAGCAAGAATGGCTTCAAGTTGGTTTTTGAGTTAGACAAATTTGTCTTGACCAGGGGTGGGATGTACATGGGCGAAGGGTACCTAAATGATGGGCTTTTTAAGCTCAATGTACTCACTATTGTACCTATTTCTGTTATTAAGAATGCAAATGCTTCTTCATCGTATAT
The DNA here is from genome assembly GCA_035235625.1 of Saururus chinensis. Lineage (NCBI taxonomy): Eukaryota > Viridiplantae > Streptophyta > Magnoliopsida > Piperales > Saururaceae > Saururus > Saururus chinensis. Next base: position 29,681,283 of record CP141147.1, read on the forward strand.
GATTGAGTCATGTGATATGTGGCATGGTAGATTAGGTCATGTTAATTATGATGCTTTACAAAGATTGATTAATATAGAGTATCTGCCTATATTTAATATTGACTCTAATCATAAATGCCAAACTTGTATAGAATCAAAATTAACAAGGAAATCTTTCCAAAGTATTAAGCGATGTACTGAAACTCTTGAGTTAATTCACAGCGACGTCTGTGACTTAAAACTTGTTCAAACAAGAGGAGGTAAGAAGTACTTTATTATATTTATCGACAATTGTACTTGTTATTGTTATGTTTACTTGTTGAGAAGTAAAGATGAGGGGCCATTGACATGTTTATATTATATAAAACATAGGTTGAGAATCAACTTGGCAAGAAAATTAAAGTTCTAAGAAGTGATAGAGGTGGGGAATATGAATCACCTTTTGGTGATTTCTGTTCAAAACATGGTATCATACACTAAACAACGACACCCTATTCACCTCAGCAAAATGGAGTTGCTGAATGGAAAAATAGAACTTTAAAAAAAATAATGAATGCCATGTTAATAAGTTCTGGGTTACCCCAGAACATATGGGGGGAAGCTTTGCTTTCAACAAATTATATTCTTAACAAAATACCTCATAAGAAAACATTGCAAACACCATATGATTTATGGAAAGGTCGAAAACCTTCCTACAAATTATTAAAAGTGTGGGGGTGTTTGGCAAAAGTGACAGTCCCTAATCCCAAGCGGATTAAAATTGGACCAAAGACCATTGATTGTATTTTCATTGGTTATGCCAATAATAGTAGTGCATATCGCTTTCTTGTTCATAAATTGGATATTCCTGATGTAAATGTTAATATTGTGATTGAATCCAGGAATGCTTCATTTTTTGAACATATTTTTCTATGAAATTCTACACAAAAGGAAAGTTCTCTTAAAAGAACTTTAGATGATGAAGAGATCAATAGTGAAGACCAAGAGGGAGAGGATGATGAACCTAGACATAACAAACATGCTAGAACATCAAAATCCTTTAGTCTAGACTTTCTAACTTATTTGTTGAAAAATGAGTCTCAAAGCTTTAAGAAAGTCATGTCCTCTCTTGAAGCCCAATATTAGAAGGAGGCAATAAATAGTAAAATTGAATCCATTATGTAAAATCATACTTGGGAGTTGGTGGACCTCCCACCAGGGAGTAAACCTCTTGAATATAAATGTATATTTAAGAGGAAGATGAAGGCTAATGAATCAATTGACAAATATAAAGCTAGATTTGTTATCAAATGATACAAGCAAAAGGAAGGTCAAGATTATTTTGATACATATTCACTAGTCACAAGGATAACATCAATTAGGATGTTAATTGCTATTGCTGCTTTATATAATCTTGAAATATATCAAATGGATGTGAAGACTGCATTCTTGAATGGTGACTTGTATGAGGAAATATAAATGCAACAACCTGAAGGGTTTGTTGTACAGGGGCAAGAAAACAAAGTGTGCAGACTTGTTAAATCTCTTTATGGTCTTAAACATGCACCAAAGCAATGACATGAAAATTTTGACAAAATGATGATGTCAAATGGATTCAAAATCAATTAATATGACAAATATGTTTATGTGAAAGATAGACCTGTGGCTATGTTATTGTATGCTTATATGTGGATGATATACTCATTATTGGTAGCAATGATAATATCATTAAAGCTACAAAGAGGATGCTAAATAAACAGTTTGACATGAAGGATATGGGTATTGCAGATGTCATACTAGGGATGAAAATCACTAGAACATCTGATAGATATGTATTATCTCAATCTCATTGCATTAAGAAAATCATAGAAAAATTTAATAAGAATGATAATCGTCCAGCGAGAACACGTGTGGATGTGACATTGCACTTAAGCAAAAACACTGGTGAGAGCATATCACAACTTCAATATTCTCAAATTATTGAAAGTCTCAATTACATTATAAATTGTAAAAGACCAGACATCGCATACTCAGTGAGTAAACTGAGTAGATTTAATAGCAACCCAGAGGCAGACCACTGGAAGGCTGTAGTCAGAGTTCTTAGATATCTAAGATATACCTTGAACTATGGGCTGCATTATACTAGGTATCCAGTAGTACTAGAGGGTTACTGTGATGCAAACTGGATATCTGATACAAAAGACTCAAAATCCACAAGTGGATATGTCTTTACACTTGGATGTGCAGCAGTGTCTTAGAAATCCTCAAAACAAACATGCATAGCACGATCCACAATGAAATCTGAAGTCATTGCGCTTGATAGAGCAGGCGAAGAAGCTGAATGACTTCGTAATTTTTTAGAGGATATTCCAATGTGGGGGAAACCTGTGCCACCTATATGCATATACTGTGATAGTCAATCGGCTATAGGAAGAGCACAAAGTAACTTGTATAATGGTAAGTCTCGACACATACGTTGGAGGCACAATACCATAAAATAATTGCTCTCTAGTGGAATAATTTCCATTGACTATGTTAGGTCAAAATAAAATATTGCGGATCCGCTTACAAAAGGATTGACTAAAGAACAAGTAAGCAATTCATCGAGGGGAATGAGCTTGAAGCCTATATATTAAGAGTCACCATAATGACAACCTAACTTAGTTGACTGGAGATCCCAAGATCTAGGTTCAAAGGGACAACTGAATTGTGGGGGATTCAAGGGGAATCACTTTTGAGATATAATCTCGTCCCCATTCCTATGATGAGATAGTGATGCATGCAGAGTGAATCAGGATAAGCTTTGCTTTCAATGGTTCGTATAGCTTAAATTCTTTCGAGTGGGGTATTACAGGATACTTCTAATGAGAATCACCTATATGAGTGTGAAGGGGCCGCTTCTATGAGGATTTTAAGGCTAAATCTTCTAGAGTACTCATGAAAATTAGGTTTGTTCAGGGCCAAAATGAACACAATCATGAGAACCACAGTGTGTCTGAGAAGTGATTATGTGAATTCTATTGTCTTGGTTTACACAAACGGCTGAATAGTTCAAAATATCACGTTCACTGATTAGCCAGTAGACCCAATAGTTTTCACAAGGGAAGGTTCAAAGCCAAAAGCTACCTATCCCTCATGCATGATCTTTTCAATATTGCTTTCACGATTTATCTGCATTATTTTGCATAGTTATCCATCAAATTCTCATTCATGTGGGGGATTGTTAGAAGTGAGCTAACATTAAATAGGTTAAGCCCATATCATTTAATGGGCATGATAATATTTATGTGGGTCAAGCCCATATGTTAGAAGAGCCCAAACCCACTTTGTGTTAAATGAGAATCACACATGTGAATTAGTTGAAGAAGTGAATAGTCTCACATCACCTAGTAGAAGGTGATGGTGTTGGTATATAAGGCATTAGTTTGGCCTTTCAAGTTAGGCCTTTGGGCCAACCCACTTTTGTGGGGGAGAGAGATGTTGGACCAATGTACCTAGGTGGGCTAACCCACGCGCCCGTGCCACCGCCACCGTCCATCTGTCCGGTTGGCTCGGTTTGGTTCGTACGCGTGGCCGACCAGGTCGGGTTGGGTCAACAAGATAATATTTTTGGGACAAATTTATTTGGTTTGGTTTTCTATTTAATTACTTTAGTTTTCTATTAACTAAAATGGGTCCGATTTGTTTTTACTAAAAAATGTATCTGTTAACGGATGAACGCATTTGTCTAAACAGGAAAGAGTGTCTTAAACGAGATTTCCTATAAAATTATTGAAAATGAAATCTGCACTAATCCGATTTGGGATTTTTCGTCCGTTTCCATTTTTGTGAGAGTAAACAGACTGTGGTTCGCTGCATGTACTGTGTTGGAGGTGCTCCTACAGTACATGGTTGATCGTTTTATCCTGGGAGGCAGACGCCCAAGAGTCCTAAGCACCGTTAAGGAGGGCGAATTCTGTCTTAAGGACATAGCGGCTTACTTGATTCGATCGTAATCTTTTTAGTAAAATTTTTCATCACCATATTTGTAAAGGTACAAATATAACAAATAACACCCCCTTTCTACTATTTATTAATAAGGAAACATATGGGGATAAAGTTTATTTATAACCTAAGGACAATTTTGTAGTAAAGCACATCATATGGGATTAAGTGTTATAAAAACTAGAGAATATGAAGTATTTCAATCTTGGGCTAGGCAATATGAAAAAATCTCTTAGAAATTATGAATGTCTGAGATCCCGGAACAAAGGTGGGATGCATGCATGTGACATGTATAGAACAGACGTAGAAATCGTCCGAGGATGTAATTATGTTGTTTGCAACGAGAGTTTAGATATGATGCTGGATAAGATCAAACTGGTTTCTTGCCTGCCAATTATGGAGTTTTTCTTTGTACATATTGTAGTAGAATATACTGAAAAAAACGTGGCTACCTGCCTCCACTTTCCATTGTCACCCTCATTAAGAAGGGATAGTTAGTACGCAAACCTTTGTTTTGTAGTATGTGGATGACTGTGCCCCAGACAAGCTGCTCACTAGAGAACAACTCAAGCCCGCCGTTCCGCCTAATTTATATTCCCAACTGACCACCCCCTCTAGCAGACCCTTTGGACCAGGCAATTCAAATTTGACTTTGAGTGGGGGCCATCTAGATTTTTTATACAAAAATGAAGTTCTAATGCTAAAAAAGAGTGACATAATTCTAAATGTCAAATCTCTGAGACTATATGATCAAAAGGACGCATTATCTATAATGAGTTGAAATCAACTCTGAGCTTATTTTTATTTAATTTCCACCGCTATCCCAACAGCTAATCAGCACATTTTCCAGCACATTCTTGCCATCTATCTTTGTCTCTATGACTATCCAAATAGTAAATGGCATAATACTGGAGAGTCATATTGCTTCCTTTCAACGCCAAACCTTGTCATATTGCTCTCAGATCCTGCTCGTTATTCTGGTTCCATTTGATGTTATCTACACACACAAGCAAGATTGATGGGTACAGATCACTTGCAAGAACATTGAACTCTGAACTTCTCTCACGGCAAAGTAATGCCCGTTTTTTAAATGAGCTAGTAATCATGAACCCGTTGTTGAATTTCGCTGGTAGAAAAGTTAACATGAGCCCGTTAATTAAAGGGCGATCAGGTGTACGTAAACCCGTTAGTATGAGCTTTGACTCACGCTCGTCACAGTAAATTGTCATCCAACTAGCTACACGTTTAAGTAAAGCGTTCATCCACTATTTTTTTCACATATTTACTCTCTTTCTCTCTCTTTCTTTTTCTAAAGGGGTACTTCGTAATTTGTTGACATAATTCTTTACTGATCATTAGGCTACCTTTTGGCTGATTAGCCTTGGAGTCCGCGGGTAGCTCCAAATCACGTTTACTTGTGCAGCATGCACTGTTTCTAATGAGAGGGACGGTCGAGCATTACAACTCAGACTTGGCAACTCCTTGCTAGCCTAAATCTTTGAATATTCCTTGTCGATCTCCAGACTTTTCAGCTATAAATTGGTCGACAATGGAAGCTTACAGGCAAATTAGAGATCATTTTGTGAGAAAGTTGGTACTTTGAGAGATGGGTCTGCCCATGGAAGTGTTGTCTGCTTTGGTAGTAGTTCTTTACTTGAGTGTGGGTTTAGAAGCTCAGCTTCAAGTGAGGTTCTATGCCAGTATCTGCCCTCTTGCGGAGTCCATTGTCAGGGAGGAAGTAGCTAAGGCATTCGGGAGTAACAAGGGTGTGGCCGCTGGCCTTGTGAGAATGCATTTTCATGATTGCTTTGTTAGAGTAAGTGATGAAGTACTCAATTTCTAAGTTTGTATACGTTATATGTCTTATATGCATCATTATTGAAAGCCTTGAAGCTCATAAGAAAAAGTTGATGGTGTTGTAGGGATGTGACGGATCAGTTCTATTGGATTCAACTGCATCCAACACTGCCGAGAAGGATTCTCCAGCAAACAACCCCAGCCTTAGAGGGTTCGAAGTCATTGACAGCGCCAAGACTAGGCTGGAGAGTGCGTGCAAAGGAGTGGTTTCATGTGCTGATATACTTGCATTTGCAGCAAGAGATAGTGTGGATTTGGTAGGAAGTCTTCTACTATTAAAAATATTTTGTTCTAAGTTCCAACACTTTACCATCTTATTATGATGGTGTTCTAGACTTGAGACTCTAATCTCTGGGGTGGTTCTTCCCTTTGCCCCATATTGTGCATGCTACATATGTGACTCCAATTAGGGGCGCAAGATTTGTAGCTAGTCAATCTCTCAATCCAAGCAGTGGGACTCATCCATCAAACTAGGTGAAACTTTTGATCTTTATTAGTACTATAAAATCATTGGCTTACATGGAGGAAGCCCACTACTTAGAAGTCCAAATCCCTGCCTCCCTGCACCCAAGGACCTTCCCCATGACTGATACTACCCTTTTGGGGAGTATGTCGGTGGCCTTCACAAAAAAGAATGCTACTAATTGCCTTGGTCCCCTGCCGCCCCGGTGGAGACGCTGAGAAGGGCAGTTGGTGGAGGGGTTTGTCTCCTGCTCTCCTAATCTGGGAAGCAGACCTTCCTGACTGCTACGTCCTGCCACAATCCCCATCACCGCCGGGCAGCAACGCTGGGAGAGGGGGAGGGGTTACATCTCCAACTCCCCCAACTTCCTGCTTTGCCGATTTTGGGAAGAGTACCCCTTCTCAATACTGTGGCAGCCGGGCGGGCAGGAGCTGCCACTGTTACTACTGGGCGGCGTGGGGGCAGGTTAGCACTGATGCCAGTGCCGGAGAATGAGGCATAAACATAAGGTTTTGAAAAAACATATAATAGGATGGGGTAGGGATAAGAGGATTTTTTTTCATTAGTACAACACACAACAACCACTCATACACACATGATGCATAGGGGTTCGAATATGACCGAGAGAGGTTAAATCAGCATACCACTGGCTCATGCAATGTTCGGAAAACTATTAGGTAGATATGTTTATGCATATGGGAAAATCGTAGTCAATTTAGAAAATCGTGGTCTAACACCAATCCATGTTGGACTTCGATCGTTTTGGATATCAGCCCACAATTTTTTTTTGGTACGTGTTTAACACTGTTGGTGTTGAGCACAATTTAGCGTACCTAATAATTTCTGACGGCGTTCTCTTTCAAAAATTGACTTACTTTGTAATTAAGATAAGAAATGAGCTCGCATTCCTCCTTCTGTTTGAGTGGGATTTACATTGCTTTCGATATTACAAGAATGGCACTTTTAAAGGTGATATAGAGGTGTTCTCATCATCTTTCACCATATTTGGCAAATAGCTAGAGAGAGGAGATGATAAGTCATTTGATTATCAACCGCATAAAAGGCGGTGAAAGAAGCATTGGAAATTAAACGGGTGATATCAGCTCTAATTGTAACATTTTTCTTCTTTGGAATGTGATATGTGCAGTCAGGAGGCGTCACCTACAGTGTCCCAGCAGGAAGAAGAGACGGGAGGGTGTCACTGGCCTCTGAGGCTCTCACTAACTTGCCTCCACCCACTTTTAATGTGGACCAACTCACTCAAGCATTTGCCGGCAAGGGCTTAACGCAGGAAGAAATGGTCACCCTCTCTGGTAATATACTCAAAATCCGTCCCCATCATCAAAATAGTTCTATAAAAAAAAACAGTTTTGACTCATAGGTGGTATGCAAAGGAAAAGGCAAAAACTAAAACCCAAGTAAATTCATCCACAACATAGCCCACGGGAAAAAGAATCTTTGAATGTGTACATACATATAAATGTAGGCTCCATGCATTGATCCATGGTTGTTTAAAAGAGCCCGTGGATGCATAAGTGTAACACTAATCTTATTAAAAAACTGTATGACATACTAAAAACAATACGGGGTGAGCATGTTCAACTTTATTTTTTCAGTTAACTGAGGGGTGTTTGAGGTCTTAAGTCTCGATTATGAAGGGGCAGGGCAACAATGGCTCATCTAGCCTGACCAGTCTCCATGACTAGCGCCCCCCACAAGCTTACATAAGGTTCCAAAAATATGGTACATAAGGGAGCATTGATTTCTATGCACAACTATTTTTTTATGTACTACGTTCAGAGCCCTATGTCGGCTAATAACGGAGCTAATATGGAAAATATTTTTTAAATCATACATACGCACCAGATAAATCAGGATGTAATATCACTATGAGTGGCCAATGGGGTAGGGGTTCAACTCAGGACTTCTACTTTATGAGGGGCAGAATGTCCAGCTTACTAAAATTATCCAGTAAACAACTTGAGTGGTTCAATTGACTATATATATAACTTGGGTGGTCTGATGCATATTGGAACCATTTAAAAGGTCACTCTCTCGGCACTAGTGAAGAATGTGACGCATGAACGGACTTGACTGTGCTTTGTGTGGCTTTAACGAGAGACTTTCATGCAGGGGCCCATACCATTGGCCGTTCTCACTGCACCTCCTTCACCAACAGGCTCTACAGCTTCAACTCAACAACTAGCCAGGACCCCAGCTTGGACCCCACCTACGCCGAGCAACTGAAGAAGCAATGCCCACAGGGGAGCACAGACACAAGTCTGGTTGTGCCCATGAACCCCAGCAGCCCTAACGTGCTAGACTCGGCCTACTACGCAGACTTGAAGGCTAACCGTGGCCTCTTCACCTCGGACCAAGTGTTGTGGAATGACCCGGCAACGTCCGGCCAAGTGACCCAGAATACCGTTGGGCTCATCTGGAAGACCAAATTTGCTGCTGCAATGGTGAAGATGGGAAGGATTGGGGTCTTGACTGGCACAGACGGAGAAATCAGAACTAATTGCCGAGTTATAAACTGAAGGCCAGGGGCTATGTGTGTGAACAGATGAAGCTGAGAAAGCATCGAGCTTCGGTTTTGAGTTCTACAGTGTTTCACTAATAATGTCAAAGGACAGCAGTAGTGTGTTAGTGAGGGTGAGGTATGAAAGCAATGCAATTGCCAGTGCAAAATGCAAAGTTTGCAACAAAACTGGGTTTGTATTGAGAAAGACAAAATGGAGTCCATTGAAACCATTCTGAAACCCATAGAAAAAACACATTCGTCCAAGTACTAGCGACTGTTTTTGTCTCATCATTCTCAACCCTGGGCCTTAAAATAATTAACAATGTATATTCATTGTTACGTACACGCATTCGTGCATATAGAAATGGGAAAATTGAAATGCTACCCATGCTCGTGCCACTGCCTAGCTACTTGACCACAAGCAGGCCCTACCGCGAGTGTGTCCAACATTTCTCATGGAAAAATATTAGAAAATAAATAAATAAAATAAGATTTTTATTTTCTACTCGAACTTTTGGGAACAAGGGTTATCTAACATGTTATCATAGCTCCGGGTTCTCAAGATCGATTTTGGTACGTCTAATTGGGATATTTATACCCCAATTGTATTTTGTATATTTAGAACCATTGCACATGTGTTGGGGGGTTTGGAAATCTAAAATAAATAAATAAGATTTTTATTTTCTAATAGCTTGAGCTTTTGAGAACAATAATTAAGTTTAAAAAAAAATCAAGTGTCGAAATATAAAAAAATAATAAATATTTTTTTGCTTCCTACGACTCGAGCTTTTGGGAACAACGATTATCTAAAGAAAAAACCATCCCCTACCTTGAAATTTGAATTGAGGAAGTTATGCAAATATAAAACCTTTGTGTTTTTTTTTTATAATTGAAAATTTTATTAAGTAAAAGAAAGAGGGAACAACAAAATCGAACTTTACAATCAATCCTCTCTAAAAGAATATTTATAAGCTAAAAAAAAGGAATATGGTCAGTTCCCCAAAAGACAGAATATAACCTATCAATCCAGCCAAAAATCAGTAAGAAATGAACAATGACAAACAATAAATTGCTTGAGACCAAGAGCGATTGAAACAAGGCATGCACGCCTGAGCAATTATATATTAAGCCAATCTGCCTATAGAGACCTTTTTATTAACAAAGATATAACTATTTTTCTCTGCCTAAATAAAAGTAACATAAATACTAAACAAGATTTTCAAAAAACAGACATGCATGAGTGTTCTAATTTTTATAATTCATCGGTCATCTAACTTCTCCATGATAGTCCAAAATAATCTTGTGAATATTACATTTTGCGAAAACAATCTTTCAAACAGACTTAGCATATGGACATGTGAAGTGTAAATGATCCCGACTCTCAACATGAGCACAACAAAGGAAGCACATATTGGTAAAATAAAAACCCCTCTTATAGATATTATCACGAATAAGTAAAGCATTTTTCAAGGCCAACCAAGATATCATAGATTATCGGTTAAATTTATTTTTATACCATATTAACTTAAACAAAGGCCACATAGGGGATTGATGTCTAATTCTTTCCCAAGCATATTTGTAAGTGAAAACACCTATAGGCTTAATCCAACCATACTTATTTTGAGAATATGTGAAAGTAGGCTTATTAACTTGTAAAAAGCTACTAACCTCATATGTCCTCAAGGTTTGTGGCAAAGATAAATCCCATTCAACCTCCTAAAGGGAATGAGACAATGCATCGTCTTCTGAACCACCTAATTGCAAAATTGGTTGGCGACCAAACCTAATAAGTAACAGTGGAAAATCTGCCCAAGGGTCTTGCCATGTCAAAGTGTGATGTCCATTTCCAACGCTAAAATGACTAAATTGTGCCATTAAATTTTTTAAATCAAATATACTCTTGCAAGCAAAGGAACATTTCACTAGGTCTGTCATCCAAATAAACTTATGATGTAAATAATAACAATGAATCCATTGACACTATAAAGAGTCTTTGTGAGTTAAAAGCCTCAAGAACAATTTTAATATCCCTATCAAATTACAATCATGCAAGGATCGAACACCAAGATGTCCTTCATTAAATAGTCTACAAACAATTCTCTAGACAATATTATGGAAGTGCGAAGAGGAAGATATCTCATTTTAAAGAAATCCAGAAAATATTTGTTTAATACGATAAATTACCTTTTTGGGTAATTTGAAAGTTGAAGTCCAATATAGCTGAAGACCATTAAGAACTGTCTTGATTAGTTCTAGTTAACCTGCATAGGACAAAAGTTTAGCTTTCCACCCATCAATCTTCGATAACAACTTGTCCAATAGAGGCTTACACAAGTTGTAAGATAGCTTTTGGAGGATAGAGGAATACCTAGGTGCCGAATGAGTACGGAACCCACATTATATTTAAACACTCCTAAATTCCTCCTTTTAAGTACATCTTGCCGAGAAGAAAATATTGTTTTTAGCAAAGTTAGCTTCCAAACCCACAAGATCAGCAAACACATTAAGAAAATGATGAATCTTCTCAGCATAGATGATATTATCCTATGAAAAATAAAAGCACATATGCAAATAACAAGTGGCTAATGGAAGGACCACCCTAGAATGTAGGTGGAGAATAGTACCATTCTCACATTCTCTATGCAATAGAGTTGAAAGATCTTTCAATCAAAAATTAAAAATCAAGGGGTACATAGGACAACCTAATTATCTCAAACCACACTAAAAGAAAAAAAGACTATTAGTCATGCTTTTAAATGTTACTAATAGTCATATAAATGTCACTAATAATCCTGTTTCAACTGCTTATTAGCAACGCATATGAATTACTAGGTAGAAACCATCAAACACCCGTGTTGTGGGACATGCGGCGTAGATGAGTATCCCTTAAGTAAATCTACACGTATATCGAGACAAAATTTTAATTTTAAGTCTGTTTTGTTTTGGTAGGTGTTTTTGAGTTACAATGTGAACGTAGAATGGATGTTTTAGTGGGATTTGAATCTTGAGGGTTGGTTGTTACGATGATGTTTTGATCGAGCCAGATTTATGGCTCTATTGCCAAAAAGAAATTTATGTTTTCTAAAAAATGATTTGGTGCATATCATGGTACGTGAGTGTTGATGCGTTTTGATTTCGTATGAGCCACTTAATGTTTTGGTTTCATACAATGATGTGATTTGACTTCATATGAGCCATTGAGTATTTTGGTTTTCATACAGTGATTTAATTTGAATTGTTTTAGCATGGATTTTGCTATGTTTTGACTTATGTGATGATTAATTCCTGGGCTTAAGAACCCGGAATAATCATAGAGTGATGACCCTAGCCGAGAAAAATAAATCAAAAAATGGCGCGTGCAGGGTAGAGCATCGTGAGAAAGCTCTGTCCCTAAGTAGTCCTCGTTTGCCCCATGAGCGCCGAGGGTAGGCCGTTAGGTATCATGGCTTGTGTTGGGATATGATTGGTTGTATGTAAATGTGATGATTGATTCATGGGCTAAGAACCTGGATTGATCATAGAGTGATGATGCCCACTGAGAAAAATAAATCGGCAGGTGGCGCGCACAGGGTAGAGCATCGTGGGAAAGCTCTGTCCCTAAGTGGCCCTCGTTTGCCCCATGAGCGCTAAGGGTAGGCCGTAGGGTGTCGCGGCTTATGGTTTTGACTCGGGTGTGAGTTTGTAGTTTTGACTCGGGTGCGAGTTTGTGGTTTTGGCTCGGGTGCGAGCTTGTGGTTTTAGCTCGGGTGCAAGCTTGTGGTTTTGGCTTGGGTGCAAGCTTGTGGTTTTGACTCGGGTGCAAGTTTGTGGATTTGATGAGTTTTGACTCAGGTGTGAGTTTATGGATTTGATGTGTTTTGACAACACGTATTGATTTATCTGATTTTGATGTAAAAATTAGATTGTGATTCAAGTGTTTCATCCGGTCACGTGTCATTGGATTATGTTGTGACGGTTTATCCAATCTCAAATTATCGAATTCTGATTATGAGTGCTTAATCCAATCATAATTATCGGATTTGGTTTTGTCCTATCTGGATATGAAGTCTCAGATTATGTTTATGTTAGTGTTACCCAATTTTTTTAACTATTGGGTTATGCTTTTGAAAGTGTTATCCGAGTGATTCTCGGATTGTGTTTCTCAAGATTTTTTTCGATATTTAAATTATCAGAATGTTGTTTGTGCTGGGTTGTAGAGATTGGTTTGGGCGAATTGCGAGGATGCAATTCATTTACGGGGGGAAGAATGTAACGACCTATTTTCCAGTTATGCTTAACCCGGGGGGTTAAGGGTAATTTGGTAATTTGAGATTAGTGTTAGGGGGTTTTATTAGGTGAAATCCCTGTATCTGGGTAGAGGTTGGATTAACGAGTGTAACGAATTGATGAACGCGCGAAACGGAGGTCGGGAGTGAAAGCTACGGTCCCGAGAAGCATGCCATATGGGCGGGACCTACACAAAAGTGCAGGATAACCTACCCATGTGTGGTCTTATTTCGAAGGGCTTGTTGACACGAGTCCATTAGTAGCAAGAACGTGTGATTCCAATGTCAAGGTTGGAAGTTATTGCATTTTGAGGTCAGGATATTATTTGAATAAAATAATATCATTCTGGATAGGAGATGACACAGTGGATAAGACTGACTACAAAGCGGATAGGATTGCTGACGAAGTGGATAAGATTGATAACGCAAGCAGATAGGATTGCTGATGAAGCAGATAAGATTGACACGTGTTAGCCTCACATCTATCTAGTTCTTCTATAAATAGCATCCTCGACATCCAGAGAGGGGGAGAATCCTCTCCCATGTTTTCCCATCTCTCTCCCACGTTCATAAACTTCTGTTCTTCTTTTCTTACTTATTTTAAGTCCGATTCGAGTTGTTCTTGAGGCGTTCCTAGCTAATTCGAGGGTGATCTACGCAATGGCATGGTCTATCCCTCAAGTTGGCATCCCTAGAAGGGGGAAATGGCCTGGGGAAAGAGGAGGCTCTATGCGCCACTCTCCTGCCCCGAAAAGAGAGCAGCAACACGGAGAGAAAGGGGGACTTTGTCCTCCATCACGGGCTTCATCGTGGGTTGTCGCCTGAAGTAGGGAAGGATCCGTCCTTCACCGAAGGGCCACACAGTGTGGGAAATGTCCCAGGGAAAGGGATGTTCTGTTCGTCGCTTATGGGCACAGAAAGGGGACAGTTGGTCAGTCGTCTTTTGGCGCAAGGCAAGGAATGTGCGGAGGTTAGAGGAGGCTCTATTTGCTGTCTCCGGATCCGAATAGGAGGACACCCAAAAATGAGTACCCCGAATACCACTACCTCGCGAGACATTAGGGGAGTAAGTGTTTCTAAACTCCTATTTTAATTATGTGTTAGATAGGGTATACGCCATGCCTTGATATGCTATGATCCTTTATATTATGATATGTTATGCTTATATGCCATGATGTATGTTGTCTAGCTTTAGGTTAGAGAGAGACGTGTTGTGTATGTGTTTATATTATGATATGTTATGCTTGTATGCCCTGATGTGTGCCGTCTCGCTCTGGGTTAGAGAGAGACATGTTGTGTGTGTGTTTATATTATGATATGCTATGCTTATATGGCATGATGTGTGTCGTCTCACTCTGGGTTAGAGAGAGAAGTGTTGTGTGTGTGTTCGATCTCGGATCAGTGCTAGAGCGAGACCTATGATTGTGTTCCGTCTCACTCTATGATAGAGCGAGACGTGTGATGCGTGCGGTCTCGGCTAAGTGATATAGCGAGACATGTGATGCATGTGGTCTTGGCTCAGTGATGGAGCGAGACATGTGAATGTGATGTTTTTGCTTTGGGATAGAGTGAGCTATGTTGTAGTGGTCGTGTGGTGCTCGTCTCTATGATAGAGCGAGATATGTGTTGCCGGTGTTTTATAGGTTTTCATATAACCCCGATTAAATATTCGGGTATACGTATATATTTTAGTATGGTTTGATGTATGTAGTAGCCAGTAGGCAGAACTATGTATAGATCCGATCATATCAGAGTAACATCACGGATGTTATCCGATATGTACGTAGGCAACCAACGGCAAGGTAATGTTGGCCCGATCCGAATTAATTATATAATTAGGTTTGTTCTGGTCTACGCGTAACGGAGCATTAAAGTTCCGAAGCACGTAGAGGAACAAGAAGACTCTTGCACTCAAAGTGTGCTGCTCCTGATTCTGGGTTTGGTTTTTATCGTTTTCGGACCCCTGACTTAGGTCGGTTTGCGGGTCGAGGCGTCACAGTACTAACATGCTACATAGGAACTTGACAACTTAAAAGCATGAATCCAGTACTTATGTAGCATGTTAGAACAGTCCTAACATACTACATAGGTACTAGCCAATTTGAAAATATGAATCCAGAACTTATGTGGCATGTTAGGATAATCTTAATATGCTACATAGGTATTAGACAGCTTGAAAACATGGATCTAGTACCTATGTAGCATATTAGAATGGTTTTAACATGCTACAAAAGTACTAAAAAAATTTGAATTGGGATAAAAATTTAGGTGTTGAAATATTTATTCAAGTTTGTAGTGGATGAACTTTTGAAATATTTATCGAAGTCCGTAGTGGATGAACTTCGACAAAGTATAATACGGACTAGGGCGTGAACACGGACGGACACAAACAAGGGATATTCAAATGGCGGATAGACACACACAACCTTATGTCCATGTCCATTTCTATCTGTGAACACCCATAGGCATGGAGGACAGTGGCGGACGATGGGCAGGGGGAGGGCGGAAGGAATAGGGATGGGGGTGGGGGATTTAAGCACAACTGGGCTATATTTTCGCAGCCACACATGTGACAAATTTTACGGGCAAAATTTCTCCCGTGATGCTTGTTATTTTCGACGCTAATAGAGGATCTCAAATGGCTATGTTAGCGATGTATACCTTTAAAACGTCGTTACTCTTACTTTTTTGTGACGTTTCCATCTAAACATCACTATTAAGGTAATATTAGTGATGTTTAAATCTAAACGTCACTAATAAAAATGATATAGAGAGAGGAGAGAGAGAAGAGGGAGAAAGAGATGATAGAGATAGGAGAGAGAGAAGAGGGAGAGAGAGGATAGAGAGAGAAGAGACAAAGGAGAGAAAGAGGAGAGAGAGTGAAGAGACAGATAGAGAGAGAGAAGAGACAGAGGAGAGAGAGAGTGAAGAGACAGAGAAGAGAGAGTGAAGAGAGAGGAGAGAGAGTAAAGAAAGAGAGGAGAGAGAAAAAATTAAACTAAAAAATTAATATTAGTGATGTTTATATATAAGTGTCACAAATACCTAGAGTATTTGTGATGCTTAAGCTTAAGCGTAACAAATATACTATGTATTTGCGGTGCTTATACTTAAGCATCACTATTAATAGTGAACTAATAAAAACAATGAGAACTATTTGGGATGCTCCGTGAGAAGCATCGCTAAATGATTTACATTTGCAACACTTCTCATGGAGAGTTGCAAATAGTTCTAATTTTTCTTAAATAATCATGATTAATAGCGACACTTGTTTATAACTGTCGATATTATCAATTTTTTTAAATCAAAATTTTTTATCTCTCTCCTCTCTCTACCTCTTCTATTTCTCCCTCCCTCCCTCCTTCTCCTCTTTCTCTCCTCTCTCTTCTCTCTCTCCTCTCTCTTCTTTTTCTCTCCTATCTCTCTCCTCTCTCTTCTTTCTCTCTTTGTCATCCTCTCTCTCTCCACCTCTCTCTCTCAGGCATGTCAACATGAGCCCCTACTCTGAGGTGGAGAGGGAAGAGAGTAGGGGAATTTAATTTTATTTTTTTAGATTTTTTTTATATATTATATTTTAAAAATAATAAAAATAAAAAAAATAAAATGTATTAACAATGCATATGAAATTATTTAATTAATTTTTATTATTTTAATTTTAGTCTCCTCCTCTTCTCTCTTACTTGTATAAACGTGAGCCTTAGCTCTGATGAAAAGAGGGAAGAGAATAGGAGAATTTAATTTTAAATTTTTTATTGTATGTCATATTTTTAAAATAATAAAAGTAAAATAAAATAAAATTTATTAGTGATGCAAATTCATATGCATCGCTAATACCTAGGGTATTAGTGACACAAATTCATATGTGAAGCTAATACTATATTCTTATGCGTCGCTAATATATTTTATTTTTAATATTTAAAAAATAAAATATATACTAAAAAATTCAAAAAGACTAAAATTAAATTCACATGCTCTATCCCCTTTCCTCCCGCGGGAGTCTGACAACCCTCCCTCTCTCCCTCATTTGTTCCGTGTTGAATTTCTTTTATTTGAATCTACTCTCTCTTTCTCTCTTCACTTTCTCTTTTTTTATCTCTCTCCTTTTTCTCTTCGATCTCACTCTCCCACACTCTCTGTATCTCCTCTCTATTCTCTCTCTCCCCTCTCTCCTCACTCTCCTCTCTCGTCTCTACTCTCTTTGTCATCTCTGTCTCTCTTCTCTCTCTCCTCTAACTCTCTTCACTCTCCTCTCTCATCTCAACTCACTCTCTTCTCTCTATCTTCTATTCACTCTCATTTCTTGAATCTCATCTCTCTCTCTTAGCTCTCTCGTCTATCTTCCTCTCTCTTCTTATTTATCTCTTCTCACTCTCACTTTTTCTTTCTCTCTCCTATTTCTCTCTTCTCACTCTCTCTCTCCTTCTTTCTCTCTCCTATTTCTCTCTTCTCACTCTCTCTCTTCTTCTTTCTCTCTCCTATTTCTCTCTTCTCACACTCTCTCTCCTTCTTTCTCTCTCCTATTTCTCTCTTCTCACTCTCTCTCTTCTACTTTCTCTCTTCTCACTCTCTCTCTTTTCTTCTTTCTCTCTCCTATTTCTCTCTTCTCACTCTCTCTCTCCTCTCTCTTTCTCATGATCTCTTCTTTCTCTCTCAAGCACGTGAGTATGAGCCCCCACTTGGAGGAGTGGGGAGAAAATAGGGGAATTTAATTTATTTTTTCTTATTCATTATATATTAAAATAATAAATTTTAAATAAAATATAATATATTTGTAAAGCTAGTAAATTTAAATATTCAAATATTTATATATTATATATTTAAATAGTAAATATTAAATAAAATAAATTTAAAAGAAAAAATTAAATTTTTTTAGAACTATTTGTGACATTTGTAACAAAGCATCGCAAATAGAATAGGTTTTCCGAAAAAAAATTTAAGACTACTTGTGACGTTTTTTTTACATGCTAATATTTGTAACACATTTAGAAAAGCATTGAGAATAGTCTTATAATTTTTTAAAATATTACTTTATTTATGCTATTACTTTGTAAGCATTGCAAATGGTGGTACTATTTGCTACGCTTCTAAAAAGCATCGCAAATAGTCCTAATTTTTTTAAACTTATTTTATTTGCAATGTTTTTTTATAAGCATAGCAAATAGTTAATTTTTTTGTGATGCTTTTGTATGCTTACCAAATTGTAGTTTTTAGCAATGCTTTGTATTAATAGCCTTTTTTATTGTAGTGGCCCATTTTGAAGTGAAATATCCTTAGTTACTTCCATTTATGAGCACACTAAAAGATGGGGTAGAGATGGATTCTTTAGTCCATTTCAACCATAGATCATCAAAGCCCAATTCTTTAAGAACAAAATATATTAGTCCCATCGAGCCCAATCATAAGCTTTACGAAGATCAACCTTAATACAAAATATTTTAAGCCACTAAATCGATGATAATTTCTAAATAACTAAATAGCAAGAAGAATATTCTCCCCAATTAATCAATCATTAATAAAAATAGATTGGTTAGCACTTGCAAGATCGTCAAGCACAGAAGCCATCCTATTAGCCATAATCTCAGCAATGATTTTGTAAACAAAATTACACAGATATATAGGGCAAAAAATCTCAAAAGTATTTATATTTTCAATTTTAGGAACTAATATTAGGAAAGTAGAATTAATTGTTCTTACCATAGTTCCATTTCTAAAGAAATCCAATATTGCAGCAATGAGATCATCCCTAACAATTTCCCAAAATCTTATAAAGAACTCCTTAGGAAAACCATTTGTGCCTAGCGCCTTGTTGTTTACCAGACTCATAATTACTCCCTTAATCTATTCCATCACTACTGGGCAGAGTAGGTTGCTCTTGATTTAGCTTCTTTTAAAGGGAATACGGATGGGAGTGTCAGAGGAAGGAGTAAACAATTTTTGAAGAATATCTCTACCTTGCGCCCTATATTAGAAGGATGAGCAATGGAATTTCCCTAGGCATTTCGAATTCATGAATAGAATTATGAACATTGTGAGCAACAACCATGAAATGAAATTTTTTTGTGTATCTATCCCCTTCCTTAGCCAATTAATTTTGGATCTTTGCTTATAAAAACATTCTTCAATTTCCTCCTCTTTCAATAGTTCTACCTGAGCTTTTTTTTTTCTGCTTCTTGAAGTTGTGAATTCTGAGAATCCATTTGAAGTTGAATCTGAATATGTTGTAATTTCAATTTTGCTTCCTTGCGTCTTTCTTTCACAAAACTAAAAGTTTCCTAATTTCAAATTTTTAGCGCCAATTTAACAAGTTTTAATTTCTTGAAGAACACAAGCAAAGGTCTACCATTAATCTTTGTCTTCCAGACTAAGTGCACCACATTTATAATAGATCCTCTTTTAGCCACATTAGACAAAATCTGAAAGGTTTAGGTCCTGATATAGTAGGCGTCTTCAAATGAAACACCAACAGATAGTGGCCAAACAGCTAAGGCTTTGGGCAATTCAAGAAACCTATAGGAAAATGGTTAGAGAGACCCCTATACAGATTACTCATGATCAAATTCCTAGCTTGCTTGTTGCACCCAGTAAACTTTTTAGAACAAGGAATATCAAAAAATTCAACATTAAATATAAAGCTTGAGAGGGGTTGTACTAGGCGAGAAAGGATCATAAGAACCTCCATTTTTTCATTACAACTACTTATATAATTGAAATCCCCCAAAACCAACCAAGGACCCTGAATACAATCCTTAATAGTAAGCAAATTTTCCCACAACGTAGTACGCTCAAAGCAATCATTTGAGCATAAATCAAAGTGATATAAAAATGAAACTATTAGATAAGCATGTAACACAACAGTGAATAAACTGATCTAATTCATCCAACTTGGATATAGAAAATATATTTGGATTTCATACAAGAATAAGTCTACCTTGAAGAGATAAATTAAGATTATGTATAGCGCACTAGCCTCTAGTTAACTGATAATGAAGATGATGAACCACTCGTTGCTTTAAATTTGTTTCACATAATCCCAAAACAGCTATATTATGTTCACAAATAAGGTTTGCCACCACTTACCATTTAGCCCGGTGCATGAGGCTCTGGATATTCAACGAAGAGATAGACATTTAGAACTTTAGGGGAATGGTGTGACACCCGAGATTTTTCATCACATTTTCTTTAAAATTTATGATTTTTTTTTGCAATTTAATGACTATAAATTTAGAAAAATGACTAATACGAAACCTGTGAACACAGTTTTATAATTTAAAATATCACATATCAATTTTTCCCATCCAAAATTTTTTGCTCATTCAATCAAATATCGTATGACCAAACTAAACATCCTCAGGCGCTACTTGAAAACATACATATGAAGTAAATTGCTATGATCATAGACTTTAAATATAAATCTCTCCTAGGCATCCCTAAGTGCAAGTCCCATAATAATCAACAGTCTAATCTAAATTACAAGTCTATAAAGCATAAACACTTTAATTTTTATCTCACCCAATACATAAGATCAAGGTATAAAATAATACTCACAGTGAGTCAAAGATATACCTGAGTCAAAGGGAATCAATCTACCATGGAAACGAGCATTCATCTCCAAGACCTCTCTGTCACAAACCTGCAAAAGCCTCCCAAACATCGGGGTTAAAAAATAGGGTAAATGAGTATTTCATACTCAGTAAGAAAATACCAAGTAGGGGAGTTCTAAATAGTGAACTCAGTAAATCCATACATAGATGCGCTCATGCAACTCAAACATGAAGCAGACAAGCATATAATATTCATACACATGCGCATACAATATACCATCAAACCAATCTTACATACAATCTTAATCAGTCTTACAACTTACTTGTACAATCATACACTTACTCATACAACTTACACATACTTGTATGACCTTACCTGTATAATCTTACTCGTACAATCTCACTTGTACAACCTTACTTGTATAGTCTTACTCGTACAACTTTATACTTACAATCTTGCTCAAAAAACATACTTTTATAGTCTTGCTCAGAAACTTAGGCCTATAGTAACTTATGCTTATAGTCTTACTCAGAATCATACTCTTACAGTCATACTCAGAAACTTACACTTACTTAGAAACATATATACTCACTCATACAGTCGTACACATACTATCAACTACTGAAGATCATTACCATTCATAAGCTCCAGCATTGAAATGGAAAAAAATGTCATTAGGGCATCACCTTAACCTCTGGGGAGTGACTAGACGCCATAGACTTTTCCAAAGGTAAGGTACAAATGCTCATGGGGCACAAGATCAAACAGGTAATAGCAGTTTCATGATACTACTTACCTAACCTCGTAAACATAAACACCCACACATTAGGTGTCATACAATTACCCACACTTTAGGGGTCTTATAGTCCTAGTGCCACTCTTTGATAGAAATCATACAATGACACTCTTGGGCAGAATCATACAGTGCCACTATTAGGCAGAAATCATAAAGCGCCACTCTAGGGTAGAAATCATAGAGCATCACTCTTGGGCAGAATCATACAATGCTCTCAATAGAGCATCAAATGTCTGGGCTTAATATAACGCACAGGCTAAATTGAAAACATACATCACTCTCAACAGAGCATCAAATGTCTGGGGCTCAATATAACACACGGACAACATCCTGCAAGATAAACACCATGGCAAGACATGAGAAATGCTCAACCGACTCATTATCGGCTAGCTCAAATACCAAACTTAATCTGTCAAAACCTTCAGGTCTCAAACTCACAATGTTATCATTGGCTTTGCTTATAATTCAAGTTGGAATTAAGTAAGTTATGCGATACCATTATTCCACAAAAACTCTCAAACATGTAGTGCTCCACTGATCCAACCAAAGCTGAGCCCGATCCAAAACCTTAGTTCGTCAGGGCAACAAACTTCACTTAACCCATCCATCGCATGATCATAACTCACTGTACATCAAATCCTTACATATTCATACAATCTCCGCCATCCACCTTATGACCAACACATCTTACTCGGAAGTCATCAAATTGAGGTCCTCAGAGCCAACCTAGTTATCAACTCATTCTCATACCTTAATTATTATGCTTACTTTTCACTTCATAATATGTATGTCATGCTTGTACAATTATGAAACACTCTTACTATCAGACAATCCCCCAACATACGCTAAAATCTAAACCAATCCATTTCAATCCTCGCCTGTTGAACTTACATCCTCTATCTTCTATCATATGGCCACACATCCACAAAAAATCCATACCAAACCATCTGTCACCTCTTACCGTCCATCGCCCATACTTCTGCCCACACACACATACACATATCCCTAGCACAGGCATATAGCCATCATACATATGTATGACCATCACACATACATGTAACATACACATACTTTCATACACACAATTCCATACATGCTTACCAACATACTCGCTAGCCATCACTGTCACATACATATTGCACATACATAGCTTACCAACATACTCGCTAGTCATCACTAGTACATACATAATCCACATACGTAGCTTACCAACATACTCGCTAGCCATCAATAGCAAACACATACATCAACCATACTTGGAGCTCACATGCATCTCACATGCATTTCAACATGGTATAATTTTTCCTCTTACATTATGCAAACGGATCATGATTTAGCATCCAAAGTATTGAATCATATGATCCTAGCATGCTTCTACACATTCAAAACATACTACCATGAAATTACGAGTTCAAATATCCCCTACCTCATAATCCATGACGTTTGATGGCAAGCACATGATGGTGGTGGTGGCAACTGTCACGCCCGGGGTTTTAAAAATAATTTTTAAAAAATTTAAATAAAAATTCTGCAATATAACGGCTGTAAATTGGTAAAAATTGACGAAAATACGAAACCTCTGAAAAACATTTTTATAATTCTCATTCATTTGTATCAAATCCATCTCAATACTTTCTTTTCAACCTAAAACAATGATAAAACATTCAAAGCTCGTAGTTCATTCACCCCTCGGCGTGAATAACAAACAAAAGACAAAATTGTTCAATACAAGTTCCATAACAGTCGAAAGTAATAATACAGTCCATGTACAAGTCCAAAATAATACATGTAAAAGCGCTCACCTCACTTAATACATGTACTTCAAAATTTATTTACAACAGATCGTGGCATAAATTAATCAAGGAACAATAGAATAAAAAATCGACCTGCAATCCAAAAAGAGTATCCTCAAATGCTAAGCAGCTCTCGAGCTAGGCCCCACGGAAGTCCCTGGAGTGCCTGGGGATTAGAGAAAAAGAACATGAGTATTTTCATACCTAGTAGGAGAATCAAAATCAGTGAACCATAAAAGTTCACACCAAAGCTACTCTGCAAGACAGTAGCAAACCATAAACCAGGAGGAGATAAATATATAATCTCAATCAAAGTACTACAATTCCTCTGAGCTTCCTAGACTTACAAATTTTCTTTCCACCTTACTTAACAAATCACAACCTATCAAACTTTTATTCTCACATACATACTACTTACACTTACAATCTTACGTTTATTATCTTACACTTACACTCGACGAATAGAACTAATTAAATCTCAATTAGCTCTAATGTCGAAAGGAAAGAATGCCGCTAGGGCGTCACCTTGACCTTCGGGGAGAAGCCTACAAGCTAAAAAGATTCCGAAGGCAAAGTACACTGGTGCTCATGGGGCACAGGATCAAACAGGTAAGAGTAGATTCATGATACTACTCATCTGAGGGCGCAAATGCCCACTCTCTGGGGCCATACAAGGCGAGCAAAGGCCTAAAAATGCCAATTAAGGTAAGAAAACTTACAAAGCCACTCTTGGGCAAAAAACTTACAATGCCACTCTTGGGTGCAAAACTTATGGTGCTCTCAACAGAGCATCAATAATCCTAACTTACACAAACATTACCTCCAAGGTATGAACTACATTAATCTTACAGGTGAAACTGACCATCCGTCAGTCGTCAACCAATACGGAATTCAATCCGTCAATCTAGCTAAGGACTCACTCTTATTATCAAACTACATACTTTAATTATGTTGAAATTATAGTTTATAAGTTATGTGGTTACCATTATGGTTCGCAAGCTTATCCATAGCTTATACCTAAGCTCCGATCATTTATGAGCCTATCTCTAAAATTCTAATCCGTCGAAAGTGATAGTCACATATCAAACCTACACACCTCATCTACACACGTATAACTACTCGTAGTTTTGAACTAGACACCACACATACACCTTATAATATATTTTATAACCCTTAAAACATGTAAACATAAGTCTTCATGTAAACATGATGACCACTCATGCATTTAGCAAGAATTATAATTAATTACATGGGTCTTCTGCTCATCCATCAATCCCAATCATGATGAAGTGATAATGTGAACGTACGACTAATCAACTAATTAATACACAGATAATTTTAAAATATACGCATATGGCCATTAAAATTAACCTCTACACTTAACATCCTCTGCATTAATATACATATAAACATCATGCAATTAAACACCTTAGTCCTAGCATGCATTCTATCAGAAAAGCACACTAGAGTGAATTTCTAAGGTTCAAGGTCTCCTACCTCGTTGTCCGGGCCAAAATTGATGTTAGGGCGTACCACAAAGGCTGCGTTGGTGCACACTCAGCAACCCATGCTCCCTTACACTACGAGAGACTGCTCTAGGGTAGAAACTGCAACAGAGGTCTCCAATTAACGCCCGCGGTTAAGAACGTCTCTTACAACACCCACACCGGTGATTTAGATGCCTACACGCCCAAAAAGAGCTTAGGTCAGTCCAATAGTGTGGGTAAAGCATTGTCATGGAGGTGGTCTATCACGCCCCGGCGATGCCCGAGCCGAACCCGGTCCAGGGGCCGGTCAAGCGCGTGGGGCGACGAAGTGAAAATTGAGAAACGATTCTAGCGGAAGACTTAACCCTAACCACGGGCGAATAACAGCAACACGGAGTGCGCACAATCCTTTGAGCAAGAGTAAATAAAAGGGAAGGAAAAAGTGTTGCTTATCACAAAGAAAACAACAATCTCAAACCCACAAGCTTAGCTAAGTAAAGCCCACACCGGCTCAAAATAAGTCATAAGCATCACAACTGTAAAATATGACATAAATCCAAAACAAGAACCCTACACAAAGGTTCTAACATAAAGCATGAAACAAACGAAAGTAAGTCACACAATGATCTCCATCATCACACCCAAGCTATCTCTGACCTTTCCTCAAAAAGGCAATCCCGTCCGTCTGCATGTCGCACCACGTAGCCCTAAATCAAAACACAAAAAGAGGGTTGAGTTTAACAAACTCAGCAATGGTTTTAATATCACTAACAACATCGAAAATACGATAGCATGACGATATAATCCTTCAAATCAATGATGTACAAGGTGTATCATTTTCTGATCACATATTCACATCACTTAGAAACTGCATCATAATGCATAATTCAACCTGCATGGATGTATCTCTAACATACATATTCCCACATGCATAGTATCAAATCAAACTGCATGGATGTATCTCAAACATACATATTCCCACATGCATTATTTCACAATTCAACCTGCATGGATGTATCTCTAACATACATATTCCACATGCATAACATCATAAGTAACATGCATGGATGTATCTCTAACATACTTATTCCACATTCATCACATCAACATCAACCTGCATGGATGTATCTCTAACATACATATTCCCACATGCATAATGTCATCACAATCAACCTGCATGGATGTATCTCTAACATACATATTCTACATGCATAACATCAAAATCAACATGCATGGATATATCTCTAACATACATATTCCACATGCATAACATCAAAATCAACCTGCATGGATGTATCTCTAACATACATATTCCACATGCATAACATCAAAATTAACCTGCATGGATGTATCTCTAACATACATATTCCACATGCATTATATCAACATCAACCTCCATCAAGGAGAAATCACACATTAATGTCACATAGACGGGAGCATAGACAAGGCCACGAAGGCGTGTCATGGTCCAAAATTCTACACAAGAATTCAAGAAAGATCGGGGTTGTCAATCCCTAATACTGCTAGCCCTGGACGATCCTGGCCAAGGATGTCTCATTCTCACACAGAGAATCTAGAGCAGGGGTGTTCGCCCAGGGACATCTCCTGCGGAGGGAAGAGCCCGAGTTCTCACATAGAGAACCCTAGAACACGTGGTAGCGGGGTGCACACGGCATACCACACTGGATTCTCAGGGTCCAAATGACACACATAATAACATTCTCACAATCCGCAAGACAAGTACACAACTCGTCCCCACATCATTCCATTTAATTAGACTCAACCCGGGGAGTGCACTCGTTCCACACAGGAACTTCAAATCGTTCCACACAGGAACTTCAAATCGTTCCACACAGGAACTTCAAATCAAAATATGTCCTTTCGGACCAATCAACTTGCGATTAATCTACGACCGATAAACCCGGCACACAATTGCATCACATTGCATCCAATCGGTCAAATTCGATTAATCACGATGAAGCCTCAATTGGAAATCCATTTTTTATGATGCGTGCAGCATGGTACATGCGTGGGCAAAGCATACATGAATCCTAATCCATGATAAGTGCTCTCACCAGCCCCTAATGCATCATTCATAACCACAATATTAAGCTTCAACATCATCATTTAACCCCACATGTGTGTGTGTGTATCTAGTAGAAGCATTTCACATAATACATGCCATCATGCTTGAAATTTAAACTCACTACCACACTACACATGTGAATTTCCATCTAAACATGAATTCCAGCGGAAATCATAGGAGAAGAATCGTTGAAATCATAGCTAGATTCAAAACTCAACCACAAAGGCTAAACACATATAACATCACTCATTTCATCATTGAGTCATGACATTCACCAACATTCACACACCAACCACAATCTATCATGACAAATCAGTCCAATAATGATTGTAGTCCTACTGAAAATATGCTTAACCAAAGGGAAACAACCATTCATAATTTCAAGATAACGATTCCAATATCATGCCACAAAGCATAAGTCATTCTACCATCTCTAAGCATATATCTCAACTCCATAAACTCAATAACATGCATTTTCAGTAGCCTAACATAGTTTAAAACACTCCACATTCATATAAAATTGGCAAGCTCAAGTGAAATCATCAAAATAGACATCATATGCACAACATACAATTTCCTGTGTAGCCGATCGATCGCCCTTCAGGCCGTTTGATAGGTTACACGCAAAAATTTGAAATTTATAATTCAGCCGATCGATCGCCAACACGGTAGAACGTCATCTTCTTCCTTCCGCAAATCCAAACCGAAACACCATAGATAACACTTCAAATCCACATCTAATACCCTAATCATCATCAAAAGTCCTCATTGACTTCCAGAATATCAAACCAAACCATAATAATGCAAAACCCTAAGAAATCGGGATTAAATAATTCCATTTTCTAATCTTACCATTAACACACTAAATCAAGCAAACCATTTCGAAATAAGCCAAAAATGGAGAGTTTTACCATGGATAAACAGAGATTTTGAAGACCCATTACCTTAGCACTTGATTAAGCTCGGATTGAAGAGTCACCCTTCTTGAAATCCTTGAAAACACAATGAGTTTGAATTAAACTCTAATAGAAATCGATTTACTCAAGAAATCCCTAATTAAACCTTAGATCTAGGGCTTGTTGGTAGTAAAAATCGAATTTTGAATGCTAGGGTTTGTAGTAAAACACAAATCAGTAGCTTTTGATGGTCAAAAACGAATTGAATCAAGGGGAAAATGGTAGATTTGGAAGAAATTAAGAAGAAAGTCATGGATTAGTGCTTAATTAGAGTAAGCTTACCTTAATCGGCTTCTAATTCGGGCCTAAGTGGGGATTAGGCCAGCCCTCCTTCCTTAGCCTATTCCCAAAAATGGAAATGGCTCAGGTTTGCCCTTTTATAGTAAGGGTTGGGGTAGGCATAGGTAAGTTTTGGGGTGTAAATATGAAAAGTAGGCTAAAAGTGGGTATTTTGTAAATTTAAGCATTGATTAGGCCTAATAAAATTCTAAAAATTTTTGTATGACCTTAAGTATATGTGTAGGTTCATTTGACCCAAAAATAAAATTTTCGACGGTGGGGCCCACAGGGGTCCCGCCAAAACCCTAATTTTTGGGAAAATAGTGAAAATTCTGAAAAATCCCAAAAATTCACATTTGGTCTAAAATCACTTAAAACCACTAATATTGAAGTTAATTTTGGTTAAAACCATCACAAACACTATTTATTTTACGAAATCACCGAATAAGATCAGAAAACACGTAAATCCCACAATAACCAATAATTAAAAAAACTAAAACCGGTTTAAAGATGAGGGTCCTTACATGGTCTCTAGCCGTTGGCAAGGCAGAATGGTCGTTGGGCAAATTTCCCTGTGAATTTTTCTGGTGGATGAACATGCAAAGAGGGCAGAATAAAATTGAAGAGGAAAAAGTATATAAGGAGATAAATCAAGATCTAAGGTGGGAGAGATGGCAACGGGACCAGTGGAAAACGGATCAAAACGGCAAATTTTGCCGGTCCCAGAAGCAGTTTGGCCCAAAAACAGGGTAGGTCTGCGAGAGGCTGTTGATCGGATTCAAAATGCATGGCATCCCAACAGTAGGCCAGCTGAAAAATAGCTTATGGCAGCCAATCCCACCGACTATAGTGGTAGTTTCGCCCAAAACAACAAAATCCAAAAAAATAGCCCGCAACGAAAACTCTGGAGACTGGGCCGACCGGAGTAAAATTGGGGAAAAGGAGTATACCTTCCAGTTAGTGGTGGCTAGGTGACTATTCCGGCGGCTTTTAATAGCTCTGGCAACGTCTTACCCAAAACAGAGCTTCTTCTACAAATTAGTTGGCGGAACGTTGTGCAGGGGAGGCGCGACGGCGGCCAAAGATGGCACGGCTTGTCCTACTGTGACCGGATGGTTAGACTCCAACGAAGGCGAGGGGCAGTGGTAGAGCTCCAGTGAGAAGAAAAATGGGTGGGGGGGGTCTCTCCTTTCTGCCGTTGAAGTTTAC
The DNA here is from genome assembly GCA_035235625.1 of Saururus chinensis. Lineage (NCBI taxonomy): Eukaryota > Viridiplantae > Streptophyta > Magnoliopsida > Piperales > Saururaceae > Saururus > Saururus chinensis. The sequence continues at coordinate 29,710,482 of CP141147.1, forward strand.
TGTGCAAGTGCGTTCTGCGTTTTGTTTTGTTTTGCTTTTTCTCCCACATGCACCTCTACTTCGCACGTCTCAACTGCTTTTACCCGCTTGCGAACTCCCTACGCACAGTGACTTCCCCCACATGACCCCACCATGAACCTATCTTAAGGTTCGAGTTTTAAATTAAGCCCCAAACCTCAACTTATGTGTTTAAACTATTGAAAACGTACTAATCCTATCCACCTACAACTGAGGCTATGAACAACACTAACACATAATTATTGAGAGAAAAAATACAGAAGCTTAAAACAAATAATTAATTTTGCAAGAAGCAAATAAATAACCACATAAAAGTCCCGGTTATTACAGCAATGGCAAAGTTGACTGCCAAAAACATTGCCAAGTTGAAAGAGTTATTGTCTTGAGGGTTTAGGAAATACCAGAAGTACTCATGGCCAAATGGGGTGACATAGATCAATCCAGAAAAATCCGCTATTCACTATGGCACACGAGGGTGGCCTCGATGAGGGTCATGCCAAAGAATTGGAAAGTACGATTAGAAGTTGAGGTGTACTCACTGAAGTTGGCCGACTACAAAGAAGTACTCGGCCAGCCACAAGACGTTGAAATTGTCTGTGGATAGCACCCAATGACGTTGATTTCGAGTCTACTCGATGATTGAAAGGTACAAATTTTGAGGAGAAAATTTCTTTAACGAGGGTAGATTGTAACAACCCTGAATTTCTGGTACTATATCTTCCCTCTAACAGAGTTAATATTAGAGTTATTAGAGAATTTTATTTTTTTGGAGTTAATTATTCAGTGGGTTTTCTTAGGGTTGTGATAGAGGTATGAGAGACAAGTGTCATTGGCTTGGATTGTGAAAATTGGATATCGGGATTGTAAGTTATGACCTCGAGAAGTATGTCACACGGGTGGGTCCAATATAAAAACTGCAGCAAAATGTACCCATTGGGTCTAATTTCATAGGGCTCATCAATACGAGCTCAACATTACTAAGAATGAATGAATTCAACTTTGGTGTATAAAGTTATCACGTTTTAAACTTTGGTTTGAAATTTGAATAAATGAAGAGATATCAAAATAATGGTGGTTGATGCGTGTCAGCCTGTGTCTTGCGCCTGCTCATAACCATGCATTGTGGTTCACTGAGTGACGTGTCGCGCCAGCTAGCTTGATGCGACTATAAAAGACGAGACCTGTGGGGGGGAGTATTTCCATTTTTTTCCCAATTTTTCCTCCTCTTCTGATCCCATACCCATAAATCTTCTTCAGACCTTGTGGAATCAATTTAAGTCTATTTTAGTTTGTTCAAGTAGTGTTTTTGAATAAATCGAGTGCTCTCTATGAGGTGGGGTGGGGTTATTTTTACAATTTAAGCACCGCATGATATGGTTAAGCTCAAGGAGAAACTTCTACGATGGTTAAGGCTGAGGGTTAATATAGACTTAAAATCTTGGATCGAGAAAGTCATTGTTGGGCTGTTTAAATGCTCTTAACAATTCACTTTTTGCCCATATTCTGATCCGTCTTCAACCTTCCGAAATTTAAACCAAAAACATTCCAAAATTTAAGATAAATTCTAAATTCATCATAGAACATCATAATATCAAAATCTAACCCTAGAACTTGACAGATCTAATCATTTTTATGCTTAATCACAAGGAAATAACCATAAATAATATATTTTTAACAAATCACTATTAAAGTACAAAATGAAGCAAGAACCCACATAGATCTAAAATCATGCATTTTAATAGATAAAACCACACAAGAGAAAACTCTCTTACCTATATGAAGCCCTTAGATCTACAAAGAAGCTTCAATCCTCAAGAAATCCTACCCCAAAACTAAAGTTTTTGTTAAAACTTACATAAAATCAACTAATATGCTCAAATCAACTTCAAAATAGGTAGATATAGAATATCCTTTGGTTAAAAATGAAAATCACCCATTTTGGGTTTTAAATTGAAATTAAAAATAAGATTTTTAATAAAAGAAATCAAGAATCAAATTGAGAGAAATGAAGATAAGAAGGATTATGACAAAAATCGAAAGATTATGGGCAATTAGGGCAAGAAAACACACCTTAATCCCTTTTTCCTATTTTGGAAATGGGGGTAGAGTACCTCATTTTCCCTTGGACAGTCCTTCCCCAAATGGGTAAGTGGATAGGGTTTTTCCTTAAATTGTAAGGTTTTAAGCTAGGTTTACAAATTGTTGGGCTGTAGATAGGGTAAAAACTCCCTAAGTGGCTAATTAGGATTATTTTAGGGTTAAAAACGAATTTAATCATTCCAAAACTTACTGAAATAAAATAATTGGAGTTTGGATGGTTAAGTGGGTCACATGTCATCCAATGTAGATGTGGGGCCTATAGAGGGATCCACACTCTTAATTAAGCAAAAATTACAATAAAATTCCTTAAAATCTATAAAAATTAGATAAATAAAGTTTGATACTAAAACATATAAAAATGCAATTAAACCTTATTTAAGTCATAATTTATAACTCTTAACCTCAAAATCAAGTCAAACTGGCAAACAAGTAAAACCACACAAATTCACATAATTAAAAATGAAATTAAATCGGGTTAAAGCTAGAGATCTAACAAGTTAGGCCCAACCCTCATCTCCAAAGGCTGGCCGCGGTATGGCCCATGGGCCCTCCCAATCTGGTCATCCCAAAAAGAATTTTTTAAAAAAAAATTTGCCCGTAAGGCCTTATGGGCTTGCCAATATGGCTCAATAGGTAAGACCGATCGATTGGTCTATAGGCCTTGACTGGGCCAGACCTATTTAGGCCTTAGCCCCAAATCTTGGGTTTGACTCGACCCCCTCATTTTAAGGGAGCGAGATGAGCCCAATCCTTGTAGGTGAGGTCCAGGCCTGTGACGACCCGACCCGAGCCGGGCCCACAAAATCGCTAATAGGAAATTTTTTTCTTTTTCCTTGAGCCAGGAATCATCGTCTGAGTGCGAGAGGTACAACGTTCGTCTACGCACTACGGAGCTTTAAGGCTTCCTCGTACGTAGACTTAGGTTGTAACGAACATATACACACGACGAAGCTTCATAGTTCGTCGCGTGTAAAATAAAACATATTATTATAATGATTTGGATCGGGCCAACGTTGCCTTGCCGTTGGTTGCCTACGTACGTATTGGATATTATCCCAATACGATCGGATCCGAACGTAGTTCTGCCTAATGGCTACTACATACTACAAACATCACAAAATCATACGTATAAAATACATATCTCCGAATATTTAATCGGAGTATACAAACACTCATCATATATCGGAGTCAAGCGGAAGTTAATAAATTAACGGAATCGTACATCTCGCTCTACCATAGAGCGGGATCGGAATCTCATACACGTATCTCGCTCTATCACTGAGCCGAGACTGAGAACACAATTTACATGTCTCGCTCTACCCTAGAGCGAGACCACACACGTCATATAAGTATATATCATGGCATCTAGGTATATAGCATGGCATATAGGTACATAGCACGGCATATAGGTACATAGCATAATATATAGGCACATAGCATGACATATAGGCACATAGCATGGTATATAGGTACATAGCATGGCATATAGGCACATAGCATGGCATATAGGCACATAGCATAGTATATAGGCACATAGCATGGCATATAGGTACATAGCACGGCATATAGGTACATAGCATAATATATAGGCACATAGCATGGCATATAGGCACATAGCATGGTATATAGGTACATAGCATGGCATATAGGCACATAGCATGGCATATAGGCACATAGCATAGTATATAGGCACATAGCATGGCATAGCATAGCATATAGGTACATAGCATGACATATAGGCACATAGTATGGCATATAGGTATAGTAGCGGGATACAAAGTTGCTTACTGCCCTTATGTCTCGTATAGTAGAGGTACACGGAGTTGCTCACACAAGCATCCTTCCCTTCAGATCCGAAGATATTAGACGGAGCTTCCTCTAGCCTCCATACGTTCCTTGTCTTGTACCGAAAGACTACGTATAAATGTTCTCCTTGCCGGAGACTCTTCTCGTTTCCTGTGCCCGTGTGTGGCGGACAGAACCTCCCCTAGTCTGGATTACTTTTCTTGATGTAGCTTGGCAACTTCGGACAGAATCCCGTCTTGCTCCGGGCCCATATTTCTTGTTCGTTGCTCGAGGATGACGGGTGGAGCCTCTCTTTGTCTCGGGGCATTTCCTCCTTATACGGTTGCCGAATCAAAGAACGGACCTCTCTATCGCGTAGAACATACTTGATTTAGTCAAGAACGCCTCTTGGACTGACTAAATCGGAGTTGGGATGACCAGAAACAGAGAAAATGAAGTTCATCGGTACATGAAGATAACGGACATGACCTCCTCTTGTCTTGGGACGTTTCTTCATCATACGGTCTTCAACTCAAAGAACGGACAGCTCCATTGTGTAGAGCATACTCAATTTAGTAGGAAACGGGTCTTGAACGGCCTTAATCGGCCTCAGAACGGTCAAGAACGGAGGAAATGAAAATCTGGGTGAAGAATGGAGAGAAATGGGGGTTTAAATAGCCCCCGAGCCGCGCCGAAACCGCGGCTGCGCCGCTGGTTTCGGGCGGCGGCGCCCGCAGTACGCGCGCGGCGCCCGCGGTAACGCGCGCGGCTCGCGCCCGCGCTGCTACGCGGGTCGCGCCCGCGCCGCGGAAACGCCGCGCCCGCGTTACCGCGGCGCGCGCGGCTCGCGGCCGCGCGCCGGCTCGCGCCGAAAACGCGCTGCGGCGCGCGCCAGTCGCGCGCCGCGCGCCATTTCTTTTTTATTTTTTTTATTTTTAAATCCAAAACTTCAAACGCGCGTATCTTCCTACCCCGGATTCGGATTCGCGCGTTCTAGGTACCGTTGGACTCGTATCGATGAGCCCTTCAATACCAACCTACTTAAAGCAGCAAAACACACTATTTCCAAGTGGGTCCCACCTATATTGCACGTTTCTCAAATATCGTAATTTCCGGTCCCGACCTCTGTTTCGCGCGTTCTTCGAATCATTACGCTCATTATGCCAAGCTCTACCTGGCTACGGGTATTTCATCTAATGAAAACCCTTAACATTAATCTCAAATTACCGAATTACCCTTAACCCTCCCGGGTTAAGCGTAACCGAAAAACGGGTCGTTACATTCTTCCCCCCTTAATAGAATTGCGTCCTCGCAATTCACCAAAATTACTCTTCTAAACACAACAAAATTCAGTCATTATTAATTAAGCACAAATCACAGATAAAATTCCGATAATCTAATATCGGAGGAAATCTTCACAAAGAAAATTTAATAGTTCATAAACGTATGAAATACTTTATACAAAATTTGATAATTTAGATCAGATAAAATCGTCACAACAAAGTCCGATAACTTATGACCGGATAAAACACTTTAAAACACAATCTGATGCTTATGTCAGGATCAGATAGATTGAAATTCAAACTTAAAATACAAACGACAATTCCGGATTAATCAAATCCCGTCAAACACAATTCAAAACACTTCCGGATTCCTTTTCACAATTCGACAATTTGGTCGAAAAATCGTTTCACAAAATAAATCTGATATGTCGTTCAAAATCAGACATATCATTCTTTCAATAATTCGATCGTTCACAAAATCTGATAAATTGTTCATAAACGAAATCCGATATTAAATTCAAAATCGGATAAATCATTATTCAGAAATCTGAAAACACAATCACAGAATGTCGCGATACCAGACGACTTACACCCGCGCCCATGGGGCGACGCGAGACAGAAAGGAAGGGATTTACCCATGACATCCCAATCCTGTGCGCGCAGATGCCAAATTTGGCGGTATCCAAAATCATAATAATTCTTAGCTCCGAGGAACCGAGAACTATCCAGACGGCACGATTGCCCAAAACTCGGAGAAATTTTTGAAAAGAGGAGATGATTTTAAAGTCAGAGCTTTGTTTTCATAAAAGTAGTAGAAAATTTTTAGCAAAACTTTGGTGAGTCAAAATCTTGGTATAAATTTTTACTTAGTAGGTTGAACTAAGTTCTAAGTATATGTTTTATGCACATAAGAAAATATTGTGTCAACTTTCTTTTGAAATCATTCGAAAAATCTGAAAACACGATCACAGAATGTCGCGATACCAAACGACTTACACCCGCGCCCATGGGGCGACGCGAGACAGAAAGGAAGGGATTTACCCATGACATCCCAATCCTATGCGCGCCAGATGCCAAATTTGGCGGTATCCAGAATTGATAGCTTTTGGGCTTTATACCAAATAACTATCCAGACGGTCCGAAGACCCAAATCATCGAAAACTTCATTGTCAAATCAAATCCCGAATAAACTTTTTTTATTAAATCAGATTTGTAATCGAAATTCATTTCAATATACTAGCGGAATCAACCTTGGAGCAGTCCACTAACACCTCATGTCATATACCACGAGTGTTTGATGGTTTCTTCTTAGCAATTCCGCAGGCAATTGAGATAAATTTACTAAATTTCAAATCTAATTTCAAATACCAAAGGATTTAAAATTAAAATTCCATATCAAATCCACCAGTAGATTCAACCTTAGATTAATCCACTAACGCCTGATATTTCATATCACAGGTGTTTAGTGATTTCTCTTCGGGATTTCTACTGTTTTTCAAAACAGATTTTAAACAAACTTTCAAAATACTCATATTTCGGAAATGAGATTCGTATAAATATATCGGTAGAATTTACTGCAGAGTTGTCCACTAACACTCCACCTTCTATACCGTGGGTGTTTGCTGGTTACTCTGAGATGGTTCTACCGCCTTTGAAAATAATCAAAAATATTTTCTAAAACAGACAATTTGAAATCAAATTTCAATACCCGAGTAGAATTAACCGTAGGGTTTTCCACTAGCGCTACATGTCCCATACCATGAGCGGTTAGTGGTTACCTTGTGGAAATTCTACCATCTTTGAAAATATATTTCAAATCATATTTTGTTTAAATACCCGAGTAGAATTAACCATTGAGTCTTCCACTAGCCCTACATGTCTCATACCATGAGCGGTTAGCAGTTACCTCTTGGTAATTCTATCGTCTTTGAAAACATATTTCAAATCATATTTTGTTTAAATACCTAGGTAGAATTAACCGTTGAGTCTTCCACTAGCGCTACATGTCTCATATCATGAGCGGTTAGCAGTTACTTCTTGGTAATTCTATCGTCTTTGAAAACATATTTCAAATCATATTTTGTTTAAATACCCGAGTAGAATTAACCGTAGGGTTTTCCACTAGCGCTACATGTCTCATACCATGAGCGGTTAGCGGTTACGCTATGGTAATTCTACCGCGGTTTAAACTACATTAAAATCAAAGTCATTGAAAATATTTAAAAAGAATTATGTAACGAATTCAAAACAAAATTTTCGATCGAGTCAAATTCAAAATCACAATTCATAAAAATAAAAGTTTCCGATTAAATCTAAAGCCATACGAGAAAACAAAATTTCAATTCATTCTCGGTAAAAAAATTGAAATTTGAAGAAATTTGAATCCGTCTTAAATTCGATGCAACACATGCAGAATGAAATTCTAAATTAAATCCAAATCAACTTATTTAGAAAGAATTTTTATATAACTCACGATTAAAAATCAAATTTCATAAAATCGGACTTCATATAAATCACATATAAAATGAAAAGTTTAAAAGCAAAAGTCATATGAAATCCAATTTCTAAATTGATTGAAATAAAATAAAAATAAAAAAATTAAACAAGATGCAACAAATCCAGACTTAAGCTATAAATAAATTTCAGTTGAAAAATCAAAATAATCATATTGATGTTTACATCAAATTTTTATGCAACACATGGCAATAAAAATCTCAAATAATTATACGATGAAATTTCATAATAAATTAGATGCACCATAAAGCAAAAATTCTAATTCTAATTTAAAATTGATATTTATAAAGTATAAGCTTGTCATCAATCAGATACACATACATAGCATCAAATTTTAAAATTACTTAGAATTTGTCAAAATTAAAGTTCGAACTAATTTAGAATCAAATCCGATACAACTTGTTCATAACAACATATTCAAAACATTCTTTATTTAAGATCGAAATTCATAAAATAGAATTCCGTCTTAAACTAAAATTATCGATGTAAAACAAAAAATTCAAAATTAAAGTTTGTATTAAAGTCGATAACACATGGGCATAACCACAAGAAGGAAATCGGATTTTATTTGAAATCCACGACAACACGTCGAGAAGAGAAATTTTAAAAAAAATCACAATTCATTTCAAAAATAATCAAAGCGCATTCAAAATAGAAATTCTACTTATTTCAAAATTCAAATCAAAATACTTATAAAATTAATAAAATATTACGCTCTCGCAGACAGATCAATGCTCCGATACCAATTGTGACGACCCGACCCGAGCCGGGCCCACAAAATCGCTAATAGGAAATTTTTTTCTTTTTCCTTGAGCCAGGAATCATCGTCTGAGTGCGAGAGGTACAACGTTCGTCTACGCACTACGGAGCTTTAAGGCTTCCTCGTACGTAGACTTAGGTTGTAACGAACATATACACACGACGAAGCTTCATAGTTCGTCGCGTGTAAAATAAAACATATTATTATAATGATTTGGATCGGGCCAACGTTGCCTTGCCATTGGTTGCCTACGTACGTATTGGATATTATCCCAATACGATCGGATCCGAACGTAGTTCTGCCTAATGGCTACTACATACTACAAACATCACAAAATCATACGTATAAAATACATATCTCCGAATATTTAATCGGAGTATACAAACACTCATCATATATCGGAGTCAAGCGGAAGTTAATAAATTAACGGAATCGTACATCTCGCTCTACCATAGAGCGGGATCGGAATCTCATACACGTATCTCGCTCTATCACTGAGCCGAGACCGAGAACACAATTTACATGTCTCGCTCTACCCTAGAGCGAGACCACACACGTCATATAAGTATATATCATGGCATCTAGGTATATAGCATGGCATATAGGTACATAGCACGGCATATAGGTACATAGCATAATATATAGGCACATAGCATGACATATAGGCACATAGCATGGTATATAGGTACATAGCATGGCATATAGGCACATAGCATGGCATATAGGCACATAGCATAGTATATAGGCACATAGCATGGCATATAGGTACATAGCACGGCATATAGGTACATAGCATAATATATAGGCACATAGCATGGCATATAGGCACATAGCATGGTATATAGGTACATAGCATGGCATATAGGCACATAGCATGGCATATAGGCACATAGCATAGTATATAGGCACATAGCATGGCATAGCATAGCATATAGGTACATAGCATGACATATAGGCACATAGTATGGCATATAGGTATAGTAGCGGGATACAAAGTTGCTTACTGCCCTTATGTCTCGTATAGTAGAGGTACACGGAGTTGCTCACACAAGCATCCTTCCCTTCATATCCGAAGATATTAGACGGAGCTTCCTCTAGCCTCCATACGTTCCTTGTCTTGTACCGAAAGACTACGTATAAATGTTCTCCTTGCCGGAGACTCTTCTCGTTTCTGTGCCCGTGTGTGGCGGACGTAACCTCCCCTAGTCCGGATTACTTTTCTTGATGTAGCTTGGCAACTTCGGACGTAATCCCGTCTTGCTCCGGGCCCATATTTCTTGTTCGTTGCTCGAGGATGACGGGTGGAGCCTCTCTTTGTCTCGGGGCATTTCCTCCTTATACGGTTGCCGAATCAAAGAACGGACCTCTCTATCGCGTAGAACATACTTGATTTAGTCAAGAACGCCTCTTGGACTGACTAAATCGGAGTTGGGATGACCAGAAACAGAGAAAATGAAGTTCATCGGTACATGAAGATAACGGACATGACCTCCTCTTGTCTTGGGACGTTTCTTCATCATACGGTCTTCAACTCAAAGAACGGACAGCTCCATTGTGTAGAGCATACTCGATTTAGTAGGAAACGGGTCTTGAACGGCCTTAATCGGCCTCAGAACGGTCAAGAACGGAGGAAATGAAAATCTGGGTGAAGAATGGAGAGAAATGGGGGTTTAAATAGCCCCCGAGCCGCGCCGAAACCGCGGCTGCGCCGCTGGTTCCGGGCGGCGGCGCCCGCAGTACGCGCGCGGCGCCCGCGGTAACGCGCGGCTCGCGCCCGCGCGTTACGCGGGTCGCGCCCGCGCGCCGCGGAAACGCCGCGCCCGCATTACCGCGGGCGCGCGCGGTTTCGCGGCCGCGCGCCGGCTCGCGCCGAAAACGCGCTGCGGCGCGCGCCAGTCGCGCGCCGCGCGCCATTTCTTTTTTATTTTTTTTATTTTTAAATCCAAAACTTCAAACGCGCGTATCTTCCTACCCCGGATTCGGATTCGCGCGTTCTAGGTACCGTTGGACTCGTATCGATGAGCCCTTCAATACCAACCTACTTAAAGCAGCAAAACACACTATTTCCAAGTGGGTCCCACCTATATTGCACGTTTCTCAAATATCGTAATTTCCGGTCCCGACCTCTGTTTCGCGCGTTCTTCGAATCATTACGCTCATTATGCCAAGCTCTACCTGGCTACGGGTATTTCATCTAATGAAAACCCTTAACATTAATCTCAAATTACCGAATTACCCTTAACCCTCCCGGGTTAAGCGTAACCGAAAAACGGGTCGTTACAAGGCCTGACCCTTTGCCACCTCTTGATAACACATACTTGATAGCCAACAACTGATAACCAAATTAAATAGGAAAAATAAAGAGAGTTTAACTAGGTGGATAATTGACTGTTGATGTCAATTGTTGGTTATCAACTGCGTATTCTTCTCAAGTAGACTCCTTCTTAACGCCAATGACCTTCTTTTTCTATGACACAGATGAAGGAGGTTGCCGAAGAACACATAGTTGATAATTGGCAACATTTACAATCAATCATTCACATGGTCAAACTCACTTTAGTTTCCCAATTTTGGTTATCGATTGTCGACTTTCAAGAGTGTTATCATGAGCTATTAGCCTTGGAAGTCTATGGTGTTAGAACAAATTAAGAATTAAGTAAAAATGAAACTCATTGTTAATTTTAAGTAGTTAAACATAGTTATGAGTTAGTTTTTGGAGATAAAAGGTTGTAAAGAAAATAAAATGAAAATTTTAAATGGTTAGCATTTGATTTATGGCCAATCCGATTGGATTCTGAGAAGAAGGACAAGCAACAATAGGAGGAGGTGGAGTAGGCATAAAGGAGGATGCAGAGAAGATAGAAGAGGTGGTGGAGTAGGAGGAGGTGGAGGAGTAAGAGGAGGGGAGGCGGAGTGGGGGAGATAGGAGTGGTAGAAGAGGAGGACAAGAAGGAGGAGGAAGTGGTGGTGAAGGAGGAGGAGGGGTTGGTAGTGGCAGCTGGGCGGCGTAGCTTGGCATGGCTAGTTTTGGGTTCTGCGGGTTAGTGAAGATGAAGTGGAAGGGGGCTGTGGTATTTGACTAACTTCCAGCCACTTGTGTGTAAGGACATTATAGTATTTACATGAAATTGTAGACATTTTTAGGAATTTATGCAAATTTGATGGCTATTTTTAAAATTTTTCTCTAAAAACATCTACCTTGTTGATTTGCATGCAACCTTATTTCACAATATAACGAGCATTCACATCTAGAACATCTATGTTGCCTACCTCTAAAAATGATTTTACATTAATACGTAAAATATTTACTTTTAATCTCCAAACCTCTACAAGAGTAGTTTAGTGAATGAACTATATTCATGGCATTTAAATGTCTTAAGGTTGACATTGCAAAGATTGATAAAGTGAATAAATATTTTCCATCATTCTTTCATGAGATGCAAAATGAAGTCAATGCCTCATAAAAGAATATGCTTCTCTTTATTTGGAAGATATAATTCATTTATAAGTGATTTAAGTAGAACTTGGCATGTTAAATTGCACCTTTATTAAGCTAGAAGTTGACTTCAAGTGAGAACTCCAACAAGTATCTCTAATCCATTGTAATGTGACACTTTGATTATTGTAACCTTATCCAATTTTGAGCTCATTAATGTATGTGCATTTTCAACATCAAGCAACATTTATTTCATCATTATACTTGTGTGAAACACAAACAATATTAACAATATAAATCAATTTAGGAAAAAAATATTGAATAGGGATAACATCCTTTGACATGCCACAAAATACCCACTCTAAGCAATGGGCAAAATTATGGACATATTAAGCATATGGACAATCATTCAAAACTAAAGCTAGCTTTCAATTATTTTCATATTTCACGTCTTCTAGGGTCAATTGTAGCAGTATTAGAGATATAAATAAGCTAGCCTAGGAAAATTCTCTCGCATAAAGCCATCTTTGTTGACAAGTCTCATATTACAATACATGCATGTTTAGGTTTCAAATGGGCTTTGGTAGTTCACTTTGTATGCTTCTAGATTGATAACTAAATATCTAATCATAAAAGTAGTAATTATTGTCCTAGTACATAGACTATGAATTATTATGTAGTTATCTTACATCTTACATACGGTCTATCCGGCTTGTATATAGTGTCGGCTAGCCCACCACCTAAATGTTCATCCAAGCTTACCCTTTGTAGATTTGGTTGCAACATAAGGTCTTTGTATTATTGTCATTGTTGGTTAACTATTCTTATTTGCAATTAATGAAATAGCATAAATTCTCAATTTGGTTCAATGAGATGACTGACTTTCTATTATGTAGCACCCAATGTCACACCCTAAGATTTTGAAATTCATTTTCTTAAAACCCACTACATATTTATAAACAATCATTTCCATAAATAAAACTCACATGCTTATGGGTGAATTCCTTGTTTTCAGAAAATACGAATTACAATCAAGGTAGATAATATATGTCTATCAAACTATGTCATAAGAAAACAAGTTTTACCTGAGTACATTTCTAGGAAATATAATATACATACCAATGATAATAGATTGGCACTCATGTGCCTACAATCATCCAAAGAATCTAAAATCCTTCTAGCAACTTAATATATATGGAAACCTGCATCACAAGGATGTTGAGTATATGAATATATTGATTGATATGGCTAAACAAGAACCATATGCAATATCAATATAACAAACAATTCAAACATCATAAACAAAACCCATAATCAAGCCACAACAATAATGTATGGGATCACTATCACATCGTAGTAATACTAAGAAGTTCAAACACCTCTTTGAGAAGTATACTACATACATGGTCACTATGACTCAGTGGCCACATCTAGGAGTACAACCACGTCTTACGAGAACATTCACCACGCACCACACTGCTCAAATTTAGACTTCTACTAAAACTCTTTCCCCATCTCCATCCATGGCATGAAGGAAAGTCCTACAAGGGCTCATGGACCCAAATGCTCAAGATTCTCGACTTTCATGATCATCAATACCTCCTATGTTGCACCATGTTGGATCACTCATCTTTTTATATTATGATCTTTTTAAACTTATACTCCAAGGTTAGGAAAGTATCTCTACAAATAGAACCCCCTCTTTTAGAGAGCCAGTAAACCATGAGTCAACCCTCCATCTTGGATCTCCCACACATGGCTAAAACAATCCACTTTTAGAGTTAACCCAACACTAGAACCATATGTCATTGTCAACGGTAATGGTCTGGGGATATCTATGCATCACAAGGATTTACACATAGGGTTTACTTACCCCAATATTATATATGTAATTCTTATTATGTATTTACACATCCATCATATAGGAAAATTTTGTTATTATATATTTTATTAATAATATATATTATAGTAGAAATTACACTTATAAATCATGAACCGATGCACCATTGATGTGTCAGTTGAGGTATCAATGACCATCGACGTCCCCATTGACGTGTCAAACCCTTACTAATAGTAGATAGGCTACGAGAGTTCGTCTTTTAAACGTTACCACCAATGCTATCACACTGCTGATATCCAGTAAAACACTAGCATGATATAAGTATTGGTGTCAGTATTGTTCATCTTCCTCCAACTATTGATGCCATTAATGACATGTCTTGCATTGATGACCGAGAAGATAACAAATATATTGAACTGGCTCTCTAAATGTTCCCTTCCAAAAAATAATAGTTTCAATATCTAGCCCATAATTCTTACATTTCAAAACATGAATAAAGCAATATGATTCGCATGCATCAAAATCATCATTGTTACTCTAAACATGGTATAAATCTAAAAAATACCACAACATGCATCAAATCACACCACATGCATGAAATCAAATGAGGAATATGCATATCAGCCATCATAAGCTTACAAGGTTAGCATTCTGGCATTTTCCTCCCAATCGCAAACCCACGGTCTCTATAGTTCCATCCCTTTCTCTAATTTCTTTGGTCTTTGACATACCCTAAGTCTCTCCCTTTGACTTGAAGTCAGTTTCAAAAGAAATTAAGGACCTAGGGTGTCAAAGGGTATTTAAAGCGGAGTAAGGTAATCGAACCTAGTGCATAACCATGTGCAACTCCTTTATCAGAATTGTTTCAAACCCATTAGCACAACTGCTACTATTTATCAACATGTTGGTGGTACCATCGGTGAATTCTGAAGAACTACTAATGTCAATATTAACATGTTGTTTGCTAACAGTAGATTCTAGGCATCATCAACACTCACACCAACTTGTCGATGCCCGCCAATAAAAACACAGTGACTTTGGCAACATGTTGGTGTAGGTGTCAATGACACCAAAGGTCAATAATCTAAACAAATAAACCTACCTTTCTTAACACATAAAATAAATATTAAATTCAAGGTGTTACACCCAATGTTTGGAGTTGAATAATCTAAAGCAAGGTATTAATTAACATAATATGTGGATACACTTAGATTAAGGGGTTATTTTGGTGTAGAATTTGGTTAAGATTCTATTAATTCCAGCCTAATTCCATTAGGAATAACCAGAGTCCTAGTTGGGTATTGCTGAAGGTGGGCGGAATTAAAAATTCTACCCAAAAGTTCATTCCAGGCTGTTTCAAGCCTGAATTGGCTGGAATCACTGAATCACCTCGCGGGGTAATTCCATCGATTCCAGCTCCCAACCACCTGCTTTGGAATAAAATATTATGTTCTTTTTCAATTGTTACTCTTCATATCAATTTGAACCTTGAGAAGTGGGCCATATAGGTAGAGTCTACTTTAAAAGTTTAAAATTACCTACCCATATGGGATATTGTTTGATAGAGCTCGTCAATATGAGTGTAACAATACAAAAAATGTGCATTAGCATGCAAGATCGTAATAGTTAATGAATAGTAGTGGAAGAACGATAGAGGAGTTGGTTGACTACTGATTTGTTGTCATACTGTTCGAAGACAAATTTTGAAAACATGATTTATTCAAAATATGTTCAGTGGAAATCTAATTTAAAATCCTAGTAAATATGAGTTACAAAGTCCAAATGAAAATATGTTTAAACTAATTGAAAATAAGTTCTTTGAAACCAAAAGGCCATGAACTAAAATTGTTTCTATAAGTAAAAAATAGTTTCAAAAAAATAAGCTAAAGTCAATGCAATTAATATTATAATATTTAATAAAAAAATATATTTGAGTGATGTAAACTTTCACATGTCTAAATCATCACCTCTACACCATTGATGAATATGATCAATAAAAATGAGTCTCACTCATCAATCACCTTTAAACCATTGATGAGTATGGCCAATAAAAGTGAGCCTCACTCATCAATGGTATAAAAATAATGTAGAGTTTGACTTGTAAAAAGTTCACGTAATAATAATAGCATTAATGGTAAAAAAGTAGCAAACAAGAATAATTATACACACTTCATCCTATTAATAAAGCTCCATTTCTAAATTTATTTTTATCAACCATTCTCTCTTACGCTTCTAACCATACTAATGACTGTATAATCATCCTCCCGCATCCCTCTTCCTAACCCCATCTTAAACTCCCTTGCAGCTTGCACATCAGCCACTTCCACTTCCACTCAGAAGTTTCTCTATGGAGAGAAAAGGCAGCTTTGCTCTGTTCTCATTGTCTCACTCTCTGATTCGCCGCCACCTCCTCCCCCAAGCCCTCCATCTCCCTGGCCGCGCCTTGCCGGAAAGACTCTCCTCATGCTCTCCCTCTCCGATTCTCCCAATTCGGATAAGACCGATCTCCCCAAGTTCAAGAGCAAGGCTGCCGTCATGGCCGATTATGCCAACAACCATCAGAGGCGGCCAGCTGCGGCCGTCTCCCACAAGGCCCAGGCTCGGCGCGCCACCAAGTAGTGGTGAATCCCACCCCACATGCCCAGGGACCCCGCTGGCACCGGCAGGGGCTCCTCCAGGACTCGTGCTTTAATATGCTAGTTCCGCTTTACCTCCAATCATCCACATTCCACCAATTCCACTTCCATCATCGCCTCAACCAATCCCCGAGCTCCAATTCTAGCAATAAACCCTAAACCGGAAAAAAAAACAACAGGAAAAGAAAATTTCCAAGTGCTCCAAATTCCCTTCACCGCTGCAAATTCGACCTCAGATGCATCCCCAAACTTCGAAACCGGAGCTTGCAAAGCAATGCAGGACCAAATCCCAAGCCTCAAGATAGGCCGAAGAAAGATCTGCCAAATGTCGGCCATTTCCTGCATTTCAGAGCTAGTTTAGCCCGCTTCAATGAGGAGGAGACGACGGAATGGGTCCGGCACTGGACCGACCAATTAGCCTCCGAGATCATCTACCACCGTTGCATGCTCTGGCACCCCTGAACGGAAGCAGCAGCCTCAGAGTCAGAGTTTCCCCCACTAAGCCTAAAGAGGCATCATCGCAAAGTTCAAAGACTTGAAACCGAGAGCGGATAAGGGTGAAGGAAGAGAGCCGAGTGACGTCTCCAGAAAGCAGAAGTGGCTGGCATAGAGAAGCCCGCAAGGAACTTCTGGCCATTTCTACTCTATGCTTTCATCATCTAAACCATTGTTTCGACCCTTGGAGTGGAGTAAAATTGAGAAGCAGACCCATCTAATGGTTTAAATTGAGTCAAATGGAACAATTAATATAGAAAACTAATTTTTTTTAATTTAGAATTATTAATATTGGATAGAGAGAGTACATTATGATAATAATAAATAATTAACAAGTTGATGCTTAGGAAACATGATCATATTTTCGAATTTAATATGGTTTTAAATCATGCAATCAATATTGAATAGTTGAAATGTAGTTCTTCAGAATTATTTGAATTATGAGATCCCGGAAGGTGGCGAGTAGTTGTGGCATATGTGTAAGACCAAAACAAATTAAACGTAGAAACAATTGTAGAAGGATCTAATAAAGTCATATGCAATAAGTTATGAGACTTGACAAACTTCTGCAACGAGTTAAATGAGTTGAGAAACACTTTCACGTGATAATTAAAATTAAGTTGGTTTCTGACGCGCCGATTATGGATGATATTTTGGTGCCAATTGTTGAGAAATGTGGTCCATGCATCCACTTTCAGTTGTAATTCTCAGTCAGAAGACTATGCAATCGCATTTTATTTTAGTTTTGTATTGTATTGTATAATATATGCATGGGGATGACTTTGTGCCAAAGACAAGCTGCTCACTAGAGTGCAACTCATGCTCACTGTTTCACCTAAATTATCCCTAACTGAACACCGTCAAGCAGACCCTCCTCGGGACCAGGCAATTCATTTGACTTGAAAAAAGATTACTTCTACTTCTCGTAGTGTAAAAAAAAATGACGTTTTTATGGCAGTACATATCAATCTTTGAGATTTCTCGGCACAGGCAAAGGATTTGGTTGTTTTCCACCGCTTTCCCTACAGCTAATCCCCATACGGTTGCCATATATCTTGGTCTCTATGACTACTCGCGCGAGTAGTAAATGGTATAATAATACTCGAGAGCCATGTTGCTCCATTTCAACGCCAACCCTCGTCATATTGCTCTCAGCTACTGGTTATTCTGGCTTCATTTAAATTGTTTCTCAATAGCTTAAGTTATTTGGAAATGGAACGCTCCATTAAGCTTTGCACATGAACATTAAGAGAGGACAAACGTGACCCAAAACATAAATGGTGTAAACTATGTGATGTAGGACTTGGATCGATGGGACTAACAATATCGTTCAATGAATCCAGTTATAGATGTACACAATCTTCCTTGTTATTTACAATAGAGGGAAAAATAATAGAAAAATAAGTTTTCTCTTTCTTTTTCTCCAATATCTCAGAAAATCTCAAAATAATAGTTTCCATGAAATAAAAAACTTTTTATATAAGTCTTAATAGCATAATTGTAAATACAAGAAGTTCAACTATGACTAACTAAGCACTAGTCAATCTAGAATAAAAATCACAATCCATAATGGAGTTGAACCTTATCCCACAAACAGGTTAATCGATCACCCAAAGGTCAATCGATCACGCTTGGTCTTGGCCTACACAATTCAATGGATTGATTGATCACCCATGACCTGATCAATTACAAAGGGCCTTGAAATAAATTAACACAAAATAGTAGCAGACGTATGACCAATTGCTCTACATATAGAGTTGTGCATTTTCCTCTTTTAGTTGATTTACATCACTATGTGCTTCACAGGATTTTAACGAACACAAGACCTTATCTATGCTATCATATGTTAAATAATCATTGTTTCTAATAGCTTAAGCTGTTAGGAAACATGTTACTATTATACTCTCTCCTTCCCATATCAATAGTTGTATTTGAAAAAATTCTAATTTTTATTGAATTGTGATTCCAATAGCTAAGAGAGTAAAAAGTAGCTTACAAAACTCTTTATTTAACTACCCATCCACTTGAATTGAGGCAAGTGGAGCTATTAACATGGGATAATAATACTCTGAGAGCCATGTTGCTCTATTGCAACACCAACCCTCATTGTATTGCTCCCTAAAGCTACCTGTTATTTCGGCTTCATTTGAATTGTTTCTCAATATTTTAATTTATTTGGAAATGGAAGGCTCCATTAAGCTTTGCACATGGACATAATTAAGGGAGGACAAGCGTGCCCCAAAACATAGATGGCATAAACTATGTGATGCAAGGTTGGGATCAATGGGACATACATCGCTCAATGAATAAGCTACAGGTGTACACAATCTTCCTCACTCATGACTCACAATAGATAAAAAAGTAATGGGGAAAGAAATATTCTTCTTATTCTTCTTCAATATCTTAGAAAATCTCAAAATAATGGTTTACATGAAAGAATGAATTTTTTATATAAGTCCTAATGACATAATTGTAAATAAAAAAAGTTTAACTATAACTACCTAAGCACTAGCTAATTCGGAATAAAAATCCCAATCCATAACGCAATTGAATCTTATCCCAGAAACAGTCAATCAATCATAGTTGGTCTTGGCCTACAAGATTCAATGGATTGATCGATCGTCTATGGCCCGATCGTCTGTGGCCCAATCAATTACAAAGGGCCTTGACTTAAACTAACGCAAAATAACAGTAGGCATCTGATCGATTGCTCAACATAAAGTTGGACATTTTTCTCTTTTGGTCTCATTTCCATATAGCTCAAAGGCAGTTGATTTACATCACTATGTGCTTCACAGGATTTTAACAAACACAAGACTTTAGCTCTGCTATCATATGTTAAATAACCATTATTTTCTTGTAGCTTAAGTTGTTAGGAAACATGTTACTATCATACTCTCTCCGTCTCATATTAATAGTTGTATTAGCGATTTTTGTTGAATGGAGGTTCCCACAGCTAAGAGTGTAAAAAGTAGCTTATGAAACTCGTCTTTTAACTACCCAGCCTTGAATTCAGGTAAATGGAGCTATTAATATGGGATATTTTTTTTCGAAATAAAGCTATATATTAGAGGATACAGGGAGTACTTATATTTTAGAATGATTCTATATGATAGGGTACTGAGTCTTTATTATTGGGGAGAAATAGAATCATTCTATATTTTAATACATAAATAAGTTCAATTACAAGAAACTTCAAATTTTGAATTTCTCTCAGACATAGTATATATGCCCCTTTTTCCATTGAGTTAATACAGCAATTATTGTAAACTGAATAATGCAGAAAATTTTGATCACCCAACTGGCCACACAAAGAGGTGAAGGGTTTAATAAAATACGTTTTTTGGCCTTTTGGTTCTTTTTTAATTTCTTGTAATTCTTTAAAGTTGCAACCATGGGGCATGAAGATAGAAGATTTCGTCTTATTGATTTGCCTTGTAGTCCGCTGGTAATTCCAAATACCGTTTACTTGTGCCGCGTGCACTCATCTAAAGAGGGACGGTTGAGCATTACAACTCAGAGTTGGTCACTATTTACTGGTCTCAACCATTTAATATGGACTGTTTCCTGGCCTTTTCAGGTATAAATTGGAACACTGAGCTTACAAGCAAAGTGGAGATCATACTGGGAAAAAGTTGGGACTTTGGGATATGGGTCTGTCGATGGAAGTGATGTTTGCTTTGGTAGTATTCCTCTACTGGAGTGTGGGTTCAAAAGCTCAGCTTCAAGTAGGGTTCTATGACAAAAGATGCCGTCATGCTGAGTCCATTGTTGAGGATGAAGTAGAAGAGGCATTCCGGAGTGACAAGGGTGTGGCCGCTGGCTTAGTGAGAATGCATTTTCATGATTGCTTTGTTCGAGTAAGTGATGCTCTTAAAACCCCTGCACTGGTTCCTCTCTCTCTCCCCCTAAGTTTGTGTCCCTAACATGTTTTATGTGCATCGCTACTGCAAAATCTGAATTATTAGTTATGATATTGCAGGGATGTGACGGATCAGTTCTGATGGATTCAACTGCAAATAACATCGCAGAGAAGGATTCTCCACCAAACAATCCAAGCCTTAGAGGGTTTGAAGTCATCGACAATGTCAAGGCTAGGCTCGAGAGATTGTGCAAAGGAGTGGTTTCTTGTGCTGATATACTTGCATTTGCAGCAAGAGATAGTGTGGTTTTGGTAAGAGGCATATCTAAAACTAAATTATTTTGTTGCAAGTTCCGATACTTCTCACCTGATTGGAGTGCTGTTGTAGTTATAGCTACTTTCTCCTCTAGTGGCTCTTCCCTTTGCCCCCCATATTGGTGCAGCCTGCAAGAGTCTTACCAGACTGGGGACCACATATTTGGTTTAGAAACATGTGATGGTGAGTTGAGTTATAAATAAATAATATAATAACCCCTTTCTTAACAGTTTAAGCTATTGAAAAATATTGTTTACATCCCATGGTATAGAGCCAAGGATTACATTAATAAATTTAAGTGGTTGGGTACTTAAAAAAGAGTATAATAAGCTTATTTTTCCTTCTATTAGATGAGGGTTTCACCATTTAATAAAAACTAATATTTTTCTAAATATAGCTATCAATATAGGATGAAGGAAGTATATAAGATCAAAGTTGAATTCCTAATTATGGTCATTTAAATTTTTAGGATCCCAACATGATGTAAGAGAGGGGCTTTTCTGATTACATCATTTCTCTACAGTCAAATTGTATTGTCATACGACCAAGGTAATTACTGTAGTTGTGCATTGATCATATGGCGTGTCCATTTTAAACTAAAAAAATGGTACTCCCTCTGTCCCATATTTAGTTCATATTTAAAATTAAATGGAGCTATTAATCAGGGACAAAGGGAGAATTTTTCCACACTTTCATGGTTTCTCGGCTATTTTTTATAAAAAAAATACATTATGGGAGTACGACCAAGATTAATTAGTCTTATGTCATGCGAGCATACGATCTAGACTCCTTCCTTTTTGAGTGACAATTTTGTAACTAATATTAATATCAACAATTTTATAAATAAAAATTATATTCATACTCTACTTTGTCTACACCAAAATTCTACTCTCACTTTTTACTTTTGATTGAACTGAGAAATGTACATTCATACTCTACTTTGTCTACACCAAAATTCTACTCTCACTTTTTACTTTCCATTGAACTGAGAAATGTGGATCATCTTATTGTTAGGTAAGACCTATCTTTCTCTATCTAATCAAAGACTAAAATAGAGTTACCGGAGAGAAAGTGGAGTATAAATATAAACTAAAAAGTCCTTATATTTAAGTCAAGTGAATTACTTCGTATGCAGGTTATTAGCAGCTTTTTATCCTGCCATTTCTCTCGTGATATCGTTGGGCAGGGATGCAAATTGTGTCCTATGGAGGTGTAGTCTTGCGAAGCACGTACATTTTAATTATAACTTGTGTTTGCTTTCTTGAGAGTGATATCTCACTAGATTGAACAGTGACAATGGAAGATTTGGGGAGGAGCTAGTATCAATCTAAAAAACAAACACGTGATACCCATCAAATCTGATGCTCCATTATTTTTTTTAAAATTATTGTGATACTGGATGGAAGGAGTGTGTTTTTTTAATACATAAAGGAGAGAAGTGTTTTCTAATGCTTCTCACTTTCCATAAGCTTACGGTAAGGAATACTTAGAAAGTGTTAATATTTAAGATAGAAGGCACATACATTAGTACATTTTAGCATCAATGAAATGATGAGCGCTAATGATCTTATCGATCTCATCAATGAACACTTCCCAGGCATACCTTTCCTAAGCTCATAGAAAGTGGGGAGTATAAGAAATGCTTCCCTGAACTAGAGCCTTACACAAGGCTCAACTAACAACAATAGCCTACAAACTGCTTTGCTAAGAAATTTTGGGCAATAATCCTTTTGTACATATACTATAAGGATGTAGTCAAAGCTGAGCTAGAGCTCTAGCTGATTTTCTCCATATATTATTATAAAAATTGAGAAGGGGAGCTGACTTGTTGACCCTGAAATTTCAAGTCATTCTAAAGTATCCTTCATGTGTGTGTGTGTGTCTATTTGAGCATAAGCCTGGATATCGCATGCCATCAAATTTTGATTCAACTGTAAAAATAACTCAAGGGGATCAATCTTGTCATTTGTTCATAAGCATTTTCTATGCTCCCTAATATCAGTTAGCCTAGTGAAAGGAATGCATGAAGGCCGTCTATCCAAAAAATTAACAACATACATGGAAGTGCACATTAGAGTAGAGAACATAGAAAATGCTTCCTCCAGGGTTATATTAGCACTATTTTGAGTTCTAATTGTAATGTTTTCCACTTTGGAATTTGATGTGTGCAGTCGCAAGGTTTCACCTACGATGTCCCAGCAGGAAGAAGAGATGGGAGGGTGTCACTGGCCTCTGAGGCTCTCGCTAACTTGCCTGCACCATTTTTTAACGTCACCCAACTCACCCAAGCATTCGCCACTAAGGGATTAACCCAGGAAGAAATGACTACCCTCTCTGGTAACAAATTCAAATTTCATCTCACGATCCAATATTTTTTCTCAAGAAGGCTTTTATCTCTATGGTGTGCAACAAACAACTTCAGTTTGATGCGTTGTATAATGCATGGAACCTTCTAAAATGTACGGGTGCTCATGGACGTCCATAGTTTAGATGTTCATCCATATCTGTGTTCGTTTTTTGTATAGAGCAGACATATTTTTTGTGTCCAAGATGGGCACGGACTATGTTTTTTGTTTGCCTTAATGGGGAACTATAGATACTGCTATACCCTTATCTATGTTTGTAGACCTCCACATCTTCCACCCTTACCCAAACCTCCCATAAATATTAGTGTACTACTAAATATAAAAGGAAAAAATGGTATTCAGTACCTATGTAGCATGTTATGACTGTTCTAACATGCTACATATGTATTTGACAACTTTAAAACATGAATATAGTACTTATACAGTATGTTAGGACAGTCCTAACATGCTACATTCATACTGGATAACTTGAAAATATAAATCCAAAACCTATATAATATGTGGGGACAGTCTTAACATACTACATAAGTACTAGACAACTTAAAAACATGAATCTAATACTTGGATAGCATGTTAGGACAATTTTAACTTGCTATATAGTTACAACATAATTTGAATTAAGATAAAATTTAGGTATTAAAGTATTTTTCTAAATCTGTTTGTGTCCATGCAGACGAACTTAGACAAAATATGATACGGACTAAGATGAACACAGATAGATGCATGCAAAGGGTATATAAATAGCGAATGAACACAAAAAACCCTCTATCCATGAGCACCCCTACTAAAATAACTCACTTAGTACTTGTTAAGCCGATCATGAGTATGAAGCGACTTTTGACTTCTGTGGTAACAAGACTTATATGTGTTAGAAATAAAAAGTAATTAAATATAGAATGAGGGCATATGCACCTCAATAATCACCTCAATACCCCAATAACCCCCATAAATATCCTCATGAATTTATGAGTCAAATGGGGTACTGAGGAGATTATTGGGGTGCATATAGCCTCATTCATAAATATATTGACCATTTTTTCTTAACCATTTAAGTTATTGAAAAATAATGATTATTTAACATGACATCACATCTTAATTTAAGAGTGGGAGATGGTTGTGTTCTTGTTCTACGTAATTATGTACGGCTGCAAAGCTTTTAAGAAAATATTTTTATAGCCAATTCTTTGACTAGAACCATGCAATAGTCTAGATAGGGCTTTGAACATGGTAGATAAGAAGGCACTTGTATATAAATACTGAGCTGCCTTTCATGTACCATATTGGGGGTTCTATCTGAGTTGGTGAGGGGACTCTGATTAGAAAGCCGGGTCAGGTTAGATGCGTCCTAAATATAATGATATTCTATTTTCTAACAAGAGTTTCTCACACCATGCAGGGGCTCATACCATTGGTCGTTCTCATTGCACCTCCTTCGCCAACAGGCTCTACAGCTTCAACTCGACAACCAGCCAAGACCCCAGCTTGGACCCCACCTACGCCGAGCAACTGAAGCAGCAATGTCCACAGGGGAGCACAGACCCAAGCCTGGTCGTGCCCATGAACCCCGGCAGCCCTAACCGGCTGGACTCGACCTACTACGCAGACTTGCAGATTAACCGTGGTCTCTTCACCTCAGACCAAGTGTTGTGGAATGACCCGGCAACGTCCGGCCAAGTGAGTGAGAATGCACGAAATGGGCGCAGCTGGATGCTCAAATTTTCTGCTGCAATGGTGAAGATGGGCGGGATTGGGGTCTTGACAGGTACAGACGGAGAAATCAGGATTAACTGCCGAGTTGCAAACTGAAGGGACGGTTGTGAAGGGATGGCTGTCTAATAATGATAAAGACAATAGCGTCTAGTTTAGTGTTGAGCTGATTTTTCATTAATGCTATGCAATTCGCAATATAAGAAATGCAACTTTTGTTATAAACATGGATTTGTGTTGATGAAGACCAAACGGAATCCATTAAGAACAAAGATGATGTCGTTACTGTCCAAATTTGAGAGACAAGAGATTGATACGGTTCTTCAGATATAAATTAAATAAGTAATAGCGTATTTCCTATCAGCTTTAGCCGTTGAGAAGCAAAAGTTATCTAAATATAATAGGAGGTTCTAATTCCACCGTATTTTCTCCAATTATATTTCCGGACACAATTGTCCTCTCCTTGGCTATGTCCAGGTGCTAAGCTTGATACCTATGTGCAAGTGTTACAAGTAAATTACTGGGATACTCCATCCATCTCACATTAATAGTTCTATTTAATTTTTAAAATAAATTAAAATTAATTTATTTTAAAATATTAAATAGAGTTATTAATATAAAATAAAATATAAAAATAAATGAGCCGGGCAAAAGTAATAGTATGGTTGCCACTCAGGTCCAATATATTGTAAAAGTCGACTCGACCCTAATGAGTTGGATTTGAGTTTTTAAATTCAACCCGAATGCCAATTTAGATGGGGTTCAAGTTTAGGTTTCACGTGATCTAAAGTCAACTGGACCTATTAAGGTTATAAATATAATTTTTTTTATTTTAATAAATACTGACTTAACCTTAATAGGTCCAGTTTAGGTTTCCAAATTCAATCCGAATAGCTATATAAGTTGAATTCGAGTTTACTATTTCTTAAGTGCCATTGAGTTTGAATTTGATAAAACCTGACCCAATGACATCCCTAGGTAGCGGCCTACAACCAACTTAGCTATAGTGCAATTTAAAATGAGGTAGGGTCGGACTTGATTGGGCTCGGGTTTGAAGTACAACCCAATTAATTATGGCCCTACAATATCTTGCACCACCACCATTATGTATTCCCAAGATAAATTTAATAATAACAGAATTTCTACATTAAAGTTAAGAAGTGCCCAAGTGCATGATCCGGGGGGGGGGGGATTGTTAATTGGAAATGTTGACCTCATAAGGGTCGTACTAATGAAGAATCTAATATGTGGAAAAGAGGGAAGTAGAAAGTAAGGGTACCCAACATGGACTTGTAAATATAATGGCCTCCTCTCTTTTATGTCCCCTCACATCATGATAGAAGTTGATATTCCTATTCTATTTTTTCTATACCAAAAGCTTACTCCCTCTAATTAAATAGAGAAGTTGAGTCACATATGACAATAGGGGCATCCATTTTTCCTAGTCGAGAGACTAGATTTAGGTTTTGGTGCAAAAAAAAGAATGAGTCTATATGCACCCTACTAATCTCCTCACTACCCCATTTTAATATATTCATGATGGTTTATGGAGTTATTGGGGTACCAAGTTATTGGGGTGCATACAGACTCATTCTAAAAAAATTAGTATAGGAATATCTTTTTCCTATCAAAATCATCGAAAAATCACAAAAGTATGAAACTTATTCCTAATTCCTACTGCCTTCCCTTGAGCCAATCCCATCTCCCATTTCCCAATCTCCATTTTTCAGTAATATGCAGGAATGTTACTTGCTAAAATGAGCACAGCTTCCACCCAATCCAATATGTACAGCTGCAAGTCCGGGTGATGATTAGAAGTTCATCACATAGCGACCTTTAAACATACGGCCCATTTCGATAAGGGAGCACTGGAAGAATTGTTAACTTTATTGAACTTTGGGTGTGCCCAGTCTGTGCATTGGATATTGCTTCAGATATTTCAAAGTGAGTGAGCTAAGTTGGGTAGTCATGACCCCATTAAATATCAAAGATACTCCTAAATGCAGATGACTAAATGAGCATTTATCTAGTACAATTAACTTTCACAGTTTCATTGCAAGAAAATGTCTTGCAAGTACTATGAGTTGTTGCTGACGATAAGATCAGGTTTAGCTGTAATTCTAGCAAATTCCTATGCTCAAGCCTTCTCATTGAAGGCGTACCTAAAACTAGATTAGAAGTCAACACTGAATATTTTTGCAACTTGAAGGTGCCTTTAGCATAGATCTTGACTTAATTTAACGGCTCTTTGAGCTAGCTTGAGTTGATTGGTCCTTGTCCAATTCCTTTATACAATGAATCTAGAGTTGGACAAGAAGTTTCTTCTAATAATACAAGAAACTTTAAAAGGGAATTAACATGAGAATCATAAACGCCACCAAAAGTCAACTGAAATTTGATGCATTTTGGTTGTGGATTTCTAATGAGAAATAACTTGGTAATAATGTGAAGTTTGCCTTGGTATACTTTTGGACCCTATCATAGCGACTGTGGCGTGGGGAAAAAATTGCATTTGTTGTACCTGGGCGTCCCCCTACACTGCGGCCGGTTTAAGTTAACATACTTTGATGCTCTCCTTTTGGTTAAGAAAATAATTACAGGGTTTAAGGGTAAGATGCTGAGTATGGCAGAAAGAATAACTCTAATTCAAAGTTTTCTGTCTAGCATCCCTATGTATCTATTTTCTGCTCGATTCCTTCGTACATAAATTGGAGATGATGTTTGCTAATTTCCTTTGGGGTGAAAGTGAGCATGGAAGTCGAAGACACTCGATAAAATATGAAAACTTATGCAAGCTGACTGATGAGGCTGGATTTGGCATTCGAAGGCTGAAAGATACTGTGGATGCGCCAAGCAGTAAACACAGGTTTGGAGTTTGCTAAAACAAAATTCTAGATCGGCTGCTTTCATGAAAGAGATATGCTTTCATCACCCTCATGTTCTATCTCTTCAGAAAAAATTGGTCTCAGCAAAGTTTGCCGCCGTATTTGCAAATTAAAAGATGTGGTTTGGGAAAAAACAAATTGTAAATCTTATGGTTTGGACTTGGAAGCTAGAGTCCAATGGCAATTTCTCCATTAAATCAGCATGGAACATGCTTTGAACTAAACAACAGACTCAAAGCTATTAATGAAGACTACACTAGGAAGCCCAAATTGAAAGAATTAATTATTAGGCCTAGAATTTAAGCCCAACTAAGAGGATAGGAGCTTAGAGCCCCTCTCTCCCCACTCTCACATGCCCTCTCTCCACGTGAAGAGGAAAGCTGGCCGCCACCCACTCCCCCTCTTTGCTCCTCTCTCCCTTGCCTCGATTGGGGCATGTCCCCTCTCTTTAGGTTGAGCCACCGCCTTCCTCATCGTTGCCTTGGTGTTGAAGAACAAGAGAGGGGTTCTCTCTTCCCTCTCTCATTCTCTCCTTGGCGCGTGATGGGGCTTTAACGGGCTACAAACAATGTGATTAAGGAGGTGAATCAGCAGCTCATGGCTTTGATGGGCTATAAATAAGGTGATTAAGGAGGTGAATCAGCAGCTCATGCACACCGTGTGAGAGATTTCACTACGCAAACTCTTTGAGAATCCTCTCAAAGACGTACATACTTTTATATCTCCTCTTATATATTTGATTAAATATTAAAAAAGGTATAAATTTTTTGTAGGTGTGCATAGGCCACGTCCTAGGGGCTCAACCATCTGTTTCAGTCCTTACTTATCATCTTGATTAATTATTTATTAATCAATAAATAGAGATTATTGTTTGTGTAACTATTCTTGAATTGTGTGTGAATCATTCTTAAGAGGGATTAAAATTAAATTTTTACGCCTCACAAAGAGGGCTCTCCACTAGGCTTCACGCCACCCAATAGAACATTCCTTTGGACTAACGTACTCTTAGAGGGGATTGTGTTACAACCCATACAGACCACCTCAAAAGGGCCCCGCCTATCGCTTTCCTTTCTATGACTTGGCGTATTGAGTATTAATTTTTATATTCTAGTTTGCTAACTTAATTAAGCTTCCTTAATAATTAATGTTATTAATAGTAGTATCTTATTTTGGTTCATTTTCTATTTGATTCCTAGTCTTAATTAAGAATCAAACTAATGAAATTATTTGCTTTAGTTAATTTAGTCTTCTCCTCTCTCTCTCTCTCCCCCTTGGCAACTCCGTTGTAGATCTGCTTGCTTGCGGAACCAAGGGGAATGATCTACAAAGAATTACCTCTGTGTAATGACAGTTACACATGGGCAGTATAACAAATCACAGTTCAAGGGAGGCAAATGGATTGCTGACGCACCTTTTTTGCCTTTACTCGCAACATTGTCTGAATGTTGTTTAGGATTTTTCATATTTCTTATTGGCTATCACATGACGTGACGTTTTTAGCCTGTCTCAATAAATTATTTATATAAGTATGAGCTTAATATAATGCGCGTTGAATTTTAATCTTAGGACACAGTTTAAATTTTTACCCTTTGCACCGTCAGATCTTAATCCGACGACCATGATGCCACCAGGGTGATGCACATCACCATGACCCATCACTCAAATAAACTTTTTCTTTTTTTTTAAGTAAAATATAAAAAGTTTATAAATAGTAGTTAAGGGAGCCATACCCTTTAAAGTTTTACAAAATGTTTGGTTAGTGTTATAAATTAGAGTTTTTCCATATTGCCTGGCTAAAGAGTATGAAATTCTATATTCCTTAGATTTTAAACACAAATGTCATTAAACCTGGAATACACGGTATAATATGTCCCAAACCCAGAGCTTTGCCTAGTGTCCACACCTGTGATAGCCTGACTACAGCGCGCAGCCAGCAGCCTACTCTTGCGACCTTCCCTCTTGTATGCGTAAGGGGAATAAACAATTAGCTAACACAGCCGTCTCTGGTGCAAAGGGCTTCCCCCAATGCTATGTAAACTCAATCCATCGGTTACAATAGCAGGGAGAGGGCAGGGGCTGATCCACCAAGTCGCTGCTCAATCTCTCATAGCTTTTTCTGGTTCATCCTCACCAATTCTCTATCAGCCATGGCCACCCCATCCTCTCCCCTTATATAGACTTAGCCTTTGCTGGTCCGTATTGCGCTAGGAATACAACAGCCCAGCCCAAGTATACAAGAGTCCCTCCCTGTTCTAACTCTCCTAGGCCAATAGGGGCATCCCAACACAAATTAAGAAACTAAGTAAGAGTCTGTCTTCAGCTAGGAGTCCAGCGCCCAGCTACCTTCTAGAGTCCATCCATCCAGGGAAACTTGTGTATCTCCTCCTACCTGCACTAGGAATCTAGCTATGCTGCAAGACTGCATCCTAGCAGCCTTAGGAATCCATCCCAAAGGAAATATAGTGCCCCACACGCCACCTAGAGTCTTGCTCGCGCAGGGACTCTACCTCAGCTTGCTCTGCAAGGCGAGTGTCTATCCAAAACCACTCCCATGCTGCTCTAAGCATCCATTCACGCCCAAGGGGCTGCCTAGGTTGTGCGTCACCCAGACTAACTTGGTTGTCCACTGCGAAGTATAGGGGGTAGCCGCCCCCTTCTCTATGCAAAAAGTGGAGGGGCTAATACGCCTCCCCCAACCAATCTATTTGACGCCCTCATCGAGACTAAGTAGTCACGAACCTTGTCTTCAAACTGCCCTAACGTGACGTTTCGCTCCTAGCTATTCTTCGACTCCGGAAGACCCTTCCACTTAACCAAGTAGAAGATCCTCCTGTTCTTCTTGCTCATTCCTTCAACCCTTCTGTTAAGGATATCATCAACCTCCTTTTCGAAAGAGGTTCTTATCGTAGGCGGGGCTCTCTTCGACGTACTTTTGCTAGAATCTTCTAAGTTTGAATGAAATGGCTTAAGGAAACTAACATAGAAAACAAGGTGAAGCTTGAAGCGTTCAAGCAACTCGAGTTGGTATGCTAGCTGACCAACTCGCCGCTTCACCTCAAAGGGACCATCATACTACTGTATTAGCCCTTTGTGCATGTCTTTCCTTCACAGCTTCTTACAAAGTTGGGGAGTAAGTTTCAGCATAACTTTGTCCCCAACTTGAAACTCAAGAGGTCTCCGATCTCTGTCCGCATACTTCTTCATCCGCTTGACTGCCTTGGCCAAGCAGTCACGTGCCTCCTCCATTCTCTCAGTCCGCCCTCTTGCCAAGTGATAGATAGCGGGACACCTGCCTCCTGTCCACTGCAAAGCCACATCCACTGGCGTAAGGGGTTGCTGGGTCGTGGCCAACTCAAAGGGACTGCTACTTGTGGCTGAACTTGTGTGTAGGTTATAGCAAAATGGGCGACCTTCAGCAAGTTAACCCAATTTTTTTGGTTTGCTGTGACAAAGTGGCGTAGATATTCCTCCAAGATACCATTCACCCGTTCCGTCTAACCATCCATCTGAGGATTGTTGTTGGTCGAAAAGTTAAGCTGAGTGCCTAACATCTCGAACAGCTGAGTCCAAAATCTGCCTGTGAAACGAGTGTCGCTATCGCTTACGATGTTCGCTAGTAGTCCCCAATACTTGGCAATGTTTCGGAAGAAAAGGTCCGCGGCCATCTCATTGCTGCAAGTTTTTGGGGCTGCTATGAAGGTCCCATACTTAGAGAAGCGGTCTACTACCACCATAATTGATCCAAATCCATGCACAATCGGCAAACCAGTTATGAAATCTATGGACAAGTTAACCCATGGTCGGTCTGGGATGGGATGGGGCTACAACATGCCCGCTTCCTTTTGCCTTTCCATCTTGTCGTACTGGCAAACCATACACGTTCTCACATAGTGCTCAACATCTTCGAGCATCCATAACTAGAAGTAGTTTCGAGACAAGAGTGCATGAGTTCTCTCTTGCCCGGGATGACCTGCCCACGTAGAGTCATGGGTCTCTCTCAGCAACCGGTGCCTCAAACCGCTAGCCAAGGGGATGTAAGGTCGTACTCCTTTCACATACAGCACCCCCTCCTCCAACCAGAATCTCCGTGTAGACCCATCCTTCGCAGATTTTGTCACGACCCGGATTTTTAAAAGCCTTTCTAAAATTGTATGAACGGTAAGTCACAATTTTTTTCCTTAAATACAAAATAAACCATTCAATTAAATATCTAGGTCATGATAACTGGGGTTCACAAATATGAATATCAAATCATATGATATTACTACACGTCTAAAAATTCATAAAGAATAGCTCATCCATCTAAGTACAAGTTTGTCACCTGTCTGAAAATAAATAATAAGTTGACTATCATGCAAAAGAAACACTTACGTACTGGAGTTCTTCTTGTGCTTGCCTGTTTTGTCTTGTCGTCGCCTAGAGAATCTGTAACTAACCAAACCAAACAACCACAATAACAGCAATGAAATCTCTCTGCCTTCAAGAGAAGAGTTTCCATAAGGACAAAAGATTTTATTAATATTTTTTGGATCAGGCCAACATCACCTGATGTTAGTTGCCTACGTACTCATCAGACAACATCTCTAATGTTTCCAACAAGATCGAATCCAGATATAGTTCTGCCTAAAAACTACACTACACTAAGAAGCATAGCATCACCCATGCAATGCTTAAGTATTTTAAAGAAACCTACCTTTTATGCAAGTCTTTTAATCGTTCCACTTGTTTAATTAACAAGCAATATCAAATAATGTTATTAATTATCCCTTGAACCATTGTTCGATAATTAACACTAACAAATTTGTATTCACTTAGAGACAACTCGCCCGTCGAGAAATCTTCAGACATACGACTCCAACATGCGGAACATCAATATACATTGGCACATGTAAAGTAATATACAGAGCACTGAATATAACATAACTCAGAAACATGGGTTGACCTTTAACCAATAAAGACCAACACAATGCACAAGACAATGGACACCGTTCAGGACACAATGCACTAATTGCTACTTGAAAATATCGACTCCTGCTCGAAGTTGTAATTGTATGATAACAAAAATCCTAGCATCTCTAGAGATATACTTTGATTAGCCATGGGCCTAGAGATGTAGGTATCAGTTGTGCTCATGGACACACTAACCGGAGCTAGATGAGCCTTCTATGATGCTTAAAAACCTGGTTTGCGCATTTGCAAGGATCCATCGTCTCGAAGAAATGGAGACCAAGAAAGTCTAAATATCTGCCATGGCTATTACTGTGAGCTTAAACTTTCACTCCGAGAGCATCCCATAACCACCCTTGGTTCATTTACCAAGGTAAAATTCTATGTCAAGCCCCGTTCACTCCATGAACTGGTTCCAACCCTAAAGAGGGTATTTTAGTCATTATCTTGATTAAGTGTTCTTCCCCCAATCCAAAGACAACCAAAATCTCTTGATTATTCTTTATTAACCTTAATTTATTGATATAACTTAACACAACAATAATAAATGTAAGCATCAAAATAATCAACATGACAAGAACTCAAACTCATGCTGAGATGACCTAACCAATTCAACATTATAATGAAAAGGATTTGGGGCTGAGATGCATAACTCAAGTTATACACCCAACATGACAAGTTCAGGCTGAAACAACCATCAACATTCACCCTAATGTATATCACAATCAAGGCTAAAATTTAGGGACAAATTATGCTGAATTTCAAAAGCATCTTAGGTTCAAATTCAGAGACTTAATAAACATGAATATATCATGAACTAAGGCTCAAAAGTAAGGGATTGAATCAGCAAGATTATAACCTAAATCAAAGCTAAGAATCAAGTATTAGGTAGGCAATAATGCAACCTAAACTAGGGTTGAAACTTAGATGTTCTCTCATCATGATTATAACATAAATCAAGGCTTAGAATTTGGTATTACTTTGGATAAAATAGATCCTAAAACAAGGCTGCAAAATAGGGATCTAAGTAAGCAAAAGCAGAGCCTAAACCAATGCTTCAAATCAGGGATTTGAGTAGCCAAAGTATGGCCTAAACTAAGGCCATGAATCAGGGAATAAATTGGCCAAAGTATGGCCTAAGGTAAGGCCACAAATCAGGGATTAAATTGGCCAAAGTATGGCCTAAAGTAAGGCCACGAATCAGGGATTAAGTTTGTTAAAGTATGGCCTAAAGTCAGGCCACGAATTAGGGATTAAATTGGCCAAAGTATGGCCACAAATCAGGGATTAAGTTGGCTAAAGTATGGCCTAAAGTCAGGCCACGAATCAGGGATTAAATTGGCCAAAGTATGTCCTAAAGTAAGGCCACAAACTAGGGAATAAATTGGCCAAACTATGGCCTAAAGTAAGGCCACAAACCAGGGAATAAATTGGTCAAAGTATGGCCTAAAATAAAGCCACAAACTAGGGAATAAATTTAGCAGAGTGTAAACATGATTAGAATAAACATGACTAGAATAAGAATCATTCATGCCTAACATAAGGCTAAGATAGATGACAAAAATCAGCAACATGCTTGCATGAGTTAAGGCTAATCTACTTGACAAAAATCAAAATCATGCATGCACAATTCAGCCATATAAACATGAGATAAATCACAATCATTACCCCTTTGAACCAGGTTCAACCATGGCTGAATTACATCTATCAAAACCTCATGCTTAAGGGTGTAAGGAGAAGCACCTACTTGTACCAACTTGTCCCCAAAGCTCCTAGCCTTTGCTCTTATGCTTCTAAGCCTTGTATTCAATCCAAATATGGCTGCTTTGTGTCTTCTAAAGCTGCTAGTTATAGCGGTCCTTACTGAGAGAAGGAAGAGGAGAGAAGAGATGGAGAAGAGGGAGGCTGAACTACCATCAATCCCCCTCTTTTTTTCTTATATAAGGCTTCCCCTCTTCAAACTCTTAGGTGCCTTCCCCCTCTAGTACTCTCCCTTAATTACAATCCCGGAATCACAATCCCTGCCCCATTACCAATAGGGAACCAACCCACATACATGCTCAAAATAGTCCCAAAATAATTCTAACCCAACTAGATGTATAGTTGATCCCTCCTCCAACTTTTTCCACCACTTCTAGCACTTCTCGAACTCCTACTTGGGCTAGAAGTCCTAAACTCGCATACTATCTCATCTCAACAAAGTTCTAGTTACGTCCTCTTCTTGCTTGGAGTCTTTGTCCTGCTAGGACTTTCTCCTTCTTTCAATTCCTAGTTCTTTTAAAACTTATAATTCCTAATATGTTTAGGACTCCTAACTCCTAATATGTTTAGGACTCCTAACTTTTAGTACGTCTAGGACTCCTAACTCCTAGCACGATTTGGACTCCTAATGCCTAGCACAAGTAGGACTTCCAACTTCAGGCACAAGGTGGACATCCAACTCCAAGCACATTTAGACATCCAACTTCAAGTAGAGTAGGACATCCAACTCTAAGCAAGATGAGGACATCCAACTCTAAGCACGAGTAGAACATCTAATTCGGGTAAACGGACCCTGTGCAATAAGCTCAACTTCGAACGGTCATATCTCCCTCATCCAAACTCCGATTCACACGTTCTTGGTGACGTTTCGAAGCTCTTTCAGTCTACTTTACAACTATATAGGCTTTAGCTATCATTACTAACTTATGATCAAGTTATTATCATAAGAAAGTCAAGGAGTCCAACACCTTAATCTCCACGTGGTTGGCTTCGGGAATTTAGAAAAATCCCGGATGTTACAAATTCAATTAGCCTTAGGCTTAATCTTTCTCCATGGCCTCCCGTATCTACTCCAACATATCCCCTGCAATCTACACCAATGCTGCCATCATTGCCTCTGGGTCTGTTCATCGGCTGAGGGCATCAGCCACAATGTTAGCCTTGCCCGGCTTATACTCCAACACAAAATCATACTCAACCAAGAATTCCTGCCAACATGCCTGCTTGAGAGAAAGTTTCTTCCATGTAGTAAAGTAGCTCGTGACTACATTGTCTGTCCGAACAAGGAACTTTGCTCCTAGCAAGTAATGCCTCCAAGTTCTAAGGCAGTGGACAACTGTAGTCATCTCCTTCTCGTGGACTGAATACCTTTGTTTGGTCTCGTTGAGCTTATGACTCTCATATGGAACAAGGAGATTGGATTGGATCAGCACACCTCCAATCACCTAATCAGAAGCATCAGTTTGCACCTCAAAGGGTACATCAAACTCGGGAAGTTTGAGCACAGGCTCAGAGGATATCGCCTCCTTCAGCCGCTCAAACGCTACTTGGCACACCTCAGCCCAGCACCAAGGCATGTCTTTCTTAAAAAGGTTGGTCAGCGCTGCTACCTTCTTCGAGTAGTTCCTGATGAATCTCCGATAGTAGTTTGTGAGTCTTAAGAGTGATCTTAGCTCTATCACCTTAGTTGGGATTGGACACTCTGTGATGGCCCTAACCTTCTGCCCATCCATCCTTACTCTTCCTTCCGCTATGCAATGCCCAAGGAATTCGATCTCTGTCTGTGCAAAGCAGCACTTCTCGAGCTTCAGAAACAGCTTGTGCTCCCTTAGCCTTTCCAACACAATCCTGAGATGACCAACGTGCTCATCCAAGGAAGTGTTGTATATCACAATGTCATCAAGGTAGACAACCACAAATCGGTCCAAGTAGGGTCTAAAGACATCATTCATCAGCGTGCAAAAGGTGTCTGGTGCATTCGTCAAGCCGAAGGGCATGACCAGAAACTCAAATAGCCCATAGCGTGCCACCATCGCTATCTTTGCCTCCTCGCCCACAGCAATGCGCACTTGCTAATAACCCGACCTAAGATCCAGCTTGGTGAAATAGGAAGCCTTCGCCAAGTGGTCGAACAAGACAACCACTAGAGGGATTGGGTACTTGTTCTTCACAGTGATCTGATTCAATGCTCGATAATCCACACATAAACGTAAGGAACCATCCTGCTTCCACTAAAAAAGGACTAGGGCACTGAATGGAGCCTTAGATGGTCTGATAAAGCCCGCTGTCAACAGTTCGTCAAGCTGTTTCCTGAGTTCTGCTAACCCCGGTGGAGCCATGCGATAGGGGGCTCGGATTGTAGGGTGAGCCCCTAGCATCAACTCAATAGCATGATCTACAGCACGTCATGGTGGGAGGGTTTGCAACAACTCAGGTGGCATCACGTCTGCAAACTCACTTAACAACTTCTCCACCTTCTCTTGAACATCCACGGCTGTGTTCTCAGCTTCCACCATCGTGACTAAGTAGGTCTTATGGCCTCGTTCAAGGTCTTTCTTCAGCTGAAGTGCAGACACAACCTGCACCTCTATCTCACCTTTGTTCTTAGCAACAAAGCAAGGGATCCTCGTCGCCGATGAGAATGCCCCTGAGGTGTGGCATCACAGACACCCTAGCCACCCTCATGAAATCCAGCCTAAGGATCAACTCAAAGTCATCCAAAGGAACAACGGTGAAATTAACTCTGCCCGTTCATTCACCAATCCGCACCGGCAGGTCATGGACAACTCCTAGGATAGGGGCTGCCTCTGAGTTCACTGCCTTGATCCAGGCTTGAGCCTTCTCCATCTTCAGACCCCAAGCCTTCATGCACTTCTTTGCTAGGAAATTGTGAGAAGCACCTATGTCAACTAGTGCTCGCACTAGTTGTTTGTCCACAACGGCCTCAACATATATCAGACTGCCATGATCTAACTCCTCCTTTCGGATATCACTCACAATCTGCATGGGGTTCATACGAGCAGTGACCTCCTCTTCTAAAGAAGAGTCATTCTCAACAACCACAACGTTCAGCTTCTCCCTCTTCGAGCACTCTTTGGTGTGGTGAGGGCCTTGGCAAATGAAGCAAGCTATCCCCTCGGATTTGTTGGGTTCAGCTTTCTCATTGCGCTTACCCTTAAACTCATTCCTGCGTGCCTCGCCATTCCACCTATGACCACCCCTAGAGGAAGAAGGCCCTTTGTCACAATTCTGCATGGTTGGTTCTGACATGTAGTCAACCAACCTTTCAACCGTTGTGACGGCTAAGGGGAGGTCCCATACATTCTGCCTTTCCAAGTCTTTCTGTGCCCAATTCTAGAGACCGGTCAAGAAGTTGAATGAATTGTCCTCCTCTATCATGTGGTTGATGTCTAAGAGGAGGGACTGGAATTGCTTTACATACTCCTTGATCGTCCCTATTTGCCTCAATTTCCTGAGAGAGTCTCATGCAACCCACGCCGTGTTCATGGGCAGGAATTGCTCCCTAAGTTCCTTCTTCATCATGACCCAAGTCTGGATAGGAGGATGCCCAACAACAGTGTCGTCTTCTAGCCTAGTTCGCCACCAAAGCTTTGCATCTCCTGAGAGATACAAGCTTGTCACAATGAACTTCTCTTCATCCGGGGTATGGGTGATCGTGAAGAACTACTCCATATCCTAAACAAAGTTTTCGATATCCTTAGCACTCCGTGAGCCAGATTAGGATTTCGGTTCAGGTACCTTCGCTTTCTTCATGGACTACCCCGTCTTGGATCTAGGTTCTGCCTCTGTTACTGAAGGGGCTGAGTTCAAACAACCCGCTCAATCAACGCTATTTTGTCTGTCAGCTCTTGAACCTTGCCTTCAGTTTCGGCCCTCAAATCCTGTAACTTATCCTTCAAGTAATCCGTAGTGGCTGCCATGTCAGCAGCCAACGAACTAAATCAGGCAGCACCTCCTGCGGAAGTGCCTTCTCTAGACTCGTCTGCATAGGCACTAATCTCTACCAAGGAGAGACGCTAGTTGAAGGCACCAATGCAATCCTAGATAGATCGCAGAGCAGCTTGGACTTTGGCCACCATCCCATTAGCCATCCTCAAAGCGTTGTACTTTGCCTCAACATTTGTAAGGCGCTGCAACATGGAGCCCGTCATGGTGGTACCTCGTTTTTCCGCAATCAGCAAGGAATACCTAGGTCCCTGCTCGCCAAATCCCCTTCAAACGTACCTGGTTCGTTGGGATCTCGGCAAAGGAACCAACTGTCACAAATGTAGAGTTTTGCCTAGCGTCCACACACGTGATGGCCTAACTGCAGCGCGCAACCAGCAACCTACTTTCACAACCTTCCCTCTTGTATGTGCAAGGGGAAATAGCAATCAGCCAACACAGCCATCTTTGGTGCAAAGGGCTCCACCCAGTGCTATGTAAACTCAATCTGTCAGTGATAACGGTAGGGAGAGGGCAGGGGCTGATACACCAAGTTGCTACTCAATCTCTCAGAGCTTTCTCTAGTTCGTCCTCACCATTTCTCTATCATCCATGGTCGCCCCATCCTCTCCCCTTATATAGACTCAGCCTTGGCTGGTCCGTATCGCGCTAGGAATACAATAGACCAGCCCAAGTATACAAGAGTCCCTCCTTGTCCCAACTCTCCCAGCCCAATAGGGGCTCCCCAACACAAATCACAAAACTAAGTAAGAGTCCATCTTCGGCTAGGAGTCCAGCTCCCAACTGCCTTCTAGAGTCCATTAGCCCATGGAAACTTGTGTATCTCCTCCTCCCCACGCTAGGAATCTGGCTGTGCTGCACGACTCCATCCTAGCAGCCTCAGAAATCTGTCCCAAAGGGGATATGGCGCCCAACACGCCACCTAGAGTCCTTCATGTGCAGAGACTCTACCTCAACCTGCTCTACAAGGTGAGTGCATATCTGGAACCACTCCCACGCTACTCTAAGCATCCATCTATGCCCAAGGGGCTGCCTAGGCTGTTGTCACCCAGGCTAACTTGGTTGTCTTCTGCCAAGTATAGGGGGTAGCCGCCTCCTTCTGTATGCAAAAGGTGGACAGGCTAACATAATGTAAATTTTGGGACAAAATACCCCTAATTGGAGATAGGGTTTTATAATATGTAAAACCCTCATGAAGTCACATTCACAGGAAAACAACTTCAAACGCCAGCAATTCCTCTAATTGAAAAGTCTGTTCCAATTTTTGACACATTGATTTCATCATTTGGAGCATTGAGCAACATTCACGCAGCGTGGAAGGAGGTTTTGCGACACTAATTTACGTAGTTTTAAAAAATAAATGGGGTTTCTAAGGGTTTTAAGCAAAACTAACTCTACATTTAAGAGTTTCAAGTAGTTTTTGGTCAATTTTAAATTTTGGGGATTTTTTTATTTTTCACTAATTTTCAAAAAATTAGGGTTTGGCGGGACCCCCCTGTGGGCCCCACCGATAAAATTAAGGTTTTTGGACCAAAATTCCCCATACATTAATGAAAGACACTATAAAAAATTTTAGAATTTTTCTAGACCTAATTTTGGGTTAAATTGCCAAATTTCCTAATTTTAGTTAAAAACTCTATTTTTACCCCACAATTCTTTTAAGTATAGCCCAACCCCTCCTATAAAAGGAAAGAGATGTGCCATTTCCCATATGGGAATAGGCTTAGCCAAGAGATTTAGAGCCTAATCCCCGATTAGGCCCGAAAAGGGAACGATTAGAGGTGAGTTTAGCTTAATCTTGACTTAATCTCTAAGTTTTTCTTAATCTTAAATTCCCTCATCATTTCAATCCATTTTGAAAACATAAAACTACTATTTTACTCCTCTTCTCCAAGCCTTAATCTTCAAAATCTCATTTTAGGCTTCTTAAACCCTAGATCTAATGCTTACTTTTGATTTTTCAAAACTAAATTAAGATTAGTTGTATGTTAACTTAAAATCGTATTTTTGGAAGGTGTTGGAGGAGATTGAAGGTTCATTCCGACCCAAATCAACAAGGAAAGGTAATGGGTTCTTCAATCTCAACTTTGGGTAGTAAAAATATCTATTTTTATGATGTTATTTGAAGTGGGTTTTGCTTAATTTAGGCTCTAATGGTGGGTTTAATAAATGTTAATCTTTCACTTCGATTTCTTAGGGTTTTGTCCTAGAATGGTTTAGATTAGTGTTCTGGAAGGTTTGATGAGTTTTTGATAATATTTGATACCATGGATGAAGATTTAAAAGTGTTTTCATGGTGTCTCGGTTTTGATTTTTGAAATGAAGAAGAAGGTCAAAACTGCTTTGTTGGCGATTGAACGGCCTGCAAGGCCGATTGATCTACAACACTACATTTTTTACATATTTTCAGTTTAGCCGATCGAATGGCCTTGCAGGGCGATCGAACGGCTACACAACAGTTTTGCAATTTTCAAAATTTATGCTCATTTCAAGGTTTTACTCCATTTGATGATTCTAATGGTTATGGGAGGTGTGTTATGATGAAATTAGGCTACTAGAGGTGTAGAATTAATGATGGAAGTTTATGAAATATGTTTAAGTGTGGTCATGTGGCAACATATTACGTTGATAATTATGCATGTTGATATTGAAGTACCTTGAATTTTGGAATGTTGGAATTCTTATGATTAGAATATGTTTCCAGCAGGGATATTATATAGAAAATGGTGAGATGTGTTCTCTTATAATGAAGATGTTTATGGTTAATGGATGTGATCATGTTATGGCTTGATGTGTGGAAAAATCATGTTTGTGGGAGTGAATGTTCGATTTCATATTGATGGATTTAAGTTTTATGGTGGATTTTGCTTTGATTTCAGTTAGGAATCATTGTTTTGAATGTGTTTAAGCATGCATATATTATCTTATGAGTTTACGTCAAGCATTGATTATGTGCTTATATATGCATGAACACACTATAAAATTGTAGTTAATTATGCCTTGATTATGATGAATGAGGGGACTGATTGGGAGCACATTTCATGTGTTGGAACCCATGTAGGTCTGCACACAGATGTATTATTCTATCATGCATCATGGATCGGTATTCATGGACAAAATTTTACCGATGTTTAACCGAAATTAATCGATTGCATGCAATGGTTGAGATTGCTTGTCGGATTAATCATTCGGTGAATTAATTGGAACTTGGTTGGTCCGGAAGGACATGTTTTCGATTTAAGTTCCTGTGTGGAACATGTATACTCCCCAGGTTGAATCTAGTTAAATTGAATTATGTGGGGATGAGTTGTGTACTTGTCTTGCGCATTGAGATTATTATGATTGTCATCTAGACCCTGAGAATCTAGAGTGGTACGCTTTGTGCACCAGCCACCACATGTTCTAGGGTTCCCTGTGTGAGAATTCAGGCTCTCCTCACCGCAGGAGATGTCCCTGGGCGAACACCCATGCTCTAGGTTCTCTGTGTGAAAATGGGGCATCCTTCGCCAGGATCGTCTAGGGCGAGCAGCTTTAGGGGCTGACAACCCCGACCCTCTTACATTTCCTATGTGGAAAATTTGATCATGTCTCACCTTCGTGGCCTTGACCGTGTCCTACCTGTGTGGCAATACTTGTGTCTACTCCTTGATAGAGGCATTCACCATTTGTATTGATACATGTTTATTATAAATGCTATGCATAATTGTGTATCATGTGTTTGACACGTTTGTTGTGCAGGGTGAATGAGGTTGATATGATATGAATGCATAATCAGAAATGGTGTAATTGAGGCACTATTATGCAAGTTTATGTGATATGAATGCATGATTAGAAAGTATGTGAATGTGACACTATTATGCAGGTTTATGTGATATGAATGCATGATCAAAAAGTGGTATAGCATGTTAATTTTAGACTTAAATTGCTACATTGCTATGTCATCATGTTTTTTTATTATTATAGTTATATTCAAACCATTATTGAGTTTTTATACTCATCTCACATTCTTTGTTTTGTTTTGGGGCTGCATGGCATAACATGCAGTCGAACAGGATCCTCTTTATGAGGAGAGCTTGGGAGTAGGAGTGGAGGCCCCTATACCTTGCATATTTTTCTGATTATTTTGTTTTAATGTTAGAACCTTGTGGAGTGGTTCTTGTTCTAGACTTGTGATATATTATATCTTTAGTGTTATTTGAGACCTTGTTTTGAGCCAAGTGTGTTGGCTATGAACTTTTGGTATGTGGGTTTGAGATTTGTGGTTTAATTTAGAGTTTAAGTAACTCTTTTGGTTCTACCTATTTACTCTTGCTCAAAGTAGTGTGTAACTCCGTTAATTAGACCGCCCGTGGTAAGGGCATAAGTCTTCCGCTATTTCTTTAACCGTTTTCAATATCATCGCCCCCATGCTCTTGACCGGGTTCAGCTCGGCTCGGGAAGTGTCAGGTTGGGCAGTAAAGTTAGAGTATTACAGCAAATGGTGGAGTTAGTGAAGGCAGCAAAAGATAAGAAGAAGAGAATTTACGGGAGAAGACCAGGTCTAGGAAAGGACTTCGTCTATCCAAAGACCTTGTAGATTCACATCCGGGATGCAAGGCTATCTTGGTGGAGACTGGGTTCTACCCAATATATGATTGCAAGCCCATTTTCATCTTCAGGCCACTCTTGGACGTTCTCATTGGTGAGTGTTGGGACGACTCACAAGAGGTCTTCAATATT
This sequence comes from Saururus chinensis, assembly GCA_035235625.1. NCBI lineage: Eukaryota > Viridiplantae > Streptophyta > Magnoliopsida > Piperales > Saururaceae > Saururus > Saururus chinensis. Next base: position 29,753,878 of record CP141147.1, read on the forward strand.
AGGGGAAAAAGACTACCCCTTAGTGTGGATGAAATGACAATGATCACGGGTTTGAGTGGAAAAGGGAACCTGAGTAAATTGGAAAGTAGCAAGGGGAAGGTTGCCCAAGGCAATGGGCAATCTACTAGAAGTTCTTCTAAGGAAAGCAGCCAGAGAAGACGGGACTTGAAGAAATATTGAAAGAAGTCGATGCTGACACACGGACTGTGTCAGACGAGGACTTTGCACAGTTGGATATCATGCACATGGGGGTCCTGGTGTTATTCACACAGGGCAACAGATCCCTATCCCCAGCTCTATGTGATTACATAGATGACCTGTTGGTCATGGGGAGCTACAATTGGGATGGGGCCATTTATGATATGTTGCTGAGAGGCATATAAGTAGCCCACCGAAACATCATAAGCAAAAAGGATGAGCACTTCGCCATGACTGAAATTCTAGTTGGGGCTTCATTAGTGCTCCAGGTAACGCTCGTATTATAGAAATCATGATAAATTTTATTATTGTCTTTCTAATGACACGATATTTCAACAAACACATGTATATCGTCGTATCACTCACACCATAACAAGTCGATCGTGTTATCGAAAATACGAAGTATAACATGCATGTTGAAATATTGTGTTATCGGTAAGACAACTAAATATAATATTGTGTAGAGGACGTCACACGATAATGAACTATTGTGTAATTGGTAACATGATTTATGAGCATACGTCCATATGGGCTCCTAGTCGTCCTCCATGTAGCCCGAGGTGCAAGAGGTGGCTCGGATTTACCCAACTTTTGAGTGACGTGGAGAAGGCCGATAAACTTGACCCGACCAATGAAAAGGCAAGGAAGAAGCTTTTAGCTTATCACCGAATAAGGAAGTAGTATGAGGAGGTGTTGTAACGACCCGTTTTTCAATTACGCTTAACCCGGGTGGGTAAAGGGTAATTTGGTAATTTGAGATTAGTGTTAGGGGGTTTCATTAGGTGAAATCCCCACATCCAGGTAGAGCTTGTAATAACGAGTATGATGAATCGAAAAACGAGCCAAATGGAGGTCAAGAGCGAAAGCTATGGCCTCGGGAAGCATGCTACATGGGCGGGGCCTACTCAAAAAGTGCGGGATAACCTACCCATATGTGGTCTTGTTTCGAAGGGCTCATCGACACGAGTCCATCGGTATTAAGAGCGTGTGATTCCAACGTCAAGGTTGAAAGTTATCGCGTTTTGAGTTCAAGATATTATTTGAATAGAATAATATCTTTCTGGATATGATCGATGACGCAGTGGATAGAATCGACGACGCAGTGGATAGGATTGCTAACGAAGCGGATAGGATTGATGACGCAAGTGGATAAGGTTGCTGATGAAGTAGATAAGCTCGACACGTGTCAGCCTCACGCCTATCCAGCTTTTTTATAAATAGCACTATGACATTCAGAAAGAAAAAAGGAGAATTATCTCCCACGTTTTCCCATTTCTCTTCCACGTTCAGAAACTTCTGTTCTTCATTTCTCACTCATTTTAAGTCCGATTCGAGTCGTTCTTGAGGCGTTCCTAGCTAATTCGAGGGTGATCTACGCAATAGCATGGTCCATTCCTCGAGTTGGTACTCCTATAAGGGAGGAACAACCCGGGGCAAGAGGAGGCTGTCCGCCACCCTCCTACCCCAAGAGAGAAAGAGAGAGAGAGAGATGGTCCGGTGAGAGAGGAGGCTTCGTCCTCCGTTACCGGGCCAAATCAAGAGAAGTGGCCTGAAGTAGGGGAGGCTTCATTCTCCACCGAAGGGCCACGATGTGTGAGGAACACCCTGAGTAGGGGAGGTTCCGTCCGCCGCCCACGGGCGCAGAAAATGAGAAGTCTCTGGGAAAGAGGAGAGTTGGTCAGGTCATCTTTTGGTGCAAGGTGATGAACGTATGGAGGCTAGAGGAGGCTCTGTCCGCTGTCTCCGATCTGAGGGGGAGGATGCCCAGAAACAAGCTTCCCGAATACCACTACCTCATGTGACATCAGGGGGTAAGAGTTTCTGACCTCCTATTATAATTATTGAATGCATGTGCTAGATGGGGTATATGATATGCCATGATGTGTGCCGTCTCGCTCTGGGTTAGAGAGAGACGGGTTGTGCGTGTGTTTATATTATGATATGCATTGCTTATATGCCATGATGTATGTTGTCTCGCTCTGGGTTAGAGAGAGACGTGTTGTGTGTGTGTTGGGTCTCGGCTCAGTGATAGAGCGAGACCTGTGATTGTGTTCCCTTTCACTCTATGATAGAGCAAGACATGTGATGTGTGTGGTCTCGGCTAAGTGATATAGCGAGACGTGTGATGTGTGTGGTCTTGGCTCAGTGATGGAGCGAGACATGTGATGTATGGTCTTGCTTATCACTTAGCCGAGACCACACACATCACACGTCTTGCTCTATCATAGAGTGAGGAATGTTGTGATGGTCTTGCTCTGGGGTAGAGTGAGGCATGTTGTGGTGGTTGTGTGGTGCTCATCTCTATGATAGAGCGAGATGTGTGTTGCCGGTGTTTTATCGGGTTTTCGTATTGGTTGTGTGGTGCTCGTCTCTATGATAGAGCGAGATATGTGTTGCCAGTGTTTTAAGGGCTTTTGTATAACTCCGATTAAATATTTGGAGATACGTATTTTAGACGTATGTGTTTTCATATGTTTTGATGTATGTAGTAGCCAGTAGGCAAAACTACGTCCGGATCCGATTGTATCGGAGTAACATCGTGGATGTTGTCCGATATGTACAGACGTGTGGTGTGTGTTCGTTCTCGGTTCAGTGATGGAGCGAGACGTGTGAATGTGTGGTCTTGCTCTGGGATAGAGTGAGGCATGTTGTGGTGGTCATGTGGTGCTCGACTCTATGAAAGAGCGAGATGTGTGTTGCCGATGTTTTATCGGGCTTTTGTATAACTCCGATTAAATATTCGGAGATACGTATTTTAGACATATGTATTTTTGGTATGCTGGTTGTATGTAGTAGCCAATAGGCAGAACTACATCCGGATCCAATCATATCAGAATAACATCGTGGATGTTATCCGATATGTACGTAGGCAACCAATGGCAATGCAACGTTGGCCCAGTCCGAATTAGTTATATAATTAGGTTTGTTCTTGCCTACGCGCAACGAAGTGCTAAAGTTCCCTAGCGGGTAGAGGAACGAGAAGACTTTCGCACTCAGAGTGTGCCGCTCTTGGTTCTGGGTTTGGTTTTCATCGATTTTTGGACCCCCGGCCCAGGTCGGTCTCCGGGTCGGGGCATCACAAATGGTCGGGTCATCTTTCGGTGCAAGGCGATGAACGTATGGAGGCTAGAGGAGGCTCTATCCGCTGTCTCCGGATCTGAGGGGGAGGACGCCCAAAAACGAGCTTCCCGAATACCGCTACCTCGTGTGACATCAGGGGAGTAAGGGTTTCTTACCTTCTATTTAATTATAGAATGACATGTGCTAGTTATGATGTGTGCCGTCTCACTCTGGGTTAGAGAGAGACGGGCTGTGCGTGTGTTTATATTATGATATGCTTTGCTTATATGCCATGATGTGTGCCATCTCACTCTGGATTAGAGAGAGACGGGTTGTGTGTGTGTTTATATTATGGTATGTTGTGCTTATATGCCATGATGTGTGTCATCTCGCTCTGGGATAGAGAGAGACGGGTTGTGCGTGTGTTTATATTATGATATACTATGCTTTTATGCCATGATGTGTGCCGTCTCGCTCTGGTTTAGAGAGAGACGTGTTGTGTGTGTGTTCGGTCTTGGCTCAGTGATAGAGCGAGACCTATGATTGTGTTCCGTCTCACTCTATGATAGAGCAAGACGTGTGATACGTGTGGTCTCGGCTAAGTGATATAGCAAGATGTGTGGTGTGTGTTCGTTCTTGGCTCAGTGATGGAGCGAGACATGTGAATGTGATGGTCTTGCTCTAGGATAGAGTGAGGAACGTTGTGATGGTCTTGCTCTGGGATAGAGTAAGGCATGTTGTGATGGTCGTGTGATGCTCGTCTCTGTGATAGAGCGAGATGTGTGTTGCTGGTGTTTTATCGGGTTTTCGTATTGGTTGTGTGGTGCTCGTCTTTATGATAGAGCGAGATGTGTGTTGTCGGTGTTTTATGGGTTTTCGTATAACCCCGATTAAATATTCGGGTATACGTATATATTTTTGGTATGCCGATTGTATGTAGTAGCCAATAGGCAGAACTACGTCCAGATCCGATCGTATCGGAGTAACATCGTGGATGTTATCTGATATGTACGTAGGCAACCAACGGCAATGCAACGTTGGCCCGGTCCGAATTAGTTATATAATTAGGTTTGTTCTTGCCTACGCGCAACAGAGCGCTAAAGTTCCGAAGCACGTAGAGGAATAAGAAGACTCTCGCACTCAGAGTGTGCTGCTCTTGATTCTGGATTTGGTTTTCATCGTGTCCGGACCCCCAGCCCGGGTCGGTCTTCGGGTCGGGGCGTCACAGGTGTTCATGCGTCTGAAGCCAAACTCTCAAGTTATTATGCAAATCACACCAATTGCAGAAGAGGCCCACTTGATGGATAGACAAAGGGGGACCCCAAAGGCTAAGAAGGCGGGTACGTAGACAATGATACATCGGACAATGAAACCCATCCACGCCCACCATGGCTAGACATCGGGGCATATACATTCCAGCTAGGACATCATTGAATCATTCATCATGCTAGTTGATGTTATGACCGGGATTTGTGATGTTGTTTTGGAGAATGTTTATCTCTACGGTGAGCTAGGATGGAACATTGAGAGAGCTGACATTGCACTCCAGCGGGTTAAAACGATCTGGATGTGGCAACAAGCCTCATAGAGCAGATGCAACCCCCTCTGGAATCAGAGACAGAATGACTGCATGAACCCCCTCAACTGGAAGTCCATCATGCATCAACCCCTCCTACAAGAACTAAAGGATAGCTGTCGGTTTGTGTCATGTCAAGAGCTTCAAAATCCAAAGAAGCTTGCCAACCATTTTCCCATGAAGATCAACCAGTACCTGTCACTCAACCGGTGGATGAGGGATTCATTTTGAGTAAGTATGACATTTTAATGTATCATGTTTCGTATGAGGATATTCGTGTAATCGAGTACACGATAGCCTAAACAATTGTGCGTTAAGAAAGACAATTTCGTTGTGGTTGTGTGATCAATCACACGATCATTGAACTGGAAATTTGTTAAGAAAACAATCTGGTTGTGGTCGTGTGATCATTAACACAATTAGGCCATTTGTCATTTTTTCATCAATATGGTATGTCATTTCATCATGTAAGCAAAAACAAGACTGGCATGAGTATCATTTATTGACAAATGCAATTGCTTACTTCTTAAATACAAAGAAAAGGCAGCTATAAGATGCCTCCAAAATAAAGAATAAGACAGCTCCGAAGTTGCAAAGGACCATGATAACGAGATTTTTAAAGAAAATAAATGAAGTCGTCCAGGATCAAACTCAGGAGGTCCTAGAACAACCCCGGGAGATCGAGGAACAACCCCAGGAGGTCAAGGAACCGGAGCAACCCTTGGAGGGACCGGAACAACCCGGGATGCAAATAAAGGAAGGGAGCGCACAAATAAAGAAACAGTTTCTCAAATGTCAATAAATCTAAGATTTAAGCGAAAAGCTGCCCCTGTTGCACCCTTCCGACCTCCAGTCCCCCGGAAGTTGAGGTACACCACCGTTGAACCACCTGCTCAAGGTGAGGAGGTAGTCAAGAAGGTGGTCAATTAGGGCTCGAAGAAGCCGAAGCATTTCAGCAGCTACATTGAGGAGCAGTTAGCCAAGTTTGGACACACGAAATAGAATGCAAAGCCAGGTGACAAAGTTCCTCTTGCATTGCCCCCTGGCCCATACATTATCCCTCCAGCATAGCCAAAGTCTCCCTCGGCACCAGTTGGCTCAATTGTTGGCTCCAGTGGTATTAATCTATCAGATAATCCTCCAATTGATCAGGAAGTAGTAGTAAGTATCTGCAATGTGATAGACGTCGAAGAGCAGGTTGGAAAGAAGACGATTAAGGAGAAGACCCGTGTACTGCCGCACGACTATCTTGACACATAGTTGGTGTTCCACACTGAGATTTAGAAGACTGCAGATAAGGACATTATCATAGAATTTCTGGTGCACCCATACAAGTAGTGGCCCGTAGCGACTCTCCTCTGCACCAACTACCTATCTCTGTTAAAGCAGGAGTGCATAACGAATGAGGTACTATCGTTTCATTGATCATACATTTTAAACAATATCGTGTAATTAATCACACAATTTTATAATTGATGAAATGGAACATTTATATATCGCTTTATTGGTAACACAACGTTTACTCATATCGTTGTTTGCATAATATGCTAATTTTTTTCTTTATTGTTGATGTATAAATAGCATGTTTGTTAATACACAAATTGGAAATTCGTCGTGTTATCAATCTCACGGTATAATCACTTATCATATGATATATGTCAGGACTTGTCGATCATCGTGTCATGACTAACACGATGGGTTTGTTTAGGTGATAGACGTCTTTTTCCAACTTCTTAATATCCAGGCAACTACCCCAACTATTTTTCGGCAAGTTCGCCATTCAACATTATTTTAATGTTGGGTCAGGCAACAGTCCAATGGAGAAGGAGGGCAAACTCACTGGCATATTATTGAGAGGGCTGAATGTAACATGGAGAGTGGTTTCATTCCAATCTACGTCACGGGCCACTTTCTCTTGCTTATTATCCACTATAGGGAGAAGAGGTGTCAGGAAACATGTTGCAAATGGAATGGAAGAGGCCCTTAAGATAAAGGGTACAAGGCAGTGGCCAATGACTAAGATCAACAAATGCCCATGTCAAGAAACAAATGAAGATTGTGGTTTGTACCTTATGTACTACATAGTGAAGCTGGCGGGGGGCGTCCCTCAGCTTGATTTTACACAAACGGAGATAACATGCTTGGTCAGGCCACAAATCTGTGCTGCTATTCTCCGAGCCCGAATCGACAAGGAATTTGATATGGAGGCAGATGAATTGTAATTAGACAATAGACTTTTTTATGCCGTATTGTGAATAGACAAGAAATTTGATCTGGAGGCACATTCAGTTGTGTGTCATAACATTCGATCATTTTGAGGTTGTGTTAGTTAGCTTATGATCATAGAGTTAATACTTGGAGACAGCCAGCCATTAAAGATGTCGTGTATTTGATCAAACGATATGTACCATAGTTGTGTCCCAAAGAATGCAGTAAGTATGGAAACTTCAGCCTATTGTATTATCGATTTCACAATAGTCGCTTAGGTCGTCTTATCGTGCAAACAATGTCTACTATGAATAGTGTGTTTTTACATGAAGGTGCATTTAGTTGTGTGTCCTAACGTACGATCAATTTGATTACATGTTAGTAAGCATACGATTGTAGCGTAAATACATGGAGACACCTAGTCATTGATGATGTCATGTATTCAATCAAATGATATGTACCAATGTCGTGTCCCAAAAAATGCGATAAGAAGAAAACTTCAGCCTATTGTATTAGCGATATCATGATAGTCACTTAGGTCGTGTTATCGCACAAATGACATATAGTATATCATATCATTGGTCCTACCAAATGTTGCACTTCAATGTGTGTTATTACAAAGATGATTGGCATGTTAGTCTTGTATCAAAACGGATGACCTACATATCATTACTCCATTGGTTTGTTTGGAAAAAAAATCAATAATTGTTATTACTATTTTTCTTTATATAACCTTAGTCCATTACATCAAAAATGCTATTAGTCACAAAACATTTTCAAACAGAAAACCAAATAAGATAACGTTCTGAATGACCACTTCAGAGGATGGTGAGGATCGATCAGATAAAATGTGATGGAACATTTGTGACATTGATATAACGCCTGATAGTGAATCATGCCCTCTATCAGATGCATGTGAGGACCGTATCTGATGGGGGATGATTCACCATCCGGCACTAAAGCAATCTCCCGAATGATCCATCTCAGTGAAGAACATTAGTGTGTGAGCGTTCTCCCTTCACACTCCTCATATATACCACAATACAACTTTGAATGGGAAAAGGGGGTGAAAATATATCTGGCGAGGACCGATCAAATTAGATGCGACTGAACATTCGCGACATTGAAATAACATCTAATCATTTTCATCCTCCCATAGATGCAGGTCACGACCGTATCTGATGGGGGACGAATCACCATCAGGCGCTAAAGCAATCTCCCAAATGATCCGTCTCGGCACTGAACATCTGTGGGCGAGCCCGAGCCCTAACCCTACTATATAGTGAGCCAAGATTGAGAAGGTTCATATGACACCAAACAACAAGCTAGGCGGCCCAAACCCGAAGTTTCGGTCGCACCAGAATGTTTTAATATTTGTTCAGCCCAAACAAGAAGGTTCGGCTTGCGCTAGAAGTTTTTGGCCGAACCAGAAGTTTCTGTGAGCTTGTCCTCCCTCGTGTGTCCTAATATACGACCAATATAGCTATCGTGTTGATTAGATATGATCAATATCACGTGGGATGCTAAGGTCGTGAAATAGTACAAACGATAGTGACTAGATCGTGTCATTGGTAACACAAAATGCTGAACATAACCGAATAGTCGTAGTTTTAGTAAGAACACGAGATACACGTTAGTCATCTATTTGAACCGATGACCTACTTTTTTTCGTATGATTTCATAGTGGAATAAAATCTATTAGAACACAACTATAAATGAGAATAAAAAATTTTGTTATTAATATTTTTTCTATATAGAATATACACAAAAAATAATAAAAACATAGAGTCCACTTCAAAGCCTGGCGAGGACCGATCAAAAAGCTCCATCTCGACACCAGCGGTTAGTCGGTATTAGATCTCTTTGCAGATTCTTGCACCAGGCAATACAAATGTGGAAAAACATTCGCAACATTAAAATAACACCAGTGGATAAACCCGTTCCCGTCATAGGCTGGGAGGACCGCTTATGACGGGTGACGAGATCACCAAATGGTGTGATACTAATGTCCCGAAGGTTCCGTCAAGGTGCAGGTGATTTGTAGGCGTGCTCTGTCTAGTCTACATCTCGGCCTCCTCTCGAATTTAGTAAGCACAGGGGTCACAATTATATATATAGGTAGAGTGAGAAGGTTACAAACCACCGGGTTATGGAAGTTACTGAAACCCCAAAAATTGTGTCAATTCTTCGAGAAAGACTCATTGGGAATTTAATTCAAAAATCAAAAATTGTGGCGACTCTTTGGGAATTAGGTAGTTAATATCATGCAATTGTCATGTGTTCGATCAAACGACATGACAAGTATCGTGTAATTTTCAAAACGAGTATCAAAAGAATTTATTATTGTATGTTCTTTTCATGTAATTAGCTACACGTAACCCCTTTGGATGTGTTACCTATTGCACGATATGTATATAGTATACCATCATACACAGAGAAGAACATATTGTGTCCTTAAAAACACGTTAATTACATATGGCATGTTGTCGATAACATGATGAATATACAAAACTTTCAGCTAAAGAACAAGGGTGGAAAAGGTAACCTTGATCGATGCTCCCCTTCCTTACATCATTTGTCTACTCCATTAATCGATCTCCTTCGGCTTGTAGTTGGGACATTTGCCCTATTGAGAGGTTCCCCTTGTGCACTGGAACATCTTTTGCAGTTGTGACCCAACTGGCCACATGATCCACATTTTTGAGAGGCTTTGACCATTGGTTGTGACTCAATCTGATTTTTTCGTAGATGCCCACGCTGCTTTTGTGGGATAGGTGGGCTAAATGTATGCATAACTCCAGCTGGTGCACACTAGTGCCAAGCTTTTGTTAGGTGTACTAGCTCTCGATAGGTCATTCTATATAATTTAGTTGAGTACTATAACAACCCGACCCAAGCCGGGCCCACAAAATCTCTAATAAAAAAATTGATCTTTCCTTAAGCCAGGAATCATCGCCTGTGTGCAAGAGGTACAACATTCGTCTACGCACTACGGAGGTTCAAGGCTTCCCCATACATAGACTTAGGTTGTAACAGACACATACACACAATGAAGCTTCATAATTCATTGCATGTAAAATAGAATAAAACACATATTTATAATTAATTGGGATCGGACCAACATTGCCTTGTCATTGGTTGCCTACGTACGCATTGGATATTATTCCAATACGATTGGATTTGAACGTAGTTCTGCCAAACAGCTAATACATATAACAAGCATCACAAAATCATATATGTTAAAATACATATATACTGATATGTAATCAGAGTTATACAAAAACTCGTCATATATCGGAGTCAAGCGGAAGTTAATGAGTCAATGAAATCATACATCTCGCTCTACCACAGAGCGGGATCAAAACCACATACACACGTTTCGTTGTATCACTAAGCCGAGACCGAACACACACACACCACATGTCTTGTTCTACCCTAGAGCAAGATGGAACATAAACATATCACATCAAAGCATAGCAGATTAGAGCACAAAGGATTGTGGCATAGAACGCATCCTAATTTAGCACATGCAGCTTTATAATTTAAACGGGATGTCAGAAATACTTACTCCCTTCATGTCTCGAAAGGTAACGGTATTTGGAGTTGCTCGTTCCTTCTTGGCGTCCTCCCCTTAGGATCCAAAGGCAGTACATGAAGCTTCCTCTAGCCTCCATACGTTCCACATCTTGCACTAAAAGGGTACATACAAATGTTCTCCTTGCCAAAGACTCTTCTCGTTTTTTGCACCAGTGGGTGGCAAACAAAACCTCCCCTACTCGAGGATATTGTGGCTCTTTAGTAAAAGATAGAGCCTCCCCTACTTTGGATTGCTTCTCTATTTGTGGCCCGGTAACTTCGGACAGAACCCCATCTTGCTCCTCGTCCTTTTTTCTTACTCTAGTGCTCGAGGACGACGGGCAGGGCCTTTCCTTGTCTTGGGGCATTTCCTCCTCATACAAATAGCCAACTCAGAAAATAGACCCCTCCATCGCAAAGAGCATGCTCGATTTAGTCAAGAACGTCTCTTTGATGGACAAAATCGGAGCTAGGATGCTCAGAAACAAAGAAAAAAAAGATTGTCGGTCATCGAGGACAATAGGCCGGACCTCTCCTTCTCTTGGGGTGTTTCCTCTTCATACAGTCTCCAACTTGAAGAAAGAACCACTCAAAGTGCATGCTCGATTTACTTAAGAACGCCTCTTGAATGGCCTCAATCGGACACGGAACGGTCAGAAACGGGGGAGAAGAAGATCTGACTCAAGAAATGAATCGGAATGGGGTTTTTATAGCCGCCAAAACCGCGGCGCCGCGCCGCCAATTTCGGTGGCACTGTGGGTTTTGGGCAGTGGTGCCACAGTAATGCATGGCTCACACCGTGCATTATGCAGGTCGCGCCCACGCGAGGAACCATGGCGCCTGCCATGCCGCACGCCGGCTTGTTTTATTATTATTTTTATTTAAATTTAAATCTTCAAACGCGCGTAACTTCCTACCCTGGATTCGGATTCACGCGTTCTTGGTACCGTTGGACTCATATTGATGAGCCCTTTGATAATAGCCCACTTAAAGCAATATATAGTGCTCTTTCTAAGTGGGTCCTACCTATTTTCCACGCTTCTCGAAGTCATAACTTCTGGTCCCGGCCTCCGTTTTGCCCATTCTTTGATTTGTTACGCTTGTTTCTTCAAGCTCTACTCATATACCGAGGTTTCAACTTTTAAAACCCTCTAAGTCTCATTAAAAAGTTATCTAATTACCTTTAACCCCGGTGGCTAAACGTAATTAGAAATGTGGGGTGCTACAAGTACCACATTTCACAGTAGTCAGACGCATAAAAGTATTTATGATCGATTGTTGTGATTGCATGTTTACATGGTAGCCCCAGATGTTGAATGTTTCCACATGTGCATGTATGCTCAACCAAATTTACCACATCCTGTTGAGAAAATATCGTGAGTATGTGCTCATGATAAACAACCTTGTCATGTCATCAGATCACGATGACGTTAGTATACAATACAATCAACTACGCTAATCATATAGACTAACACGATAAATGCAAATATTGTGTTACTAGTAACACAACCCATAATGCTTACATACTATCAAGTAACTAAACAAACATACTAACACGATATGAACAATTAACGAATAAACATGCACATGCTATGTACATCACCATATGAATGAAATGTACCTGATGATATAGCAAGTTAACCTGAAATTCATGCATTGACACAACCAATACAATCACATTCCTTGCTTCTTCTCCCCTTTTTTTGATGTGTTTGCGGGCAAATGGGGTTAACTCTCCCATCATATTCTGGTCGTCTGTCTGATGTTTTTCAATTAATGCGGTTGTGTGCTCCCTTGTGTGCTCAATTAACCGAGTTATAGGCATTGATCTGGCTTTTTTGAACATTGTATTGGCACTTTCAGACCTATTTCAGCTAAGGGTTCTATATCTTTTTCCTGAAAATGCAACATTGGCTAAGTGCTTCAAACCTATCTTATTAAGCCAAGCATATGCTTTAGGATTATGTTCTTTTAATGTTGTTCATTGTTTCAACATACACATTCTATTTGAAGGTTTCGGCTGTAAGATGAACCTAGTTCTTTAGGTAGTTGTCATTGAATCTAGCCAGCATATTTGTTGTCATGTGACAGATGCAATATTCGTGGTTTGTAGATGGGAAAAACTGCTTAACAGGATTTGCCAATCTCTTTTGTCTATCAGAAACGATTGTATCCAACTCAGCTAGGAGATAAGAGAATAGATGATTTCTAAGTAACTCAAGAAACCAGCACCATGTTTTCTCGCACTCGTTCTCAACCACTGCGATTGCAACACACAACATATTATTGTTCCCGTCCAGTGCAATTGATATCAATAGCTGTCTAGGATACTTTCCTTTCGAGAAAGTTTCATCTACCGTTAGCAACGGCATTAGTGTTGTTCTAAAAGCTCTCACAACGGGACCAAACATCCAAAATACTCTTTTGAAATCGTACCCACCTATAGGTCTGGGAATATCACATGATCTCACTAGAACAACTACACTTCCTTGATTTATATATTCTATCTGTTTTCCATAAGCAAGAAGTATGCGGTAGGGTCCGTCTGGGTCCCCATCTATTAAATCAGTCAATGCCTTACCTACATGACCAAATACACTTTAGTAAAGGTTATATGACAATGGCTTACATCGTGTTCCCGATCACATGACATTGGACCTAGTCATGAGATAGTTAAACCATTCATATTAACACGATATTTAAGTATGCCATGTGACCGCAAAAAACACGTGTAGTATAAGCCTGTAAAAGATAACATGCTACACTAACATATCGTGACACTAAATCAGCACTTCAATTAGTCTCATACATTAGCTGTGCGCCAACATTTCTTGTAGTTCATAGTTATGCCCCAGTGTTTCAAAATATAACTTACTATGCTCTTTTGTGTAATGTCTACTGAGTCTTTAAACATGCTATAACATTTTTTTGCAATCCAAATGTGCAATGCTAGGGGATGGTCAGTTGACTTCCTTTGGGTTCTACATACATGAATGGTTCAACATTAACCTCGTGATAGTCACATGATCTCCTATATTTGAAGCCCTTATGTACCAGTTAAAAGAATGATCGGAGCACTTTGCGGCATATGTATTTCTATTTTCATCAACAACATGGTATGTAAAATTTGCATTTATTGCTAAGTCGATCAAGACCCTCTTGAAATGCAACAGGCTAAGAAAATGTGCGCCTAATTCAAGGAGCCTCTAGTAATCCTTTGCTTGTAAATTGCATGTCATTAACTGGCCTTCACCAATATTCGGTTTCAACATGTTTAAAGCATTGACTATATCCCAATCTGCCTCCTCCTCAATGTCTGCATTGCTGGGGACCTCACTGTTTCCAAATACTTTGTGGTTAGATATACTTTTCATGCCAACTATATCATTATCGTACCATTGATCCTCACCCCACATATTTTTAACTTCTTCACCGTTGTAAGTACAAGGGCTGTATGGAGGTTCATAGTTATCAAATGAAGTCCTTGTCTTGCCCATCATTGGCGATAATTCCTCTTATCTATTCTGATTGACTTCTATTTCAGGTTCTGTCCTCATTGGATTGGTGAAAGAAGATTGACATGGATTTGTTGAGGGCAAGTTTCCTGGTTCTCTCGATCTGCATTGCACATTATCGTTTTAAAAAAAATGCGGCATCACTTGACATCATGTATTGGGTTAACACACTTACAATTCTAATCATGTTATCGAAACCACGACATGAATGCATGTCATGTTATTACATCTACGCTGAAAATTATAACTGATATATCGCATGTGTATGTCGTATAATTACTAATGTGATATATTACTCATCGTGTTTCTTTCTTCACACGATATGATTTGAACTTAACCCAATATGGTCGATATTGTGTGCTTGAGTACACGACGAAGTCAAATTACGTATAATCTAAAGATTCATTGTTACTTGACAGTTTCAAATGTGAATTGTGTTTCATTGAATCCGATCTAAAATCCAACATTAAAGCTGGCCTGAGCCATTACCACTAGTGATTTAGCTCTATTAACTATCTGGTTCCTCTCTACGAATAGTGATTTGTCGCCGTTGTTAGGCTCTTTCATCTCGGCATATAATGATAACACCCCCTAATTCGTCTTCTTATAAATAGAGAACATTGATTAGAGGTCCTCATCATCTTGTAATTCATATATCATGGATTATTGTGAATATAGAATTAAATACTTAAAAGTAACATTACCAGTGACGACAAGTCATGCTTTGACTTGACTAGCAACTTGCGGAAGCTCACCGACTGATAAATGTCCATCAACCGTGTCATTCTACCAATATACATGTCATCATTGCCTACCACTCCATGGTAATGTAAGCAAATACTGATCCTATCCATGATCGGTGTAAAAGGAGAATCGATTCTGCAAAATGCAGCATTTTGAGCCCTCACACAGCGTCCGTGGGGTCAAAAAATATTTTTTTCTTCTTTAACAATGCTCACCAGGGAGTCACCGTTGATCACCTCTCGCCGACGACTTCCGTTGGTTGCCGATGAATCCCAGCACACCGAAAAAGGCACAACACTTTTGTGGTGTTCATTTATTATGTTATAAAGGGATAGTAGAAACCTAAGTGTAGTTTTGTCTAAAAGTAGGTCATATGGCATTTGTGTTTAAAATCTAGGGAATATGAAATTTTGTACTCTTCGGTCAGGCAATATGGAAAGAAACTCTATAAATTATCACCTTTGAGGGCATTCTATGTACTATATGAATAATTAAGCAATATCCAAAGTATTTATAAAAACAAATGTGTTTTGGACCTGTAATTTCAAAAGTGGTGGGTGCATTTGGATTAAGAGCAAGATGCGAGATTGTAAAGCATGAATGTCCAAATTACAAGGGTACGTAGTAGCATTCAAGTTAATTTCTAATTATTTTACTATGGCAAAACTGGAAGGGGACACTCACCCAAGTGGATGAGTTGAGAGTGATGCAGAGGAAAAGTAAGAAATATTTTTTTTAGCAAACTTTGCCCCCTTTTAGGCAGAAATCGTAGCTCAGCCCAGCCCACCCGAGAAGGTGTGAACATTAGTTTTCCTCTTAAAAACCTCTCGTGTGACCATGTAAAGGGTCTTTGGATACTGCATTTTCGAACTGAAAAACAGTTTTTTATGTATGGAAAGGTCCTTTCTACCTGAATCAGGTTTGGATGGGTCATTTTTATGTAGATTATTTGTCATATGTGCACCTTTGTGAAATCATAGGCACTCCTAATTGCATACATAGCGAGCATTGGAAAAAGTCGAACCAATACGCCACTAATTGGATTGGCCATAGCTAGCGCACAAACTTATAACATAAATAAATTTTAAAAGTTAAAATTGGCATATAGAAATATGATGTCCAAAAAGAGCTCAGCTTGTATCAGCTTGGGCTCATTTGATCAAGTGTGAGCCCAAATATCATGCACCATCATATTTCGATTGTCTCACAATGCACATAGCTTGTGGTAAATTAATTTTTACACCCATATGCAATCATATCTCGATTTTAGGGTGGGCTCAAAACAATACCAGACCTGAGAAATAAATTTTAAACAATAATAAAATAATATTAATATGGTTAACTAATTAAGATGCAAATTAAATTATTAATTAAATCTTGCTAACAAATCCTTTTCAATAAAAACCTCATTTTACTTTAGCAACAATTACATGTATGGTCTTGGCTTTGTCTAAGAAATACGAACTTAGTGGACTTTATTTTTTAATAATGAAATAACTAGGAGTAATATAAATAAAATATAAAAATTAATACAATATAACTAGGTGAGCTCTTTCTTTGTAATAAGAGAGAAAAATATTAGACTTTTGTGTCAAGAATTGAGGGAGTCATCCACTCAAGTTCATAAAATTGAATCACTAACAAAAAGTTTTAGGGAACTCTATTTAGAATAGTGGTCGATCCCTTGGGACTTAAATTAATAACTTGATGTTATGTTCATAATCATATATCACATGTGGTATAAAATAGGTTTGCTGATTTGGGGCCTTTAGGTTTGGTTAATAATTGAGGGAGAGACCTCTACTTGTATTGGAGAATTGAGCCATAGTAAATTCTAATGATAAAATTGTAACTCATATAGTAAGTAATAGTAGTTTTTTTAATTTAGTAAATAGTAATTTATGGCAAGAGAAATGCCCACTTACTGGTCCATTAAAAAATATTATTTTATAATCACTCATTATATTTTTTTATTCATTAGAATGATGAGATAGAAAATGCAAGTCGTGTACAATAAAGAAGGTTGCAATATTTTCTCCCATGTACCATCTATACTTGTCTTATTTTCATCCCCTCATGTGTGTGTATATATATATATATATATATAAGACCTTTTTTACCTGGGCCTTAGGCAACTATCTAAGTTGACTAGGCCTGTAGCCGCCCCTGTTTGATTCGATGGTCAATGATAATGTCTGCTTATATTGACACGCGTGAGTCTTATATCGTACCTTCGGTTCAAACTAATAGCTCTATTTGACAAAATATATTTGTTCCATATTAATAGCTTCATTTTGTTTAATTAAAATAATTAAGTACTTAAAAAATATCATGAGCTTATTTTCCTTTTCTTAGAAGTATATTTTACTATTTAATAAAAAATTAGTATTTTTTAAATATAATTAATATAAATAACAAAGAGAGTACAAACTTTCTACATTCTAAGAGGCAATGTTCTTATTTATCCCTTAAAAAAGAGAAATCGAAGTGTGCTACTCAAAATACTCGTAACATCAACATAGACAACTACGTACGTGTCAAAATTGCTCTGCTTGCATCAAGAGTTTTTTTTTAAAAATTATTAAATATGAATAGAGTATCAACAGTGACTATTGCCAATTAAAAAACAACTCATTCACAAATAGATAACGGTTCTTATTCTGGGCTCATGGTTAGCACGGAGCTGGGGCCAGCCAAACAGCGTCGGCATCTCAAAACAGCCAAGAAAGTTTTATGCCTTTCATGCCCCTTGGCCCGGACTCTGAATTCTGACTCTTGAAACTTTGGACGCTTCTTTGAAGCTTCTGCAGTCTAAGATATACGTTTGTTTATTCGTGCCCAGCTAGCTGAATTGTCCACCCGTTTTTTCTTCCGCGGTTTCCCTTCTTCCATATAAACGTTAGTTTCATTTGAGTGCAGGCCACCGCACAATTCAGACCATTGAATTTTCCAACGGGGAACCAGTCCATGGCGGAGGAGAACTTGAGCCCTTTGAACAGGGATCTTCTGGCGCAGATTCTGGCAAGGATAGATGGCCCAACCCTGGCTGCAGCCACCTGTGCGAACTCCGACCTCCATGGCATCGCCAAAGCAGATCGACTCTGGGAGAGTCTTTGTCAATCAACATGGCCATCCACCCGGGAAGAGAAGGCCAGGAATCTCATCTCTTCCTTAGGTGGCTTCCTTCGATTTTATGCCAATTCCTTCCCTTTGATTGTCTACAAGCCCAAGGGGGGAGACCCATCTGAGATAGAGTCATCTGGGTCAGAGGAAGCCTCTTTCTCATCCCCTTGTGATCTAGTATCCTTCGTGGATGTGTACTACAAGGACAAGTGTATCTTCTCCAAGGTTTTATATGGAATTCCTGGTGCTGAAGATGAAAATCAGAATACTGGGTGGTTCTTGGATGGTCCATTCAGATTAGATGCATTGCAGTATCAGTATGGGACTAGTAGCATCAATGAGGATGGTGACGATGAGGCGGACGATGATGAGGAGGAAGACATAGGCTTGCTTCCATCAGTGCCTTTGGTGGAGAAGAAGGGGAATAGGGGAGGGAAGTTGTGCAAGAAGTTGGAGGAGAAGGTGAGGCTGAGTTGGGTCATGTTGGACACCAAGAGCGGCAGAGCGGCGAACCTTTCGAGCTGGAGGCCCCTGTCTGTCCAGCGGCACTGGCCGACCGAGGGCGACGTATTGATGCACTTCGGCTGCATTGTACCTGGGGTAGGCGCCCAGCCGGTTGAGTGTGCCATATCAGTTAAATGCCGGCTATTGCAGAGAGAAGGGTGCTTGCAGTGGAGAGATATATGCATGCTGATGGAAGATAAGGAGGGAGTTCATATTGATGGAAAAGGGAGCTTGATGGTTCTGGACAGAGCACTAAAAGTCAGTTGCAGAAGCAGCTGGAAGAGTGGGAAGTTTGATAGGGGGTACGGTGATTATATGAGGGAGAAAAGGGTAGCAAGGGAAAAGAGAATAAGATGTGAGCATCTGGCAGAAAAATTGTTCGTTTGCACTGGGATTGCACTGTTCGCTGCCTTCTGCCACTTGCTCATTTCCATTGCCAATAGAATTTCACACAACAATTGAAGGAGAATTTATAAAGAACGAGGCTATTAGAACCCTCTTTGCTTTTCAAATGTCCCCAAAATAGTGTAAAAGTGATTTTTTTTTCGTTATTCTCATTTTGTTCATCTTTCTCCTACTACATTAAACTTTATCTTTTTTTACACCCCTATTTCATTCGGCAATTTCGACTCCGGTGACTTCGACTCTGGTGATACGTTAGATTGGTCGTGTAGGCCAAACTGAATTGCACAGCGGCTCCACCGGCCAGATCTGGCCATGAATGCCGGCCGCACAAGCAGCTGGCTAGTGACCAAATCTAGCCATTGGTCACTGGCTTGTGCGGCCACAACCATATCTGGCTGTTGGCCGCCGGTCGCACAAGCAGCCGGCCAGGTTTGGTTGCGCCCAGATCTGGCTGCCAGCGGCAAGTGCGGCTGCAACCAGCCGTTGCGGCCATTCACTGCAGACGTCTCCGGATTGAGAGAAGGGGCCTGGTGATGGAGAAGGAGAAAAAAGTAAGAAAAAAGAAAAATCGAGTAAAAAGAGGGATAGGAGAAATTTTAATGAAAGTAGGTGGGATAAAAAAGAAATAAATAAGGGATAAGGTGAAATAAGGGGCAGGTTAAAAAAAGTGGGCTTTGATTAGCCACATTCATTTATAAAATCTTGTAATTTTCATACATATGTTAAATCTTTTTTCGGCAATAAATCTATTTGTCAAGTTGCTCATCAAAATCTTTGTATGTTAGCATGTCAATCTATTAGTCCACTTCCAACATCGCTATGCATATTTTTTCATTCATAAAGGAAGTAACGCACTAGTAAAATTTGAAAACGTTAATCATGCTTTGGCAAGTGCACAGGAAAGGGAATACTCAATATGGTCCACGTACGGTGGAATGCATTTCCATATTTTGGATCTCAAATCAAAATTACTGATTCAAGTTGATGCAAATGTGTCTTCTAATATTACAAACTAAATCATGCTTAATAGCTTATGCCAGAACAAACGCATGTGAAAACTGAGCATGAATTGTAAGGACAATTGTGTTTGATGAGTGATTTCTAATATCCAGCTTATCGATCACGCTTTAACTTACAAGATTGTCAAAATTATCATGGGCATTCCATATGCCAGATAAATATGATCTATAATCAACGAGAGGAACTGAACAATGCTCGGCTAATAATGCCAGTAGCCTCAATATAGCGATCAACACATCTAGAGATGCAACTGCTTTCGCTCCCACTCAGACTGGACCCTGGTTTAGTGATGCATTTCGCAAAGCACTTCCCCCTAACGGTCTGCAACATAAATAAAAAGTAGACGCCTTAAGTGAGGTTAATTCAGAAAACAAGAAGAAGTTGGTACATTATCCTATTACAAGCATAGACAGGAAAGATTTAGACTATATTTATTTGTTTACATCCAAAAACCTACAATACCTCATTGAGACTTTATCTTGTGTCTTGAGAAATAATTTCAGTTATTTGCATTTTCACCAGCCAAATCCATTTCTTCTCCATATAAGATATATACAAACAGGAACATAAAATATGGGTAACGTTTTTTTTGTGGGGGAGGAGGGGGTGTTGGGGTTGAATGTGGAGGTAAAATTAGGGCCGCATTACTTGAGTACTTCTCTGTGTCCTCTCCTCAAATAGATGTTTATTGAATTTGATTCTTCACAGGTCTACAAGTCAAACCTAACAAAGGGAAGTAAATTCCTTTCTCCAAAATCAGAGAAGCTTTCCCACTTCCAACAACACTTAATTGTTAAGTATTGATATATTCTACAGCTGCAAACACAAAGGAAGATAGCATAAAAAGCTCCATTGATCTTTTCTATTTTTCATTTCAAAAGCTCAATAAAAAAAATAATTACCAAGAAACAATCTAATACATCCCCAGTCAGTACTACTAAAATGATTTATTAGAGATCTGTCACCATAAATTATTTTCAGCTAATCTAAAACTCCACGGTAAAGGATACTAATGCAGCATCACAACATTCTATAGCACACTCAGTTTTATAATCTTGCTGATTAGAGTCTAATCCATATATACAATCATGTCACTCATTACAACAAAATTGGGTATTAGTGACGCTTATATAAGCTTCACAATCATATGCGTCGCTAAAAAGTGATAATAACGACATATAAAAAATTATCCCAAAAAAAACCCCTGTTAGCGACACATAATATTAAGCGTCACTAAAGGCAGTCTAGTAACAACGTATAAATCCAAGCGTCGCTAATACTCAAACTTTTAGCGACACTTTTATAAGCGTCACTAATATATATATATATATATATATATATATATATATATATATATATATATATATATATATATATATATATATATATATATATATATATATATATTAATTTTTTTAAAAAAAATTCAAAACTATTAACGACGCATTTTTACAAACATTGCTACTAGTTTCAACAATAGCGACGTTTGTAAATATGTGTGGCTAATAATTCTCAATTTTAAATAAAAAATTAAAAATTAAGAACTAATAGTGACGCATGGTAATATGTGTCGCTATTACCCTTAGTAGTAGCGATGCATAGTCACGTGCATCGCTACTACCTAATTTTTAAATAAAAAATTTAATGAAAGAGAGCGAGGGGAGGGAGGGAGGGGAACGAGAGGGAGGAAGAGAGAGAGAGAGAGGAGAGGGAGAGATCCAGAGGGGAGAGAGAGTGAGGAGAGGGAGAGAGACAGAGGGGGAGAGAGAGAGAGGAGAGGGAGAGAGACAGAGGGGAGAGAGAGAGGAGAGGGAGAGAGAGAGAGGAGAGGGAGAGAGACAGAGGGGAGAGAGAGATAGTAGAGGGAGAGAGACAGAGGGGAGAGGGAGATAGGAGAGGGAGAGAGACAGAGGGGAGAGAGAGATGAGGGGGAGGAGAGAGAGGAGAGGGAGAGGGAGAGGGAGGGAGGAGAGAAGGGGGAGAGAGGAGAGGGAGAGAGAGAGATAGAGGGAGGGAGAGAGAGAGAGAGATAGAGGGGAGAGAGAGAGAGAAGGGAAAGAGAGAGGAGAGAGGGAGGGGAGAGAGGCAGAGAGAGGGAGGGTAGAGAGAGGGGGAGAGAGAGAAGAGGGAGGAGAGAGAGACGGGGAGAGGGAGGAGAGAGAGAAAAAAATATTTTAAAAAATATAAAAAATTAAAAAAATAAGTAGTAGCGACACATA
Organism: Saururus chinensis; assembly: GCA_035235625.1. Classification (NCBI taxonomy): domain Eukaryota; kingdom Viridiplantae; phylum Streptophyta; class Magnoliopsida; order Piperales; family Saururaceae; genus Saururus; species Saururus chinensis. The sequence continues at coordinate 29,776,026 of CP141147.1, forward strand.
GTACTATGTGTCGCTACTAGATGAGGGCAGTAGTGATGCATATACATATGCGTTGTTATTGCCTAAGGGTAGTAGCGACGCATGTACCTATGCGTCACTATTACCCTTGGTAGTAGCGGCACATAGTAACTACTACCTATTCTTTAAATAAAAAATTACATGAAAAATAGAGGGGGGAGGAGAGAGAGGGAGAGTGTGTAGAGAGAAGGGAGAGAGAGAGAGAGGGAGGAAGGAGAGAGAAGAGGGAGGATAGAGAGAGAGGGAGGGAGGAGAGAGAAGAGAGAGGGAGAGGAGAGAAGGAGAGAGAGAGAGAGAGAGAGAGAGAGAGAGAGAGAGAGGAGAGAGAGAAAGGAGGGGAAGGAGAGAGGGAGAAAGAGGAGAGAGAGAGAGAGGAGGAGGAGGAGGAGGAGAGAGAGAGAGGGGAGGAAGGAGAGAGAGGAGGGAGGGAGGAGGGTGAGAGAGAGAGAGGAGGGTGGAGAGAGAGGAGTAAAAATATATAAAAAAATGTTTTAGTGACACTCTTTACGAGTGTCGCTAGTAGCCACTCAGTAGCAACGTATAAATTTATACATCACTACTAAATGCCTAATAGTGACGCTCGTCGAGAGCATCGCTAAAATGTTTATTTTTAAAAAAATTGCCAAAGACAAAATGCCGCCCGTGGCAAAAGTTTTAATTTTTAGCGATGTTCTTCGAAGAGCGTCGCTAATAGATGCTCAGTAGCAACATATATATACAGCGCTACTGAGTGCATAATAGTGACACTCTTCGAGAGTGTCGTTAAAAAGTTTTATTTAAAAAAAAAGCAAATGTTTTAATTTGTAGCGACGCTCTTCAAGAGTGTCACTAATAGAAGCTCAGAAGCAACGTATACAGTTACACATGGCTACGGAGTGCATAATATTAAGAGCGTCGCTAAAAAGTTTTATTTAGAAACAAAATTTTCCGCTCGAAAAATTTCGCCCGCACAGGGAAATTTCACCCGCACCTTATATCTACCCCCCCTCCCCGGTGTATGCCCCTACCACCCCTCTGCTCAGCACCTTGCCACCCCACCGCCTAGCTTCTGACCACCCCACTGCCTGGCTTCCGACCGCCCAGCTGCCCGGAATCTGGCCCCCTCCCTCCCTCCCTCCCCCCTCTGTCCCAGTCCCCCCCTCTCTCTCTCTCCCTGGCTCCCCCATCCCTCTTGGTCTCCCCGGCTCCCCCTCCGTCCCAGTCCCCCGTCTCTCTTCCTGGCTCCCCCTTCCCTCCTGCTCCCCCCCTCCCTAGCTCCCCCTCTCTCCCGCTCCCCCGGCTCCCCCATGGCTCCCTCTCGTTCCCCTCTAGCTAAAGCCTTTTAATTTTTTTTATATTATTAGCGACGCTTGATAAAATGTCGCTAATATATAAATTTTATTTTTTAAAAATATAGTTTCATATTAGTGATGCTTACAAAGCGTCACTAATAAGATATTTTTTATTTTTTTAAATTTTTTTTTCTTTAGTGACGTATAGATAACATCGTTAATAATTGATTATTAGAGATGTAATAAGTGTCACTAATCATTTATTATTAGTGACGTAATGATTTTAGTAGCGACATATAAATATACATTGCTAATAGGCACTATTAGCGATGGTTTTTTTTATGAGTAGCGAATAAGCAATAGCAACAACACTTTTTTTGTCGTTCATAGCAAAGTTATTTATGCGTCCCTAATAAGTATTAGCGTATTAGCAACGCTTACAAGACTATTAGCGATGCATAAATACGTCGCTAATAGTCCTTTTTGTTGTAGTGACTGTCTGTGATGGAAATCATCCACAAAGGTTTACTTGCCGAAGATCTTGCATCCTGCCTGAGAATTGAGAGCCACTACTACACTTTGCAGACGCATCACTTTGCAGATGCACCTCAGCAAGATCTTGGAAATGAGAAGAAAAATATTGATAGTGTTTGTTTCATATTAATTTAAGTGTAGCATTCTAGTACTATATGTGTGTATTGAGTTGGTAAAAGATACACTTCATATGATTTTGTAATAGTTTTATATTAACTTGTGCAATATTAGTGTTTTTGTTTAGTAAAAGATGTTGGGCTTTGTTTTTATAATAAAATATAAAGTGACCCACCTGTCTTAATTGACACTGTTTTGGGCTTTTAAAATTGTCTAGGTAATGGGCCTGAGTCAAAATACCCATTAAGTTGTGGTTTTAAGTGACAAATCTAAACTATTTAATGACCTATAGATGGACGGTCAGGATTCTAGGGTTCTTAATAATGGTATCCTAGTTTAGTTATAAATACACCATTAGCCATCCTAATTCGGTGCCTTAAGCGAGATTACTCTCAGTCAAATTTTAAACCAGAAACACATTGTGGTTCTCAAGAAGATTAGCAAGGCTTCAATGAAGGTTCTAAACCAAAAACACATTGTGGTATGCCTAAATCTCTTGTATTAAGTTCTATCAAAAGATAAATACATTTCTTTTTATCACTGGGATCTATTACCTGAGATCTGGATTCTTTGTTGATTAAAGGGACACCCAAGATTGCAAACATTAGTTGGACCTCAATAGACCTAGAAAAATAATAGAATTATCTAATCTGTAGCTACATCCCATATACTGACAGTACAACACAAGACAGCAGTACTGGTAATCGCCATCTAATCAAATAAAAATAAATCACCATCTAACAAATGTGACTTCCAGGTGAAACAAAAAATCTTTTCGTTTAAATTTTAGTCATTGAGCCAAGTAATTCCGGATTTTTGCTTGTAAAAACTTTTTTTAATTACCCCCTCTTTCAATAGTTCTACCCAAGCTTTTTTTCTGCTTCTTGAAGTTGTGAATTTTGAGAATCCATACGAAGTTGAAGCCGAATATGTTGTAATTTCAATTTTGCTTCTTTGCGTATTTCTTTCACAAAACCAAAAGTTTCCTTATTCTAATTTTTTGGGGCCTATTTAACAAGTTTTAATTTCTTGACGAACACAAGCACAGGTCTACCATTAATCTTTGTCTTCGAGACCAAGTGCACAACATTTATAATAGACCCTCTTTTAGCCACATTAGAAAAAATCTGAACGGTTTAGGTCCCGATAAAGTAGGCATCTTCAAATGAAAGACCAATGGACAGCAATCAAACAGCTAAGGCATTGGGCAATTCAAGAAAGTTGCAGGAAAATGATTTTAGAGACCCCTATACAGATTACTCATGATCAAATTCCCAGCCTGCCTGTTGCACTACATAAACTTTTCGGAACAAGGAATATCAAAAAATTTAACATGAAATATAAAGCTTGAGAGGGGTTGTACTTGGCGAGGCAGGATCAGAAGACCCTCCATATTTTCATCACAACTACTTATATAATTGAAATCCCCCAAAACCAACCAAGGATCCTGAATGCAATCCTTAATAGTAAGCAGATTTTCCCAGAACATAGCAAGCTCAAAGAAATCATTTGAGGCATAAATCTAAGTGAAATAAACTGAAAACTATTAGATAAGCATGTAACACAACAGTGAATAAACTAAACTAATTCAACCAACTTGGATATAGAAAATATATTTGGATTCCATACAAGAATAAGTCTACCTTGAGAAGCTAAATTAAGATTATGTATAATGCACCAGTCTCTAGTTAACCGATAATGAAGATGATCAACCACTCTTTGCTTTAAATTTGTTTCCCATAATCTCAAAAGAGCTATGTTATGATCACAAATAAGGTCTGCCACCGCCTACTATTTAGCATGGTGCCCAAGGCCCCAGATATTCCACCAAGAGATGGGCATTTAGACCTTGTAGGGGGATGGCCTCTACCACCTCTTCTATTACCAGTACCTCCATGCTTCTCCCTTGATGTAGTAGTGTAGGAAGAGGAAGAATTTCGAGAATTGACTTCACCAAGAGATGTACTAGTTTCTTCATTACGAGAGATGGATTGTCTATTTTTATTAGAAGACAAACTATTCTAACGAGCTTAAAATAATTAGAACAAGGGAGATGAGCCAAATCAACAACAAAATTCAAGTTAGGCTCTTGAATTAGCTCTCCTTCACCACAAAATTTAGATTTTAGTAGGGATGTTTTTGAAACGGCTGCGATTTTTCATACATTTTCCTCTAAATTCAAGAAAGTTTGCTTGCAATATAACTACTATAAATCAGGAAAATAACGACGAATACGAAACCTGTGAAAACAGTTTTATAATTTAAAACATAACACATCAGTTTTTCCCGTCCAAAATGTTACTCATTCAATTAAACTTCGTACGACCAAACCAAACATCCACAGGCGCTACTCGAAAACAACCATACGAATAAATTGCTATGATCATAGACTTTAAATACAAATCTCTCCCAGGCATCCTTAAGTGCAAGTCCCATAACAGTCCACAGTCTAATCCAACCGAAAGTCCAAAATATATAAACACTTGAATTCTCATCTCACCCAATATAACAGATCGTGGCACAAAGAAGACTCGCAATGAGTCAAGGATATACCTGAGTCAAAGGGAATCAATCTACCTCAAAAATGAGCATCCATCTCCAGGAACTCTCCGTCACAACCTACAAAAGCCTCCCGAACAACAAGGCTAAAAAGTAGGGTAATGAGTATTTTCATACTTAGTAGGAAAATACCCAGTAAGGGAGTTCTAAACAATGAACTAAGTAAATCCATACATAGATGCGTCCATGCAACTCAACTATGAAGCAAACAGGCATATCATAATCATGCTCATATGCATACAATCATGTATATCATCATGCTAACATCATACCATCGAATCAAACTTACACAAACACCCTTATTCAGGGTCTTACAAACTTACTCGTACCACCGTACACTTACTCATACAACATACGCATACTTGTACGACCTTACTCATACAATCTTACTCGTACAGTCTTACTCAAAATCATACACTTACTCATACTCTTACAGTTGTGCTCATACTCATACTCTTACAGTCGTGTTCATACTCATACTCTTACAGTCGTGCTCATACTCATAGTCTTACAGTCGTACTCATACTATTGACCATTGAAGCTCATTACAACTAATAAGCTCCAATGTCGAAACAGAAGAGAATATCACTGGGGCATCACCTTAACCTCCGGGGAGTGACTAGACGCCATGGACTTTCCAAAGGTAAGGCACACCTATGCTCATAGGGCACAGGATCAAACAGGTAAGAGTAGATCCATGATACTACTTACCTGAGCGTGCAAACATAAACACCCACACATAAGGGGTCATACAGTTGCCCACCATAATGGGTCTTATAGTGCCATAGAATTGCCTACCATAATGGGTATGATAGTGCCAGTGCCACTCTTTGGCAGAATCATACAACGCTCTCAATAGAGCATCAAACGTCTGGGCTTAATACAGCACACAGACCAAATCGAAAACATACATTGCTCTCAACAAAGTATCAAACGTCTGGGCTTTATATAGCATACAGACAAAATCAGAAACATACATCGCTCTCAACAAAGCATCAGACGTTCATGCTCTACACAGCACACAGACAAAATCCCGTAGGATAAACACTATGGCAAGACATGAGAAATGCTCAGCTGACTCATTATCAGCTAGCTCAACACGGAACTTAATCTGTCAAACCCTCAGGTCTCAAACTCACAACACTATCATTAGTTGTGCTTATAATTCAAGTTTGAATTAAATAAATTATGTGGTACAATTATGCCACACAAGCACTCAAGCATACCGTGCTCCACTGATCAAACCGAAGCTGAGCCTGATCTGAAAACCTATTTCGTCAAGGTAGCAGACTTCACTTAACCCGTCCATCTTATAACATAACTCACCATATACCAAAATCCTTATGATCTTACGTACTCTGCCATCCACCTTATGGCCAAAACATCTTACACAAGCATAATCAAACTAAGCTCCTTAGAGCCAACCCCAGTTATCATGCTTTTACTTAAATCTCACTTATTATGCCTATTTTTCACTTCATAATATGTACGTTATGCTTGTACAATTATGCAACTCTTACTGTCTGACAATCCCCGAACATACAATCCAACCCAAACCGATCCATTCTAATCCTTGCCCGTCATACTCATATCCTCTGTCATCCATCATGTGCTTACACATCCATATCCAAATCCATACCAAACACGGTCACATCTTACCATCCATAGCCCATACCTCTGCCCACATGCACATACACATATTCATAGCATAGGCAAATAGCCATCATACATATGTATGTCTATCACACATATATATAACATACACATGTTGTCATACATACGTAGCTTACAAACATGCTCACTAGCCATCACTAGCGTATACATACACATTTATACATACTTCAAACATACACGCTAGCCATCACTAGTACATACATACACATCCATATATACTTCAAACATGCACACTAGCCATCACTAGCACATGCATAATCCATACATACTTCAAACATACATGCTAGTCATCACTAACATATACATACACATACGAGGCTTACCAACAAACACGCTAGCCATCACTAGCACATACTCACACATACGTAGCTTATTAACAAACATGTTAGCCATCACAAGCACATACTTAATCCACATACAAAGCTTACCAACAAACATGCTAGCCATCACTAGCACACTCGATCAACATACGAAGCTCACAAACATACACACTAGCCATCACTAGCACATACTCAATCCACATACGAAGTTTACAAACATACACGCTAGCCATCACTAGTACATACATACATCCAACATACTTACAACCACATGCATGTCATATGCATTTCAACATTGCATAATTTAACCTCTTAGATCATACAAGCGGTGCATAGTCTAACATCCATAGCATTCAATCACATAGTCCTAGCATGTTGTTACTCATTCAAAGCATGTTATCATGAAATTATGAGTTCAAAGCTCCCCTACCTCATAATCATGACGTTTGATGATGAGCACACGACGGTGGAGGCATCGGTGGCGGAGTTGGCAGTCAAAATCGTTGCCTAGTTGAGAGAGCTACTATCCTGAGGATTTTAGGAGCACTAGAACTACTCACGGCCAAACGGGGTGTCAGAAATCAATGCGGCAAAATCCGCGATCCACAGCGGCACACTTGGGCGGCCAGGAGAAATGTCGTACCAACATAAGTGGCGGTGCAACCAAAAGTCGATGGTGTACTCACTAAAGATCGGCTGGTGGCTAAGACGTACTCTGCCAACCGCAAGACGTCGAAATCGGCTGTGGACAGCACCCAACGGCGATGATTTTGCATCAATAAGGGCCCACATACAAGCGGAGAGTGTGGGGTACGCTCGAGGACAAAGGAGAGGTGGTGGAGGACTCCGATGTCAACTCCAATCTATGGCAAAGCCATCCAATGGTCAGGCGGCGCGAATGCAGTGCCTAAACCCAAAAGTACACGCATAGCCACATGCACACGCGGCCAAAAAGGACCACTCAAGGGGGAGATGGGTCGGACGGTAGTGGCCCAAGGCCCACAAAAGGGCAACTGAGCTAGGGCCAGGAAGTGGTGGCCGATCAAAGTGGCAACATCGTCGATCGCCACCCACAACCAAAATAATTGGTGCGAGCAGCTGGGCATCTCGCACAGTATAGGACAAATGCAGGAGGCCCACTCCGAGCGGAGGTGTAATCGGGCCAAGTGGGGCTGACCCTCACTATCGCCAAGCCGGGGCAGAGCCCAAGATGGCCAAATGACCCATGCGGCTCGCTAATGGCAACAACACGAGATGCACCCAAAGCATCTAATCGGGTGGAGCAAATCAATAGGGCAAAGCGGGGTTGGAAATGGTAACCCCTACCAACACTAGGTCGAGGTAGGCTGGACAGAGTCTGTCCGGTGGCCAGACGATGACCAGAAACACACAGGCGTCAAAAAAATGCCACGAACAATGAGATAAAATATAGTAACAAAACCCGACCAAAGTACCGGTAGCTCACCGCGGAGCGAAGAAAGCTTGGCGGCGGCTCTAGCCAGCGCCTATGGGTTCCTAATGGCCAACCAAACATAAGTCTAGTTGAGGGCGGCCGTAAATGACATCAAAATCACACCCCCACGGCTCAAAAATGGGATTTGAAAGAAAGAAAAACCGAAGAAAAGTTTCGTACCTTGTGGAGGAGCGAAGAGGTCATGGCGGCGGTCATAGCCGGTACCTACGGACTCATGGCGGTGAGGCAAAGAGGATCCTGACAAGAATCGGTAAAATCCGACGATGAAGGAGGAAGAACGGACTAACTGGAAATGGGCTTGGGTTTCTCTCCTTCACTCTAGACGTCTTTTTTCTTCTGTGGATCGGCTTTTTAAGCCAATTTTACTATTCACTCTTTTTTATTTTTACATTTACATCCCCAACACGCGTTAACCTCCTAGTTACATGTTGTATGTCCAAAACTCCCACCGAAAGCCCACAGCGAGGCCCGTAGCCTACAACTAAGCCCCACACCCGACTCTGGGTATAAATACTAAGGGAAAATACACAAATATAAATATGCCGAAGCGTCACATTTTCCCATCGAAAATGATCTAAAAAATAGTAGAAAAATCTCATAAAATCGTAAAAAAATCAGGGACCTTACAGTTTCACCACCCAAATTAGTACTCACCATAAGAAATAAGCTTTGGTCAGATAGCATGTTGGCATGGGAAGTTATGTCACATATAGATGAAGTGGCACTATAACAAAAAGGACTATTAGTGAAGCTTATTCCTAAAAGCGTAGCTAATTATTATTAGCGACGTATAAAAAGCGTCGCTAAAATAGTCGATAATAATCCTGTTGTAATTGCTTATTAGCGACGCTTGTTTTAAGCGTCGCTAATAGTAATACATTAGCGATGTTTAAATTTTGTGTCGCTAATATTAGTTTTTTTGTGATGCTTTACAAAAAGTGTCACCAATAAGTTAACTTATTTTAAAAAAAATCTTATTAGCAACGTGTGTTATCTGTCGCTAAAAGTGTTTTAGTGATGTTTTTTAAAACGTCGCTAATAATATTAAAAAATCATAATTTAAACAAGCGTAGTTAATTAATGAGTTATTACCAACGCTAAACTATCGGTGGCTAATAATATATAATTTTAAAAAATAAACATTAGCCACGCTTTCCTATGCATCACTAGTAGTAAAAAAAATTAAAACTGGGGGCAGGCGCCAGATTCTAGCACTCGTCTTCCGGCAGGGCAGGGGAGGGGGATAGGGTAGAGGGGGATCCTAGGGATGGAAAGGGACTCTGGCTAGAGGAGCGGGAGCCCCTCCTTCGTCGGCTAGAGGATGGGGAGGAGGGGGAGCAGAGAGGGGTGGGGGAGGAAATAGGGGGTGGGGAAGGAACAAGGGAGAAGAGAGAAGGGGGAGCAAAGAGGGGGGTAGGCAGAGGAGACCACGCCAAAATTTGGCTGCAGAGCTGGAACCAGTGTTGGGGTGGGGGGTGAATTGGGCCATTGGAACTGGGGGAGGGAGGGCAGGGAGAATCAGGAGAGAAGAGAGAAGGGGGAAGCAAAGAGGGGCGGGGGGGTATGCAGAGGGGACAATGCTTGGGGGAGCTTTAGGAGTGGGAGAAACAGCTTTGGCAGTGGTGCTTGCAGGAGATTCAGCGGAGAGAGGTCATCGTGGAGGAGGGAGAGCTTGAAAATGAAGAAGATGAGCCCTGTCCTCGAGAAGCCCAGGTTGTAGGAGACAATCAAACTCAAATCCAAAGCTAAAACAGAGGAAGAAGCAGCCAGCGGACAAGCAAGAAGAGGCTATCATGGCACTGATGGAGCATTGGGTCAGAGAGGTTGACCACCTCAAGAAGAGACTGGCCTTAGAAGACCCAGATGGAGGAGGCCTAGACGTTCCTCCATGATTTCCCGCCCCAGCTGGTCCGCCTCCCTTCTTGCTAGAAGAATCCATTGCCCAAATCCTCCGTCCAACCCACTTCCAAGCTCACCTGCGTCCATCAAGGGTCTCCATTTTGGTGGTACAACCCAGAAAAGACCCACCTTGGTGGGTGGCACCGGGTCGCCGGCCGAGCTCCTCCTCAAGAAGTGGCCGGCCAAGGAGGGTAGAAGCTGAGGAGGAACAGGAGGGGAGGAGCGGGTTTATAAGCACGGGAAATGCTCAAAAATTTCCCGCATATGAGAAAATCGCCCGCACAATCAATTTCGCCCACTTGCGAGCAAAAATATAGGTTTTTGCGATACTTCAAGAGAAATGTCGCAAAAAAATTTTATTTGGGATGCTTTTAATGAAGGCTCGCTATTTTGCCATAATTTTTTGCATTGAAAATTAGATAGGCCGCTAATACTATATTATTTGCGACACACTTCCATGTGCGTCACAAATAATATATAGTTAATTTAATTTTTAAATGTCGCCTCTCTCACTTCACTCTCCTATCTCTCTCTCTCCCTCCTATCTCCTCCCTCCATTTTCTTCACTCACTCTCTCATCTTTCTCTCTCTCCTCACTCTCTTTGCTCTATCTCTCTCCTCTCTCTCTCACTCTCTCTCCACTCACTCTCTCTTTCTCTCTCTCTACCCTCTCTCTTCTCTCTCTCCTCACCCTCTCTCCCCTCTTTCTCTCTCTTCCTCCATCTCTCCTCTTTCTCTCTCTTCCTCCATCTCTCCTCTTTTCTCTCTCTTCTCTCTCCCTTTTCACTCTTTTATATTTTTAAATAAAATTTTATAGTAGCAACGCATACCTATATGCGTCGCTAATACATATTATATCTTTCTAACCTGTGGTTCTTGACGACTAAAAGAATACTCCCTCCATCCTGAATTAATCGCTCCACTTGGAAAAAAATTATTCCATATTAATAACTCTATTTTGTTAAATTTAAGTGGTTATAAGAACTTAAAAAAAGAGTATAATAAGCTTTATTTTCCTTCTCTAAGATGAGAGTTTTACCATTTAATAAAAACTACCATTAATCTAAATGTAGGTATTAATATAGGATGGAGAAAGTACATAAGATCAGAGTTGAATTCCTAATTATGGTCATTTAAATTTATAGAATCCCAACATGATGTAAGAGAGGGGCTTTTCTGATTATGTCATTTCTCTACAGACAGATTGTATTGTTGTACAACCAAGGTAATTATTGTAGTTGTGCGTTTATCATCTGTGGTGTGTCCATTTTAAACTAAAAAAATGGTTCTCCCCCTATCCCATAGTTCATTTTGAAAAAATTAAACAGAATTATTAATCGGGGACAAAGGGAGTATTTCTACTCACCTTCATGGTTTCCGGGCTATTTTTTAAAATAAAATACATCAGATGATGGGAGTATGACCAAGATTAATTAGTCTCATGTCATGCGAGCATACGATCTAGACTCCTTTTCTTTTTTAGTGATAGTTTTGTAACTAATATTAATATCACTATTTTTATAAATAAAAATGATATTCATACTCCACTTTTTTTACACTAAAATTCTACTTTCACTTTCCACTTTTAATTGATCTGAGAAATGTATATCATCTTATTGTTAAGTGGTACCTGTCTTTTTCTATCCAATCAAAGAATAAAGTAGAGTTACTGTAGAGAAAGTGGAGTATAAATATAAACTTTCTTCTATACAAAGTGACTGCCAAACATATGGATAATTTCAAGTGCGCTTCTAAAAAATGGCCACCATATACACATAATACTAGTTTGTCCCGCTTCCAGTATCCGATTTTAAAAAATCCTAATATTTAAGTTAAGTGAATTACTCCGTATGTGGGCTATTAGCTGTTATTTATCCTGTCATTTCTCTTGTGATATCGTTGGCAGGGATGCAAATTGTGTCTTATGGAGGGGTAGTCTGTCGAGGCACATACATTTTAATTATAACTTGTGCTTGCTTTCTTGAGAGTGATATCTCACTATATTGAACACTGACAAGGGAAGATTTGGGGAGGAGCTAGTATCAATCTAAAAAAACAAACGTGTGATACCCATCAAATCTGATGCTCCATCATTTTTTTAAAAATTATTTTGATACGGGATAGAAGGAGTATTTTTTTTTTAATACCAGAAGGAGAGAAGTGTTTTCTTTGCTTCTCACTTTCTATGAGTTTACAGTAGGGAATACCTAGAAAGCATTAATATATAAGACTGAAGACACACACGTTAGTATATGTTAGATGAACACTAATGATCTCATGGAAGAACACTTCCTAGGCGTTCCTCTGCTGGGCTCATAGGAAGTGAGGAGTATAAGAAATGCTTCCTTGAACAAAAGCCTTACACGAGAGTCAACTAACAACAATAGCCTACAAACTGCTTTGCTAAGAAATTTTGGGCAATAATCCTTTTGTACATATACTATAAGGATGTAGCCAAAGCTGAGCTAGAGCTCTAGCTAATTTTCTCCATATATTATTATACAAATTGAGAAGGGGAGCTGACTTGTTGAACCTGAAAATTTCAAGTCATTCTAAAGTATATATCTTTCATACGTATGTGTCTATATATAAGTTGAGCATAAGCCTGGATATGGCATGCAGTAAAATTTTGATTCAATAGTGCAAATAATTCAAGGGGATATATACCATCTTGTCATTTGTTCATAAGCATTTTCTATGCTCTCTAATAATAGTTAGCCTAGCGTAAGGAATGCATGAGAGCCATCTATTCAAAAAATTAACAGCATATATGAACGCACACATTAGAGTAGAGAGCATAGAAAACGCTTCCTCCAAGGTTATATTAGCACTATTTTGAGTTCTAATTGAAAGGTTTTCTACTTCGGAATTTGATGTGTGCAGCTGCAAGGTTACACCTACCATATCTGAGCAGGAAGTAGAGATGGGAGGGTGTCACGGACTTTGAGGCTCTCACTAACTTGCCTTCACCTGTTTTTAACATCACCCAACTCACCCAAGCATTCGCCGCTAAGGAATTAACCTAGGAAGAAATGATCACCCTCTCTGGTAACAAAACTCAAATTCCATTTCGTGATCCAATATTTTTCTCAAAAAAGTTTTATTCTCTATGGTGTGCAACAAACAACTTGGGTCTGATGAGTTGCATAATGCATGAAACCTTCTAAAATATAGGGGTGCTCATAGACATCCATAGTCTGGATGTCCGTCCATGTCCGCATTCATTTTTATATAGAGCGGGCAATTTTTTGTGTCCAAGACGGGTATAGACTTGGACACATCCAAAGTTTTTTGTCTGCCATAATAAGGAGCTATGGACACAGACATACCCTTGTCCATGTCCGCAAATGTCTGTGTCCATGGGCGTCTACGCCCGTTATCCTTCCCTAAGCCTCTCATAAATATTAGTGTATTACTAAATACTAAAAGAAAAAAATAGAATTTAATACCTATGTAGCATGTTAGGACTGTCCTAACATGTTATATAGGCACTTGACAACTTAAAAACATGAATATAGTACTTATGTAGTGTGTAAGGATATTCTATCATGCTACATAGCTGGATAACTTGAAAATATAGATCCAGAACTTATATAACATGTTGAGGCAATCTTAACATGCTACATAAGTATTAGACAAATTAAAAATATAAATCTAGTATCCATACAGTATGTTAGGATAATTTTAAGTTACTACATAGTTACTACACAATTTGAATTGAAATAAATTTAGGTGTTAAAGTATTTATCCAAGTCTGTTCGTATCCGTTTTTATCCATAGCAGATGGGCTTAGACAAAATATGATATGGACTAAGGCGGGCATGGATGGATATAGACAAAGGGTATGTAAATGATGGATGGACATTGACAACCCTCTATTCATGAGACCCCCTACTAAATATAACCTACTTAGCACTAGTTAAGCCAATCATGAGTATGAAGGGACTTTTAACTTCCTTAGTAACGAGACTTATATGTGTTACAATAGAAAGTAAATATATTGACCATTTGTTTCTTAACCATTTAAGTTATTGGAAAATAATAGTTACTTAATATGATATCACAGCTTAATTTAAGAGTCTAGGAGTTTTAGGTTGTGTTCTACTTAATTATATACGGCTGCTTGTACATATACACATAGGAAAAATGTTTTTTTGGCTAATTCTTTGACTAAAACTATGTGATAGTTTAAATAGGGCTTTGAACAAAATACATAAAAGGTAATTGTACATAGATAGCAAACTGCCCTTAATGTACCATATTTGGTGCTCTATGTGAGTTGGTGAGGAGGCTCCGATTAGGGAGCCCAGTCAGGTTAGATGCGTCCTAAATATATTAATATAACAAGAGTTATCTCACACCATGCAGGGCCTCATACCATTGGTCGTTCTCATTGCACGTCCTTCGCTTCGCCAACAGGCTCTACAGCTTCAACTCGACAACCAGCCAATGCCCCTCCTACGCCGAGCAACTGAAGCAGCAATGCCCACAGGGGAGCACAGACCCAAGCCTGGTCGTGCTCATGAAGCTAGCCCAGCAGCCCTAACCGGCTGGACTCGTCCTACTACGCAGACTTGCAGGTTAACCGTGGCCTCTTCACCTCAGACCAAGTGTTGTGGAATAAACCGGCAACGCCAGGCCAAATGAGCGAGAATGCACTAAATGGGCTCACCTGGAAGCTCAAATTTGCTGCTGCAATGGTGAAGATGGGCAGGATTAGGGTGTTGACAGGTACAGACGGAGAAATCAGGATTAACTGCCGAGTTGCAAACTGAAGGGACGTTTGTGAAGGGATGGCTGTCTAATAATGATAAAGACAATAGCGTCTAGTGTAGTGTTGAGGTGATTTTTCAATGCTGTGCAATTGCCAATAAGAAATACAACTTTTGTAATAAACATGGATTTGTGTTGATGAAGACCAAACGGAATCCATCAAGAACTAAGCTGATGTCGTCACTGTCCAACTTTGAGACTCTTAGAGGTTGATACGGTTCTTAAGATATAAATTAAATTAGTAATAGCATATTTCCTATCAGCTTAAGCCGTTAGGAAGCAAAAGTTATCTAATATAATAGGAAATTCTAATTTCATATTTTCTCCATTTATATTTCCGGAAGCAATTATCCTCTCCTTGGCTATGTCCACTTGCTAAACTTGATACATATTTGTACGTGTTATAATAAGCTATTGGGATACTCCCTCTATTCTACATTAATAGTTCTATTTAATTTTTTAAATAAATTTAAATTAGTTTACTTTAAAATACTAAATAGAGCTATTAGTATAGAATAAAGTATAAAAATAAATGAACCAAGCAAAGGTAGCACTAGGGTTGCACTTGGGTCCAATACATGGTAAAACCCGACCCAACCTAATGAGTTGGGTTTGAGTTTTTCAAATTTAACTCAAATAGTTATTTAGATTGGGTTCCGGTTCAAGTTTTAGGTAATCCAAAGTCAACCCGACCCCGATTAAAGTTATAAATATATTTTTTTTATTTTTTATTTATTTTAATAAAATCCAACCTAACACTAATATGTCTAGTTTAGGTTTTTAAATTCAATCCAAATAGAATCAAATTCAGGTTTACTATTTTTTAAATTCTATTAAATTCGAGTATAGTATGGCCTACAACTAACTTAGGCTATTAAGCAAATAAATTTAATAATAATAAAATTTCTACGTTAAAGTTAAGAAGTGCCCGGGCACTCAAAGTTGTTGTATTACAGACCTTTTCCTAACCCTTATTACCTAAGCCACGGGATCAACATCCCGTGCACGCTAAGGGGTCTTTATTTTCTAACAACTCGATGGCTATTTAACAGTAATCTCGCCAATTCCCAGTACTACGTCTTCAAGTAATTAATGACTTTTATAACCCAATCATGTCATCCATATATGTAGACAAGCACGCTCACGTTCATAGATAAGTAAAAAAACCATCTATTAGTTGGAACTGTCGTCCCCATAAGGTCATACTAACGAAGAATCTGATATGTTTAAAAGAGGAAGTAGTGGAAGTAAGGGTACCAACATGGACTTGTAAATATATCGGCCTTCTCTCCTTTATGGTTATAAACTCCCCTCACATCGTTAGAAGCTGATATTCTTACTCTATTTTTTTTCTCTAAAAACTTACTCTTAATTGGATTAGGGTTTTGGTATAGAAAAAGTAGAGTAAAAATATCTTTTTCCTATCAAGATGGGCAAAAATATCACAAAAGCATGAAAATAATTTCTAATTACCGCTTTCCCTTGAGCCAATCCCATCCCATTTCCCATTCTCCATTTTTCAGTAATATGAACAGGAATGTTACTTGTTAAAATGAGCACAGCTTCCACCCAATACAATATGTACAGCTGCAAGTCCAGGTGATAATTAGGAGTTCATCACATAGGGACCTATAAACATAAGGCCCATTTCGATAAGGGATCACTGGAAGAATTGTTAACTATATTTAACTTTGGGTGTGCCCCGTCTGTGCTTTGGATATTGCTTCAGATATTTCAATGAGTGAGCTAAGTTGGGCAGTCATGACCCCATTAAATATCAATGATCCTCCTAAATGCAAATGACTAAATGAGCATTTATCTCCATTCATGTTGTACAATTAACTTTCACAGCTTCATTGTAAGAAAATGTCTTGTAAGTACTATGAGTTGTTGCTGACGTTAAGATCAGGTTTAGCTGTAATTCTAGCAAATTCTTATATTTGCTCAAGTCTTCTCATTGAAGGCGTACCTAAAAGTAGATTAGAAGTCAGCACTGAATCTTTTTGCAACTTGAAGGTGCCTTTAGCATAGATCTTGACTTAATTTAATGGCTCTTCGAGCTAGTTGGAATTGATTGGTCCTTGTCCAATTCCTTTATACAATGAATCTAGAGTTGGACAAGAAGTTTCTTCTAATAATACAAGAAACTTTAAAAGGGAATTAACATGAGAATCATAAACGCCACCAGAAGTCAACTGAAATTTGATGCATTTTGGTTGTGGATTTCTAATGAGAAATAACTTGGTAATAATGTGAAGTTTGCCTTGGTATACTTTTGGACCCTATCATAGCGACTCTGGCGGGAGGAAAAAATTGCCTTTGTTGTACCTGTTACACTGCGGCCGGTTGAAGTTAACATACTTTGATGCTCTCCTTTTGGTTAAGAAAATAATTACAGGGTTTAAGGGTAAGATGCTCAGTATGGCAGAAAGAATAACTCTAATTCAAAGTTTAATGTCTAGCATCCCTATGTATCTATTTTCTGCTCGATTCCTTCGTACATAAATTGGAGATGATGTTTGGTAATTTCCTTTGGGGTGAAAGTGAGCATGGAGGTCGAAGACACTAGATAAAATATGAAAACTTACGCAAGCTGACTGATGAGGCTGGATTTAGCATTCGAAGGCTGAAAGATACAGTGGATGCGCCAAGCAGTAAACACAGGTTTGGAGTTTACTTCCCATCTTGATTAACTGTTTCAGTCCTTACTTACCATCTTGATTAACTGTTTATTAATCAATAAAATAGAAATTATTGTTTGTATATATTGAATTATATGTGAATCATTCTTAAGAGGGATCAAAATTAAATTTGTACACCTCACGAAAGGGGCTCTCCACCAAGGCTTCACGCCACCCGATAGAACATTCCTTTGAACTAACGTACTCTTAGAGGGATTGTGTTACAACCCATACAGGCCACCACAAAAGGGCCCCACCTAGGCGTATTGAGTATTAATTTTCATATTCTAGTTTGTTAACCTAATTAAGCTTCCTTAATAATTAATGTTATTAATAGTAGTATCTTATTTTAAGTTTATTTTCTATTTGATTCCTAGTCTTAATTAAGAATTAAGTTAATGAGATCATTTTCTTTAGTTAATTTAGTCTTCTCCTCTCTCTCTCCACTTCTATCTCTCTCTCCACTTCTATCAAACTGAGCAACTCCGTTGTGGATCTGCTTGCTTGCGGAACCAAGGGAAATAATCTGCAAAGAATTATCTCTGTTTACACATGGGCAGTATAACAAATCACAGTTCAAGGGAGGCAAATGGATTGCTGACGAACCTTTTTTGCCTTTACTCGCAACATGACTCGTTTGTCTTGATGTTGTTTTGGTTTTTCCATGTTTTTATTGGCTTTCTCATGAGGTGACGTTTTTGGCCTATCTTAATAAACGATTTATATGCGTTCGGGTTCACGCAAGATTGTATGAACCTTGATATTGTACATCATTGAATTCTAATGATGTGATACATATAACTTATGGGCAATTTAATTTTTGCCCTTTGTACCATCAAATCCTGATCCAATGACCATGATGTCAGGGTCACAGACCACCGTGGCCCTCACTCAAATAAACTTTTTCTTTTTTTAAAGCAAAATGTACAAAAGTTTATAAACAGTAGTTAAGGGAGCCATACCCTTTAAATTTTCACTAAATGTTCGGTTAGTGTTATAAATTGCCACCTTTGAGGGCATGCTATGTACTGTATGAATGATTAAGCAGTATCCAAAGTATTTATATTGTAGGCATGCAAGCAAAATTAAAACAAATGTGTTTTGGCCCTGTAATATCAGTTGTGGGTGCATTTGAATAAGAGCAAAGGGTTGTGCGAGATTGTAAAGCATGAATGTCCAAATTACCAGGGTAAGTAGTAGCATTGAAGTTTTTTTCTAATTGTTTTACTATGGCAGAACTGGAAGGGGACACTCACTCAAGTATACTGCTTTTGTAATGGTTAGCAGTGGATGAGTTGAGAGTGATGCAGAGGAAAAGTAGGAAGTAGAAACCCATATGCTATCATATCTCGGAACGGCTCAAGACAATACAAGACTTAGAAGCAAAAATTTTGAACAATACTTTTTATAATAATAAAGTAATATTAATATGGTTAACTAATTAATATGTAAATTAGATTATTAATTAAATCTTGCTAACATATCCTTTTCAATAAAAATCTCATTTTACTTTAGCAACAATTAAGTGTATGGTCTCAGCTTTGTCTAAGAAATAAGAACTTAGTGGACTTTCTTTTTTAATAATAAAATAACTAACAGAGATATAAATAAAATATAAAAAGTAATACAATATAACTAAGTGAGCTCTTTCTTTGTAATAAGAGAGAAAAATGTTAGACTTTTGTGTCAAAGTATTGAGGGAGTCATCCATGAAAGTTCATAGAATCGAATCACCAACAAAAAGTTTTAAGGAGCGTCAATCATATATCACATGTGGTATAAAATAGGTTTGCTAATTTGGGGCCTTTGGGTTTGGTTAATAATTGAGGGAAAGACCTCTACTAGTATTGGAGAATTGAGCCCTATTTGTCCATGTGGTATAAAATTTCTTTGGGCTTCATTAATAGGTGTTAGTAAATTCTAATAATAAAAAATTCTAACTACATGGTAAATAATAGTAATCTTTTTAATTTAGTAAATAGTAATTTGTTGCAAGAGAAATGCCCACTTATTGTTCCATTAAAAAATATTATTTTATAATCATTCATTATATCTTTTTATTCTTGAGAATGATGGGATAGAAAATACAAGTCTTGTACAATAAAAAAGTTATAATATTTTCTCCCATGTACCATCTATACATGTCTTGTTTTCATCCTTTCTTATACAAATAATATATATACATATGGGGACCATTTTACATTGAGACCCTAAGCAACTAACTAAGTTGCTTAGGCCTCTGTGTAGCCACCCTACTCCATTCGGTGGCCAATGATGATATTTGAGCTTATGTTAAACACGTGTAAATCTTATATTGTATCTTCTTCTAAAATTAATAATTTTATTTAAAAAAAATATTTATTTTATATATTAATAGTTTTATTTTATTTAATTAAAATAATTAAATATTTAAGAAAAAGTATCATAAATTTATTTTTTCTTCTTTTTTAAAAATATATTTCCCTATTAAATAAAAATTATAAATATAACTATTAATAAATAACTGAGAGTAAAACTTTTTATATTCTAAAAGTTAAAAGTTCTTGTTTTTCCCTAAAAAAGAAATCGTAACATCAAAGTACTCGTAACATCAGCACGGACAACTACGTGTCAAAATTGCTCTACTCGCATCAACAGTTCCCTCAGGCCACGTTTTAAAAAAAAATCGATTATTTATCTTTGCTATAACCCTTTCGGCTACGATACTAGAGACATTTTTGCACGTGAGTCAAAGCAAAGGACGAAAAAGCTGACAACGATGCCGAAGGCTTCGTCTTCGTCACAGAGAAGGCCGGCACAATGCATGCTTATCCCTTTCCCTGACACAACACAATTCCAAAGACAAAGTTTGAAATGCCCTTATCTTCTACAAAGAAAAAAAATCACCATGTTGACCTATCAGAGGTTTCATGAATGCATGAGGCCGCGTAAGGAATGACGAGATCAACTATGCACTAACATCTATGCGGTCGATTATACAAATAGATAACGGTTCTTATTCTGGGCTCATGGTTAGCAGGGAGCTGGGGCCAGCCAAACAGCGTCGGCATCTCAAAACAGCCAAGAAAGTTTTATGCCTTTCATGCCCCTTGGCCCGGTCTCTGAACTCTGACTCTTGAAACATTGGACGCTTCTATGAAGCTTCTGCAGTCGATATAAACGTTTGTTTATTCGTGCCCGGCTAGCTGAATCGTCCACCTGTTTTTCTTCCGCGGTTTCCTTCATATAAACGTTGTTTCATTTGAGTGCAGGCCACCGCACAATTCAGACCATTGTATTTTGCAACAGGGAACCAGTCCATGGCGGAGAACTTGAGCCCTTTGAACAGGGATCTTCTGGCGCAGATTCTGGCAAGGATTGATGGCCCAACCCTGGCTGCAGCCACCTGTGCGAACTCCGACCTCCATGGCATCGCCAAAGCAGATGGACTCTGGGAGAGTCTTTGTCAATCAACATGGCCATCCATCCGGGAAGAGAAGGCCAGGAATTTCATCACATCCCTAGGTGGCTTCCTTCGATTTTATGCCAATTCCTTCCCTTTGATTGTCTACAAGCCCAAGGGGGAAGACCCATGTGAGATAGAGTCATCTGGGTCAGAGGAAGCCTCTTTCCCATCCCCTTGTGATCTAGTATCCTTCGTGGATGTGTACTACAAGGACAAGTGTATCTTCTCCAAGGTTTTATATGGAATTCCTGGTGCTGAAGATGAAAATCAGAATACTGGGTGGTTCTTGGATGGTCCATTCAGATTAGATGCATTGCAGTATCAGTATGGGACTAGTAGCATCAATGAGGATGGTGACGATGAGGCGGACGATGATGAGGAGGAAGACATAGGCTTGCTTCCATCAGTGCCTTTGGTGGAGAAGAAGGGGAAAGGGGGAGGGAAGTTGTGCAAGAAGTTGGAAGAGAAGGTGAGGCTGAGTTGGGTCATGTTGGACACCAAGAGCGGCAGAGCGGCAAACCTGTCGAGCTGGAGGCCCCTGTCTGTCCAGCGGCATTGGCCGTCCGAGGGTGACGTATTGATGCACTTCGGCTGCATTGTGCCTGGGGTAGGCGCCCAGCCGGTTGAGTGTGCCATATCAGTTAAATGCCGGCTGTTGCAGAGAGAAGGGTGCTTACAGTGGAGAGATATATGCATGCAGATGGAGGATAAGGAGGGAGTTCATATTGATGGAAAAGGGAGCTTGATGGTTCTGGACAGAGCACTAAAAATCAGTTGCAGAAGCTGGAAAATTGGGAAGTTTGATAGGGGGTACGGTGATTATATGAGGGAGAAAAGGGTAGCAAAGGAAAAGAGAATGAGATGTGAGCATCTGGCAGAAAAATTGTTCGTTTGCACTGGGATTACACTGTTCGCTGCCTTCTGCCACTTGCTCATTTCCTTTGCCCAATAGTCTTTCACGCAAGTCACAGAGTTGCGAACAATTGTAGGAGAATTTACAAAATCTAGTAATTTTCATTCAAGTGTTAAATCTTTTTTCGGCAATAAATCTATTTGCCAAGTTGCTCATCAAAACCTTTGTATGTTAGCGTGTCAATATATTATTCCACTTCCAACTTCGTTATTCATATTTTTTCATTCAGAAAGGAAGTAACGCACTAGTAAAATTTCAAAACGTTAATCAAGCTTTGGCAAGTGCACAGGAAAGGGAATACTCAATATGGTCCACGTACGGTGGAATGCATTTCCATATTTTGGATCTCAAATCAAAATTACTGATTCAAGTTGATGCAAATGTGTCTTCTAATATTACAAACTAAATCATGCTTAAAAGCTCATGCCAGAACAAACTCGTGTAAACTGAGCATGAATTGTAAGGACAATCGTGTTTGATGAGTGATTTCTAATATCCAGCTTATCGATCACGCTTTAACTTACAAGATTGTCAAAATTATCATGGGCATTCCATATGCCAGATAAATATGATCCATAATCAGCGAGAGGAACTGAACAATGCTCGGCTAATAATGCCAGTAGCCTCAATATAGCGATCAACACATCTAGAGATGCAACTGCTTTCGCTCCCACTCAGACTGGACCCTGGTTTAGTGATGCATTTCGCAAAGCACTTCCCCCTAACGGTCTGCAACATAAATAAAAAGTAGACGCCTTACGTGAGGTTATTTCAGAAAACAAGAAAAAGTTGGTACACTGTCCTATTACAAGCATAGTAACAGGAAAGATTTAGACTATATTTATTTGTTTACATCCAAAAACCTACAATACCTCATTGAGACTTTATCTTGTGTCTTGAGAAATAACTTCAGTTATTTTGCATTTTCACCAGCCAAATCCATTTCCTCTCCATATAAGATACACATACAAGAACATAAAATATGGGTACCGTTTTTTTGGGGGAGGGAGGGGGTGTTGGGGTTGAATGTGGAGGTAAAATTTGGGCCGCATTACTTGAGTACTTCTCTGTGTCCTCTCCTCAAATAGATGTTTATTGAATTTGACTCTTCACAGGTCTACAAGTCAAACCTAACAAAGGGAAGTAAATTCCTTTCTCCAAAATCAGAGAAGCTTTCCCACTTCCAACAACACTTAATTGTTAAGTACTGATATATTCTACAGCTGCAAACCCAGATATAACCTAACATTGCAAAGCTAGCTTCCACGGTACTTTGGCACTCGTTTCCAGTTGACCGTTTATTAATTAAAAAATTGAAACACAAAGGAAGATAGCATAAAAAGCTCCATTGATCTTTTTTATTTTTCATTTCAAAAGGTCAATCAAACAAAAATAATTACCAAGAAACACTCTAATGCATCCCCAGTCAGTACCACTAAAAAGATTTATTAGAGATCTGTCACCATAAATTATTTTCAGCTAATTTAAAACTTCACTATAAAGGATACTAATGCAGAATCACAAGATATCTATAGCACACTCAGTTTTATAATCTTGCCAATTAGAGTCTAATCCATATATACAATCATGTCACTGTCTGTGACGGAAATCATCCACAAAGGTTTACTTGCCGAAGATCTTGCATCTTGCCTGAAAAACGAGAGCCACTACACTTTGGAGACACATCTCAGCAAGATCTCGGTAATGAGAAGAAGAAAAATATTGATATTGTTTGTTTCATATTAATTTAAGTGTAGTATTCTAGTACTATATGAGTATTTTGAGTTGGTAAAAGATGCACTTCGCATGATTTAGTGATAGTTTTATATTAATGTGTGCAATATTAGTGCTTTTGTTTAGTAAAAGATAAATACATTTCTTTTTATCACTGGGGTCTATTACCTGAGATCTCCTTTCTTTGTTGATTAAAGCGACAACCAAGATTGCAAACATTAGTTGAACCTCAATAGACCTAGAAAAAATAACAGAATTATCTAATCTGTAGCTACATCCCATATACTGACAGTACAACACCAGACAGCAGTACTGATAATCGCCATCTAATCAAATAAAAATAAATCACCATCTAACAAATGTGACATCTAGGTGAAAAAAAATCTGTTTGTTTAATTCTTTAGGCATTGAGCCCAGAAATAGAAGACTGAAGTTACCATTGAGTGCTTCAAATGTTCTTAACAGAAAATGCAAAACCAATAATCAGCTACGTAGAAGCTGAGAATTAAATTTACTTTTTTTAAATCTAAACGTTTCTCATTGTCAGCTCCATTCCCCTTTGTTTCATCCTTGACACAAGTTCCTCAAGCATATTAGGCTGCCTTCTCTACACATTTGAAAGATACCGACAAAATCTAACCAACTTTTTCAATTAATGTTTTTTTGGTATATGCTACTCTTGACAATGAGTCGCCCAAGGATAGGAATTTAGCAAGATGCTCACGACAATAATCCAAAAGAAAACAATAAACTACTATTTCGCGAGGAAAGAGAATAGTAATTCTCTCTTTTCGCATTCTCCTCCATTAACAAAGAAACATGCAAATGTGACTCCAAAATCCTATCAAAATTTGAAGTATGCGTCTTTTGAAGCATACATGAGCGACTCCAAATTCCTATCTATTTTTGAAGTATGCATATGTGGCTCCAATTTCCTATAAATTTTTCCCTACTACATTTAATCTGATGCTATTCTAGCCAGAGCTTCATAAACCCCGAAAGATCAATTCTTTTCGCATCCTATCATTTTCCTTAACATATATTCCTACCCTAACATTGCCGAAAGTCAAAACCAACACACGAAAACCACCTCAAAGGCCCATAATCAACACCGCTATTCTCCGAGCTTCACATGCAGACTCACATAAGCATATACTACTGAATCACAGCGGCCAACTCATATTTGGCAAAAACACTCCTCAGGAAGTCTGAGCTCGCGTATTGACATACACTGCACCGAATATACAAGTACCCAATTCGGCTATTCGTGAAAAAACACAGCAGTGGAAAGGAAAAAAACCAGCGAGCTACCCGTATGAGAAAATGCCCCACAGAGTGACAGCCCCATCAATACGCAGCCAAAAACAGAGAAGGAAAAGAGGAGATATGAGGCAGACCTCGAGGAACTCCTCGGCGTACGCTTGGGCGAGCTGGGCCTTGAGTCCTTCCATGATGGCCTCCGGGGAGGCAGAAGGGGAAGAGTTGCTTGCATGGGGGGAATAGGAATCCATGTGCTAGTCCCTGCGACTGCGTGTTCTTTTCGCCCCGGCCGCAGTCTGCAGAACAACCCTAGCGACACATTCCCTTCTTGGCCTGTTTTAAAGTGACCGGCAGGCGGCAGCCGATCAAATACATATTGATGGGCCAAGTTGATGGCTATTCTTGAAGAACATATTGGGCTCACAAAGCCCGAGGAACTTATCCGGCCCATATGATCAATTGTTACTTTCAAGAATAAGGTTCTTTCTTAAGAGTGTGTCACACAATTTTTTGTGTAGACTAAATCCTTTTAAATATCTAATGTATTCAATTTGTGTATAATCAAACATTTGAATATATATTTTTTTAATAACAAAGGGTCGAGGACCCAATTAGAAATAGAAAGGAAGGACAACCTACCAATCCCTTCGAGTATGTACAACGTCCACACATTATATGCCTGAGATATACTTTTAGGTATGTGACCAATAGTGTGACCTGTACTTTCTCAAGCATGTCATGGTCATCCCATCAACACCCCAATGGTTACATTTAGGTAGACTAATATATATGAATACCTAATGCAATTTAGAGTTGAGCAACTTTTACAATCATTTGAAATGTTATAAATTTTAATTAATAACTTTTTAATGCACCTATAATGCAAAAAAGTATGTAAAAGAGAGTTAATTTTACAACATTGTGTACTAAATAAGGTAATGCTAGTACCATGATGGAAGCAACAACTATAAAAAAGAGGGAAACTGTTTAAGCTTCAGGTTTTTAAGCCCTTATTTGTTAAAATGAAGAGCTCAATTTTATGTCAATTTGCATGCTTATAAGTCTGAATGTGACTAAATTTGGTAGGCGGCCATTGAAGTCCTTTCAATCTCAATTACTAATTACTATCTCCACCTCAGTGGCATAAGACCTACAATGAAAGGAGTAGTGATTCACTAGTCGCACATCACATAAATCCAATGGCTTGAATGTGGTGCCTTGGTATTTACACGGGTGCAAATATTAAGGCACAACATCCAAGCACCTCATTCATTGTGATGGCAACTAAGTGAAGCTTGATCACAACTCCAATAAAAGGGCATAAGGGCTTGGCCTGCTCTAACAAGTAGCAAACAAACATGAGGATCATTATGGAAAAAAGAAACAAAAAGGATATGTAGCCTTTTGGTAACACAATTAGTTTAGTTGATTTCGAAGGGCGTAATTATATAAGTTTAATTTTTTTTAGATTTGACTCGGGCACCGTTCACCTACGTAGCCTATGAAGATTCAACCTTGGGTCCTTTCCCTCAATCCAAAGAGATCTAACCAGCACAACATCAGCTAAATCGCCTTAAAACATTAATTGAAGCTAATGTCTCTAGGTCTTCTTTCCTTGAACATGAAGGGGGGTGGAAGAAGCAAAACTGGATCATAATCCAATTGAAAACCCAACCTGACTGCCACTCAAGTAACTATAAAATTTTGCTTTCTCTTCATCCTCATTCATCTGTTCCTGAAATTAAGCCAACAAGACTCCCTTTTTGCCATCCCACTTAATCAATTCTGACCAAACTCTTATCATTTTCATTTGACTTCCACCCAAACTTTCCCACTTAAGGAGAAATAAAAAAGGTTCACTCACAAGTCACCACTCCCGTCCTTTTGTTGAGTGTGTGGATAGCTCACCATTACCAGACCTTGAAAGTGCCTATCACATGATGCCCATCTGCTTGGCAACTCATCTGTCCAATACAACTTCTATATGAAGGCCATAGCTAGGTCTAGCTAGCACCCATTTTCGCCTAGCACACCCACTATGACTGCAATTAGAGTAGAAAAATTCACATACCGGACAAATGTAGCTTTTTGTAACAAATTTTCATTTGGTAAAGCCTTTTTATCAGACTGGTTCAATCTCACTACCTTGCCTTGAGTCTGGATTTGTTTGACATCCAGTGGATTATCTCTCAACATACGGTGTACACGTGTCCGGCCTCATAACGATCATATATCCCTTTTTAAGACTAGCACATTGTTCTTTGATTAGCACTTATTGACAAGGAAGTACGGTTGCGGATATGGATATTGGATATTGTCAATTTTCAAAAGATAAGATAAGAAAAATTGTGAGAAGCTACGCATATTAAATTTTTTTTATATTTTTAAATATATTTTGTAAGAGACCTATTTAAATGTGTAATGACCTAAATTTTATAGGATATTAAGTATATTTTCTACATAAATTATTAATTACAATTGTTATAATTTGAGTGGGGGTAGAATTAGTTTTAAGTTGAAAGCCGAGCTTGTTAAGGGTTGGCCATGAAGAATTATGAGGACGCAATTCTTTTAAAGGGTGAAGAATATAATATCCTGAATTTTTCTAGGTTTTGAAAATTAAGTTGTTTAACCCTTTGAACTTCTTAGCAGAATAAATCTCTCCCTAGATAAAATTTGTAGATAAAACCGATATAGTTAGAAAGTAGACAGAAAGACCTTCGAAACGCCACCAAGAACACATAAATTGGAGTCTAGATGAGGAAGATATGATTGTTCGAAGTTGAACATATCGTATAGGGCCCGTTTACCCGATTTAAATATGTAATTGGACCATTTAAGTAATTAGAATTCCAAAATTAATTTTTAGTGGCCCAATTGAGGGAGATTGAACCAAATTCTAGGGGGATTAGGAACCCTAATCCCGATACTTATAAAATGGATGATTAAGACACAATGAAGGGGGTCTTTTGCCTAAAGGGTGGAGAAGGTGGTGAATGGCAAGGCTTCGGTGAAGCTTCGGCAAGACTCCGGCGATGGTGGATCGACAACAAATTGGCGATTAAGGTAGGATTGTTGTTGTTGTCTTCGAGTGTAGATTAACAAAGGTTTTATTACTTAAATTTAAATGTAATTAGATTTATGTAATTTGTAATTTATAATTGCAGAAATCACTGTTACGTAAATCATTGTTATGTAATTTAGTTAAACAATATCTGGTTTGTAAATTTCTTTGGTTCATTTGGTCGGCTACTGACCGGCTAGCATTGACCAGCCAGAGACCGGTGGTGGCTTCTGACAGGCCAGACTCTGGCACATGGCCGCCACTGAGTAGACCACCAGACCGGTGCAGAAAAAAAGGGGTGCAGGCTGTGTTGGCCCTGGAGGTGCCTACCATGACCGCGCCAGCCCTGGCCATGCCGACCTCAGCCATGCTAGCCCTGGCCGTAGAGGCAGCGCCGCATGGTATAAAAAAAATAAAAGGGCCGTTTTGGCCATCGGTTAACATCGAATGGTGGCGGGACCGACCCTGTCGGTTCCGCCTTGATCCGGTGGTCTGGTGGCACTGGGCCTCCCACTCCTCCACCGAGATAGAGGGGCGGCTCCACCAGAGGCCGAACGGCCTTTGGACAGTCGCGGGGAAGATGACCTGCTCGTGGGTCGTCTATTCCCTGGACCGGGTCGGGTAACCCGACCCGATTCGATCCAGTAAAAAAAAACTTACTTCACTCTAACTCAACCTGGTCTAGGTCAATGAATTAGAGTATTCAGAAAATTTTGGAAAAATTATGAATGTCCATGAATGTATGCTAAGCGCTCTAACTAAGTTTCAGATTGAGGAAAAATCTCAGATGCTTTGAAATGACTAATTTACCCTTGTGAGTTAACACGTAGCATAATAATTAATGACCAGACTTAGGGGCTCCGATTCAGTGGCCTATGAGTGGATTCAAAAGTTGAGAAAAATCCCAGTGATATAATAATTTGTACCCTAAATTTTGACCAAGCCACAAGCTAGGTAAAATTCCTAGTAAGTAGATATTTGATTGTTTTACCCCTAGGTTTAAAGTAAAACAGTTAATTGAACTGGTGTTGGTTCAAGGGATTTACGACCTCGTCAAACGACAAGAAAATTACCTCGGCTTCATAACATCAAGGTGTAACCCTGAGATTAGTTTTGGACCCATCGAGGTTGAGGGAAGCCCTAAACAAAAAGATAGAAATACCCTTATGTGCAGACCGGCTCATATTCACATGAGTGAAATTAAAGGGCTAATGTGATACTAAAACCTTTTGAGAGGTTAAGACTGTCGTGAGAACATAGAGGTCCATGTCTAAGGTAAAATAATTACCTTAATGCCCTCAAGTGCATTATAATCAATTTTTCAAGAAATTTAATAAGTTAACCTGTCACGCCCCGGCGATGCCCAACCCGAGCCGAACCCGGTCCAGGGGCTGGTCAAGCGCACGGGGGCGACAAAGGAAAAATTGAGAAACGATCTAGCGAAAGACTTAACCCTAACCACGGGCGATTAACAGAATTACGGAGTACGCACAATCCTTTGAGTAAGAGTAAATAAGAAAGAAAGAAATAATGTTGCTTATCACAAAGTAAACAACTAATCTCAAACCCACAAGCTTAGTTAACTAGAGCCCACACCGGCTGAAAATAAGTCATAAGCATCACAACTGTAAAATGTGACATAAATCCAAAACAAAGAACCCTACACAGAGGTTCTAAACATAAGCATAAAACCAAAGAAGATAAGTCACGCAACGATCTCCATGATCATATCCAAGCCATCTCCGACCTTTCCTCAAAGAGGAGATCCTGTTCGTCTGCGTGTCGCACCACGCAGCCCCAAAACAAAACACAAGAAAGAGGGGTAAGTTTAACAAACTCAGTAATGGTTTTTAATATCACTATCAACATCGAAAATACGATAACATAGCAATATAATCATTCAAGTCGATATTAGATCAAAGATTAACATGATGCATCATTTTCTGATCATACATACACATCACCTAAAACCTATATTAGAGTGTATAATCCGCATAATTTCAATCTCATCATAACACCCTACATGTAATGTATCTTTAACATACACATTCCATCATGCATCATATCAAAATTAACCTGCATGGATGTATCTCTAACATACATATTCCCACATGCATCCCATCATAACAACCTGCATGAATGTATCTCTAACATACATATTCCATCATGCATCAACATTCTCATTCATCATGCATGTATAAGTGTCACACACGCACACTAGTCTAACATGCAAGTCCATACCCATAGAGAATAAACCTGCTCTTCAAGGCCGAAGCCCTTGAGCAAATACTTATCAAATAGACATGCTCCTCAAGGCCAAAGCCTTTGAGCAAACACTTATGAAATAGACACTTATCAAATAGACGCTTATCAAATAGACGCTTATCAAATAGACATGCTCCTCAAGGCCAAAGCCTTTGAGCAACCCTTGCTTACCAAGACACGAAGTCTCAAGTAACTCCTGCTCCTCAAGGCCAACGCCTTCGAGTAACTCCTGCTCCTCAAGGCCAACGCCTTCGAGCAATGCCTGCCCATCAAGTCTAAACTCCCGGGCAACCCTGCTTGTCAAGACTAAAGTCCCAAGCAACAACACCTAGCAAGCCGGTGCACTCAAGCAAACCAGCTAGATTCTCAGGGTCCAGCGAATCATACATAATCTAAATCCACAAGACAAGTACACAACTCATCCCTACTTAACTCCATTTAACTAGACTCATCCCAGGGAGTGCATTCGTTCCACACATGAACTCAAATTAAAACATGTCCTTTCGGACCAATCAACTTACGATTAATCCACGACCGATCAATCCGGCACACAATTTCACCACATCGCATCCAATCAGTCAAGTTCGATTAACCTCGATGAAGCCTCAATTGAAAATCCATTTTCATGATGCATGCAGCATGGTACATACGTGGGCAAGGCATACATGAATCCTAATCCATGATAAGTGCTCTCATCAGCCCCTAATGCATCATTCATAATCATAATATCAAGCTTCAACATCATCATTTAACCCCCACATGTGTGTGTAACTAGTAGAAGCATTTCATATAATGCATGTCAACATGCTTGAAATTAAACTCACTACCACACTACACATGTAAATTTCCATCTAAACATGAATTCCAGCGGAAATCATAGAAGAAGAATCGTTGAAATCGTATCCCAATTCAAATCTCAA
Organism: Saururus chinensis; assembly: GCA_035235625.1. Taxonomy (NCBI): domain Eukaryota; kingdom Viridiplantae; phylum Streptophyta; class Magnoliopsida; order Piperales; family Saururaceae; genus Saururus; species Saururus chinensis. The sequence goes on from CP141147.1 coordinate 29,806,947, forward strand.
CCACAAAGGCTAATCACATATACAATCACCCATTTCATCATTGAGTCATGGCATTCACCAACATCCACACACAACTAACCACAATCTATCATGACAAATCAATCCAATAATAGGTTGTAGTCTTACTGAAAATATGTTTAACCAAAGGGAATCAACCATTCATAATTTCAAGATAACGATTCCAACATCATGCCACAAAACATAAGTCATTCCACAAATTTCTAAGCATATATCTCAATTTCATAACCTCAATAGCATGCCTTTCCAGTAGCATAATATAGCTTAAAACACACCACATTCATATGAAATTGGCATGCTAAAGTGGAATCATCAAAATAAACATCATGCATTAGAAAACCAATCTGATGTGTAGCCGTTAGAATGCCCTTCAGGCCGTTCGATCGGTTAAACGCAAAATTTTGAAATTCACAGTTCGGCCTTTCGAACGCCCAATAGGCCGTTCGATCGGCTGAACTGGAAAACTATCGTTCCAACAGTGTTGCCGTTCGAACGCCCAAAAGGGCCATTCGAACGCCAACAAGGCAGAACAGTCCATCTTCTTCCTTTCGCAAATCCAAACCGAAACACCATTGATAACACTTCAAATCCATATCTAACACCCTAATCATCATCAAAAGTCCTTCTTGACTTCCAAAATGTCAAACCATATCATAATAATGTAAATCCCTAAGAAATCGGGATTAAATAATTTCATTTTCTAATCTTACCATTAACACACCAAATCAAGCAACTCATTTCGAAATAAGCCAAAAATGAAGAGTTTTACCATGGGTAAATAGAGATTTTGAAGACCCATTACCTCAGCACTTGATTAAGCTCGGATTGAAGAGTCACCCTTCTTGAAATCCTTGAAAACACAATGAGTTTGAATTAAACTCTAATAGAAATCGATTTACCCAAGAAATCCCTAATTAAATCTTAGATTTAGGGCTTGTTGGTAGTAAAAATCGAATTTTTAATGTTAGGGTTTGTAGTAAAACACAAATCAGTAGCTTTTGATGCCCAAAAACGAATTGAAACAAGGGGAAAATGGTAGATTTGGAAGAGATTAAGAAGAAAGTAGGGTTTAGTGCTTAATTAGAGTAAGCTTACCTTAATCGGCTTCTAATTCGGGCCTAAGTGGGAATTAGGCCAGCCCTCCCTCCTTAGCCTATTCCCAAAAATGGAAATGGCTCTAGTTTGCCCTTTTATAGTAAGGGTTGGGGTATGCATGGGTAAGTTATGGGGTGTAAATAGGAAAAGTAGGCTAAAAATGGATATTTTGTAAATTTAAGCACGAATTAAGCCTAATAAAATTCTAAAATTTTTTGTATAACCTTAAGTAGATGTCTAGGTTCATTTGACCCAAAAACCGAAATTTCGACGGTGGGGCCCACAGGGGTCCCGCCAAAACCCTAATTTTTGGGAAAATAGTAAAAATTCCAAAAAATCCCAAAAATTTACATTTGTTTTAAAATCACTTAAAATCACTAATCTTGAAGTTGATTTTGGTTAAAACCATCACAAATACTATTTATTCACGAAATCGCCGAATAAATCAGAAAACGCGTTAATCTCACGATAACCAATAATTAAAGGAAACCAAAAACTTGTTTAAGATCAGGGATCTTACATAACCCAAGGAAGGTTTGAGCATGAGAGCTCGAACAATCTAATATCATTATTTAATTTAGTTTTTGATATTATGATCTACTTAGACCTGTGTGGTTCTGATTGTTTATGTTATTTATTTTTTCGATATTTGCTATTGATGTTGTGTTAGTAACTTATCACTATCTTAATATTATTGAAAGATTAATTAATGGGGTGGATAGCTTTGGATTGGGTGAGGAAATCTAATCAAGAGAAAAACTAAAATACCTCATAGGGGTCTGGGACTAGTTCATTGAGTGAAAAAAGTCTTTAACCTGATAATTTGCCTTGGTTGATGAATTGATGGTAGTTTCGAGTTTTAAACCCTAGTCTAGAAGGGACTAATAGGGTTTGGGATAGTCATTCGGAATCCTGGCTTATAGATGAGCAAGATAGGGTTCAGAATGTTTTTATAAGTTTTAGCTCTATTGAGGAGCTACCGATATGACTGTATAGTTGCACCTCCCCATTGGAGGGAGCTCTGCATGAGCTGGGCTCACTTTCAATCATTGAAGATTATTTAGTGTACACATATTTAGATTAGCTGACATCCTGTTTGGTTGGTTTTTCCTGCCACTTCTGTTCAGGTGCAATTGTGGGTCATGCCCTTCCACTCCGTCAGGTCCTTTGTGGGCTAGGAGGGGTGATGGTACTTCCTGGTGGATTCCATAGTGTTTCATCATGGATTTACCTTTGAGGGTGGTCTATGGTGAGTTTATTATTTGTCACTTATGTTGACATCTAATTAGTATGTCTATCATTGGGATTAGATGGGGATATTAATTATCAAATAATTGTTCAAGTGATAATTAATAATATTATTTGTTATTACTTGTTTAATTAGAATAAGTGGAACGATTAAAGGACTTCCATAAAATGTAGGTTGCTTGAAAATACTTAAGCATTGCATGTGTGGTATTATGCTTCTTAGAATAGTATAGTTTTTAGGTAGAACTACGTCTGGATCCGATCTTGTTGGAAACATTAGAGATGTAGTTTGATGAGTACGAAGGCAACTAACATCGGGTGATGTTGGCCCAATCCAAAAAATATTAAATTTTACTTTTGTTATTCTAAAACGCATTTCTAAGGGGAGGAGATGTTTGGTTTTTGTTTGGTCTTGTTTGCTTGCAAGTTCTTTAGATAAGGATATTATGAGATTAGGACATTGGTGGGCATTTGAGGATGACATTGCACTAGTGGGATCTAGCTTCTTGCTTCTTCAATCTTGTAAATAATTATAATTACTGGCATGAGAGCCAACTTTACTTGGTTGTTTATTTTCGGATAGAAGACAAACTTGTACTTGGAGGGTTAACTTGCTATTTATTTAATTTTGACACATAATAATTTCATATGTTTTGATATTCTTATTTGTGAACCCCAATTTTCACGACTTGGATATTTTAGTCAATTGATTTGGTTCAAAGAAAAAAAAATTATCATGATTTTATCGCGTGTCCTTTATTTAAAAAGGGTTTTGAAAATTTGGGTCATGACAAAATGTCTTCCATGAGCTTGGGCATTACACGTCATTGAAGTATGATATGACGACACACACTTAGGGGCATATTGGTTTCTACCTCCTTGTGTTGTCAAACTGAGATCTGACGGCCCATGATGCCTAAGCTCACATTTATGAGCGTGAATCTGGACTCATTTAATTAAATTGTTATAATATTAAAATCTAATGATAAATCAATTGTATATTTATGAATTTATGAAGGTTGCATAATATATGTGAATTTGGTACTAGTGAGTTTATTCGCTCTCTCAAATCAGGTTGTAGGATGGAGAAGGGGGCTTGGTGGTACTGCCTAGTTTGGCATATCGGTGTCTCTTAGCTAGTTAAAAGGTTTTTTTACAAGCAAAGGTGACCATTGTACGCTTGATCATGGCCTACAACTAGGTATGTCGTGGCTGCTGGAGGTGGAGTCGTCCTAGTTAGGTGATGGAGCTCCTTGTAGGAAGGGTAGAAGTGCAATAACTAGCAATAGTGGAGGGGAGGTGTTTTTTCGATAAAAAATTTATTGTGGTAAGATTTAAGATTTTGATTTGAAAAGGCTTTTTTTGTTCATCTAAATCCCTCATACTCAAATCTTTTAAGCCCTTACCCCAATCCCACCTCTGGCTAGTGATGCCAACTCTAGCCCGATTACCATGCCCCTAGCCCAAATCGGCTAGAAAGCATGACAACATTTGCTAACTCAAGACCCGGTCTAGATTGAAGTACATAGTGACCACGTTGTGTAAAAGTAATTACTAGAGAAAACTAAGTAAAATTACACATAAGTATATGTTTTATATTTTCAAACCCTTACTGATCAAAGCTCACCTTTATTGTGTTGTTTTGTTTTAGGGTTGTATGCTTCTGTCATGCATGTGCTCAAGATGAGTTATTTTACGAACATGGAGATGAGTAGATTCACATGCAGTGTAAGCTGACTATTTTGTAATGAGATAGACTTATGTTAGAACTTTGTTACTTTGCATGTTTATAGATAACCTTGTTAATGACTTAGACAAGTTGTTGCCTTTAAGGCTTGAGACTATTATATTTTATGAGATACGTGAGTATGTGATATACTAAGAGACTTAAATTAATTTATTTTATCTTCCATTATTTGTTTTTGTACAAAGGGAGTGTTGTATACTTTGATCTAGCCTGGTTTAGGGTTAGCTTTCAGTTTCGTCACACCTTCGTCATCCTACTCTTTGGACCAGTTTGGGTCAAGGGGAGTGCGGGGCGTGATAGGTTTGTTTTCAATTTTATACATAACTAAGAACAAGAAGACCTCCGCCCTATTGATCTGAGCACCTCTTGAACAACTTTGTCCTCTACATAGGGAAAGGACCATCCTATTCGTTATGAGCAAATCAATTGTTCTTCATATGTACTTTAGTGGGCTTTAGATGGCTAGTGTTTGTTCTCATTTAATTAACTAAATTTAGAGTTTATCTCCACTACTCCACCCCTTGTGCACCCTAGATTCATTAGGCAGTGGTACTCTTTTATGAAGAGTGAAGGTGAGTTGACCCTCATTTGAGTGGTTAGTGGGTCTATAGTGATTGTCACCCCCGACATTTGACTCTTTTGAGATGTCGAATGATATCATTGTTATTGGGAGACTCTAGGGCATAGAGCGCATTAGACTTCTAGATACATTAATTCAGGCTCACACCATGACTCCTACCTTTTGTCTTGTATGCATGGTTGTAATGTATGATTTTTGGAGTGCACAAAAGGAGTGTGTTGATCAGACAATGACATAGATTTTATATCTTGCATATGAGGAGGCTGTTGAATACCCTCGGTCATCTTTGGTCACATCATGACTTTTCTGCATGGGCATACTCATGAGATATTGGCATTCCCTCACATTCCATCAAGGATCTTTTAGTCTTAGCTTGTCAGGATTCCTTGAGATGAGATTCCACTGACTTGTATACGACTGATTGATAAGGCAGTGGTTCATTGAATCCATTCGCATAGTAGGGCTAAGATTCAAGAGGAGGAGGATGCATAGTTGCCTAATGCTAATGTTGAGGAGAGACCACCAGTCCAAATGTTCAGATGCAAGTGCAGTTGTTCCTCTCACTAATATATATGATAAGCTAATCGAGGTACAATGCGTGGGAACTTGGTTCGCCGTTGCTCATTCTATTCTGAGTCATCTAATGATGATGATGTTGTTAAGGAGGAGGAGGATGGTGATGATGGAGGAGTTGCTACTAATGTTGTTTAATTTTTATATCTTTCTTTCATGTTTTTCAAGTTAAAACTATTTCAGTTTATGAAATGTAATTATTGGCTATTTTTATGTATTGTGAAAATGATGTGTTTGACTTGATATTATTTTGAGACATTTGTTGGTATGGTTTATTTTTTAATGTCTTTATAGTGGTTTACTTGACATGAGCTTTACAAATTATTTTCTTTATTTCTAGTTCATTCTTTTACTATTTTAGACAAAAGGGGGAAGAAGAAATAATAAAAGATCAAATTTATTATTTTTAGTTCATACGTCGTTGAGCGCTACTATGTAAATCATTTTTGTTTAAGTGTGCAAGCTAAGTACAAGTTTAAGTCTTTTCAATATCAATTTCAAACAGTCTTAGTGAGTGTTAGGATTGTCAAGTATATGTTTTGTACAAGTGAAAGTCAATGCACTATATTGTCATAAGTTCTAATTTTTAAAACTTGTAGAGTTTTTACAAAATAGCCAAAGAAGGAGATTGTTAAAACATATTGGGATATGTCTTGTAATTGACTTTATTTTATTGATTAAAACTATCTCCAAAAGTGTTTGTTTATCTCTTTAAAATATGATAGAGATTAGAAATGTGATCAAAGTCAAATTTAGAATTGATTAGCTTGAAAAAGAAGAGCTGACGAGTTCTGAATTTTATGGTGGAAGACTAAACATATTGGTTCATTAAGGTAGATTTTACATATGCTCACATGTACAAAATACTTAGATTTTAATTAGAATAACCCTTAGGGAGTGTTTTTGAATTCCTTGGACAAAAAGGAGAAAAATCACAATAATTGTTCATAAGCGATTGATTATCCTTGCGGAAAGATAAATCGGTAATAAATGTTCTTAGGATTTTTTAACATATGAACAATCGATCATCCAATTGATAGATTGAGTATTTGTTGTTCATAGAACCTTGAATGATCGATTGGGTGTCTAATTGATCGATTGCATAATTGACAGATGGATTCCAATACCTTAATCAATACAAAACCTGGAATGATCGATCTCCCTGTAGAATGATAGATCGATATGGACTAGTAACCTAGTTTAAGCTAATTCAGAATGAATTGCTTTCTAACTACGAGACTAAAACCCTACTCAACTTGAGACTATTTAAAGGCTAGTTTTAGATAAATTAACATAAGGGGAAGCAAAATTTCTAAGAGGAAAAAGAGAGTTTAATGCATAGAGTTCTTCCTAAGTTACCTACAATTTGAAAGACAATTTATGAGAGGTGAAGACTTTGTTTTATAAACATCTAATAAAATAAAGATTGAATGATTAGAGCACATCACAAATCTCAACACAAAGAAGCTAAAAATGAGTTCTTCATAAAGAAGATTAAAAATGTTTCTGCATCAATAATCAAGGAAAACTTTGAATTAAAAATATTTCTGCATCAATAATCAAGGAAAACTTTGATTGAAGTAGTACTTTAGAAAAGACAAAAAGTAAGCTCAAAAGGTAAACAGCCGAGGAGAGACTTCATTGATAGCATCATCATCTAGAGAAGGGCTTTCTAGTGTTAGGGTAGAAGTTGATAATTTTGTGTCTTATAAGTTCCATATCCCTAGTGCATTGATTTAACCAAAAGAGTGGTTGGCCATGATTTTTTTCCACATTAAGTTTTTACATAAAAATTTTTGTGTTTGATATATTGCTTACATGCATGATGTGTTGATAGTAATTTATTCTATTCTAGATCATAAAGTTATTTTAGATTAGTCTTGCACATTGAGGTCATAATTTATAGTTCTTTATTTATTGATTAAGTATTTAAAGTACATACAATGTGGTGATCTACTAGGTTACATGAATATCAAACTCACACCCACTTGTTGAGATATCCCTAGAAGATGAACTCATATGAGTTGTCAATAAAAAGGGGGTATTCACAGTCAAAAGTACATACTTAATTTGTGGCTCTATTTGAGTTGAAGAAACGGGAGGATGCTAAGCCTTCGGATAACAAGAGGATCCAAAATGTATGTCATTGTTTGTGACATATGAATTTTCCTAAGATGGTCATTAATTTTGTTTGGAGGTTCTGAAAAGATATTCTCCTCCTTAAACATATTCTGAAAAAGAGGATACTGATGCCTAATTGTCTTCATATGTGATGCAACATGAGTGTTGAAACTTCTGCTCACTCAGTTTGGGACTCTGATCACCATGTAGAGTGTGGGAATGTGGTTAGAGAGAGGATTTGTTAGACATTTGGGCTTATTTGATAGGATTCTTAAAGCAGGGAATGAAAAGATGGTGGAATTCTTTTGTGTGCTTGTTTGGTTTATTTGCAAAGATAGAATTGCCATCTTGGTTTATTTGGCATGATAGAAATGCCATCATCCTCGAGGGCAAGGTCACCAAGCCTAAGATATTATGAGAGAAGGCTCTTCAGTTCTTCAAAAGATGCAGAAAGTCAAACCCCTCATGCTATCTCCCTACATCAAAGTTTTTGGGGCTAGCCAGGGACTGGGGTTATTAAGCTGAACTCTGATGTCTCATTCTTTCCGGATCAAAGCACTGGGGCTGTGGAGTGATAGCCAGGGACTACAAAGGGCTCGTTATTGCTTATTTCTATTTTCAGATTTTTGGAGTTTCAATTGAATTCGAAGCTGTGGCCTTGGCAGCCAGCATAGCCTTTGATGTTGCAAATGATATGGGTTTTCCTTATATTGTCATGGAGGGTGATACTCTTGAAATTATTCAAGCTCTCCAAAATATGGAGGGTAGTTTTCCGACGATCAAAGCTGTTGGTAGATCATCCTGCTAAGCTTTCTAAGTTTGAAATTTGTTCTCGTCTCATGTCTTTCGGGAAGCAAATAGCCATGCTCATGGCCTTGCGCGTGAAGCAGCTTCTTTGAAACGTTATGTGTTGTGGAGTGAGGCTTGCCCTGTTTTTTTCTGGTCAAGAGAGATGCTGTAAGCTGCTTTTGAGCCTAAGACTCGGTTTGAATCCTAAAAAAAACACAAGATTCATACTTGTCTCAAAAAATCTTTGAGTCCGGTCAAGGGAGAGCCTCAAAGGAGCAAAATGGAGTCATGTTTCAAACTGCAAAGTAAAATGCACCAAAAAATATCAATCACAGTTGGAGATCACACCCAGTCTTTGCTCTAAGCATATGCGCTTAGGCCAAATGGAATGAGGCCATCTTCCCCAACCCCACTACCTTCTCCAACAGTGCGTCCGGAAAGGCAAAAGTGGGGGAAGGTTTTCGTCCCCCGCCTATCAGCCAGACTATCGCCCTCCCCTCATCTTTTCAACGGCAGGATGTTGAGAGCTCGGAAACCCGTCTACGACCCAACAACGGCAGACGAGTTTTTCCCTTATAATCAATAAAGAGAAACATAACATCAACGTACATAACCAGAATATGCACTCAACATAGGCCTACTTATTGCATATGGAATCATTATTCGCTTTTACACGTTTTGGTTTCTTAGCAGGCAAAGCTCACGCGCAGTGTCAGTACTTCTTCACAGCTGCTTTAGCACTTACGGACTTATGCAATAAGGGCAAGTGCTGTTTACAGTGACTGACTCAAAATAATCTATATATGTACATGAACTACGGCAATTCTCTCTCTCTCTCTCTCACATAGTCTAATTAGCTTGAGAAAGCGACGCCACAGGTTAGAAGCATAAACTGTTTTTTTCAGAAGCACACAGCAGAAGAAGGCAAAGAAAGGAAAGGTGGGGAAGAAGAAGCTGCTTCTTGTTCTTCTTCTTTTGCTTCTCTGCCAACCCTGACCATATTCACTCAGTCATGGATTGTTTGGGTTTCCCGCCCCCTCCCTCCTCCCCTCCCCCCATATACTTGTCTAGCTTTGCAGCTTCCTATTTCCGACAACTGAGCGGCACTACTCGGGGAAGCATGTAAGCAGAAATAAATGATGGACAGAAAGGAAAAGTAAAAAAGCAAAGGGTGGATTTGATAGGGTTCGTTAGCTTGCTCGGTAGCATGGAATTGGAAATTTGTGAAAAAAAGGGGAGGGCGGGGCTTTTCTTTGTCTTTGTTGCCATGGCTTGAATGAGGATAAGTGGGTCTTTTTGTTGACAGTAGAGAGAGAAACAGAAAGTGAAAGCTCCAGGAAAAACCAAGATAGAATTATGGGAGAGGTAGCTGCAAACTGGACTAGTATGCTTGGATTTCTAGGCTAGTGGTCCAACACCTATCATATAATTATATATTTTCGTAAAATGTACTATATACTGATTGTCACATCTATAATTGTTGTTATTTCTTGCGTATTAGTACGTTTTTAATGACTATTAGTGTTGGGCAAGGCCCTTATAAGCTGATCTGCTGGCTTTATCTTTAGCAGTATCCCCACATCTTTGTAATCCCTTTTTCTCTTCCATATTAAAGTTTCTCGGAAGCTCCTCCTGGTCCCAGAATTGGGTGGCGCACCACCTTCATTACAGCCGGTTCACAGGTTTAAGGTTCAGGAAGTGTGCAGCTGTGGACTTGCTGAAAGTACCATGAGGGTGATAATTCAAACCTAAAAGTGGTCCTCAACGAGGCAGTGACAAAATAAAGAAACCCAAAAAATGGTTCTGATCAATGAATAATTTATAGTCTTATTATGTGAAAAGAAGTAAACTTACCAATGAAATAATTAAGTCTTGAAATAGTTAAAGATAACATTCATGATTGATGGCTGAAATTGTGCACAAAGACAAGTCTCTAGTTATATGCCTTTTTTTACATATTAAAATGAACTGCTTTGTCTGAACTTTGCTTCTTTTCTGGACACCAAATCAGTGGGCGGTCTCTAAGCTTTCTTCTTTCCTATGAAGCAGTAACACACCTTGTAATTGTGCGAGAGATGGTTATGATTTTCCTTATTTCTCTCATTGACTACAAACCACATGCTGTTATTTTCCTTGATACAAAGAAGACCAAATCCCTTTCAAATTGTTGCATCCCAACTCTATAAAGAGAGTTCCTGTAAAATCTAAAATAGATAATTAAATGATTGATTCAATTCTCATATAGTATCTGAGATCTAGGTTATAGGAGGTCTTGGGTTCAAGTCTCGTTGGAGTCATTTATACCCTAATTATGTTCTACGTGTCGCACTTTAATAGTTGCTTGCACGTGAGGGGAGGTATTAGATTATAAAAAAAATAAATTTTTTTTTCTTTCCTAACAACTTAAGCTTTTGAGAAATTTGGTTATCTTACAATAATCACTAATTAATTTTCCACAACGAGTCCAGAAATCAAAATCTAGATATGTGATTTGGTTAAAAAGATTTGTAAATTAGAGAAGTAATTTTGCTATACTTTTGAACAAGAAGATAGAAAATCGAATATGAAAATAACTTATTTGTTGAATAGAAATGTACCTGAGAAACTTTACAAATGGGAAACCATAGAGCCTCCAAACAACAATGTGTCTTAATTACTATATGGTTTACCAAACAAATATACTACATGGATTTGCAGCTATATTTTAATTTTTCTATCTTTTTAACTCCATGCCGTAAGCTCTCTTTCTGTTAGCAAATGACCTGCTGCAAGTTGTCAATGAATATAGAGACATGACATCTGATTGCTCATTACGTAGAACCTCCGAAATAAATAGGCAATATTAATAGGATGAGGAATTTAAGTAGAAGACGTGTTTTAAAGTGAAGACAGTCTGGAGCAGTGAAGATTGCATGTTCATAAGCAGCATAGAGAAATTGTAGATGGCATTTCTTAAATATTTTCGATAAAGAAATTAATGTAGAAGATATAAACTGGCTTAGGTTCATTAACTATACCTGTTTTTGCTCGTATTGGTTGAGAGGAATCGATTAGATTGTAATGAAGGGTGTGGAGGCTATCATAGAACAGAAATGGCATAAATCTAGCCCCAGAAAGTTGTGTTTTCTTTCCTTCTTGGATGCACATGCACAGCGACATGAACTGCAATTAAACTTGGATTTGATCTTTTATGAAACAATGAGATGGGACACAACTCCAACTAATGACCAAAGGATTTTATATAATCCTTTTCCTTAGGCAATTTAACAAGCTCTTCCTGCCTCCTTGTTCTTTTCCCTGATTAAAACAGCTTTCACTGTCAAATTATTGGTGAATGGTCCATTGTTCATACACATGGCTCACATGTAGTGTACAAACAAAAGGACATGTGGTCCAAATTTTCTTTTACACAATTAAGAACCAAACCAAGAATGGCCTCTTTACTTTCTCAGATCAAAATTAACCTGGTTTCAATTAGGAAGAACTAAGCCGTACAAAAATTGCATTTGACCGAAGGCATCAGCTTCTTGTTTGTACTTCATGAATAGTACAGCAGTGGACCTTCTTTTCATGATACATTATATATATAGAGGGAGAGAGAGAGAGAGAGAGAGAGAGAAGCTAGGATACTTACAAAACCATTCTATGGTGAAAATCTTGAACCTCTAACTTAAACCATTTATTGATCCTTAAAGGTGGTTTGTTAGGAAACTATAACCAAGTGAGCATATAATATGAACAAGGCTGAGCGTTGGGATTGGGGACCACCCAAGTCATAATATTGTGCAGCTAGCATCGATTTGAACCTAGCATTTACATGGCTCTTGCATTGTACTATATATCAAGATAAGCAACAATAGTACAGAACAAGTCATCATATTGGGATGTGAGTTGCAAGTTGAGTAAAAGAAAATTTACAAGATTTGCCTCTTGTGAAGTCTAGAGAAGAACCTGTATTATAAAACTCATCACAGATTCTGATTAAATTGGAATGCATAATGGAACGTCATAGTATTATCCGAGCTGACGAATGTGATGATTTCTAGCGAAACTAGTTGAGATTATTGTATTCATTTGCCTCTATTTAACAGAGCTTAGACCAGGATTAACAATATATGAATACTGGTAGAGGAGCCTGCCAAATTGCTGAACACGATAGGACTGACTGCTCTGATTCAGCGGATCAATCCACTGATTCTGATTCCCATGGGTCGATCATAATTATTGCTAAAAGTTGGAGCTGATCAAGACCACATAAGCAGTACTTAAGAATGAGGTTGTGTTTAATTAAGTGACTATGGAACAGGTTGAACTTTACAAACTACATACATGATCATCATATATCATGGTTTTTCTCATGACATCACACTTCCCCCTGGGCAAGAATCTTTCTCATGAGGGAGGATGGAGAAAGGGTAGGCAGGTGGGCAAGAAGCTCAAGTAGACATCAGCCAGTACAGAAACCAGTGGTGCCCCCAAAGTCAAGAACTCTTCATACAGCCAACCAGCCACTTCTGCCACCAGCTATCATTATTGGTATTTCTTTATCTCACTTTGGCTAGCCACCCTTCTTAGTTAATCTGCTAATTAATGACGCAACATCACATTTCCTTCCATCCCTCCCACCTCTTGCTCACACATCAATTTCTCTCAACACCTGCTTTCCTTTGCTTAATACAAATTTCAAGACGCATTCTGTGAATACACAGCAATATATATATAAATACCCAACTGATGATAAGGACAAACTCACATGAAAAAAGACCAGATAATTCACAGGGCCCCTACGTATAAAGCTTCCTCCCCTACCCATCTCTCTCTCTCCCTCCCTCCCTCTCTCTCTCCACCTTAATCTCCTCACCTCGTATGACTCTGAACTGCAGATGAGGAAGCTTCGAGGGGGGTCGGAGATATAGATGCAAGGCCTGAGGGTATCAGAGGCGATGGCTTCTCTGGCTCCGAGACTCATCTCAGTTTTGCAGGTCAAAGAAGAATCACTGACCTTCTCACTAGAGGGTGAAGATGGCCCATCTGGGTCGCTTGATTTTGATTAGATTCTACCATTAGACCTCGATTCGCTGGTCCGCAGTGAGCTAACCCTGTATCTTCAGCTGATAAACCCTCCGAAATGGCGTTTATAGAAGAAAGAGACGAATATGCTAAGGAAGAAGCGGAGGAGGAGAAGCAGGCTATGGAGCTAAAAGAAGATGTGAGAATTAGCCACCCTTTTTCCTTTGGCCCTTCATCGTCTTCCTCACAACACAAATTCAACCAAGCTTACTTCGGGCCGTCGTCAATTTACGACCAATCGGTGGGTGCGAGCAGCTCCGGAGCCGCCGCAGGTGAGGCAGCGTGCGAAGAGGAGAGGGAGCACATGTTCGACAAGGTGGTGACCCCCAGCGACGTGGGGAAGCTGAACCGGCTGGTCATCCCCAAGCAGCACGCCGAGAAATATTTCCCCCTCGACTCATCAGCCAACGAAAAGGGCCTTCTGCTCAACTTTGAGGACCGGAGCGGCAAGCCGTGGCGTTTCCGGTATTCCTACTGGAACAGCAGCCAGAGCTACGTGATGACCAAGGGGTGGAGCCGATTCGTCAAGGAGAAGAAGCTTGACGCCGGCGACATCGTCTCCTTTGAGCGTTGCGTCGGCAAGGCTGGGCAGGACCGCTTTTACATAGACTGGCGGCGGCGTCCCAACATGGCCGACCCGTCCCTGCACGGCCTCCCGGTGCACCACCGGTCGGTGCCATGGGGAAGGCTCTTCTTCCCGCCTATTCCTAGGAGCCATTTACAGTTTAATTATGGTTACAATGTGATGAACCCAGCCGCCCTTAATTGCCTGCGGCCGGCGGGAGGGCCAATGGTCGGAGGAGGACTGCAATATTCCCGCAGCACCATGGTGAGCTCGCCTATGGTGTTTGAGTCAGTGCCGCTGGTTCACAGCTCAGCGGCAGTGGCAGTGGCCGGGAAGAGGGTGAGGCTTTTTGGTGTGAACTTGGACTGCCCCACAGGGGAAGAAGCTGATGGACATGATGATAATGTGGCCAAGACTGCTCACACTTTGCTGCTGCCAATTCCAGAACCTCAGGTTCAGCCTTCTCCACCATCCCAGCTGAGATTATACAGTGGTGGCTCATCAATTTCCGGGGAGTTGCAAAGAAAGCCAAAGCCATCTTTGTCTTTGGATTTGGACATCTGATTGGTAAGAGGGAGAGAATTACACAGCTAATTCCTGAAAACTTGGTCTGAGTCTCTATGCTTGTCTCCCCTGAGGGCTTTATCTGATCCCTACACATCAATATCATTACCAACTTGATTGCCATGGAGACCTAATAAGAAGATCGGCCATTAGAGATAAAAGAGACAAACTGTTTGATCATCTTCTCATTCTATTATAATATTCTGTCCCTTCAAACCATCTTGGAAGTAGTTTTCAATTTATGCAATCAATAGAAATATTCTTCTTCTCGGAGAAGGTCTGAGCTGGGACAAAAGCTGCTGTTTTATATGTTTTGGTTTTCTTTTATCTGTAAATGGATATAGGCATAGGCTTGGATCATTGAGAAGTACCCTTCCTATGTCACATTTTCCTTTTGTAGACCCTGAATTGATCTGATCAATGCATCCAAGCTACATGTTCACAAGCTCATCAAAAGTTCTTTATATAACCGCTTCCTTTACTCCGTTTTGTTCCCGACTTGTTTGCTACAAAAGCTGACCAAATGGAATGTATTCCAATGTTGTCTCCCCTTTCTCTTCTTTTTACCATTTTGTTCCTAATATTCATTCCTGGTTAGAATAATACAGCTCCAAAGAGTGAAGGGAGAGGCACCCATCAAGTCATAATGTCACATTGAAAGGTCAGATTTCTATTTGCCATCCATTTCTTATCTTCTGTTACTCGTGCTCAGTTGCGGATAGCTTCCATTTGCGTGGCTGTATTACCTAGTTTTTATTTTTTTGAAGTAAAAATGCCCTAAAGGTACCTTGTTGGTATGTCTTCCATAAGACCAGCTAAGTTTTCCCAAATAAGACAGCTTCGTACACTAGACTACAACCACAAAACTCCGGAGCTTTTAAGTGGGACGGAAGTACAGGGCCTCTATAAGTACATATTGGCTTTATGTGAAACATGGGTAGAAGGGATCAGGAGATGGTCATGTATACATAAAGCTTAAAGATAGGTATGTTTTATATTGTATGGTTCCATAGATGCTTGTTTGTGTCTTTGCTTAAATTTAACAGTATATTTATATGAAGAAAGTTTCTATCAAAAAGAATTGAAACCTCAAACGTACTTTGCAGGCTAATTCCAAATATAGGTTTTGTCATTAAGGAAATCATACCGGTTGTTGCGGTCAGTTCCCATGATTAAACATAACGCAATATTGCTGACAGCCTAAGACTTGTACATATGGAGTCACATTTTATTTGTCAAGCATTCTGTCTTAGAAAGAAATTTGAAGTGCTATGGCAAACAATATTATTTCATTACTTTCACCAAGTTTGAGTTGCAGCTTTCAAGGACCATCCTAAATGGGGACATTATCATCATTAATGGGAACATGGATTACTTAATTTTTTACCACCTTTTTCTGAATCTTTTTTCCTTTTATATCCACTGTAAAGACTTTTCTTTGGCAGTTTTGATTTTAGGATCTTCATCGTCATCAGTCCAGAAGTTTGGCGTAGTTAAACCTACGCCGAATTCCTAACATATGATCAACTCAACGTACTTAAACAATGGTAAACAAATTGTAACGACTAAAACGGTTGTTTTTTGGTAAGAATATTTTTATATTCCCTCCGTCCCATTTTAATAGTCTGCATTTGGTTCAATTGAAAACAAAACGCAGACTATTAAAGTGGGACATAGGGAATATTAAGCTCAAGAAAGGGAGTGTAAATCAAGTAATAATGAAACTGTGTACAGTTCTCTCTCACACACATTCACACACAAAGAAAGAACAATAAGAATGTCTTATACCAGTGGCGCATCTTGAAGAATTGTGTTAATAAAGCGGTTTGTTAACACTAGAATACTTGTATGTTAGCATCTCTGTGAGATGATTTGCATTCCTCTAGCCCTAATTGAAATTGAAGTGTGAGAAAAGAATGTTAGGATCAGAACCTTATACAATAATATATTATGTAAATTACTGTACATGTGATTGCCACCAACATATACTGATATATCTCAGCTTTCTATTATCCTAGGGGTTCAGGTAATCAGGTCTACCGTTCAGAACTTATTAGTAGTTTTAACGAAGTCTCTGAGCCACTGCGCGCAGCAAGCATACATGGAAAGACATATCTAAAATATTTATTCATTATAGGGCTACAGTCTTACTTTTGGAGCTGTTATTTAAGAAAGTATCTGCAGGAGCTATGATTTTAATTAATTGTTCTAATTAAGGAGAAAAAAACTTGCCTAATCTAATAGGTCAAAACCATTAACACAGTGGGAGACGTGGTATTGGATTTGCTTTATCAGATATGGTCTCTTACTTGTGTATTCAAAAGTATACTTGTATTAATACTAAAAAGAGGAAGTTAAAGATCCAACACCTTCTTATGACTTGATTCTCCAAGAGATCAGATTTCCACTTTCCACCATGCTCGTTGTCTCCGACCAAAATCACATGTAAATAAAATAAGGACATGGATTCAGACACTACTATGTTTTAAAGTCACCAAATGTGGTTGACAAAAACATTTTATTCTTATGTCTTGTTCATAACTTTCATATAATTCCGATCATAGTTTCTAATCAATAATGAGTGGAGAAGTTAAATTTTGTATCTGCACGTACACATTTGATTTCAACATAGCAGTTGGATTATGAGATAGCAATCATAAAATTTTGAGCCTTTATATTCTTTATACGCTGATCATCCTTTTCTTTTGGATATAGTGATTACTTTCAGGGCCGGGCTGTTTGGATGAGAAAAGAGAAAGGCATAGAGGCCCTTTCAACAAAAACTCTCGTAAGAAGGAGGGTTAAAACTATAAAGGGTCTTATAAGTTGATACGACATTTTACACAATAAGGTGATTCAAAATTTTTTCCTTTAAAAACCAAAGTGGTGACCAAACACGCTCAGAAAACGCTTTACTTTAGAACTCAAATGGGAGCCAAACAACCCCTTGCACGGTGGCATCATAAAATTCGTCTCCTTTCAGCAAGCATATTTTTCTATAACTTTGCGAGAGGACATATAAACACAAAGTAAACTTTATATCATATCTTTTATGTCAAACATCTAAAAATTGAGACAAATTTTTATTAGGTAAAAATTCCAAAATTCACTAAAAGATAAGTCATATGCTCCACTATGGCCCTAATTTCACCATCTATGACAAAATCTTCCTTATTTGGAGTCTAAATTGAGGACCTCCCACAAATCCATGTATTAGAGGACCATAAAAAAAATGATGTTTTTTTATCACAAGTTCCTATTTTAAACCTTTACACCCCCTAGGCGCGAACTATCCATCAAACTTTGCACGTGGACACAACCAACAAAAATACAAATAGCGAACTATCCATCAAGCTTTACACAAGGACATTACTAATGGAAACAAAAATGGCAGGTGATTATGCCTTTGTTAAGATTTGAACAAACCACTGCGTAAGCCCCTATGAAAAATAGTGTAGAGGGACCATAAAATAGTGACACCCTGTACATTAATTATTTATAGATCAAATTTACAATATCACATAGGAAAGAAGAAATCTTGATACCAGCACCTACATTGTCGGATCAGATTTAATTAACTGTTTAGTTATTTTTGTTTATCTTCACATGACGTTCTAATGGGGGACCATGGTCCATTTTCCTTTTGCCAGACCCTAGCCAGTAGGGGTATGCTGCACAGTCACAATCACATTTTCTCACTACTTCTCATATGCTTTATTGTTTATAAACATAGAGTACTTCAATTCTCTTTGAGTATCCTCACTTCTATCTTCTCCACAATTCAGCTGAATCCTCAACATGATTTTCATCCATTAGGGTTTAATCCAAATAAATACACCCCTTCTCATGATCTTTGAATATGAGTCCCTACCATATGCTCTCTCCATCCCAAATTAATAGCTCCATATAACAAAAAGGTTTGTTCCATATTTATAGCTCCACTTTGTTCAAGATTGGATATTTAAAAAAGAGTATTCTAAACTTATTTTTCCTTCTCTTAAATGTGGGTTTTACCATTCAATAAAAATAATTATTTTTATAAATATAACAATTAATATAGGACGGAGGAGAAGTAAAATTATTAAAAGATAATAGCAAAAAGCACTACCTATCTAGTGACCTAAATCTGTCGCCCCCCTTTCACCCTTTTCATCACTCACTCTAGTGGGGAACATTCCAAGAAGAACCACGTCTGCAGGGAAAGCTACACCTTACATCCTCTCCAATAGATATATACCCCCTTCACATCACACCTGAAGTGCTTCAGTACAGTAAGATGGATGCTTAGCAGTAAATATGTTCAGCGGCAGCAGCAGCCACCAAGTTAGTCATGTGAGGCAGTCACATTACCCCACGCCACAGGCTCCGGTTGGAGGTTGCTACATGATAATAAAAGCTCATTATGCAGCAGTATACAGTATAGCCAAGTCTACATCTGCGCTCAGCAATAGAAGGCCTCCCTTTTTATGATTAAAGAGATCCAACCAGATCAGTCTTTACTCGGTGAAGCAGAAAGGGCATTGTGGCAGCACCACGGCGGCCGGCCATGGCTGCATTATACAGCTAGCTACGAAGCAGTGGGCTGATATAAGGCCTCCCCAATGATTGCAGGGGCAATGCTGGAGGGAAATGTGGCTGTGTACGATGAGGAGTCCGTGAGTAAGCAGAGAAGGGAGGCTAACGATCCTATATATGTAACTAGAACGTAGGTTCGATATTCATGAAGTCGCGCCGCTAACTTAAGGCGGATCAGAAGCCTCTGATTCTTCCAGCATTCTTGGCTTCTGGATTCAGAGTTGGGTTGTTTTCATATCCTTTCTCCATAGCATATATGTTTGTCTATGAAGATGTCCAGAGCCGGCTACCCAGAAAGGTTCTGCCATCTCTGTCTCAGAGAAAGAGAGAGAGAAAAAAGTGATGAAGGATAAAATGCCCGGATTTGCGTATTACTAGAACGAAAGGAGTTGCATGGTGGATATCCATTGCAACTGCGCAGCGGTGACACTTCCTTGTAGAAAAAGTATGAAACTTAACGTCAGAGTTGCAATGATTCTTCCTTGTATCACTATCTGTACACATTAGCTCTGAGCAGGTTCCTCTGGAGGAGGGGCCTGTCAGGGGGGCCACATTGGACAACTTGGTGGGCCATTATGCCGGGAGGACTCTGAGTGGCCAGATGGAAACAAGTCCTCCTGAATTAGGTCATTTAATGAGTACTGCCCCACTGGTTGGTCTCCTTGTCCCTTCCATTTGTTTTCTATAGCACAAATGTAAAGTATATGGCATAGTCTCTTGGATGGCCTAATTCAAATCTATACAGTCAAAGTTTATGAAAATTGGAAAACATTTTTTCTGACGGGGCTCCATGACCAAGAGTCTTTGATTAATGTACATAGGGTTCTAAGCATTGTACAAAAAGCTTAAGTTGGTACATAGTAAATTAGGATCATAATAATGTGGCATATATGTTAGACATATATGTATCATGCTAAAACCCCTATGTTCGCAGGTCATGGACTCTTATCATGGAGCTTGGTCAGAAATAATTTAGCTAGTCTGCCTTATTTGAATCTCTAATGCTTCTAATGCCCAACCCACATTTTAAGATCATACACACTCTTCTTCAAGCGGAAAGAAGAAGAAAATGAATCCAGTCCTTCCTTAAAGGAACTCCTCTACCAAGGTCTTATTCTTCTATTTTTATTGTTCTCATTATAAAAGTGAAAAATCTTTTCAATGTTTATGAATTTAGTCCTTGTGTACTTACAACATGAATTATAAATTAATGCCTAGCTTACATATTGCCAAAGATTATTTCAAAAGAACAAGTTGCTTTTGTCAAGGATCGTAGTATTTTGGATAACATCCTTTTAGCTCAGGAGCTCCTACAAAATATTAACCCTTAAACTGAGGGGGAATTATTATGTTCAAATTGTATATGGCCAAGGCATATGATAGACTTCAATGACACTTTTTATTGGAGGCAATGAGTAAATTCGGATTTCTAATGATGTTGTGCTTGTTAAAAAGCTTATTTCAAATTGCTGGTTCTCGGTTTTGATTAATGGGAGCCTATCTGGTTTTTTTACTTCAACTCGGCCTATGTGTCAAGGAGATCCCTAGCTCTCCATCTCCTTTTATTATTGCCGAAGAAGTTCTTAGGGGAGAGCTTACTTGGCTTCATTTGACATATCCCCTAGAAAGATATCATGTTCCTCGTGTTCATCATATTTCTCATATTGTATGTTGATGACACAATGGTGTTTTGCAAAAAGCAGAAGTTTTATATTAAAAAGGTATTCTCTATAGTTTTTAAATATAAAAAAGCTTCAAGTCAGCGTGTAAACAAGCATAAAAATCATTTTGTCTTACAATCTTCTGCTAGCCAAATCAAAGTTGAGTCTGTTCTGAAACTCTAGTCTATTAGGGCAACATACTTCACTTATCATTCTCATATCCATAATTCACCATACAATAAATGTTTACATACATATACATTCTCTGTCAACTACCGAATGGCCAAAACATCTTACTCAAAAATCATCAAACTAAGCCCCTCAAGTTTCATTCCCGATATGAACGTCTTACTAATACCTTCCTTATTATTTTTACTTTTACTTCATAATATATATGTTATGCTTTCAAAATTTTGTTACACTCTTACTATTTGACAATCCTTCATAAAGCTCCAAACCCTAAGTCTACTTACTGATCGAACCCCCAAGTCTTCTTTTCATTTCTCCAACATTCCAACCAATCCAATCTACTTTTAGCCGGTCAAACATACGCTCATCAATATTGAACAAACCACGATAAATCCACATCAAAACCCACACATAACTGATCTAATAACTCAATATATATACTCTAACCCCTAGTCAACCCTAACCCTAAGTGCAAGAGAGATGATTAGACTCTTGGAGATATGACTTTTCAAATATTTGAGCTCCAAGAAACTAAAAGGTTCAAGTCAAATTACAAGAGAGGAAGGTGGGGGAGGAGTTGTATGATCTTGAAGACCAAAAGGCTTGAGGTAGGATCACTATCTATCAATAGAACTCTAGTCCTTTTATTCTTAAAATGAATGAATAAATGGTAGTAAATTAAGATTAGCAATAATGAGCATGTTTCATGTGAAAATGATGACTTTGATGATTAATAATTGATAGAGGATTAGAAACTAAGCTTTATAAATCCTAATAGCCTTTTGGAACATATGAATAAACATCCAGAGGAGTTTGGGAGAGGTTAGAAACCAATAGAGGCACGCACAAAGCATAAATCAGTGACTAGATGCTTGTTGACATGTCCTCAATCTTGCCGATGTGGTTTATGTGTAATAAAGTCAACACAAGCTTGACCTGTCAATCATGGTGTCGACAGACATCTATGAAATGAATTAAATGGGATTAAGAGTGATAAAAGGAGAATTTTCATGGAGCCATTAAAATTAAGTTTTAGTGAATATTTTGTGTGAGATTGGGGAGAGATTTAAGAATGAGGTGCACCTGACATGGATGTTGGACTCTATGGATTCTGTTGTAGAGGGCTTGAAGATACGTAAATGAACCTTCAACATGGTCTTAGACATATCGAAGGGGTGTCAACAAAGTTAGGAAAGTAAAATAACAAGAGAACACTTGGGGGAAATGCCTAATTAAAGAGCATAGGATATTCTTAAATTATAATGAGTAAAGATTAAAGATATGAAAGAGACACTATGGTCAAATTATGGCTTGAAGAGAGAAATAGGCTCTTCAGAGAAGGGTAGTGTAGCAAGGTATGTTCTCCAATGTGCCAATGGAAGATGTGGTAAGAAAGACAAGCATGGATCAAGAAATGGTTTCCACCTCAAGAAAACAGAAGAGATATTGACAAAGAAATGGTCTTATGTATATGAATATAAATTACTTATTATTAGCCATGATGGGGAGAGTAGGCCATCTGTAGCAGGGCTATAGTACAGATGTGATTAGGTGGTTTTCAAGGCTTCATCTAGACCTAGTTACCCTATAACTATTATCCATGAGTAGCACAATAGAGTCCTTCCCCTTATTTCATGGTGTAAGGGTTTTGCCAAGCAGTCAAAGAAGAATGTTGGAACTCTAGAGACTAGATAATGCACGTGAGCCTGAAAATCATGATCTGGTAGATCAAAATCTGACTGCATAAGGGGGCAGAAACCAATTTCCCTAGTTGGATTAAAATTCGATGGCAATTTCTAGGCTCACATTTGATGCATGAACCCCGACTCATATAAATGATGCTTATATAAAGCATGAGTGGTATTGTACATGGAAGATATTTGCAACCTAGGACATAAAAGGATGTAGAAGCATAATAGCTAACCTCATAGGTTTCTATCTTATTTTTGTTCATAGAATAAATATAAGCACACAAAGAGTGCTAATTGTTTTGACTTGTGGTTAGAAAAGTGTAATGACAAGAAATTGCCTAACTCTTAGATTATGCACTTTCTTTAATTTATTTTAGTTGATTATAGATATATTTATTAGGAGATCTTTGAGCAATGGATTGTACAAACAATTACTCATGCCCTTGAGATTTTCCAAAGTTAAGATTTTAAGATCATTTTTGAAAAAAAAATTCTTTACAATTTTATTGTGCTACATCGTTTTACTATAAAATGGAAATATTTTTCTTTATAAAAATTGGGGCATGACACTATAACACTAAGAAATTGGTCAAAGATTACTCAGAGTTTGATGAACATATAACATACTAATAAAGATTAACCAAAGGTATAATAAATTGTTTAAATACTCTTAGTTCACATGTCTAAGAAGGGTTATGGAATTATCAAAGAGAGCCTACCCCATACTCATGGTATGGGACATGGTGCATAAGTGCATAGCTAAAGATAATTATGCATAATGTTTAAATGATATCGTGAAATACTCATAGTATGAGATACTTGTACTCCGTGAGATGTGTTGTCTAAGAAAGAGAAGGAAGATAGCTAAGTGATGTAATACTTAAGACTCTAAGGACACTTAATTTTAAGAATTAAGGAAGTGAAAAACCTGGTGCTCTAATGGTAAAAGATTTGCACGAGTATCGTCAAAATAAAAGAGAGGACATGGATACTAATCAATTTGAAAACATATCATATTTAAGGAAACTAATTAATTAACCTTTGTACTCCAATCACTAAATATTTTAAAATATGTTTTAGTGACATTAAGTTTTTTATGCTGGGAACCTACTTCATTATCCAAATATATATCATTAATTAATAGGGCCCACTTTTCTAGATCCCACTAACCAACTGTTCTTAGTGGTACAACAAGTTATTGACATATAAAAAGTTAACATCAGTGTAGCATTAGCCAAATAATTTTACTCCATATATACACTAATCACTAGGAGAATGAGAACATGTAATAGAACTATTAATATAAGGAAATTGTTTAAAAGATACTATAAAAATAGGAGGGAGGGTGTAGATTATATTTTTTTCTCACATCCCCCGTGATTGAAAAGGAAAGTAAATAAATAACTCAAACAACAATAATTTGACAGAAAAATATAACGACAGTGCAGTGGTACGTGATCCATCGGAGTAATAACGCAGCAGGGGCTGAGGATGAGAGGAACCTCTCATGGACCATGATGTGCTTCCGCCGGAGGACCGTAAAGGAATCATCATCTTCATCAGAGGTCTGCCATCTTTGTTCATCTTTTGGGGCACTGTGGCCTCTGCACATCCCAGTCCTGGCCAGTCCGTCAGGCCAAAAGTTTGAGAGCCTACTCCATCTACTCTCTCTCTCTAGATCTTTCTCTTTCTCTCTAGATCTCTCTCCATTTCATGAGCACTAGATCCTCGTCTATGAAGCTAAGGAGCTAAAAGTGTGCACGTAGGCCACCTTGTTTTGGGCCAAGCAAAGCATTGTCTAGGCTTCTGCGCATGTGATACCACTATTGAAAAAGGATTAATTCCTTCATTTCGTACTTTGCACTTTGTTTTCGAGTTTTTAGTTGGGAATATCTCATCTACCATCTTCATTCCATGAACTGTTCAAATCGAGTAAATGGAAGCCCAGTATCAAGAACAGGCTGGACTATCCAGGTCCCCACTTGTTCCACTCCTTTTCTGTACTATCGTCTGGTTGCTCTTGCCCATGCTCCCTAGCTTTCTATGTGTGTGTCCTCTAGTGCAAGGATGCTGGTCGTATTCACATGTATTAGGCTCCTTAGCGGGGGGACCAACCTGGCCTGGCTTCCCCCAGTGCACCATCATAATCGTTTTTGAGACTCCCCGTACGTGAAAGTTCTGAAGTCGCCAAAACCGCCAAGGAAGGCTCTTAACGAAAATTGAAGGGGAGAAAGAGGACGACCACGGGCCTCTTGGCTCTTCCTACCATTATTTGAAACTTTGTCTTAAGGGGATAATATACCCTTACTAGGTTTTAAGCTGTTTTATAGCCCTAGCTTTGTCTTGGGTATTTTATAAGCTAAACCCGTTCCCCGAGTATTACCCTGGTTATTTTTTTATATACCCCAATCTTACTTGAGATAGAACCCGTTCCCCGAGTATTACCCCGGTTATTTTTTTATATACCCCAACTTTACTTGAGATAGAACCTGACCCGGGGTAATCTCGAATTGGTTCCATTCAGGTGGGGTCTAGTTGAACCGAGGTTTTTGGTGCAGCCCTATATCACAAAAAATTATCTAGTGACGGTTGTACAGGCTACGTGGTAGATATGTCTTCTCGATGGATGACAAATTTAATTAAATTGTACGTATTTACAAATAAATACGACGAGGCATAAATTTTGGTTTACATGTTTGAATATAACTGGAAGTATGTACGGCCATGTGTCGCTAGATACTTTCTCCTATATCACAATAAAGAATGAGAAACAAAATGCCCTACGATGCATGCCCATCACGAGTAGGGGTAGAAGCCGTCGGATCATGTAGGATCCACATGATCAGATTGCTTCCAATTGCTCTGAACATCGCAATGTAAGGGCTTACTGTTTGATAGTAGAAAAATTCTTAAATGAAGGGATTTGGCGTATGGGGTGACCTATGGGGTTGGTTTAAAATAGATGGCCAGACGTCCTTTGACAAACTGGGTCCCATGCATCAATGGCTACTCCCATGTATTTGATGTCAGTTGAGCGTGTTTCTCAAGAGTACTAAATAACAATTTTGATGCTTTCCAAAAAAAATTATCCATGTGAAGCCTACATATGCAATCTGTCATCCCCATCAGTGCCCTCAAATCCAGCACGGTTCTGCGTTTCTAAGCCTGAACCATGCAATTGAGCCTTTTACTCAGACCTCACCCAGTGGTAGTCACTTGATCTGGTTTTTCATCAACCAGCTAGAAGCCTCTCTGATCATTAGAGCATAAAGGGACACGATACAGACTTCGAGGGAGATACTTCTCTTGGGTGCCAATGTCATACAAACTAAATCCAAAATGTGAGATTACTTGCATTTAAACAGGTTAAAAATATTAGAAGTGAGTAGACCTGTGCACCATATGTGAAGTCGAAGAGAATTTCAATAGTGGTGAAATCTGTGTTGTGTACAGTATTTATAGAGAAGATCCACAGAGACAGATCTGTGGTGAATCCCTGCGTATCGTGTAAGAATATTACATAAAATCCCAGATTGATAGTAGATCGTGTGAAAATATTACAGAAGATCCCAAATTAAGAGTAGATCGTGTGAGAATATTACATAGAATCCCAACAAGGATTTGGTTCCCTTAATAATGTCTTGTGTATTGGTTCCTCCAGATAATTTCTCGCACAAATGCATGCTAGTTGGACAGTCTAAATCTAAATTTACAAGTTCAACCACCAGAATTTGTATCTATCAACCATGTGATTATCTTCCGAAACTTTGCTCTTCCCAGCCAGATTCTATTTAATCTCCCTCCCTGCAATCCTCTCAATAACGACTCTATTTTGCATCAAGTGTGATATCCTACTTAAATAGGACTCCCTTTGTCGGTCTGTCCCACATTAATAGCTCCAAAGTTCATTTTGAAAAATCAACAGAAGCTATTAATTTGGGGCGGAGGGAGTATGTAATAACTTGGAAAGTTGGTGATATTCAAAGTGATCACCACCAAACTGAGAACCCATCAGTAGTTTGAGGGCAACTCCATTATGCTAAAGGCATTAACCTTGGACGTTAGAGTACAATATAGATTGAGGGCAACTCCAGAGGCATTTTGCGTGATCCAACTCCATTATGCTAAAGGCATTAACCTTGGACGTTAAGAGTACACTAGATCAAGCATAACATGTAATACCTCTTTTTATCAAGGCAGCCTACTCTCACGAAGATGAAGGAAAATAAGAAATGCATATATCGAGTTAATCAACACGATACCAGGTCACCACACCAGTGTTAAGTCTGCCATAAGAAATAGCACCAGAAAGAAGTAGGAGAATCCGAACAGTGAATGTAATAAATAACGAGGATGTCATTTTTGGCCAGAGCAATTTACATGTTTTAGCCATTAGCATACGGGTATAAGCTAAAAATAAAATGTTCCAACTACATTGTCTAATGTTTAATACAACAACCAGAGTTCTGGTTTGTAGCTAAAGAGACATGAAGCAAGACAACATCGGATTATTTCTTTGGTGTAAGCTCCTCCTTAAGCACGTGCTCCCAATCAGATGCAGGATAATCTGCTTCCCCTGTTCCACGATAATTGATATTTGAGGGCTCCCTAAGTGGTAGCACATCCAATGAATTTGTCCCAAGAGTTGGCGTCTGATAAATTGGCTCTCCCATCTGACTGACTCCCTGATTTACATTTTTAATCCTTCCGGTTATATACGGCCATGGATTGCTGTCCTCACCGAAATCCAGATTGGTCATCTTTACAGGGCGGCCTTGTATTTCAACATCAGGCACCTTCATAAATAAGGACTGAATCCCAGCATCATCTAGGACCATATTGTCTGATACCGGATCATTTTGTGCTTGCATTTTACAAGTAGAAGTTGAACCCTCGAGCCTGTTTTGGAGAATTCTAAAACGAGACATAACTGAAGCCGTTGGATCCATATGAGTCTGACTTGTCTCGTCAGTGATTGATAAATTCCGTTCAAGAGAACTATCTGAAGTAATGTCTTTCATTTTTCTCCTTTCTCCAATAATGTTTGGCCTGCCACTGCAATCAAGTGGCTTACAAGTGGGTGCTGCTTTCACAAGTACAGGTCTGTCCATCCCAGCATGGCCCTCAGAATCTGAGAACTTTCAAGTAATTACATTAGCTGATATATATGTCTCACAAACTGACAAGTAGATAAACTTACCTTTTGGAAGGTGATGGCTACCTTTTTCCATCTCCACATGCATTTGGGAACACTGGAGCTTGAATTTCATGGAGCACAGAGCAGCTTCAGCCTCAATCCATAAATTTTTATATACCATAGTTTGTGGATGCTCCTCATCCATGCCGAAAACATTCTCCCTCAAGCTTTGTTTAAACGCCTATACATGAAGCAAATGTGAGTGTAGAACAAGGACTTAATAGATGCCATTTTGTTAGCTCCTTTTGGTACCTGGGTTGAACGTGTACTTGTTTTGAAGTCTGTTTCAATATCTTCAGATGAAAATTCATCAAGCTTACTAAGATTACTACTAAAACAATGTCCATCACGTGTAGGCCTTGAATTGTAAGCCTGATTTGGATTATCATTGAGATTCCTCTGGCTATCTTCAGAATTGCTTCTCATGTCGACCTGGAAAACATGTTTGTTTATGCACCACATGGAAACTAGTAATAAATGCATCACCAAGACATTAAAAAAATAAGAAATGCAGTTTTGAGAACCTTCCACAAATAATTCTGTCAATAAAACAACTGACCAAAACACCAACTAAAATCTAGAACTAGTCTTATGTAATAGCAAAGAGAATTACATAAAGCTGGCACAGATGAAAAAGTCATGATAGAAATTAAGGGAATAGTCAGGGCAGACATAAAACATGCACGGTGTTTGAACCTAATAATAAAGTCAGCACTCATCATTACATAGAAATGGGAACTACATTATGACTCCCAAGTACTCTCACAAATGTATGGTACCACTAATTCATAAAAACAGATATAGTTCAAGAACTTTTCCAAGAGACGTAACATTATAAAAATTATTGCACAAGTAGGCAATTATGTCCGTCAGTGAGTAGTTCATCTGTCCATGGCCTGAAAAATCCTCTATCAACCCAGTTTTTCAGCCAAGAGATTCAGTCTAAAAATTTGGCATTTAACACAGCCACAAAGGACCACAAAATCTTAGTCAATAATGGGACATTTTTGCAACAGTTGCAATTGAAAAGAGAAATACAACAATCGGTAAAATGCAATCATACCTGTCTAAAGTGGTCCATAGGTTTTTTGCGATCATGAGTACATCCAAGTTCATCATCCATTTCTCTTGCTGATATGCAAGCATTAAGATTGTCAATTACAAACCGGAGATTTTTGTAATCTTGGTCCTTCAACGTGTTCAAATCAAAATACCAACTTGAAAGAAGTAATTTGGAGAGGTTATAAATTGTGTCAACCAAACTCTTTGCCTCTAAGTTCAGAGGTGACCCATTCGCAATTTTAAACTGCTCAGACTTCTCAGAACAACCAGTGACTCCAGCAATGCCAACATTTTTTTGACTAATAGAAGTTGAGCAAGCAGCTTCAAGATCAAAACTACTGTTAACATAATCTGGAAGCACATGGACAGTTTCAGGATCCCGGATTTCACCAGAACGCTGAACAGAAATGTTGGTAAAAGTTTTTGACCCATCTTCTGTCTTTTCAGAACCACTTGTTTCAGCTTCTTCATCACCATCAATAGGTTTCTGTTTCGAGGTGAAGCAAATGACTGAAAAAGGGTTTCTCGAAGGAGTTGAACAGATAGTTTCTAAATCTATATTTTCTTGATTGAACATGCTTCCATAAAGCTTTGGTGAACCAACAACTTCCAAGCCAACCGACTCTTCTTTTGGAGCCTGAACAGCAGCTGCAAACGGAGATCGGGAAGAAGGAGCACCCTTCCAACAAGGTGAATCAACAGCATGGTTTAACTGATCAGAGATTTCAGATGAACTTCGGACAGGTAAGCCAGTACCAGATGAAAAGGTGAAAATGTTTGATTGATTCAAGTGCATAGTCTCTGATTTCGTATACTCATTTAATGACAGATCAGAACAACCAAACAACATGTTTTTTTCACCAGGTTGTTCTTCCAAAACCTCTTTCCTTTTAATATTCAATGTTTCGCTCCTAGGCTTCTGCACATCACAGTACATTTTGCAAGAAGAATCACTGCTTTGGATGGAACTCAGAATTGCATCATATGTTTGCATATTCATTGTCAAAGTTGGTATTCCCTTTTCTAATAATTTATAATCGTTCATTGCTGGTAGGCATAGGGGTTGGCTTGAAGAAGAAATTGTAGACTTTGAATTTGCAGGTTCCACTGTAGGCAAATCAAGGTGTGAAAAGTGTGTCGCATGTGAAGCTGTAATTGAGTGGTTGAAGGGACTCCATTCTGTTAGGGACACCAAAGGAGCAGACAAATGAGAGCAAGGAGTTTCTTGGGCAACACGAGCAGTTTGTAAACCAGAAGATCCAGACAAATTATAAGAAGGGAAAAAGCCAGAATTTTCCTCCAAAGCTGAATGTAAGAAGGAACCATCTTGATACTCTGTAGAAATGCCATTCTGTCCCATATTATCCTTTCTTGCAAAGGGTTGAACAGCCTTCCCATGCCAACAGCCTAAATTTTCTTTAGACGTACTGAAACCTAAGACATGGAGAAAGTTATCACGAATCATATTTTTTCCTATTATTTTGTCCACACAACAAAACAAATAAATAAGAGTGATTTCCTTACATTTTAGACATGTGGCTAGATTGTACTTCATCTCATATTAATAATTCCATTTGTTTTTTCAAATTGAATTAATTAAAATCAATGGGACTATTAATGTGGTACAGAGGGAGTATAAGGTTACCCAACCTACACTCATATTCCAGATCATCTTAGGCTGCAAAGAACCCATATAAGAGCTATTGTAACAAGCAATCTAGACCATTTTGGAAACAGCAAGATGCACACAAGTAGACAACCACGCCCTAATTTTCAGAATCCTAAGCAATGTAAGTCCACGATGAGTTCAGCCAAAATTGTCATTAAAAGACAGTCAACCAAACAGAGGAAAACTAGTTGAACTCGACAAGTAATTACTAACCAATCTGACTGAAGATGCAAATTGTTAATGGATACAGTAAATTGTTCATGGTAGGGGCTGCTTTTATGACATATAAAATTTGATTTCTAGTCTTTGTAATTTGGATGTTTCCATCCACCATAACGTTCATATTAAGCAAGCCCGATTCATGACTCAAACTCAGCTTGTCAAGCCAAGCCCAAGCTCAATTTGGCTTTGCTCAAAAAATGTTGAGCACAATAATATATGTACATTTTCATTACAATAAAATTACTTTACCATAAATTAACAGAATTGTTCACACAAATTTATTTTTTAATACATATTTTAGGTTTAGTGAAATATTAGAGTACGAGATACCCAAATATGTCACTAGCATATGCAGAAGATACCAGAACATACTACTTTCCATCTTTAGATAATATCGTGGGATTTGTATCTTGCACAAGGATTGCAATCTCAGCAAGCTCTAGCAAAATCTCGGATCTCAAGATGGTGACGAAATGAATTTCCAAGGAGAGAATCTCATGTGTAAGCTGTCTTTGAAAAAAAGATGTTCATGGAGAAATATTTATTAAAGATAGTTTTCTTTCAAAAATAAGTTCCTATAGGGCGAGTTTCACTCCAACTTTCTCTCATGTAAAATCTTTATTAAAAAAAATTATGGGCACTTTATTGGCCAATATTAACTCAAATTGAAGAAGAGTATTCTAAGGGGGCGTTTGGCAACGGATATGACAAAAAAATTTTGTTGACAAAGCAAAATTGTGAACAATCAAGATTCATCATAATGATGGGAATGTCATTGGTTTTGTGCCTCGAAATCTGCAAAAGCTAAATCTTGATGCTTGATAGAATCATTCAAGCTAGGGTTTTTGGCAAAGGAAGAAAAGCCTTCTATTTCATTAGAACTGGAGACCATATATTACAAAGTGGGAGTAGAGTTCTCTAAAAGAGGTCGAGCTCCGGATTAATGCAAAAGACTGAATTGCCCATCACTTGAGGAAGGGCTAATCAATAAAAAGAACAAACAATAAAGACAAAACTACGCTAACAAAATAACATAAGAGAACAAATACTTCTCTAACAATGCTTTGTGGAAAATCTCTTCCTTAAGGAGATTGTCCTCACAAAGCTTATTCAAGCCTAATCTGCACAGCAACAGATTTTAAGGCACTTTGTGGAGGATTTGTAGGGAAAAACAAGGATTACATTGCCAAACAAGATATGCTTCTTCCAATTCATGGACAATCAAAACTTGGTATTGCCAAACATGATTTTGCCAAATCCTATCAATCCTCCCACAAATCATTTGTCAAACAACCCCTAAGAGAAACCCTTTTTCCCTTTAAAAAATTTTTCCTCATCTTGCTGAGATTTCAGTAAGATCTTGGCGAGATATCTAAATTTTAGGCCACTATTATTGCAGCCAAGATTGAGATCGAAAACCTTGATCCCGGCGTCTCTTTGAAAGATACTAAATACCAACTTAGAAGATATTGGACTGATTTGCTGACTGCTATATTCCTTTGATTTGTCTATCTATGATTTGTCTAACCTTAGACTTATTGAACTAGGAAGTTTCTTCTGTATCAGGTAACCACAGTTTATAAATAGAGGCTGGTTGTGGTTCTTCTCTAATTCTTCTTTCTTCATCTTCTTTTGTCTTGTTAATTCATTACATGGTATGAAGATCCAGATTCATTTGAAGCTTCACAGGAATTCTTTCTCTTCTTCCTTGTTAAACATCAAAGGTATAAAAAAACATCTTTTCTTAGGCTGGTCAACCTCAATCATCAACCCAACCACCCCACTCTTCTTATTTTCAGTTATCTGCAGTAGGCCTTTAGTCTGCACAGTTAGGTATCTTTATACCATTTTATGTTAGTTCGACATTGCTCTAGATCCTTGGTGTGGAGCGTGTTGTGTGAAGGACATCCTTCCTCCTGCAGCATTTTATAATAGGGCTATCTAGTACGTATTCATACTGCTCTGTATTTACAGACTTTTCTTTTGAGGTCTTCCAACTACAATATACATGTGTTCTCCTCACTTTCCTGGTTATTCTTTAGTGCTTGTTTGCTATCGCTGATTCCAAGACCTTGGATGGTAGTCCCTAGCATTCTCTTCATGCTTAACATAGTTTTTTTTTTTATTTGCTCCACATTAATACTCTTACTACTATTAAGTTTCAATTAACTCCCGTTGTTGACAACCATGCACACCTCTCTCATGGCTTCTGACAAACTTCAGGATCTTGAGTAGGGTCCACCTTCGCTGACTGATGTGAGATATTTTGTTTGGTTACAAGAAGACACAGAAGTGTGTTGTTCTTGGCTTTTAAATAGCATTGAGCCCAATATTAGTGTTTATGTTATGTTGTTTGATATTGCTAAGAACACTCCCTCCATGGGTTCTAATCTTAATCACTTATTAATATTGTTTTCTGACATTTATTTCGCCCATCAAGATGGTCTCCCTTCTGGAATAAAAAAATCAGTTATGTTAAAGACAAATGGGAGGGATTTGTTTTATATCAGCCTTACCCTTGTGATCTGAAGACATAAAAAAAGCAACGGGAATAGTAAAATTTGTTTCTTTTCTTCAAGATCTTGCCCCTGAAATTGCCTCGGTGCTCATATGTTAAAATGGGCTGATTTGTGCTCTCTTAATGTGGTTTACGTTATGACCAGCTCTAGGCGTCGAGTCCCGCCACAATTAGGATTTAATTGTTAATCAAAGTATTTTAGAATAATTAGGAGTTTATTCTTATTGGGCTTAGGCTTATGTTAGAGGCCCATTCTAACGAGGAGTTCTGTTAGGATTAGAGTTCTTAATTGTCCATAAATGTGTATAGGATTTGCCCTGTTTTATTAGTAAGAAAATCAATGAAATATTAGAGCTATTTAGTTGATTCAGCTTCTCTAGTCCTAATCCCTCTCTTCTCCCTTGTCTCCTAGGATGGAAAACTCTTGTAGACAACCTGTCTACAACACTGGTATCAGAGCTTACTCATATGCTTCAAGATAATGGTGCTCGCCTTCATGCCTTGACCAAATCAGTCAGTATGAGTCTCTGCCGGGGGTTGATCTTGTGTTTCTCAACCTAGTGGCTGCAGTGACTGCTAAATCAAATGTTGCTAGTGATAGCGGTGGCCATGATGGATGAAATTCCGAATCTGATAACAGATATTGCATCAACTATAAACCTTCTAGCCATCTTATCAATGCATGATGGACTATTTTATAATGTGTTTTTTTTTGGACAAATTTTCTGATGTTCCCAACTGCGTTAAGGTGAAGTATAAAATCTCCAATATCTATGCTGGTATCTCCTACATCCGCTCCACAAGCTCTAACTCTAGGAGGGTCTATTTCGATTTCCAATGAAGATCTGCATCAACTGTGGGCGGATCTTAATCGTCTAATGTAGATGGTTCAACAACCATCTCTTTCTTGTGTTTTTGTTACAAATGCAGGCACTAATGTTTATGGTGCAAAATGGTTGATTGATTCTAGGGCCACTAATTAGTGATCATGCCAACTGTGCTCTGTTTATCACTTTACTTGCTTTTTAATACTATAAATATTAGCTTTGCTCATGGAACTTCTACATCAAATCCCATTTGGGGTACCATTTTTTCTTGCACCTAACCTTTTTCTCCGCAGTATACTCAATGCTTCTTTTTTTCCAGAGTGTAATCTCTATTAGCATATCAACTATGGTTTTCCATTGCGACATTATCTTTTTTGGCTAATGTTGTGTTTTACCATAATTGCCCGTGAAGAAGAGAATTGTTATAGGGCGTGATGAGACCAATGGGCTTTATTTTTTGGACGTGGATCTTGCAGTGCCTCTTATGCAGCATGTCAACCGTCGGCATCTCCTTCGGTGGCATTGTTGTTTAGGTCATCCTAGTGTACCCATCCTTATGCAATCTCTCAAGGAATAATCTTGTGATGCATGTGACAGGCAAACATAAGCAACTAAGTTTTCTACCCAAGTTGTGTGTCCTGTGTTAGTCCAATTAGGTTGATTCATTCTGATGTATGGGGACCTGTTTACACTTCTACCATATTCAAATTTCCATATTTTATCATTATTGTAGATAATTATTCACAAATGACTCATTTATTTAACGAAAGATAGGCCGAAATGCTTTTCTATTTTCAAAGCTTTTCAAGCAAATATCTAAACACAATTTAATTTTCTATCTCTGTGTTGCGATCTGATAATGCTCTTGAATAAATCTCATGCTTTTAAAAAATATTTTCTTACACATGGCATGAATCCTCCTGTGCACCTACACCACAACAAAAAGACTTGGCTGAAAGAGAAAATTGATAACTCTTCTTCTCAGATAGCTGGCATTGAGCTGTGCTTGCCTATACCTCCACTTCTAGCTTCAGAGTCTCATACACTGGCCATAAACAGACCAGCCACATCTATTTCCCAACCACAAAAAGTTTAAATGAGGTTCCACAAGGACTCTCCACACCTGTTCTCACCCTTCTACCAGTGGCATTTCTATCATGCTTCCTTCAGGTTTTCCTACAATTCTCAGCCCATTGACTCTTCCTGTTATTTCCTATTGTAATGCAGAAGGGCTCTCATCTACTACCCATCATCCTATAAGTGATCATGTTTCATATGATTTCCTGTCCCTAACTCATAAAAAATTTACTTTTTCCTTGTTCTCTGTTTTAATTATTTGATCACATCATTATGCATACAAACATAGATTGAAGAAGCACGTGGTTGGATGATGAGATTGATGCTTTTTTATTAGATCACACATGGGTCCTTACTGACCTTCCTCCAGGTAAGCATGTAATTGGATGTCCATGTGTGTACCCCATTAGGTATAAGCCGGATGGCATCATCGCAAATCTTCTTCAGCGCCCCAAAGCCCATTTGGTTGCCAAGGGATTTAGACAGCTCAGAGTGAATAATTTTGAAATATTCTAACAGTTGCTATATTAATCTTCCTTCATGTTATCATCTTCGGAAGATATCGGATACCATCTTTGGATAACATTGGACTGATGTGTTGACTGCCATATTGCTGTGATTTGTTTTTCTAAAGTTTTTCTTTCTCTATATAGACATGCGATACTACGAAGTTTCTTTATGTATCAAGTAATCTCAGTTTATAAATGAAGGCTGGTTGTAGCATCAATGCATCACAACTTGTCTAATTCTTCTTCTTTCTCTTCCTTCTTATTTATTCTTCTTGTTTTGTCTTGTTAATTCATTCCAATATTCCTGATATGTTTTTTTTATATATTCACAATATACTTAAAAATACAAATAACTGAACTATAAAGCCCATATATTAACGTTACATATGTGAAACAAATAGATTACATAAGAAAGACAAGCCAGCTTGATTCGGGTCATGCTGAAATTGAGTTGTCTCGACTCTGCTTGAAATCTGGTCAAGCTCAAGCCCAGATGGACAAAAGCTTGAGTTGGCTTGGCTAGTAATCACCTCCACATATGCACGTCCACACCAAAAGGGGAGGGTGGAGAAAAATTATGACAAAAAGAATACATGGATACTATCATATACTCTGCCATAAAATTTTCATTTATATACCTAGCTTACTTGTATATGACGCTTCAACTCAATGTGAAGACTTGTTAGCATCCATGCAATTCAAAACAGTTTCAATAAGCTAAATTGCAAAATCAATAGGACTCAGCCAAGAAGCAACATTAACAGTTAAATTTGGAGTGAACAAAAGCCACAAATCAGTACTTATCCTTCATCTTGTAAATCTCAAAAACAGAGCAAGACTCTATTGCTAGTAATGTATAATCAGAAACACAATCCAAGAAACATCCCACAAGAACAACACACAAAGCACCCTTTATGACATCAATGAATCTTAAGTAATCATGTTCTACATTTTCTTCTGTAGCGCTTATCAGAGGAATTCCCAATTTATTGGATCTGAAATATTCATTTTCATGACTTAGACTGAAAAGGAGAAGAAATTGCATTAACAGATGACCAGAAACCTTACCTTGCATTACCGGGCTATGATAATTAGGCACTTTTCCTTTGACCTCTTTCCATGACGATACATAACTGCCACAGGGTTCACCCTTTTCTCCTTCTGAAATTCCACTCCAAGGACCTGCCTGCTCTGATGAGCGGGCGAAACTACCCAAACTAGGCGGAAGGCCAACTTCAAAAGATCCGCCCATGGGCAATGGATATTTAGGATAATAAGGTTCAGCTTCTGCGACTGGAAGACTGGTTGGTGATACTGCTTCTCGGGCGTAAGAGAAAACATGATTGGGGCTCAAAGATGGTAAATGGGTATCATGCGAACGAGATATAGGGTAGTTGTTTTCCACTATATGTGCCAAATCCGTATCAGAAACCGCTGAAGGAGGATGAATATGAAGCCAATTGTCAGCGATAGGAGTGGGAGAGTAATGAGTCAAATCTCCTACCGGCCCTGTAGATTGAGAATTTAGATTGAATTTAGGCGCTGATCGATCGACAGTGAAAGGTGGAGCTAAGGGTGACAGTGTGGACGACGATCCAAGGCCGAAAAAGCCAGAACCCGCCATTTTTCGATCAGTAAAAATCCATTACCCAATGAACTGATCAGAAAAGCTTCAAACTTTCTAAAAATCACTTCACCTGTGGAGAAAGAAATCACTGAAATATATCAGAAACATAAACCCCAACGCCATTCAGATGAACAGCAACTGAGAACTACAGAGAACCATCAATTCATGCAGGAAACAGATGAAAAAAAAAAGTCAAGTCCATTAAAAAACCATAAAATTCTTAAAAGGCAGGAAATTGACAGAGAACAAGAAAGACCCAGATCATGAAATCCACTAGAAAGAGCAAAAGAGACCCATTCATGCCTTTTTTCACAAGGTTTTCAAGCATCCACAATAGTATACAAAACATACGAGACAAATTGAGGACAAAGACTATCAACCAGGTAAGAAGTTCGGAGAAAGATTAATGGAAGACTCACTCCACCGTCGCCACTGAACCGAGGAGAATGATGGAAAGTACGAGGAGACTGGAGTTGGGGAGGGAGCGTTTCCAAAGTCTGACGCTTGATTGGCCCCGCTTCCCCTCTCCTCAGCCTTTTGGGCACTTTCTGGCATTTGCTTACGAGCCAAGTTCAAGCACGGCAAATATTAATAAACAATTAAATTCCAGGCATCACGCCGGGCACACGCGCCCACCTAAGGCTCATTCACGAGCGGAGTTGCTCACAGACGGAAAATATTGAGATGCACGAAAAGTATTTTAGTTTTTAAAATCGGAATAGTTAACAAGCGCCAAGGCGCTCTAAATTGTGCGCCGATATGCGCCGTATATATACTTGGTGTATACTAATGGGACTCTTTTAAAATTGATCCTACCACCAACTTAAATGGGTGGCCAGGTTCGGGTTTTTTTTGTTCAATGAAGCATAAATTAGGTTTAATTGGGTAAATTTAAATTTAACTGGTAAATAACCTGACGTAAAAAATTTATCAAGTATGATCAAACCTGGTTTGATCGGCAGGGTCGATTGATTTTTAAAACATTTTAAAAAATAGCTGTAGTCAATTACCTCTCTTTGACATGTCTCCCCGTGCGTGCATCTTTTTCTATGCTTCAAGGGGCCTGATTTGAAATTGTCACCTTGAGTGAGTGAATTGTTTAGTTGTATATCAAATAAGTCTTAGTTGTCTACACTTTGACCACCATTTTTGTACTTCATCCTCAAGTGCCTGATTTGAGAATGTCACCTTGCACTCGAGACATTGTATAGTTGTATATAAAAAAGTCTAGTTGTCTATACTTAAGTCACATTTTTTATAGTTTACATTGACATGCTTACACCATGGCAGCCTGGCTTCGGCACTTAGCTTGCTCCTTTTGACATGCCCCCAACATATCAAACACCACCCCTCCATACTAATGCTCTTCTGAGTATTGCAACTTAAACAAGCCAAGATAATGATTCTAAGTCTTTAGATGAGTCCGGCCGACTCCTCAAGTTCTTAGTTGTCTCTTCAAAGGTGATGTTAGCCTTGAATTAGGCCTTCCCCATCCAAACGTTAACATCAAACTAAACAATAATATTATGAGCTTCCTCCCTTCTGCATGTTCACCAAGGTCGAAGCACTCAACTGTCAACTTTGTCTATATTGTTGCCAGGCATCCTCCTTGGCCGCCTAACAAGAAGACCTAGCTCTAATCTAATATCACCTGTCACTTGGTTGCGTTAAAGGCAACCAATTGTGCAACACTTAGTTGAGGTGCCAAGCAATACCTATCTAACTTGTCATGGGCCTAGCATAAAGCCATGAAACTATGTGTCTAGCCCGCTCGGCCAAGTCATAAACTTGCCGCATGTGTGTGTGTGTGTATATATATATATATATATATATATATATAAGTTTATATGAGCCTTGGCTCATGTGAGTTTGCGTGAGCCCAAGTTCTATGGGCCATCGAATTTACTAGAGCCTGGTTCACGTAGGTGCGCATGAGCTTGAGCTCATATAAATGAGACTATATATGTATATATTATGAACTTGTTGGACCAGTGGAAGTACGGTGGGATAGGGGTGGTGCACCAATCAAAAATCAGCCTTTATGATTAAACTATAAAAATCATGCATACAACTCAAATCAATGAGCAATAAACATATCCAATCAAATAGATCATACAATTAAGAATACAAAGAGGGACAATAGCGTACTAACTTGGGCTGTCCAGCCCTTGCATGCCCTTTAATCAATTGATTCGTCCACCACAATCACAAACAACAAGCAATGGAGAAAGGGGAATACCTTTATGTGTTGATCCCTCACAAATCAATGCTTGGATTGAAGAAATCTCAGCAAAAACAACCCCTTCAATCAATCACCACGTCCCTATCAATGGAGAAGCTCGTCTCCTTGATCTTGCTGGCCAATGGAGAGAGAGAGAGGAGAGGTAGGAGGGGCGGCTAGCAGGGGATTCCTCCCAAAGTAGTGCAGGCCGAACCACACAAGAGTAGAGGGGCAATTGATTTGGAGAGAGGAGGGAAGAATGGAGGGGGGCGGACTGCTCTAGGGCATCCCCTCCTCTCCTAAGCTTCCTCTTTTATACCCCCTTCATTTCCTCTCTTGAATGGGCTTATATGTGGGCTGATCTTAATTGGGCTATCCTTCTTTATTTCTTCCGGTTCAATTTGAGGTTCATATACAACGAGAGTGGGCTCTGTCTCTCAGAGCCCGCAGGGGCCTGGACCCCCTGTACATAGCCAAACCCGCTACAAGGTCGACTCCTCGCTAAATACGGGTCCCACCCTCGACACTTAATTCGTATGTCTGAGCCCCATAACGTGTTAATGCACGGCCTAGTCAAATGCCTAGTGTGCATGTGTGACGTCGGCGGGTCTTAATCGAATTAGTGTAACAATAACATATGTGGGGTCGACACGATCGCCCCCACCAACCTTGGACCCCGTGGCCCATACCGGTTCACCCAAACCACGACAATGTTAAACCAAACCGGGCTCAAGCCCATACCATGGTCCTACAAACTTAACTCCCAATGGGCTCCTATATATACAAGGACTTAACTAAGAAACATAGTCGAATGGGATGTAAGCCTCATTATAACTCCCAATGGCCTCCTAGCATAAGGCCTAGCGAACTAGCAAGTCTGCGCCATGCTGCATGGCTAGCCACCATACAAACACGCTACATTCATATCAACTTGTCATAAATCAAGAATTTCTAATTCCCATTTTGAAATATCAAAGTCGTTGCAACATGTAAAAAACTCTTTCAAAATGTTTTAAGAGGAAATCTTGAGTCGTGATCGTAGTTTTCTAACATATGGAGTATCAAATAATTTAAGTTTATAATAATAGTAAAATATATTATAAAATTAGCAAGGAATCATCGAAGTGCAAAGTACCTGATCATTTGGAACAAGAAAATACAGTCCAAATTGGCACATGTGTCTTAATACAATTCTAAAAAAACATTAATTATGTACAAATCTACAATGTGTGAAATTTTTGAGAAAAATAGTCTCATGATATTAAGATAAAGAAAATAACAAAATCTGCATTCACCTTGGTGCAATCCTATCTTAGTTAAAGGAAGAGAGAACACTCATTATGGTATTTTTAGTAGTAAGGATGAATTCATTAAAGCTTTGAATCATATTGAGTTTAACACCAAAATTTTAAAAACAAATTCTTCAATGCAACTACTTGAAAGTAAATTTGATTACTTAGATAAACAATAAATGCATATAGCAAAACATTTTTTGTGTTCTAGATTTTTTTTATTTTTTAAAATCTTTTAACGATAGAAAAGAAAAGGCAAAAAATAATGAAAATCAAAGCCAAGTTTAGAAACTAAATCATGTCCCAAAAAAAAACTAGTGCCTACGTGGCAAAAAGTAACACCATTTCGGTAAATATTTTTTATCCCTCTACTATTTTAGTAATTATTTTTTAATACTATTTATATTATTTTCCCTTTTTAAATTGAAGTTGGGCATTTTATTGTCTTGCATATCCATCCTAATTCTAGATAAAACATAAATGCATTAAGTAGACTTCGAAGAATGGGAAAAAATATATTTTGCTTTGTTAGGAAAATTATATAAATAATATTAAAAAAATATTTACCAAAATAATGGAGAAATAAAAATATT
Organism: Saururus chinensis; assembly: GCA_035235625.1. Classification (NCBI taxonomy): domain Eukaryota; kingdom Viridiplantae; phylum Streptophyta; class Magnoliopsida; order Piperales; family Saururaceae; genus Saururus; species Saururus chinensis. The sequence goes on from CP141147.1 coordinate 29,848,247, forward strand.
TACCAAAATAGTATTCATTTTAACCATGTAGTCTGGCACCTAAGTGGTTTTTTTTAAAAAAAATTATGATTTCATCCTTTTGAAGGACAAAATCAATATACTTAACTGATTAAATTAGTACTATAATGACGAAATCAATACAATGTAATTCAATAATGACCTGATTTGTACTATCTTCTCCCTCTCCCCTCTCTCTTTCGGCTATCTCTCTTCTCTCTCTATCCTCTTTCTCTCTATTCTCTTTTTCTTCTCTCTCTCCTCTCTCTACTATCTCTCTCTTCACTCACTCACTCCTCTTTCTCTCTCTCTCTCACTCCCTCTCTCCTATCTCTTTCTCTCTCTATTCACTCTCTCTCTCCTATCTCTTTCAGTTATCTCTCTTCTTCTCTCTCCTCTCTCTTCACTCTCTCTTATCTCTCTCTTCACACACACTCTTCTCTATCTCTTCACTCTCTCCTCTCTTCTTTCTCTTTCTCTCTCTCATGCGTGCAAGCTCCACCTCTGAGGAGGAAAGGGGTGAAAATTGGAAATTTTAATTTTTTTTTCTTATTTATTATATATTAAATTAATACATTTTAAATAAAATATAATATATTTACGAATGATGAAATTAATATGTTTTTTTAAAATTTTTATGATTTTGTCTTTTAAAAGAGAGGAGAGAGAAAAGATAGAGAAATAGGAGAGAAAGAGAAGAAGAGAGATAGCCGAAAGAGAGAGGAGAGAGAATGAAAAGTAAGAGAGGGAAGAGAGAGAGAGAAAGAAAAGAGAGAGGAAGAGAAAGAGATTGAATAGAGAGAGACGGAAGAGAGAGAGAGGGAAGAGAGAGAGAGAAATAAAAGAGAGAGGAAGAGAAAGAGGACAAATAATGTCATTATTGATTTTGTCTTTTAGAATGACGAAATGAGTTGAGTATATTGATTTCATCCTTTTGAATAGGGGTGTTCATGGACGTCAATTGTCCATTCGTGTCCTTGTTTGTTTTTATATAAAATTGATAGCTTTTTTGTCTTGGCCGAACATGGATACAGACACATACAAAGTTTTTTGTCTGCACTAATATAGAGCTACGGCCACGAACATACCCTTGTCCATGTTCGTGTCCGTGGACGTCTGCGTCCGCCACTCTTAATTAACATTCCCTTAAATATAGTAGTAATTATTACTAACTATTAGAAAAAAATAGAGTTTAGTTCCTATGTAGCATCTTAGGACAATACTAACAAGCTACATAGGCATTTGACTACTTAAAAACATGAATCCAGTACTATGTACCATGTTAGAACAGTCCTAACATGCTACATAGGAACTAGACAGTTTAAAAATATAAATCTATAACTTATATAGCATGTTAGATTAATCTTAATATAATACATAGGTATTAAATAACTTGAAAACATAAATCTAGTACCTATGTAACATGTTAAGACAACTTTTACATACTATAAAAGTGCTTAAAAACTTGAATTGGAATAAAAATTTAGGTGCTGAAATATTTGTCCATGTCCGTCCCGTGTCTGTAGCAGATAGACTTCGACAAAGTATAATGCGGACTAGGGCAGACACTGACAAGAGTTATTCAAATGACAAACGGACACAGACAACCCTCTGTCCGCGTCCGTTTTCGTTCGTGAACACCCCTACTTCTAAAGGACAAAATCAGAAAAAAAAATTAAAATAAAAATTACATAGGCATAAGAGCTTATATGGCACATACGTGGCCAAAACAAACACTATTTTGATAAATATTTTTCTTTCTTTGCTATTTTAATAAATATTTTTTAATATTATTTATATAATTTTCCCTTATGAATATAATGTTATCTAATCCATTAATAATGCAAATAAATATCTAATATGATCATAGGGTGATTATTTTTTGTAAAATTCATGGGGCTTATGTTATTTAGTATATGAAAATAAAATGTCTAAAATAATATTAAACTTGATGATAAATATCAATTTCCTCTAGTGTGGTTAAATGCAGGTTTTAAAATATATATTACTATGTGCATTTTGATCCTAGTAAATGCAATTTCCCCAGAGAAATTAAAGCCCAAATAAGCAAACAAACAATTAAATAAGTTGTATATTTCATATTGTTCATCATGGAATTCTTAAGTGTGGATTACCTGCTAATGAGAAAATTATGTTGGCTCTTCATATCATCTCTTGTGCTTCGGTCCACCTTGAAAGAAATAACCAATGAAATGCTTTGTCCTAAGGTGGGCATATTCAACAATTTACATAACTATTAAAACAATATGGCTGAGCATTTTTAGTCCATCTGTCCCACATTAATAGCTCTATTTAATTTTTTAAAATAAATTAAAATTAATTTATTTTAAAAAATCAAATAGAGCTATAAATGTGGGATGGAGGGAGTACTTTTTTTATTGAACACTATAGTCAATTGGAGAGATTAAGTTGTCAAATTTTTTCAGTGAAGTGGCTTTTGCTAGAAATAGGACCACCATTGGAGAAGTTATTGAAACAAAAAATTAATATCAATTGGGGTAATATTGGATTATCACTGTCAAGCGAGAGGTGCTAGGGTTGAATCTAACGACATAATATGTGAGGGTGAATGAGTTCTTGCCTATCAAAAGACAAAAGTGATTAGTAATATTTTTCTCAAAAATGACTCGGATCTAATGAAGAATGAGTTTTGTTAGCATTTCTAATAAAAGGAGGTTATTTTACTGAGATAGTTATCACTTTCACAATTTTTTCTTCATTGATGATTAATTGAATATGGATATGCTTTGAAACAATGTTATACTCCCTCCTTATTTTAATTGTCTAGATTTGCAAAAGTAGCATGTTAGTATGAATCTAGGCCCATGTGTTAGTGTGAGCTAGTAGCATGTTAATATGAACCTAGGCTCATGTGTTAGTGTGAGCTTAGTCATTGCGAGATGTTAGATTTCAATCTAACAGTACATATTAATAGCTCACACTGACATCGTCGAATCGAAATCTAATGGTCTATGATGGCCTGGCTCCGCGTGTGATGGGATCATATACTAATAGGTCTCTTGTCAACATTAGTATGAGCCTAGACTCACATGTATCAGTGTGATATTTAAAGAAACTAATTTATAAACTTTTTTACTCCATCAACTAATCTTTTTTACTCCATCTACTAATTATTATAAAAAAGATAACATGCAATAAGACAATTAATATAAGAAATATTTTTTTAAAATGCACACAATTAATATGGCACATAGAGACTACATAATTTCTTTTGCTAGCATTACATATAATCAAAGTTAATGAAAGTTCCTAGAACTTCTTCACCTAGTTATGCTAGCATTCTAGAAGAACGAGGGACGTTATTGCTTCTACTTTCTGTAATGATACTAGAAAAATAATTGGATTTTATTTATGTCAAATTAGCATTTCACCTATCAATTCCCGGGACTTGTTTAAGGATTTGATGAGGAGATCATTACGAAGAAAATATTTGTTTTGAGTTCGACAAAAGATAAAACAGAAAATGCAATGTCCCCTTGTAACACCTGGTGTTTTCATGGTATTTTGATTGTTTTTCCTGTATTTTAACCATTAAATGGAAAGAAAAGGGTGTGTGGGACCCAGTTAACTTTCATTGTGAGCTGTGGGGCTTACACTTGTGCTTGTAGACCACTGCGTATGCTATCGGTAAATGGGTTTTAAGCACGGTTTAAGGAATATATTTCCCCTAAACTTTTATGATTGATTTAATTAGTAAACTAATTTTTCATTAATTCGATAAGAGGGTGAATGGGACCTCCCTAATGTGCACTACAATGCTAGTGACACCTAAGTATGGGAGAAGTGAAAGAGAAGTGTCCATATATGCTAGAGAATGGAAAAATTTTTTCGTTCTCCCCAACAATAAGCCCTGGGCAAGAAACAACGCACATATTGGTGAATATTAGTACAAATAGTACTAAATTACTAGCATTAATGTGCGCTAATACGTGCGCTATCAATATTAAAAATGAACGCTTCACTGACATTTTTTGTGCTAACCTCATTATGAAAGAGTTAAATATTTATTTTTAAGATTAATGGCGCACATATTGATAAATATTAGTACAAATAGTACTAAACTACTAGCCTTAATATGCATTAATACGTACACTATCAATATTAATAATGAACGCTTCAGTGACATTTCTTGTGCTAACCTCATTATCAAAGAGTATTAAAAAATACTTCCTAAAGAAAATGGGTCGTGAGGGCTGGCCAGTAACACATGAAACCGGAACTTTAATAATGATTGGTTTAGGACTATTTTTTTAAAAAAATTATTTTAAATTAACATTTTATAAAAAAAATTATTTTATATTAATAATTTTATTTTGTTCAATTTAAATAATTAAGTACTTAGCAAAAATATATCATAAACTTATTTTTATGGAGGTTTCACCGTTTAATAAAAATTATTATTTTTTAAAATTAATATAAAAAAGGAGTATTTATTATAACCGCTGTTATTGGCCTTTTGAAGTCAAATGTCTTCAGTAATCTTTTCTCTTCATCCTTATAACTCGTAACGTCCACACTTATGAACTACACTAAATTATTTAAGATGTTAAACATCCAAATGCCATATTAAGGAGAAACACAAGAATTCATTAAGACAAGTCCCAAAAAAAACTCCATCAAGGATTTTTCAGATTAATAAAAGTCCAAAAAACACAAAATTTTAATAACTTTTTTAATTAACAAAATAATTAATTAATAAAAGTCCAAAACAAGAACAAGAATTAATTAGCTGAAGTCCGAATAAAAAACTACATCAAGGGTTTTTCAAATTCAGCCACCTTTATTTTCAATATTTCTACACCAAAACACGCCTCATATACACACCATCTCTAGCCTTCGTCCCTCGTCCAACATTTCGCTAAGAGAAGAAAAAACAGAAAATTCAAAACTAAAGGCAGCAGCAGAACCTTCAATACCTCCGGGCTGACGCAGACGACGACGGTGACGACGAAGAAGAAGACAGAAGGCGGCGGGGCGAGGAGGAGAAGGGGAGTCTGCGGAGGATGAGCAGCCGCATGCGGCGTGGGAAGGGGGCGGCGTGGAAGAACTGCTCCAACGCCCTGGCCAGAAGCACCGTGTACTCCTCCATCAGCTCCGTTACGACCGCCACCAGGATCATCCTTCTCTTCTTCTGCGATGGGGGCCGGGGGGAGGACTGAGGAGGGCCTTTAAACGGGTCTTCGGGTCTCGGACCCTTCAAGCGGATTCGACTGGGGAAGGACGCGTGGAGAAGGTCCAAAACGTTCATGCGCTTATCCGAGAAAGTGGATCCCACATTGGCCGGACCCTTCCTGTAATTTTAACGGGTAATGATAAGGCTCCCACATGTTGAAGGGACTTTCTTCTAACTTTTATCAATTATTTGGTGGTCCCTCCCTCCTATGGCTTTGTGGCTACGTGACCAAAATTAACTTACGGTTAATTGACCGAAATATACTTATTTTTTTTATTATTTATTAAAATAAATTTAAAAGGACAAAAAGACCAAGTTACATTATTTATTTATAAACCATCATAGACCTCTAGCAAGAAACACATTCCAATAAAAAAAATCTTTGGCTCAATCTTATCTTTTATGTCACCTTTACTTCCCCGATGATATCCTCCTCTCCTATGACATCTTCCTCCCTAGCATCTTCCGTGGTTGAATCATCCTACCCTGCCACCTTCTTCTCTTCTATTTGATTTTATGCATTCAACTTGGTCTAGAATTTTATAGTTATTTTTACTCCTCCTCCTATTAACCTTGGTGGTCAAATGAGTTACCTCCTTATGAGTTTGAAGATTAAGTGGTTGTTACGTTGTAACTTCCCAATTGTAGAAAGTGGAAAACTGAAAATACGATAGTAAACTTGAAATTGGTTCAAAGTAGTTTTATTTTTCCTTGATTTTGAATGAAACTAGAAAAATTGAATATGCAAAACTCCACCTCCTTTAAAACTGCAAAACTCTGCCTCCTCCTTGGCCCCTCTCCCTCCTCAAGTGCCTCATCTTCCTTATTCTATGCCTCCTCTTCCGCCTCCTCCTCTCCCCTTTTACAAAAATTACAAAATTACAAAATTAGAAAAATAAAAAACTAGAAAACTAGAACTAGAACTAGAAAACTGGAAATAGTTTTCTCATTCCATTTTTTTTTTCAAATTTCCAATCTTTATAAGAGGGAAGAGGGGGAGAGGAGGAGGATGTGCGACAACCTTGATTTTTATATGAAATTATTATATATTATATTTATAATCTCTATTCATGGTATTCTCGTGATCTTTGAAATTTTGTGGGCTTCGTGTTCAATGAATTGACAAGCTCTTTTAATAAAAATAATATTACTAAGTAATAAAGTTAGGAAAGTAGCAACAATGATAAATATAAACTTTACTTCATCTTTTCACAAGAAAGAAATTTCTATCGATTGAGATTGACATGTTGATGACCCTACTGATGAAATTATGAATCATTTTGTTAGTAAGGTTTGACATGTCGTTAATTCACTGATAAGGTGCCATAAACACTATTAATGACCTTTGATGCATTGTTGTTCTAGGCCAGTCTTCCTGGTGGGTTCAAAATTGAACTTGAAAATGATTTTAAGAGGTTTTTTGAGTCGGATATGCACCAGAATTCGGTTAATTTTGCCCTGTATAAATACCTTTGACAATCCTGAACCCAAATCTTTAGGAGTTCTCTTACTTTGGGAGAAAGGTAGAGGACTAGGTTGCGTCAAAGTCCAGAGGAAGAGGAAAAAAGATCAAATTCGTGAAAACTTCTGCATTGGTATCAGATATATAAGTGGTAAGTTACTAGCCTTGTTACTATAATTTGGTTTGCAAGTGCATGTATGAGTTGGATTATGATTTCTCTTGACATGAAATCATGTATAAGATGATTCTATGTAATATTTTTCCGTGAGAATGTTGAGAAATTATGATCTCTATGTTTATTAATTAATTGATTATATAAATAATTGTTTAACATTATCAATTGATGGTATATGTACATGTTATGACATGCTTTTATGTAATTTTGGGAAGTTGGGATAGTTTCTATTGTTTCTTCCCAATTGTCGACACGGCCATCAACACATAGATGATGTTGCCAATGAAAGGTGAGAGATGACAGAAAGGTGAGAGACAACAGTACTGACACTAACATGCCTCGATGTGTCTGTTAGCAACTAGTTTGTCATTGGTAGTGGGTTCAACGCATCAGTGAGTCACTGACAAGGAAGATTGTACCATTCCAACTCAATGTTGGTGAGGGTTCGATATGTCAGTGGTCATTGATGGTCATCGGTGATTGGGCCGACATGTTGGTGAGTATACCAATATTTTTATGTAAGATAATAACATAAAATTCAACTCATATTATTTTAAGAGTATGCAATGATATAATTGTTGATGTTTTGGTACGAATACCTTTGTGTGTGAGAATCCTTATAATGGATTACACCTTAGATTGATGTTTAAGGACATGTAAAAACAAGGGATCTTAGTGTCTGGTTAGCTTCTCAAGTGAGTTTTTAGCTAAGTAACGAAAGAGTGGCATGAAAAACGATAAAAAATCTTCCAACTCTCAAAGGATGAAGAGATATTTAGAGCTACTGCCATGGACTGGGAATTAGGTTCGAATTGACTGGAATTTTAAAAGATGGTCAGTCTTACATAGTACAATAGATAAGGTTTCAACGATCATAGTAGTGTAGATCACAACCACTTATGTCCATAAGCCCTTGTGAGCCTTAGCTTCATAGCGTGGATGGAGTAGGTAGACATCAGAAAAATCAAGGTTGAATTATAAGTAGTTCATGGTCTAGTTGTAAGCTATGCAAGTTTTTATGTTTTTTTATTAGTGTAAGTTGATTTTTATTGGTTTGTTTTGATTTTGTTTGTGTTATGTGTTGGTTTAAACATGAATTTTCTTAGGTTCATTTTTATTTTAGTAGGAAATATTAGTGCCTAATCACTAAGAGCCACACCGATTGGTGTCATTTTTGCCATTTAATTCCTTAAGGAAGTGGGCCCCACCTTAGGAACCATGTCCATCACGGGCAGTGTGCCAACTCCTTGGGGGTCCCTGACCCTCACTTGACTTTTTAATTGGGTATGGGCTTAGTTAAATTCTTTTTTGTGTCCATTCCATACATATGAGTTTAATTGTTTCCTTATTGGGCCTATTTCTACTTAAATAACTTACCCTAACTATAAATAAAAACCTTAGCTATTTTCCCCATTTGGGGAGGATCGAGATTGGGAGGCTTGGATAGCTCTACCCACATTCTCAAGAACGAAAATCCAATTTAAAGTAAAACCCTCTAATCTTTACCATGTTTATCTTAATTTTTACCCTATAATCCTATGTTTCTCTCCTCATAAATGAGATTCTAGGTTTTTTTTTATGAAATTTAATTCTTTTACCATGATTAGAAACTATGGGTTCGAATTCATTACCGCTAAAATTTTTATTTTTGACACAAGTGGGTCTTAGATCTACAATCTATTTGTAGTTTTGAGTCTATTTTTGGTAGAAATATTAGATTTTTGCTTAGGGCTAATAAACCCTTAATTTATTGGGTAAATATTTTTTGAACTTTAGAGGAGAATCAATGGTCTACAATCTTTTTTAAGGTAAGGTTTTTTTTATGAGGTTTTACTTGCATTAAGACCATGTTTATGGTTAAAATAATGTTCTTGAAGAATGAATATGACTTGAATCGGTTTTTATCTTTATTTTAGATTCACGACTATGTTTCAAATACTTATACTTTATTTTTTTTCTCAAATTCTTTCTGAGATTAGATTATCATGTCTAAATTGTATTCTTAATTTTTTATATTTTTCAAAATAATATGTATTTTTTTTAGGAATACACATTATATAATTAATATTTTTCTATTTTTGTGTTTAGAAGCATGTTTAGGGATGAAAATGTATGATGTTTGTTTTATTTTTTTTATGGATTGATATACATGTTGTGAGCATGCTATAAAAATTTTAAAAGTTTTTTAGATCATGGTAAGTCATTGATATAGGAATAAATTTGAAGATCAACAATTATAACATAACTGTACAATCTCATTAAATAAATAACAAAAATTAGTTTTCATACTTATTTTATTTGATATTATTTATATTATAATTAAGAATATGATATAGGTTTTTGTAAATTTTTATTTTCTATTTTTCCTAAAATATACTAGATACATATTTTGATTATGCTAAAATATTTATTTAAGCTAGTATGAGGATAAATGAGTATGTGCTTGATTTTATATTGGACTTTGATGATTTCTTCACAATTAATTCATGTCACTAGTAGAATATCACAATGCTAAAGTATGAATGCTTGCACATGCTATATTAGTTAGGTATGATCCATGTTCTACGTGTTTTAGTTTATTTATGAGCATGACCATATATGTTTATGCTTAGTATGATGTCTTGCTTGTCTTAAAGCCATATTTTGATTATTTCTCTATGTTTACTTCATGACTCTAGTAGGTTATAACCATGATGAAATATGAAAACTTACGTATATGCCACATTAATTATGTATGAACCATGTTTTGCATTTTTAGGGTAGTTATGAACATGGCCATGTATGTTTATATTTACTTATGCATACATAGCCCCATTTGCCATGTATGGACCATGTCTTGGGCATAATATGACTAATTGGGATATGATTACTTATGCTTATATGTGCCTAGCATTTCTCACGTAAGTATCATATTGCTTACATCATGAAAATGATTTAGTAAGCCATGATTAACTGATTGGGTACTGCAGTTTTTTCGGATTAGTCATATAAAAAATTAATCATTGGTTTTACGACCCTTGAGGGTCAGTCCTTTTGTTCTATGGACATGGAAGGTTGTATCGACTGATACGGCTGCGTATCAGTCGATAAGCATCGGTATCGGCTGATACGCATCGGTATCGGTCACAACTGATATGGTATGGGCTATGATACAGCGGGCACAAAAATTATCAGCACAAACCTACATTTCAACCGGATTGATCCGATTCGGCTCGATCTGCTGTGAACCCAACACCAAACAGGGGAAGAAAAAGGCTCGTCACCTCCTCCACCGTGTTCTTGTTTTGGCTTCTCTCACACATGGTGATATGCAAGAGGGCAATCTACAAGAGGGCGATCTGCATAGGGACAGCGCAATCGCAGAACACAGAGGGCAAGGGCTCTGAGTGTTGTCTTCCTTCTCCTTTGATTCGTCAAGATAGAGCCTTAGAGAGTGAGGGCAGTGATCTGATCTACCTTCCCCTTCTCAGATCTTTTGCCTTTTCCAATCTGTCTTCTCATGTACAATGAAGACGCCTCTTTTGCCTACACGATAAAGAAACTGTTTGCTAAGGGAGGCCTCATAGTCGAATGGTTCCCTCCCTTTCCTTTTGCACGATGAAGTTAGTTTTTTTATTGTCGTCTCATCACATGCATTCAATTTTGAATGTCTAGATGTGTGAGAAACTTTGTTTTCACTTACTTTATACATTGCCGCCTTGGTCTGTAGCTTGTCACTTGATGAGCGTACCTTAACTTTTAGCTCCGGAAGAGATGCAAACTTCGTTCAATCAATACTCAAAATACCATAAATTTTCTTTGCGTCAGTGTCATCCTTAAAGTTTGGTTTTACAATTGGATCACTTCTTAATGACTTTAGTGGAAAAACCTATTGGATACTGCTATCTTTAGGATCAGATAATCTTCTGGATCTAATTGAGGCCCTCTTTGGATCAAGGAAATTTTCATTAGCCTCTCTTTTTAAATCAGGCAGTGAAGAAACTGATTGACTTAATCCATTGCCAGCATTTTTTGCACCTTTGTTTTTGCCACTACTAGATTTTTTCTGGGATTCACTTACCAAAGAGTAAGTCCTTATAGGCAACTTTGATAGAGGCGAAGTAGAAATAGGCTCTGCATCACTGAATTTTGATCCCCTATTAGAGTTTGGAGAAAGCTTTGTTGATAGTCTGGATTTGCCTCCCATACTCTCTTTTGGAGCAAATCTCTTTTGTCTTTCTCTTTTTAATGCTTCAAAATATTTGATCTCTTCTTCTTCCTAAAATATAAAACAATTAATATGAACTATGATATAAAAATTCAAATGTAGAAGTCAACAAACAAAAGTCATAAGCTGGCATTACTGTTTGATAGCTAACTGTTAATAAACAGAAAACCCTCCACTCATAACTGTAACATTCATTTCTAATCTCTTTTGAAAAATATGCTTATTTTGTTGAACAAAATTTGTCATGAATATATGTTTACAATTTGTTTAAATATTAATTGTGAGTTGGACCCACAATTTGCAATACTTAATCTCAGGTGTATAAGTTGTTTTTGAATGTTGTTTGCTTGGATTTGTTTATCTTTAAATAAATTATATAGGTTGTGTTTGAATGCATTTTTTTTTAATGTTGTTTGCTTGGATCTTTTTTTTCTTCAGTATAAATGTTTATAAATCATACTCTTCATTGTGGAAATATATCTCTTTTAAGTCTTTTTTGCACCATAAGTATGATAACAATACAAAAATATTGCATGTTCTTTCTATTATGTAAATTTAGGTGTTTGATTGAATATTAATTAGTTGTTTTTTACTTGAAGGATTGCTAGTACTTAGGGGTTTTAAGATGGCACCAAAGGAGAAAGTGCTTGGCATTGGGTGGAATCACGGTTCAAGTGTTGGGGTGAACCAACTTTTATATGGATATGGACATGATGGATATAATGCACAATCTTCTTCATACAATGGTTATGATTCTGGATCTCAAAATGATTCTTAGTCTCAACTTCAAACTACCCAACATCGGTTCATAGTCATTCAACAGTGCACTTTGGATGGAGTCCTCAACTTTATCAGTTTTATAATGATCAATATCTTCAACATTATCATAATTATATGAGTTGGCTCAATATTGCAACTATGTGAATCAATTCAATCATCAAGACTTGGTAAATGATGACAATAATGGTTATGAGCATCCTCACAACCCTTTTTTGGTTTAAGAAGTATACTAATTTTTAAAAGGCTTTAAGAATTTTATATTACCATAGTTCTATATATTTTTCTTACCCAATATATTTGCTTTTGTAGGTTTGAATGAAAATATTATGGACTATGGATTTTACCTTTTAAGTGTTTTAATATTTGTAGTTGTATTGATATTATAGTATTTTTAATTGATAAGACATTGATGATATAATATTCTATTATGTTCTACTGCTATGTATATTGTACTTTGAACTGATTTATATTTTCTTATGGTGTTATTACTCATTGATTGTGGCTCTACATTCAATCATATATTTTAGTGTCTTTACTCTAAACAAAGTATTATAATGATATATTATTAGTTATAATATTTTTTTATGTGTTTCAAAGGGTTTACGACTGTATCGGTGCGTACCCATATCCATAGTCATCGATACTGCCTTCCATGCCTTTGGGTAGGGTTTTGCGTTCTTTTGAGAGCGTGTTTCCTCACTAGGTGAGAAATAGAATGCTATAATTAGATAAACAATTGTGACTTTTTGGGCTTAAGAATTTAGGCTAGTTCATCTCTGTGCACCGACTTACTAAGGGAAACTTCCAATCAAGATTTGCCCAAACTGCTCAAGTCATCCTTTTTAGGATTTCGGTATTCCTTTTTATGATTTTCAGGGTGAGCAGGTTTGCTTTAGTTTTGGCCAGGGTAAGTAGGTTGATTTCTCTATCATGAGACATTCATCGTACTATTTACACATATTGTGTATGGATTACAATGCTCATTTACATATGTTATATGTAGGGATAATAATGCTTATGTGTACACAAGTTGTGTATGGATTATGACACTTGATTATGTAGGATGTCTATAGATTATGAGACATGATCATGCAAGATGCGTATGAAATGTGTTACTTGATCATGCAAGATGTGTATGAATTGTGAAATGTGATCATGTAGGATGTTTATGAACATGTTCATTAAATGCACAAGTTGTATGTATGTGATTATGATATATATAAATGAGACCATGATGCACAAGTGTTATTTTTGGATATGTGATGTATGAATGAGATTTCTACAAGATATATGTGTGTTAGGGAATGAATTTGCTCTTGTGTTATTAACACCGGTTTACATAAGGTTTATTCTATAATTCTTCAAGATTATGTTTTGGTGTTAATGTGAGCCGTATGTTTTCAAAAACACTTACTGAGCTAAGCTCACTCTTCTTTTGTGTGTGTTTTGTTTTGGGGCTGCATGGTTGTATCATGCAAGTACTCAGGATGATCTCTTTTATGAGTGTCAAGGTGACTAATAGATACACCTAGTGTTCCTATGTGATGTGATACATATATATTTATGACTTATATTAGAACTTTGTTTCTTTACAAGTTATGGGTAGTCTTGTTTAATGGCTTAGACATGTGTATTTCCATTTAAGGCTTGATATTATTGATGTTACTTTAAGATTATGTGGGTATGAAATACTTTAATTGATTTATTTATCCCTCTGTTAATTATTTAGCAAAGGGAAGTGTTGTGTACTTCAATTTAGCCCGTGTTGGGTTAGCTTTCCGCTTCATCGTGCCTTCATCACCTCTCTTTGGATCGGGTTCAAGTCAAGGGGGAGTGGTTGGGCGTGACATAGTCAGGCGTGGTTGAACTCTTAGATGTGACTACTATGTCATAGAGAACCTTGATGACTTACACTTGTAGAACAAGTGACACACAAGTGTGATCACAATATTGATTTGCAATCATGTAGAAGCATTTATAATTATGTATATTTCACATATGGTTGATCATATTGATGTTATTTATTGATTATAATAATTGTTTATCATGTGATGATATGGTGTATTCATTTACTTTATTATTTCATAGTGCTTGTTTAGCTATTCTACTAGGTATATTCTTATACTCAGCATCCTTGTAATGCATGTTCACTGAAAGAGTAGCTAGGTTGGGAATGTCATGCGTGGAAAGGACGATAGCTCTCTCTCTCTCTCTCTTGTAGTTGTTGTTAGATTTCTGATTTTTATTAGTGAACTTTTAGTGATGTGTGTATTTGAACGTATGCATGTTAGTGCCAATTATTTATGGCTTTGTATATTATAGATCATGGCATGTACTCAGGCGAGATCTTGTGTGTTCATAGTATGATTTGACATTGTCATATATATTATGTTAGTTTGAACAGGAGTACATTTTAAAAATGAGTAGATCACCCTTAAGATATTTTTGCATGACTGACAAAAAGTTTTGAGAATTTTGTTTTCGCTATTTGAATTATAAGAAAAAAAATTAATTTTAAAATTTTTAGGGCGTGACAGGAAAAGTCAAAAAAAGAAGCATATAATAAGGAAGATGAGCCACTCACTTGAGGAGGGAGAGGGGGGCCGAGGAGGATGCATAGTTTTGTAGTTTCAATTTTATAAATTTTTAATTTTGCACCTCAAAATCTAGAAAAAAATGAAAAATATTATTCTTTTTAAGTAATTGATTATGTTTGTGGATTCATTTATTAACATTGGAGCTTATAAATTAAAAATGACATTTTTAAATGGCTTCAAATGAGTTTCTAGTTTAATGTCATATGTTTCCACTTTTCTTCTTTCTACAATCGAGAAGTTAAACCGTAGTAGCCACTTAATCTTCAAACTGGTAAGGAGGTAACTCGTTGGACTACAAAGATTAGGATGAGTAGAAATGGTTGCGAATCTTAAACTAAGTCTCATGTGTAAAATTGGGAAGAGGAGAGAGCCATGGGGAGGAGGATGCCACTAGAGAGAATGATGCTACTAGGAGGACAATGCCACAAGGGAGGAGGATGTTGTCGAGGAGGTAGATAGGGGGAAAAGGTGACACAAAGGAGAAAACTAGATTGGAAGTTTTTCCTCTAGTTGTGTTTATCGCCGGAGTTGATGAAGGTTTATAAATGATGACGGTAGCTTCATGTCCTTTGAATTCTATTTTGGTAAGTAGTAGAAAGTAGGTCACATAATGGGTATATGACCAAACTAGGAGTTGCTCTAATATCAATGAAAGTGTTGGTGGGATGGAGAGGACTTCTACTTTATTGCCCTGCCCTTTCAGATCGGATCCTCATGTCAAAACACCATTGTTAACTAACTAAGAAGCATATGCATTTATTAAAATATTCATTATAATTAAGAAAGTCAGAAATGATTACTCCCCTGAGGTTTCTGGAAATAGAAGCATTCAGAGTTGATCCTTCCTTGAGGGCATCCTCCCCTTTAGGTCTGGAGATGGTAGGTAGAACCTTCTCTTGCTCTGGAACATTTCTTTCTTTCCCACCTGAAGGCGGCAAACAAAACTTCCCCTTACCTCAGGGTATTTTTCTCATTGTGTCCGAAGGCGAAGGTTAGATTCTCCCCTTTCCTAAGGCTTCTCTCTTTCTCTCTCTACACACCTGTAGGCAGTTGACATAACCTTCCCTTACATGGGGCTTCTCTCTTTCTCTCCCTGCACTCCCGTAGATGGCGGATGGAACCTACCCTTATCCCTAGATGCTCCTCTCTTTACGGCCCAATGATGGACCCCCTTTGCGCCTAAAGGCAACACATGACAAAATGTCCCCTCTTCCCGGGGGTGTTTCTCTCTTTGTATGCTTGAAGGCGGCAGACAAAACATCTCATTACTCGGGGACATTTCTCTCTCTCTATGGCCTATTATTGGAGGATGGAGCCTCCCCTTACCCAGACCACTTCTCTTGTTGTGGCCCAACGACAAAGGATGGAGCATTCTCTTACTTCCAGCTGCTTCTCTCTCGTTGGGGCTCGAGGGTATGAGACAAGACATCCTCTTGACCTAGGTCATTTCCCCCCTCTAGAGTCACCAAATTAAAGAATGGACTCTTCTATTGCGTAACCCTTGAATTAGCTAAGAACACCTCTTAAACTAGCGAAATCAGACTTAGAATGGGCAGAAAAACTCTCCCAAAAATCACACGGCTCATCCTATTTACATGGGAGAGCCGTGGGAGGACACACACGCATGCGTGCATGCAGGATACACGTCGCACATGCATGGTGGGATCAGCCATGTGCGCAACTACACTAGGCATTGAGTAGAAGCTGGCCCACGAAAGTGGGCCCCACGTAGGACCCTCCCATGTGGCATTCTTCACGAGGTCATAACTTTTGCTCATGACCTCCATTTCTCGCGTTCTTCGATTTGTTACGCTTGTTACTTTGAGCTCTACATATGTATGAGGATTTCATCCTCAAAACCCTTTAAATCTTATCTAAAAATCTATAATTAATACTAACCTCTCGGGTTAAGCACAAACAAAAAAATGGGGTGTTACATCTGGATCGAGGACATGCCTTTCTCTGATATTTACCCATTTCCACACCATCTTTTCTTGATTTCTAAGCCTTTTTAAACCCAATTTAGCCTATCCAAATTGTCTTCCTTGCTAATTCGGGCAATAGCTATGTAATGGTGGGGTCAATTTTATGAGTTAATTACTTCAGAAAGGAGAAAATCTTGTGAAGAGGAGAAACTCTAGAGGGAACATCTTAGGAAAATGATAGGCTCCACTCACCTCAACTCAGGACGAGGAGAGGCTTTGCCCACCACGATCAGGACTCCAAGAGAGGAGGGTAGGGAGTTTTAAATTCTAAATCAATAATCACAACTTTATTTTCGAAAATCAATGTCATTAGAGGGTCATAATAGTATCTCTTATTACTTTGTACTAAGATGTCAAATTCTATTTTAAAAAAATCTTATATCCGTTTAATGAAAGTTTCTAATGTTTTGGGTCTTTGGACACTCTAGGTAAATATTTAGTATGAAGCCCCAAAACAATCAATTATGGATATATTTATGTGTTTTGGGTCTTCGGACTCTCTACGTAGTTACATAGTTTGAAGCCCAAAAATTATAACTTCTAGATACTTGTCACACTTGGCTCTGGCATGTACATAATTGGGATATCATGAGAAAATCTTGTTCTTTTTGTTTTCCGTTGCCCCATGAGCATGAGTGTAAGTTATTTGGTATTATAACATTATGTGAGCGAATGATTTATCGGATTTTGTTATTGATTTCTCTAAAGGTAAATGAACAATTTATTCGATTTATCTCATTTTGTGAATGAATAATTTATCCAATTCTGTGAATGATTCATTAGATTTCATGAATGAATGATTTGTCTGTAGTTATTTTTCTATGTTAACTTTGATATTTGGGGATAAGTTTAGCTTAAAATACTTAAGTATTGTATGTATGATGCTATGTTTACTAAATGACCTTAGTTCTTAGGCAGAACTCATTAGATCTTATCTTATCAGAATAACATTGAAGATGTTTTTAAATAAGTACGTAGGCAATTAGTATCAAGGTGATGTTGACCTAATCCAAAAAATAGTAATAACTAATATTTTATTATTTTGGAAATTGGTGGAAGAAGATTGTTATAGCTCTTACACAATGATGAGAATCTTGGTTTTCAAAAAGAGAAATTTTATTACGATATTTTGACCCCGGCTCAGGTTCACCCTTGCATTTGAGGTGCTTGCGGACTCAGGGTGTTACAAATGATAGCAGAGGAAGGATTTGTTTGTGAGAGTATTACTATATGGTTATCAAAAAGTTGGCTTTGGGCGAATTGTAGGGAGATAATTCCTTTTAAGGGGGGAAAGTGTAATTCCTGTTCTCTGATAACATTAAACATGATGGACTAGATATAATTTTTGAATTTTAGAGGGAGATTACTTGGAATGGAGGGGTGAAACTCAATTATGTGGATATAGATCAAAGAAATGAGTGTAATGAGTCAAAGAACATGAGAAATGGAGGTTGAGTGAAAGTTACAACCTCGAGAAGTGTGTCATATAGGAAGGTCCCACTTAAAAAGTGCAAAATAACCTACCCATGTGGGGTTTAGTTTCATATAGCTCGTCGATATTAGTCCAATGGTACCAGGAACGTGAGAATTTGAGTTCAGGGTAGAGAGTTATACGGTGGTTTGAAACTAGAAAATTGAGTTGGGATTTAAAAGAATAATAAAATAAAGTTTGCATCAACATTGAGTCTAGCTTGCCAGTTGTAGACAAATGGTAATGCCATGGATGGTGGCTCAGTAGTACCGTGGCAGGGGCGCACCATGCCAAGCTTTGTCATGCTGTGCGGTGTGCTACGTGGCATGTGTAGGCGTAACAACACACCTATTTAAAGGGAATGGGGGTAGAGACCGAGGACACACCTTTCCCAATATTTACCCATCTCTGAACTATCTTTTCTTCTTTTGTAAGTCTTTTTAAACCAATTTAGATTTTTAAAAGTGCTTTTCTAGCTAATTCGAGAGTGCAATACACAATAATGGGGTTATTTTTACAAGTTAGCCACTCTAGAGAAGAAAAAATTTTGAGAAGTGGAGAAACTCTAGAGGGAACATCTTAGGAAAAGAAGAGGCTCCACTCACCTCAACTTAGGATGACGAGAGGCTATGCCTGCCACGATCAGGACCCCAAGAGAGGAAGGTAAGGAGTTTTAATTTCTAAATTAATGATAAGATTACATAATTTCAAAGGATTCTTCTAGGGTTATGACCACAACTTTGTTTCTAAAAAGTAATGTAATTAGGGGTTCATAATGACTTCTTTTATTACTTTGTACTAAGATATTGAATTCTATTTTGAAAAGATCTTCTATCTGTTGAATAAATTTTTTGATGTTTTAGTTATTTGGACTCTATGGGTAGTTATTTAGTATATAGCCCCCAAACTATCAATTTCGGACAACTTCATGTGTTTTTGGCCTTCCGACTCTTTGGGTAGTTATATGGTTTGAAGACAAAAAATTATCAATTCTGGATACCTATCATATTTGGTTTTAATACTCATATAAATTGGAATATCACGAAAAAATCTCTTTCCTTTTGTTTTCCATTGCCCCAAAGTGTGGGTGACGATTTATCAGATTATGAGAATGATTTGTCATATTTTGTGAATAACTGATTTATCTACTTTTGTGAATGAATGATTTATCTAATTCTATGAATGATTCATCGGATTTTGTGAATGAATGATTTGTCAAATTTGTGGACAATTATTTTTCTATCTCGGCTTTGATACTCCCTCCATCTCACATTAATAGCTCCATTTGTTTTTTGAAAATGAACTAAAATTAGTTCATTTTCAAAAAATAAATGGAGCTATTAATGTGGGACAAAGAGAGTATTTGAGTATATAGTTAGCTGAAAATAAATAATCATTGCATGTAGGATGTTATATGCTTGTTTTATGAAGAACTATGTTTGAATATGATCTTATTTGAATATCATTAGAGATATTATCCAATAAGTACATTGGCAACCAATATTATGGTGATGTTGGACCAATTTGAAAAATAGGAATATTTAATCTTTTTATTCTTTTGGAAATTGGTGCCAAAATATTGTTATAGCTCTTGCACACATATGAGTATCCTGATTTTTAAAAAGAATTTTTATTACTGTATTTTGATCCCAGGTTTGGTTTCACCATTCCATTTGAGGTGTGGACTTGGGGCGTTACTGGGTTACCTTAGATGTCTTTATGTCAAATAGAAGTCAAGATTATTAAAATCATGAGACTGCAGCTTGCAAGAGAAGAACATGAATGGCCTCTTACCTGCTATAGAAGGAAAACAAATATCAAAATGAAGGGGGTAGTGATAAAAAACATCAAGAAGAGAGCTATAATCGAAGCATAGGGATGGAAAGTAATCCATTTAGAATTGTAGAATACCCTATTAATATTTGAGACAATTCTTCTTTGACCTATATTTTTGTTGGACCAAGTTTAGGATAAATTTGATGAAAGATCAATAAGACTTGCACCATGGAGATTTTTGTTAGCTTCAAAAGATATGAAATGAGAGCAGAGTTTTTCCCCTAACTTATTAGCATCTTCGAAAATAGAGTTAAAGTCTCCTAAAAGAACTACCCAGAGACAACAATATACTGAGAACTAACAATAATCCATTTCTAGGGGTTACACATGTCATAAAGAAAGTTACTAGCATTAGAAAAAAGGTGCATTCAAAGGTGAAATTGTTACACTTGAGGATTTTTAATACTTATTTATTATAATGAAAATAAGAGGAAAAATATTTTCTTTTTCAAAACTCCTTTTTGTCAATCATTCAATAAAATTATCCTTGAAGAGACTTGATCATTCATTTTTTAACAAAAGAATATTCAAACCATCATATCCATAAATAGAATAAAGTAAAATCACACAAGGTCCTGCCCGAGTATAGACCAAGATCCATTACACGTACAAGTATAAGTAATTGGCACTCACGTGCTGATACTCAAATTGCACACCACACTAAAAGTTTTATTATTAAAGATAAGAAATCCTACATTTTTTTTAGAGCTTGACATTCTTCACTTACTCAACGATCCCAACCCGACTACTCTTCCGGTGAATCTACATCATGAAGATGTTGAGTATACAAACATACCTAGTTAGATGGATAAACAAATACTATATAATAAGAATGCACATGATAACATTATATCGACACAAAATCAACAACTATCATATCCAATAGCAATCATCCACATCACCACACAAAATTGAAATAAACAAAATATTCACAAATGTTTTCTCATGATTTTAAACATCATAATGTGACATCACTTAGGAGTCGCTTGCTCCATAAGTGTAAGCCATAAGGTTCACTATGACACGGTAGCCACGTTTAGGAGTACAACCTTGATTTACTTAACCATGAACTACTTACACTCAAACTTTGATTATTTGAGGCATGCCTGCTTCATCCTTGTCATGAAACAAGGCCCACAAAGGCTTATGGACCTAAGTGGCTTAAATTCTAATTTTCATGATCATCAAAACATCGTATATTACGCTATATGGGATGAGTCATATTTTTATGCTCTAGTCCATTCAAACACATCTCTCGGGTTAGAGAAAATGTTCTACATAATTATCATTAGAGAGCCACAAGACCTTGGTCATATTTTATACAAAATTCTTTCTATCTATGTAGCTAAAAACTCACTTGAAGAGCCATATTGCCATAAGGATCCTTTGTCCTTGAGTGCCCAGACTAGTTGGCATTGACATATATGGAGCGTGGGGATTACACAAAAAAAAAAAAATTTCTCTAGCGATTGATTGATCTATATAGGTGATCAATTAACAAACAATCGATTGATCTCTGAAAGTGATCAATTGAGATGTGAAGTCGTTTAGTATAAAACAAAGCTGAGAGTTGGCAATCGATTGCCCTATCTAAGTGATTGGTCGATCTATCTGCAATACGGTTTTAAACTTCATTTTAGATTAGAATTTGATTCCAAATTGGTTTCTTTTTGGTATTTTGTTTTCCTAGGAATCTTTATTTCATATTTCCTTTGATTATTTAGGGATTTTCTCATTAGTTTTCCTTAATTTTGATTGGTTAGTCATAAGGTAGTTAGAAATTATTCTTTATTTACGGTTATTCCACTAGGAATTGTATAAATGCTTGGTTCTTCTATAAAGGTCATAAGTTCTGTAATTTTATGATATTATGAAGAAGAAGAAATGATTATTCTTTTCTCCTTTGTTTTTCCTCTATTTTTTGTGAATTTACTATTGAAATTCACGAGAGAGGAAGGTTGTGTGAGCCTATGGCCGAATTCGTCGAACAACTTTCATCCCATCAATCCCACCCTGCATCAAACAGTCTGGAAGATTGATCCATTATAAGGATTTCTATATAAACAAGGTTACATAAACCCAAACATCATTAATAACAACATTATATATAATTGCATTTCATGTTATTGTATCACATAATAATAGTCTAACACATATAACATTTATTACTAAAATTTATCATAAAATAACTTGTTGTCGCTAGACTCATCAACATGTTAACTAGGTCACTAATGCGCATCAGTAACCCATTGACACATTAAACCCTTGCTAACAGTGAGATGACAAGGACAACCATCCATTGACACCTCACCTGTGTGTTGACCTCACTATCAGTGACCCTTAGGTAGCACACCGATGTGTCGATACTTATTAATGTCCCATACCTACATCACCTTTCTTGAATTAGCAGTGTCATTGACATGTCGGCAAACTTGCCGATGGCCAGGATAAGTAATAGAACTACCACCCTTGTTTTAAGTTGGCCTAACAACATGCTATATCACGATACTTCATATATATATTATTCTTTAACAAAGCAATAGCGTAATTTCATCAAGTGAAAAACTCATTTAACACAAAAATATGATCATCATTGTCATCATAACAAGAACATCATGGTAGTTCATGCATTCATGCTTTCACACCCAATAACTTCATAATTCCAATTAAGCATCCATATCTTATGTTAAGTCACAGTACAAGGTTAACAATCTAACCTCTTTTATATAAATTAAAATGAAGTATTCACGAATCTGATCATTATTCCCTTTCTACTGAACTTTCACACGCCCTAATGCACCACTTTCTCCCCAAAGTCGGAGAATACGTAGGATTAGTGTCAGGTTTTGTCAAAGGTATTTATATGTCAAATTATCGAATTTTGGTGCATAACCGCCCATGAAACAGCTTGGAACTATTTTTACATGTAATTTCCTAAACAATTGATACAACTAATTTATGATCATTAACACATCGAAGGTTATCGACAGTGTCTTTAGTACTTTATTGGTAAGTTGACAGACATTTTGAACCTTACCGATATTGAATTAAGATTTCATCGATAGGTTCATCAACGTGTCAATGTCCACCGTTAAAATTTTTTACTCTAAAATAAAGTTAAACAAAATTCATGTTTATTATCGTTACTACTTACCGGAGTTTATCATTCAATAATCTTATATGTATTAAAGAGGTTTGTCAATTCAAAGAACTTGAGGCCCTCAAATACAAAGTCATAAACAAACTTTGAAGATAAATCATAAATAATAACATATATATTCCTTACAGAAATTACGGGTGTCACATAAACTAATCTAAAGCCTCTTATAATGCAATGAATAAATTGTTTGTCCTTTGCTGACTTTTAGATATAATAAATATTATGATCTCATCAAACCCAAAGGCGACCTAATAAACCAAATTTATATTTATCCGAGAATTTCCAAGACAATTAATAGCAATTAGACAAAGTTTACCTGAGTTGATATGAGAGACTCGAGTCTCATTAAAACCAATAATACCAGTAAAATATTTTTTTATAAACTTCCGAACAATAGGGGCTTTATTTAAATGATTAAGACCCTAGTATTCCATGAAGCAAGACACCAAAGATGACAGGGATGAATTCCCCTAGGGTGGTCTAACTTGAGAATCATGTTTGACTCCACAACCAGGTTCTAAGCTCTTTTTTCTGCCCTTTTTAATTTTATCTTCGCATACTTACTATAGACTTCCACAAACCCATCTAAGTTTAACATACTAACACTTTGAGAGACAGCACTTAGATCTGGGTTTGAGTAGCTTGCTTATGATAAGCATACAGTGATAAATCAACCGTGAGTTCGAACCCTAAATTGTCAGCATAGCCCTTCTTTAAAACAACTTTAGTACTCACAACATGTGGAATTTGGAACCCATTAGAATTAGTGGATTTCTCTTTTAGAGTTATAGTTCACTTTCGTTGATGAAGGCGCCAAATTTGCATTAATTAGATTAATTCTTTCTATTGGAGGAGTCCTCTAAAAAGAAGGTTAGGCATTAGTATAGATCTGATCATGGCGTTGTGCATGTTGATTAGAAGGTAACAAAATCCTAGAATTTTGATGTTTAGAAGTGACCAAATTTTTTGTTGGAACCCAAGATTATGTAACATTGCATAAATGTGTACCGTGATCAAATCTTTTACATTTTTGACAACACAGAGGTTCCCATTAATAAATAACTTGTTGCGGAAAATTTGTCCCATCAACTCGATTAACCATAACCAAATCTTGATGAGTAATATTCCCATCTAGTTCAACACAAATTCTAGGAATTGCAAGTCTCTTCTTATCAAAAGTTAATTGATAGGTAAATTCGGTAACTGAATCCAAATTGGGATGGAAGACAATAGTTCACGCACTAACTTCATATTTGTGTTCCACGCCTTTAGAATTAGCCGACACCTCGCAATAGACATATTGATCTAATGACTTTTTGACAATCCTCCCCGTTGGAGACTTTGAAGAGAAAGAATCCACTGGAGATGGAGATGATCTCAAACCCCTACGTTCAACTGTGATTTTGAGACTCATGTAGAAAAGTATTTTCCATAGCAGATATTCGACCATGAGTGTGTTGCCAGCGCTCTCTGTCAGTTTGAACAAGATCATCAGTAATGGTAACTGACGTTTGATTTCTGCCCTACGAAAAAAATTAGGAGAGATGTATTAACTCTCGTTATGCATGCCAACTCTTGCTTTTGTCCAGCATCCAAGGAAACAAGGCATCAAGAGTGTAGGTGTCGCGCCCCGGGATTTTAAAAGCATATAAAATTTTCTTTTCATAAAGATATCGGAGTTTACCCGGGCCCACGACTGGAGCCGATCACCATATGCGATATTAAAATAGTAGTATTCCCAGGAACCACAATCCGTGTACAAACACATAAGAGAAAAATAATAAGGAGTTCTTACTCGTTTCGGTGCGGTTGAAATCCTTGAAATCAATCGATAAAACTTCAGAGTAGGCCCGTCTACCCGCACACTAAGCTTTGTTGAATCCTGCAAAGTCTGGGGGGTGGTGAGTATTTTAAAATACTCAGTAGGGGAGTTTATACGATCAGGCATGAATAAACACATGGCAGTTTGACAGTACATATCATATATAATATTTTTCAATGAAAACAGGGTGTGCCTCCCACCCAAAAACCATCCCTAGAGCTTCTTCCTACGTATCGAAGATGCTACTAGGGTTTGCAAGCTCTCACGGCTCGCTACAAATGTCCCAGACATATATATATATATATTAATAGGAATTTTGCTGTGGGTACATCGCAGCGACCTCTTACTTCTCCACAGATCATTTCAAAATATTTCGTGCTTGTAGATAGAAGAGCCACCCGTGCTCATGGGGCGCCGGGATCTAGAGAGTAGAGAGTCTTCCCATGATACTCTCTACCCTAGCGCGCGTAGCCTTAATAATTGCCCTTCGTTAGGGGCGAATCAGGGATCTTGCCCTTCGTTAGGGGCTCACCAGGCTAAAATAGGTACCGTGCATCCGATTCCAAACCGGATTAATTGTGCGCTCATCTAGTCAACGGAGCTCTATCGGGGCGCCCAACAATAGCTCCGGACAACCAAAATACTCATGAGTCCCAGACTCATAGTCTTGAGTCCCAGACTCATAATCTTGAGTCCCAGACTCAATCGAAATATCCTAGAGTTCCCAGACTCCCAAAAGAGCTGTTTTCTTTTAAAACATTCTATCCCAATGTTTATCCTTTTGAAAATCCTAGCTTCGCCTCTACAAGACATGGGAGCGTCACTATCAACGACTACAAAGGCAAGGTTGGTCGCTCATTCCAATGAGACAGTTACCCCTTCTTTGTCCCGCTTCAGTGACTCGATCACCATGCATATACGTCTTTTCAAAAATAATCTTGGGTATCCTCCTTTCAAAAAGGATGAGTCCTCTAAAACCGTCATTTAAACATACTATTTTCATTCGCAATGAAAATAGTGGCGAAGCTAGTTTGTCTCTATCTCACACGCTTCACCGTGTATAATTTATATCAAAATCCACGAATAAATATTCGAATCAAACTATTATGTATGAGGCAATCATAATGCATGTAGTATAAAACATATCCGCTTCCAGCGGCAAATCATTCGACTATTCGAATATACATAATAACATTATAAATATACACTATATAAATCATATTCTATCTCAACAATTAACCGTTCAACAGATCGGATATATATGCAGAAACCATAAATCATATATTGAAAATAATCTCTAGCGCATAACATGCGAGAGTCATATAAATAATAAGTTAAAAATACAACCAAATATTATAATCATGCCATAAGAAAGGATAAAAGCCCCTACCTCGCTTTTCGCAAGAGTTCAAAACCGATAAATCGGACACCACGAAATTGGATGTCCACTTCTGGGGTTTTGGAGGTCTCCAACTAAGAAAATAACCCTGTCATGACGTCCAGCACGCTCAATTTAGGTAGAAACGCCTCTTAAATGACTTAAATCGGACTTAAAACGAGTAAGAAATGAAGAATAGAAGTTTCTGAACGTGGGAGAGAAATGAGAAAACGTGAGAGAGGCTGGATGCTGAGGATGCTATTTATAGAAGAATTAGATAGATGTGAGGTTAACACGTGTCAATCCTATCCACTGTCAATCCTATCCGCTTTGTCAGCAATCATATCCACTATCAATCATATCCGCTTTGTCAGTAATCCTATCCACTATCAATATTATCCGCTTTGTCGTCAGTCTTATCCACAGTGTCATCGATCCTATCCAAAATGATATTATTTTATTAAAATAATATCTTGAACTCAAAACGCGATAACTTCCAACCTTGATGTAGGAATTGCACGTTCTTAATACCGATGAACTCGTGTCAATGAGCCCTTCGAAATAAGACCAAAACATGGGTAGGTCATCCCGCGCTTTCCAAGTGGGTCCCGCCCATATGACATTTTTTTTCTGAGGTCGGAATCGTGCGTTCTTAGTACCGATAGACTCGTATCAACGAGCCCTTCGAAACTAGACCCCACATGGGTAGGTTATCTCACACTTTTAAAGTGGGTCCCGCCCATGTAGCATTTTCCCGAGGTCGTAACTTTCG
Organism: Saururus chinensis; assembly: GCA_035235625.1. Taxonomy (NCBI): domain Eukaryota; kingdom Viridiplantae; phylum Streptophyta; class Magnoliopsida; order Piperales; family Saururaceae; genus Saururus; species Saururus chinensis. The sequence goes on from CP141147.1 coordinate 29,875,104, forward strand.
CTCCCGACCTCCGTTTCCTACGTTCTTAGGTTCGTTATGCTCGTCTCACCGAGCTCTATCATATCCCAATAAAACTTTCAAAATATCTGCCTCTAAATAATTTAAAATAATTAAAAACTTATAAAATAGTTTATTTAGAGGCAAGAAAACATACCGAAAATTCACGGTCGTTACAGTAGGAATATCGATCTAGGCCACATAGGACTCGCCTTCTATTAGATGGACCAGGGAGGCCAGTGTGAAGGACAGCGGTGGCCAGAGTAGTCACTGGAGGTTGCTCGGGATGGATGGAGGAGGGTGTTAGGCCACCCAAAATTTATCTCCTTACCAAGGAGACCAGTGGGGTGGAGGGCGGCGGCCAGAGTAGCCGTCGAAGAGTGCACTGGGTGGGCGGAGGCGGCCAAAGTAGCCCCCGGAGGGGATGGAGGCAGCCAAAAGAAGGCAAAAGGGATACACCTAATTGCCTCCCAATTTTCGGATTCGACTTTCTTTAATTATATACCTTTTTATTAGAAAGTATTTTCTTATTGGCCTGCAAGACTAGGTGATTGTGACCGTGGTACATAGCATGGTACATAATTAAAAGGTAACCAAATAGCTAAGACTTAACCATATGGGTATGTACTATGTTAAGACCCCTATGCACTGTGGTAAGAGACTCTAGTTAAGTAATAGAGCCGGGTTCTGGCAAGACACGTCCTTTTTATTGAGTTTCTAATAAAACTTATTTCTTGTATAGAAAGTACACTAATATATAAAGCCCTAAGATGTGGATCTCGTGTCACTTTCATGCAACCTTCATTGGTGTTGCAGCTTCTACACTAGTTAGTAGTTACCCTGTGGCCTGTGCCCATAATTTTTCGTGTATGTGGGCATTTCTGAATCACGCTCCGCAGCTCCGATCTATCATCGCCAAAAAAAATCATATCCAGAATGAACTCCCTGGCGATGTGGTAGGGGCATCCTTCCAATATCTAGAGCATCAGTACTGATGATTTGATTCACTAGTAAGACTTCGATACATCATGTGAAGAGAATAATGTACCTTTTGAGCTGCAATTCCCCAGAAAAAATATCAGCAACAAGACGTAAGGGCAGATATCCATATATTAATTAGCCATATGGATGAACTGGAATCACGTTTATGTTCCCTAAGTCGACAAATAGTTTCTCATTAATTTGTCTGCGTTCATGAGTCAGAACAAGACACAGAACTTATTCCAGAAGGTTAATGGCACAGGCCACCGCCATTAGTTTATGGTGCATGCTATATAGATGCCAACAAAAAGGCATACGGTGATGATTGCGATGAACAGATGCCAAAGTCATGTGATAGGTTGTACTCTACAGTACCCAAAAGAAAAGGACGGCATTAGTGACTGATCTTTCGAACTCAATCGAAGTAAAAGTAGACAAAAGCTCTTTTTCATTGAACATGAAGGAATTGCTTCTAAAGCCTCTCATGGGAATAACTTTGCCAAGGGAATAGAAGGTGCAATATATGCATTTGTGTTTTTTAAAAGATAAGAGAGAAAGTGGTTTTAGAATAATTTTGCTCCTCTTTGCATCAAAACTTTCGTTTTTCGTCAACACCCATTGTTTAGTAATGATACTTATTATTCCTTTCAATTGTCAGCAATCCCATCTTGACCCACATATCAAGCTTTTAGATGGGAACTTGATACCATTCTTAATGCAGGGGCTTTATAAGTTGATTGATGAGATGAACACGGGAAGCTAAGTGACCCTGGAAGTGTGTGTGTGGAACACGGAATGGAATATTGCCAGGAGATTAATACTCTAAGAAAGCGATGCCTTGAAGATTAGGAATATCTTCTAACCTCTGTCTTCAACTTCATCTCAGGCCCTCTTCCTTCTTTTATATTGATGGCCTCAGCCATGGCAACATCAGTAGAGAGAACTATATTGGACTCCCTAATTGCCTACATCAACCACTACTCTTCCTTTCTTTATCAGAAGAGCATCAACAACATGCCAAAAGGGCGGCCCCTTGGTTTGCAGGTTCTATTTCAACCTCAAAATTTTTGCCTTCTTCTCTACTAAGATATCTACTTAACTGCACCAAATTGCTAGTAGCCTTATATATTTTCAAATATACAGCAAGAAGCCAAAACACTGGCAAGAACGAACATGATATCGTACTCCTTTGTTGTCAACGTCATCAAATGGATTACTTTTTTGTTTCTTAGTAAAATTTTCAATTATATAAAAAAAATGGATTACTTTTGGCACACACCATCTTCTTTACTCACTTTTTTGTTCCTTTGTTTTTATCTTCATCATATTTATTTTAATAAAAATTATTATTATTATAATATTATATATATAGAGAGAGAGAGAGAGAAATTTTTTTTATAAGTAAAATTTCATTAAGCAAGAAACTCAGGAGAAACAAAAAGGATACATCAGTTGCAACTTATCTCCAACCAACAGACTAAAAACAAAAATAATGAAAATATCTCCCAAATAACTATTTAACATAGAAAAGAAGACAAAAATATCGAAAGCTAGGACGAGGATTGGCAAAAATCATGTAAAAGCGAGCAATGAAGAAGAAGATGCTGCTTATGATTTAAATTGCACAAACGAATCTAGTTTGTCTAATGACTACATTAGCTTGCCCATGAAAAGTAACTGATTTGTCTTCAAACATGCAGGTGTTCCTCTCTGTACAAATCATAAAAGCAATGTATATACAAAACTGAATTTTAAGAACCCCAAGATGTTTATTACTCTTCATATTTGTCACCCATAATAATTCATCATGAAAATCGAGGGCAATTTTGAATATAGTGCACTTACTCATAATTAATTTCGTGCCCACTTGGAGAATGAGCAAGAGAAATCTAGCATGCGCTCCAACTTCAGCTCTGGCTATCCCCCTAGCCAGCAGATCGTGGCTAGCTCCCTAGCCAGAGCTGAAGCTGCAGCATATATATACCAATCTTCATATATCTTTCTTATTTGCAGACTGTGGAGCTTAAGGTGAGGATGTGTTGCACAGGCTGCGAGAGAGTTGTCCGTAATGCCATACTCAAGCTTAGAGGTGCGTAACTCATGCATGCATCTATATTCACTTCCAGCCAGCATGGTTTTTTTTTTTCATATGTTGTGGGGGTCTTTTTACTAACTTGATGAGGCATGCAGCAGATGAAACCCTAATCATTTATTCTTTCTTCCTCTTCTTCTTCTTTCCTCTCTTTTTGTCTTGCATGGCAGGAATTGATTCAGTGGAAGTAGAGTTGGAGCTTGAGAAGGTGACTGTCATCGGATATGTGGACCGTAACAAGGTGTTAAAGGCTGTGAGGCGTGCAGGGAAGAGAGCTGAATTCTGGCCCAGCCCTCACATGCCTCTTCACTTCACTACTGCTGCCCACTATTTCCGAGACCTCAACGACTACAGAGAAAGCTACAACTACTGGAGGCATGGGTACCATGACACCGAGAGGCATGGGACTATTCCTATAAGCCAGAGAGGAGATGACAAAGTGAGCAACATGTTCAACGATGATAACGTGAATGCCTGCTGTGTCATGTAGTCGGCCATGCCCCATAAAAAAAAGTGATGGACCATGCACGTACCCTAATTAGCTGTTGTATATACGTAAAGGGATGAATGGGTGGTTTAGTGTTTCTGTTGATCTGTTATGTTTTTTAAGCTGTGAAATTAAATATGGCATACTATATCTTGTATTGTATATATAACAGGCCTAATCAAGCCTAAGTGCGTTTTCAGTTGCCAAAATTTATTGTATCAATGTCTTTAAGAAAAGGAAGAGTAGAGGGCGGGAGCAATAGTTCAGTATTTTAACCATTTTTTATGATCACCCTGAGTTGTTTCATGTTCGGTTCATAGTTTTGCACACTAGAATACAAAGCCACTACAGTTAATACAGCAATGCATGAATATTAAACCAATGACACAATTCCGCATGGAGAAATGAGCCTTCCATTCTAACCCTGATTTAGGAAGATTTTAACTTGTTGGCAATAGATCAAATATCTAAGCTCGCTGAAGAGCTGGAATATGACCAGTTCAAGCCAAAACTATATCTTAATCTACCTTCTTTACAGCCAAATTTATACGGATGAGAACAGAAACTATAGGAAGCTGTTGGTACATCCCAGCATATATATACGTTGGATGACTCTATTTCTACCCTACTAATCTTCTACTTACCCCATAAATCAGTCACCGGGTTCAATCAAGAAAATCTCTCGCATGTATCCCATTCAAATTCCCTTGATCAATTATTCCCCAAACAACTCACCCTCACCTTCCGCCAGCGCTAAACCTGTTTCTTTCGGATCCGCCGTGGAGCACGGATATGTGACTGCTCTCACAATTGCCCAGCTTGCCATGACAACTCGTGCGGGCATTCATAGCACGTTGGGCTGTTGTGAGATCTTTCACATGTGAGTGCTACACAACATGTCCGAAGCCAACCCTATTCCTTTTCTAGGGCATTGCCTCCCTCTTCCTAGCCTCAGCCATCTCCTCCTTCCCGGTGTATTCTCTACTCATCCTTCTTCACCCCTTGTCTTCCTTCCACCAACATGGGCACGGTAGAAGACATGAAAAAAGAGGTTTCTTAAGGTCACAGTGGTAGTGATGGCCCCAAAGCCTGCCCCAGCCTTCTTCGGGCAGGATCTGTCTAAGAGTTGCAATGGAATTTCCACTATTAAGGTAAATGGAAAATTATTGGGGCTAGAAAAGAGCATCCATATAGGTAAGCAAGGGTACTATATTTCTACATTCACTTTCCTACACCAATAGGTCTTACACCACTTATGACTAATGATTTAAATAGGGAAAAATAAATCTCATATTGTCACATGAGGCTCACTTTGTTTGTCCAATCAAAAGAGGTGTAAGGCCTATAATATAGAGAAAATGAAATATGAATATAATTTTGTACTAAGAATATAGATTCTTTATTGAAAATAGTAGATGAGAATAATACTCCTCTTTTCCATACTAAGTACCCTATTTAATTTTTAAAATGAATTAAAATTATTTCATGATAGTTAAAAGGAGGAAGAAGGAGCTTTCAAATATATTCCCTCTTGTTGGACCGTGGTATGGGCTCAAGCCAGTATAGGCCATGAGGTCTAAGGATAGTGGGGGCAATCATACCGACTCCATATAAACTATCTTGACATATATTCTTATAGGACCCAGGTTCGATACACACACTAGGCATGTGACTAAGGTGTGCATATTTACCTTGTGGGGACTAGATATATGTTTTTGTTAGGACCTGTAGTTAGTGAGAGGTAAATCCTATTGCGAGCATGGTCACATGCATGGGCTCATGCCTCTGTGGGCTCGGTCACATCCATTGTATCAAACCCTCTAGATAATCCGCATAGAGTATAAATGTACGCTCATGTGACTTAAGCCCACTTTGAGAGAGGAGTATATAAGGGGTAAGATTAGTGGGAGAGCCCTAATCTAATCCTCCCCTCTCTCCCAACACACCCCCATCCTCTCTGGGCGTGATCAAGGAGGAAGAAGAAAAAAGGCTTGCTATTGACATGATTCAAGAGAGAAATATTCAAAAGAGGGCATAAAGTACTACATCAAAGGTTCTACACACCATTGCAAAGGATTTGAGGAATATATATATATATATATATATATATATATATATATATATATATATATATATATATATATATATATATATATATATATATATATATATATATATATATATATATATATATATATATATATAATTGACAAGGTATTTCCCTTCTTCTCTCTATTGAATTAATATTCAATTATGCACGAGCATCAGGTTGAAGGTAGAAGGGTGTACTAGGGCAAATCAGCCCCAAAGGTTAGTTTGTACTCTTCCTTTTGACCCAATTTGATTATTCTATATTGCCCCATACTTGTTTATTGCTAATAATTGCTTAATTTTGTATACGTGAAGATTTTGGGAAAATATAGGATTTTCTCAATTATGCCACCCCTTGAGCTTTCACCCTTCCATTGTGCGAACTTTATAGTGGTATTAAAGCCCGAAATTTGAGTTTTGGTTGCTGATTTGAGAAAAGCTCAAGGCTTTAATTCAATCTAGGCTTAATTGATTAGATTTTGGGAAAAATTAAAATTGACATCTCTATGCTTGAAATTTGATGGATTTTTTAGCGTTCAATTGAAATTGAGTCTTATTAGTGTTGATTGTCCTTTGTATGTTTCTAAAATTTTTCAATTTGATGATCTAATTAGGCTTTTGCACGCCCTAGGGCAATTGGGTAAATTTACTCATTCTTATATATTGCTCAAATTGACAATTCATATCTTACTTTTCATGCTTAGATAATTTTTGATATAGATTGATTAATTTATTACATGATCATTGCATGATTTATTAATTAGATTAAATTTTAGTTAAAATTGACCAAACTAGCCTTAGGGCATTTTGGTCAATTCACTAAACTAAATTGTGAGTGACCATCTCCAATCCAAAATTTTATATATTATCATTTTATGCATGCTTGGATGCTAATTAAATGATTTTTTGATGCATTTGATGTATATGAGGGTAAAATGACCAAACTAGCCCTATGGCTAATTAGGTAATTTTCCCCATATTTTGTGGATAAAAAACTGAAACTTCAGCAACTATAATGTGTTTTTTCTTACTAATTTGTTTTCTTAGTGGGTAGCATCTTAAGAATGCATTTTTAATTTCATGTTGAATTCAATTTATCTTAAGGGTTAAGGGTAGTTCGGGTAATTCACATGCTTATTGATTAAGCAATAGTTGTTTGCAATTCTTGTGATTATTTTCAGTAAAAACAATACTTAAATCTTGTTGAGATTTTACTAAGTAAGTTATATCCTATCAATCTATTAAGTAGCACTTGGCCTTATTGCTTATATTTACTCTCTTGTAAAATTATCTTGTTTTATAGTTTGATTTCTTGCATTATGGCAAGCAAAATTGTCATATCTGAGTTAGAGACGACCGTAAAGTTAAATGCATATAACTATATAGTGTGGAAGAGGATGATGCATCATATCGTGATGTTTTATAACCTCACTCATATGTTAGAGTAGGTCATTGAACAATGCCCTAAAAACTGTACAATGACTCAAAAGAAAGGTCATGAAAAATGAAAGATGGGGACAACAAGGTCAAGTCTACTATTCTAACCTTAATGAAGCCTAAGGTGGAAAGGTCATTTGACAAGCACAAGACTACCAACAAAATGCTTAAGGCAGTCTCTATGAGGTATGTGGAGCTAACAGAGGTTCATAAGAGGATATTCTACACTAGGTATCAGAATTCCAGGATGAAAAAGATAGATGATGTGAATAAGCACTTGAGTGTCATGTTTATAATTGCTTATCATAACCTAGAGACCTTTGATGATCCTATCTCTAAGGAAGTTCAAGTGTTTATTGTGTTGAACAACCTCCCTAAGTTCTGTAAGAGTGTAATGGTCTACCTTAATATGAGTGACCAGAAGCTCACAATGAAGGCTCTGATTGTCAAACTTAGGCTTAAGTAGGAAAAGAGAAACCATGTGAATGCTACTGGGTTTGCTACTACTAACATGACACAAAATTCTGGAAGGAAGAAGGGTGGACCTAGGTCTAGGCCTTTTAAAAGTAAAACTTTTAAGAAAAAAATGGAAGAAGCCTCAAAACTAGAGAAATGATAAGCCTCAAAACTTTGTATGATAATATATTTCAAAGGTGGGCAGGAGGGTCAGTTCAAAGCTAACTATTCCTAGAAAGATGACTAGACCAACAACAACAAAGGCAAAAACAAAGAAATTATTTGTATTGTATTTGAGGTGATGATGGCTAGTTCTAAGGAGAATAACTGGTGGTTGGACTCTACAGCCACAGTCCATGTGTCACACACTAGGGGGTCCAATGGTGACATGATCAATCTTCTACGCTGCAAATTGAAATCTATATAGGGAACAATACCTACTACGAGGTAGAGGCTATGAGACATATCAGATTCCCCTTAAGGAGGGGACCACCTTAGTCCTAACTGATGTATTTTTTTCCCCTCAATCGGAAGGAATCTAATCTTTATCTATATTCTTACTAAGAAGATATTTAATATTAGATTTAAAGGAAGTAAAACAACAATGGAGAAGGGTGGATCTATTCTTTTTTCTACTACTTAAGTTGATAGACTATTTTGCTTTGATGTTTCAAACTCATTTTTTTCTATTGAATTAGTGTCTTTTGATTATATTGCCTTGTCTATGGATGATGAGTTATTACTCAAAATATTCAAAGACCTACATCAATACGAGGATTGCATATTGGGAAAGATGAGTAGGCAATCCTTTCCAAAGAGACAAAGGGAAATTGAACTTTTAGGTGTAGTTTACCGAGACATCTGTGGCCCCCTAATGTACAATCCCACAGAGTCATGACCTATTTCATTACTTTTAAGATATATGTATCTTATAACTAGAAAATTTGATACCTTAGATAAATTCAAAGAATTTAAAACTAAAGTTGAGACATAGTTAAGGAGGAAGGTTAGAGTCTTGAGGACCAATAGGGGTGGCAAGTATACCTTAAAGATTACTATGACTAGAAGGGAATAGTGCACCAATACACACTCCCCTAAACTCCATAGCAAATTAAATTGAGTAGCAGATAGGTAGAATAGGACTCTTATGGATTTTGTTATGTATATGTTAAAACACTATAAATTAGGAACCAATTTTTGAGGTGAGGTTCTATACATGGTTGTGTATGTTCTAAATCGTTTACCCACAACGGTAGTCTAATGAACATTTTATGATTTATGGACGGATCGACGCCAAAGCTTACGACATCTTAGAGTACCGAGGTCTATAGAGTATCTAGCCAGTAGAGGTCTAAAATAGATCCAAAGACCATAAAGTGTAATTTTATTAGGTATGATTATTACTCTAAGGGGTACAAAATCATGATTCATCACACGGATAGGACAATTGGGGTTATAGAGTATAGAGATGCTTATTTCTTAAAAGAGAAATTAGAAGTCCAAAATACATAATAAAAAAGTTAATTTATTCAAAATAGTTAAAGAGTTTGGTCTTAATACTTGTTCTGAGAAAGTAATTGGATTATGACAAAATAAAAACAAACATGAACTAAGGGCATTGAGGGAAAGGAAACCTTCACTCAAATGAGGACTTCTATACAATGTTTTGGGAAGACAACGTCGCATTAAATGAACTTGTTTTATAAGACCCTAGTACCCTTGAGTAAGCTTTGAGTCTTCCAGATGTTAAAGAATTGAAGAATACTATTTAAGAGGAAATAAATTTAATCATAGAGAACAAAGTTTGGGAAATTGTGAATCCACCTAAATGATGAAAGCCTTTAAGGTGTAAATGGATGTTAAAAAAGAAGTTTAAGGCATATGGGTCAATAAATAAGTCCAAAGTGAGGATAATGGCCAAAGGGTTCACCCAAGAGTATGGATGGACTTTAAAGAGACATACTCACATGTGTCAAGATTTAACTCATCAATAGTTATTGTTCACTTTGATTTATAGCTGCACCAAATAGATGTAAAGTCTGTCTTCCTAAATAGCTAGTGAAATCATTGTATGACCTAAACAAATCTCGACGGCAATAATACTTTACTTTTTACAAGCTGATTATTCAATATGAGTTCATAGTTAACGAACATTATCATTATGTGCATACCTTCTGGGAATGGGAGAGGTATATGTTGTTCTCACTTTATGTAGATTACATACTCTTGATAGAGAATGACTTAAGTATGATTGTCGTTTTAAAGGAACAATTCAAAACCTAGTTTGTGATGAAAGACATAGGTGAGACTTCCTATATCCTTGGGATAAAATTTGGCAGGGATAGAAAGGCTAGAAAACTAAGTTTATATAAAGAATCATATATAGAAAGTGTTATCAAACACTTCAATGTCATTGGTTAAAAATCTATTAAATCTCTTACATATAAGGGTATAATGTTGTTTAAGAGTATGACTCCTTGGACTGAGGAAGATAGACTCTGAATGGGGTCAATGTCATATGCACAAGTTGTTGTCATGACTTGAATAAGACCGGATTTGAGTTTTGTGGTAGTCTTGCTAAGATGCTACCAAATAGACCCTATAATTTAACACTATCAAGTAGTTAAATGTATAAAAACATGAATCATATGTCAAGTTTATTAGCTAATTTTTTTATCAAAATTATGTCTAGAAACCTTGTGTATGTATTAAGTCTTAGAATTTGACTAGAAGTTGTTGTGGTCGAGTTTTGTGGTAGTCTTGCTAAGATGCTACCAAACAGACCCTATAATTTAACATTAGCAAGTAGTTAAATGTGTAAAAACATGAATCGTATGCTAAGTTTATTAGCTAATTTCTTTATCAAAATTATGTCTAGAAACCTTGTGTATGTATTAAGTCTTAGAATCTGACTAGAAGTTGTTGTGGTCAAGTTTGATTTGGAATTGAAATACTTGAAAAAAAAAGAACAGACGTATTGTTATGAAACAAGACAAAAGACTAAAAAATGTTAAAAGATTTTTTAAGCTTATTTAGATCACATTGCCATACCAAAATCACTTGAAAAATTTTAGAAGTAATTTTAGGGGTTTCAAGAGGTTTTAGGGTAAAAGGGCAAAATGGTAGAAATATAGTCTGAACAATCGTTGGAGATAGAGTTGATTGGAACTTTTGATCGGCACCTGAGTTTGCCCTATGTAAAACAAAGTCAAGAGTTATCGATCAATTGCTTGAAGTATTGTGTAAAAAATAAACAATGAACGATCGATCACTTCAATGACTAGTTACCCTAATTAAGTCATTCCAATTTCAATTTCCTTCCTTATTCAAGTTAAAGACTTAAACCAACTAAATATAAGGGTTAGTAATTTACAACCTTTGATAGTGGACAACCTAAAGGAGATTAGAGAAGAAAGGTTTATACCTTTTGCATATTATTTTTGAAGGAGGATTCACATGAAACTTTGAGTTGAAGATCAATGGTGAATTAATGAATTCACAACTAACACTACAACAAATTTCACTATTAGCAATGCTTAGAAAGCGTTGCTAAATGTGTCGCTAAAAATGTAGTTGCTCTTGCTCATTAGCGACGCTTAAGAAAAAGTGTCGCTAGTAGTCTGCCATTAGCGACGTTTTTTTTGTGTCATTAAATATTTTTCTTTTATGATGCATAATAAATCATTGATAATAGTAAACTATTAGCGACGCTTAATTTTAAGCGCCTTTAATAATTTATTATTAGAGCGTCGCTAATATAAAATAATAATAAACATATTATTAGTGACACTTATATTTGCATTGTTAATAATAAAAAAGTTATTAATGATGCTTATAAAAGTGTGCCTTTAAAAAAAATAAAAATATCTCATTTGTGACACTTTGAAAAGCATCGCTAATAAAAAAAAATTAAAAAAAAGTATTAGTGACGCTTTAGAAAATGTTGCTAACAAGGTAATTAATTTTAAAAAATAAAATGGGGGTGGTGCCAGAATCTAGCAGTGGATCTGGCATTAGGGGACGAAGGAGAGGGGTGGGGGTGGGGGGAGGGGGTGGGGAAGTGGATTTTGGCAGCCGGAGCCCCTCCTTTGGCGGTGGTAGTGAAAGGGGGGGGGGGGAAGAGGGGGAGGGAGAGGGAGGAGGGGAGAGGGAGGGAGGAAGAGGTGGGGTGCCGGAATCCAACGGGGAACCGGATTCTGCAGCACCCTCCTCCGGCGGCAAAGTGGCAAATGAGGGGGAGAAATGGAACCGAGGGGAGGGGAGGAAGAGAGAGGGGGGAGGGAGGAGGGAGAGGGGGGAGGGAGGAGGGAGAGGGGGTGGGTGCTAGAATTTGGTGGGGGAATAGGATTCCGGCAGTTGAAGCCCCCTCCTCTGGCGGCGGCAGTGAAAAGGGGGAGAAATGAGGATGGGAGGGGATGAAGGGAGAGGGGGGAGGAAGGGGTGGGGTGGTGGAATCTGTTGGGGACCCGAATTTTGGAAGACGCCACTGGTCTTCCGACGGCAGCATATGATGAGGGAGAAATGGAACTGAGGGAGGGGGAGGGGGAGGTGGGAGAGGGGGAGGGGGTGGGGTGACGGAATCCGGAAGGGGAACCGGATTACGGTAGACGGAGCCCCTTCCTCCAACGACAACAGTGGAGGGGAGTGGGGGAGAAATTGAACCGAGGGGAGGAAGGGAGGGGGGACTAGGGAGGCAGGAGTGGGGGGAAAGGGGAAGGGAAGGGAGGAGGGGGAGGTGGAGCAGGAGCGGCAAGAGGGCTGGCGGTGGCTAAGCCTGAACAACGGTGGTGGGGGGCTAGCAGCGGTTGAGCCAGAACGACGGCGACGGGGGGCTAGTGGCGGTTGAGCTGGGACGACAGGGAAGGGGTGGAGGTAGTAGGCGGGGTGGAGGTTGTGGGCGGTTGCAGCAGTTGATGTGTTGGAGGTGGGGTGGAGGCAGTAGGTAGGGCGGAGCCGAAGGTGGCTGTGGGACGACGGAGTGGGGAACAGGAGAAGAAGAGGCAGGGGGATCAGGAGAAGAAGAGGGAATAAATACTGCACGGGCGAAATTGCCCGCACAATAAAAACGATCACGCGGGCATAACTTTTAGCAACGCTTCTGTCGCTAAAATATGACCTTTGCAATGTTTACAAATAAACGTCGCAATGGGGTAACTTATTTGCAATGCTAATTAGTAAGCATCGTAAATAATTATAATATTTGTGATGTTTATTATTAAACATCACAAATAAGATCGTATTTGCAACTCTTACTACTAAGCGTCACCAATACTATTTTTCTAAAAAAAAATACGCTCCTCCCCTATTTTCTCTCTCCTCTTCTCTCACCTCTCCTCACCCCCTCTCTCTCCTCGCCCCTCTTTGCTTTCTCCTCACCCTCTCTCTCTCCTCTCTCTCCCCTCTTTCTCTCTCTTCTCTCACTCCTCACCTTCTCTCTCTACGCTCTCTCTCCTCTCTTTCTCTCTCTCTCCTTACCCTCTCTCCCTTTCTCTCTCTTCTCTCTCTCCTCACCCTCTCTCTTCTCTCTCTCCTCACCCTCTCTACTCTCTCTCTCCCTTTCTCTCTTCTCTCTCTCTACACTCTCTCTCCCTCTCTCTCTCTCCCTCACTCTCTCTTCTTTCTCCACTCTCCACTCTCCCCTCTCTCCCTTCCTCTCTCGATCTCCTTCTCTTTCTCTATCTCTTTCTCCTCTCCCACCCTCTCTCTCTTCCTCTCTCTATCTCTTCTCTCTCTCTCCTCTCCCTTCTCTCTCTCCCCACTATCTCTTTTCTATTATTTTTTTAAAAATAAAAAATACTATTAGTGATGCATAAAACTATGCGTCGCTACAACACTATGTATTAGCGATGCATATTTCTATGCGTTGCTACTACCTTAGGGTAGTAGCCACACATACACCTATGCGTTGCTAATATAAATTTTTTTATTATTTTAATTTTTTTTTAAAAATTATAATTAAGAAATCTTTCTCTCTCTCTCCACACTCTCTCTGTCTTCTCACTCTCTCTCCACACTCTCCCTGTCTTCTCACTCTCTCTCTTCCTCACTCTCTCTCTTCTCTCTCTCCCCTTTCCCCCTCTCTCTCCCTCTCTCAATCTCCTCCTGTCTTTCTATCTCTTTCTCCTTCTCTCTTACCCTCTCTCCCCTCTCTCTCCCCTCTCTCTTTCTCACACCCTCTCCCTCTCCTCTCTCTCTCTCATCTCCCTTCTCTCTTTCCCCACTACCTCTTTTCTATTAATTTTTTTAAATAAAAAACACTATTTGTGACGCAAGCACACTTTGTATTTGAGATGCATAGGTGTATGCGTCGCTACTACCCTAAGGTAGTACGGTAGTGGCAACGAATAAACCTATGCGTCGCTAATATAATTTTTTAAATTTTTAATTTTTTTAAAATAATTTATAATTAAAAATTTTTTCCTCCCTCTCTCTCCCTCTCCCTCACTCTCTCTTCTCTCTCTCTCCCCTCTCTCTCTCTTCCTCTCTCCATCTCCTCCTTCTTTCTCTCTGTCTCTGTCTCTTCCTTCTCTCTCACCCTCTCTCTTCCTCTCCCTCCTCTTCTCTCTCCTCTCCCTTCTCTCTCCCCCCACTATCTCTTTTTTATTAATTTTTTTAAAAAATAAAAAATAATATTAGTGATGCATAAAGCTATGTGTCACTACTACACTATGTATTAGCGACGCATACTTGTATGAGTCCCTACTGCCTTAGAGTCGCAGCAACGCATACACCTATGCATCGCTACTACCCTAAGGAAGTAGTGAGGCATAAACCTATGCGTTGCTAATATAATTTTTTTACTATTTTAAATTTTGTAAATATAATTTAAAATTAAAAAAATTCCTCTCTCTCCTCACTATCTCTCTCTACACTCTCTCCCTCTCTACTCATTCTCTCTCTTCCACTCTCTCTTCTCTTTCTCCCCTCTCTCTTCCTCTCTGGATCTCCTCCTTCTCTCTCCCTCTCTATCTCTTTCTCCTCTCTATCTCTCACCCTGTCTCTCCTCTCTCTCTCTCACCCTCTCCCTCCCTCCCTCTCTCTTCCTCTCTTCTCTCTCCTCTCCCTTCCCCTCACCCTCTCTCTCTCCTCACTCTATCTCTACACTCTCTCCCTCACCCTCTCCTCACCCTCTCTCTCTACCTCTATCTCTCTCTCCTCCTCCCTCTCTCTCTCCTCTCTCTACTCTCTCTTTCTTCTTAAAAAAATTTAAGAAATAAAATATATTATATATAAATAGTGAAAGATTAATCTATTATTAAAACTACCTTTAATGAAAATTTAATATTTATTTATTATATATACAGATAGTAAATATTTAATAAAATATATTATATTTAAGAATTGTAATATTTATTTATTAAATAAAATTAATTAATAGAGCTAATAGCGACGTTTGTAAACAAGTTTCGCTATTATCAATGCTATTTGTGATGCTTGTTTACAAGCATCACTAATAGTTATAAATTTTTATTTTTTTATTTGAAATTCATTACTATTAGTGATGCTTTAATTAAGCATCACTAATAGTATAAGTATTAGCGACGCTTATAGAAAGCATCACTATTGTTAAAATAATTAACGACGCTTAATTAAAGTGTCACTAATATCGTAACTATTAGCAACGTTTATTGGAAAGCGTCGCTAATATGGTTCATATTAGCGACCCTTTAAAGTAAGCGTCACTAATACATGACTACTAGCGGCGCATATTATTTTGTGTCGCTAATAGTTCATTCTTTTGCAACAATTTTATATGCGTCGCTAGTAGTGATTTTTAGCAATGATTATTTGTGCATCGCTAATAAATGCATTGCTCACAGTACATTTTGTTGTAGTGTAAGAGGAGATTTCACACATAGATTCCAAAGATGTGTTACAGTATATCTTCAATGGGAGATTGACGTTTTCTGATGAAGCCAAAGTTAATACAACAAGAGGAGCTTGTTGAAGACAATGACAAAGAAAGTAGGAAGAAGAAGTTTCAAGTGCTTGAGGAAGAAGACTTGAAGACCAACAACAACAAGGATTTGTAGAGATCAAAACAAAATGAGTTTGTCTTAGAGTCAAAATAAAGATTAATGGTTTACTTATGTCTATGCAAGCTATTTTGCTTGCTTGTAATGTATTGATTTGATTATAGTGTGGAACTACCATGATTGTTTACCCGAATTTGGCTTTTCCATGTTAAATTGATGTGTGTTCATGTGTGGATTGAATGTTTATGGTTTGAACGATTGATATATCATGGGTGTGAATTGGGAGGATAATTACTTGTTTCTGCCTAAGATGAAAATTATATGCAAAGAGGTTATATATTGTAATTTTTATCTTCATTAGATAATCAAAGTAGGAGCAAAGTGGTGATCTGCTAAGTTATTAGATAGATATTACTCACAAAATAGGTATTTTGGTACCAGCTAAGCGCTAAGAAATTAAAACTCACATATAATGTAAAAGTTTGTCATTAACTAGATATAGTAATTCGGACTATATTGGGGATCCAGATGACTGAAAATCTAGTATCATATTTGTCTTCATGTTTGGAAACGAGGCTATATCATTGGCCAATAAGAAATAGAAGAATGTTTTTAAGTCTACGATGGAAGTGGAGTTTATGTATACAATGTAGCAACTTTGCATGCAGTTTGGATAAATGAATCTCTAGCTAGGTTGAGACTAAAAAATTGGACTAATGCTATTGTCCATATTTATTTTATTAATTTGGCCATGGTGTTGATACTTGAAAATGGGGAAATCAGTGCTCAAGGTAAGCACATTGTTGTTTATTACTATTATATCTTTGACATGCTACAACAAGAAAAAGTGATCGTGAGTCATATTTGTACTACTGAGATGTTGACAGATCCATTTACTAAGGCCATAACGACGAATCTATTCATTCAACGCGCTCACAGTATTGACATTACAACCAGCAAATTTCTTTTGTGCACATAAGCGAGTTGTGGGCCGAGTAATCGTTTTTCATAAATTTGAACTATTTTGAGCTTGAATCATTCAATGGATCTTTAAAGTTTTTAATAAGGCTTGGAGAGACTAATGTATCGATCCCAAGAGAGCATCAATCAGACACTAGGAATGTAGGCACAACCTCGAGAATCGTGTTATGGGTGGGACCCATATTAAATTTGGGATATAATATTCCCTTGCATGGTGGTTTTTCAAAAGGATTGTTGTTATGAGCACAACAATACTAAGAATACATGAATCCTAGTTTGGAGTCAAGAGTTAATGCCATTTAAAATTCAAAAATTAGATTTCAAATAAAGAAAAAATAGTTTTCTTATTCTCAACTTCATTCTTTTACCCATGTTTTGATACCCAAGATTCAGATTTCTTGCTTTTAGTCTTATAATTTTCTTTTTGGGCACAAGTGGATGCTAGATCTATCAACCATTTGTAGTTTTGAGTCACTTATTTGTGGAAAGGTTGGATTTTTGTTTAGGGCTAATGTGACCTAATTTTTTGTATATGGATTATTTAAGCTTGGGAGGGGATTGAAGAGTCTACAATTTGATTTGATATAAGGGGTTATTGTTTGATGATGTTTTACTTACTTTAACACCATGTTTGTGGGTAAAATCATGTTCTTGAAGTTTATAGATGTGTGAACTTGAATCTTCTTGAACAAATAATTTAATGGTATTTTTACATGAATATGCATTAATTATATTAGATATATTATGTATAAAACTTAGATAATTATTACTTAAAGTTTAATGAAGTTTTATGATTTTTTATGAAATTTTGAAATGAATTGTAATAAGTTTTGTGCAACGAAGAAGAATTATTTTCATTTTTTTGGGCTAACGATCGATCTCCCAAGTAGGTCGATCAATCGGCCGAAGGGTAGATCTTGGGTTGTATGTTCCCGATCATTCACCCCTTGGGGCAAATCAATCGGCTAAATAGAAATTAATTCCATGCTTAATTTTAAGCTAGATTTTGATGATTTCTTCATGTCACTCAAATGTCACCAGTAGAGTATAATCGTGCTAAAGTATGAATGCTTTAACGCATGTTACATTAATCATGCATGAACCATATTCCACTTGTTTTTACTTATTTATGAACATGACCATTTTTTTATGTGCACTTATGTTTATATGATTTCATTAGCCTTGTATGGACCATGTCTCATTAGTGATAGGATTGATTAGTGTATGACTACTATTCTTACATGTACTTAGCATTGTTCATGTATGAATCATGTCGCATACATCATGAAAATGAATTGTTAAGCCATGATTAACTATGTTTAGCTATTGTGTGTCATAGTTTTTCGTATCAAGGATTTGAATAAATTGGTTTTACATCTGAAAGGGTGGGGTTATCTGTCCAATGAGAAGGCTTTTACATCTGAAAGGGTAGGTTTCCTTTGTGGGTGAGAAGAGCAAAATGCTATAATGAAAAAACTATTAAAACATGTGGAGCGAGCTTGGAATTGGTTTGTTCGTGTGTACCAGCTAACTAAGGGCACTTCTAGTTTATAGGATTTGTCAACTGCTTGTGTAAGATCAGTAAGTTTTATTGTTTTCTGATTTGTTTAAAGTTTTATTTTTTTAGTCTGTTTTAATTTTTGTGTGATGGTTTATGTTAATTATGAATTTTGTTTGTTTAGTTTAATTTTTATTTAAGAAGCATTAGTGTCTAGCTTAATCCACTAAGCGCCACACTAATTGATGTAATTTTTAATTTAATTATTTTTATTAAGGAAGTGGGCCCCACCCTAGGACCACATCCATCTTGGGTCACATGCCAACTTCTTGAGCCATCAATCCTCACTGGACATTTTAAATGGGCTTGGGCTTTGTCAAATTCATCTTTTAGTTCATTCCATATAAGTGGGTTCACTTATTTCCTTATTAGGCTCATTCTATACTTATTTTCTAGCCTTAGCTATAAATAAAAATCTTAGTCATTTCCCCATTAGGGGTGGGCTTCGATGACATACATTGGAGAACTCTATGTCCATCTCAAAAAGGAAAATTTTAATCTAAGGTATAATAATTCAATCTCTAACATGTTTCTTTTGATTTTTTCCCTAAATCCCATGATCTTCTCCTCTTAAATAAGATTTTAGGTTTTCTTCTTCTCAAGTTCAATCTTTTACCCATATTTTGAAACTGTAGATTAAGATTTCTTGGTTCTACTCTTGTGTTTTTTGTTTTGAAAATGAGAGGGTGCTAGATCTATCCTGTATAAGTGGTTTTGAGTCTCTATTTGGTGGAAATGTTGGATTTTTGCTTAGGCTAATGTAACTTAATTTGTTAGGTAAGGTTTTCTTGAGCTTTAGAGGTGATTTAAGGGTCTACAATCTGATTTATGGTAAGGTGTTTTTGTTTGATTAAGGTTTACTTGTATTAACACTATGTTTGTGGGTGCATTCATGTTCTTGAAGCTTATGAATGGGCAAATTTGAATTTTCTTGAATGAATAATTTAATATTATTTTCCCATAAATATGCATGAGAAATGTTAGTTTTATTATGTTTTAAGCTTAAATAATGATTATATGTAGTTTCATGATGTCATAGGAAATTTTATGGATTTTTGGAATGAATTCGATTCATTTCGAACATGAAAAATTATTGTTCTATTTCTAGGCAGATCGATCGATCACCCTATCAGGATCAATTAGCCAAAGTGTGATTCTGAAAAACCTTCATTCCCAATTGATTACCCCTTAGGGCCGATCAATCGGCTATACTAGAATTGACTTCATGTCTATTTTCAAGTTGAAATTTGATCATTTATTCATGACTTTTACATGACACTAGTAGATATGATCATACTGAAGTATAAAATATTGTACACATGCTACACTAATTACGTATGAACCATGTTCCTCATATTTTAGCTTATTTATAAACATGACCATGTATGTTTATATTTATTTATGCTTACATGATCTCATTTTCCACGTAAGGACCATGTCTCATGTATTATATGACTAATTAGTATTTGGTTATTTATGCTTGTAGACATTTAGCGTTTCTAATGTATGTATCATATTGCACACATCATGAAAATGATTTGTTAAGCCATGATTAAATGCGTTTAATCGTGATTAGTCAATTATGTGCCATATATTCCAGATTAGTCATATCATAGTTCAATCGAATGGGTTTTCTGTCTATTGGGTGGGGTATTTTGTCAAATGAGTAGGGTTTTTCATTCCGAAAGGGAGGGTTTCCTCCCCGGGTGAGAAGAGCAAAATGATATAAGTAGAAAACTATTTAAAATTTTGGACTAAGAATCTACGATGGTTAGTTTGTGTGCATTGGCTAACCAATAGTACTTCCAGCTAGGATTTGCCAAACTGCTTAGGTTTTTATTTTTAGGATTTCCCGGACAAGCAGGTATGCTTAGGCCTCCCTTCTTAAGATTGTCAAGGTGAACATTTTGATTTCTCTATCTTGAGTTATCCATTGTTCTATTTACGCATGTTTGCATTAAGATTATAATGCTTATTTACACAAGTTTTGTATAGGGATAATGATACTTATGTTTGCACAACTTGTGTACAAATTATGATACTTGATTATGTAAGATGAATATAGATTATGATACGACTTGATCATGATCATGCATGATATTTATGGATTGTGATATTTGACCATGCAGGATGTGCATGGATTATGATACTTGAATGTATAGGTTGTGTGTGTGAATTATGTCATATTGAGACATGGTGTACAAGTTTTGATTATAGATATGTGATGCATGAATAAAATATTTTCCACAGGTTGTATGTGTGAGGGATTTGATGTGATATTTTGTTGTTAACATTGGATTGTATGAGGTTTATGCTATAATTCTTCAAAATTAATTTTTGGTGTTAATGTGAGCTTTATATTTTTCAAACTCTTACTAAGCTAAGATCACCCTATTTGTGTTGTTTTATTATGGGGTTGCATACTTTTGTCATACAGATGTGCAAGATGACTTATATTAGAAACA
Organism: Saururus chinensis; assembly: GCA_035235625.1. Lineage (NCBI taxonomy): Eukaryota > Viridiplantae > Streptophyta > Magnoliopsida > Piperales > Saururaceae > Saururus > Saururus chinensis. The sequence goes on from CP141147.1 coordinate 29,895,625, forward strand.
TGGCGGGGAATAGATGTATGGAGTGTCAAATAGTTTATTTGTGATGGGATGAACGTATGTTTAATTTTTATGTAACTTATGATAATTTACATGTTGTGGAAAAGCCTTGTTGATGGCTTAGACATGTTGTTGCCTTTTAGGATTGAGATATATCATGTTATTTTGAGACTAATATGGATATGTGAATGGCTAAGAAACTTCAATTAATTTTATTTAATCTTCTGTTCATTACTTTGCACAAAGGGAAGTATTGTGTATTTCGATTTAGCCAGGTTTTGAGTTAGCTTTCTACTTTTCCAAGCCTTAGTCATCTCTCCTTCAATAGGGTTCGGGTTAAGGGGATGTGGCGGGGCATGACAGCTTAGGATTCCTTCTTAGGATTTCTAGGGTGAGCTAGCTGCTCAGGCCTTCTTTCTTAGGATTGTCAGTATGTGCAGGATATGCATCTTCGAAACTGAAATTTCTCTATCATGGGAGATTCATTGTGCTTATTTACATATGGTTTGTCTATGAATTATGACGCTTATGTTTACATAGGTTATGTACAGATTCTGATACTTGATCATGCAGGATGTGTATGAATTATAATACTTGATCATGCAGTACGTATGTGGATTGTGATATTTGATCACATAGAATGTGTATGGATTATGACACTTAAATACATAGGTTGTGTGTATCTATTATGATAAATTGAGACATTATGTATAGGTTTTTCTTATGGATATGTGGCACATAAATGATATAATTACACAAGTTGTATGTGTGAGGGATTTGATGTGTTCTTGTGTTGTGAATACCGGTTTGAATGAGTCTTCTTCATAATTATGTTTTGGTGTGAATGTGAGTTTTATGTTTTCAAACCCTTATTAAGTTAAGCTCACCCCGTTTGAATTTGTTTGTTTTGGGGTGGTATGGATATGTCATATAGATGTTCAAGATGATCTATTTTATGAGCATGGAAGCGATTAGATATATAAGGAGTGGAGGATAATTCTTATTTGTCTTTGGGATAGACTTTTGATGATTTATGTCAAAACTATAATACTTTATATGTTATATGAGAACTTTTTTTTATGGATTAGATATGTTTGTTGCCTTTTTAGGCTACACACTTATTATATTTTTATAAGATTTTTGTGGGTATGCAAATGACTAATAGACTTCATTCAATTTTGTTTATCTTTTGTTAATTATTTTTGCACAAAGTTAAGTATTGTGTACTTCGATCTAGCTAAGTTTTGGGGTTATCTTTTACTTTGTCATACCCACATCATCTTTCTTTGAACAGGGTTCGAGTCAAGGGGATATGGCAGAGTATGACAAACATCCTCGGGCAAGGACAAACTCTGTTAGTCGCTCTTAGGGGTGTGTAGGCTTGTTGTAAAGATTTGGTGTAGCGTTATCATTGAAAAATGATTACATGATCTCATTGCCATGCAATATCAATTTGGTGGTACCTATTTGTAAAAAAGCATACATACCTTTCATATGGGCATGAATTTATTTATTTATTTATTTTGCTAAATTCAAATAGCCATAATTGAGACTACAAACCTAAAAAACTGACTAAATGATTAACTATGAAGTCAACTCTATTTTGTTAATTGTTAACCAATATTTAAATGATAAAAAGGATATGCTTGAGCTGTTCAAAGAGAAAATGCATATTTACGCCCAATTTATGGTTACTTAACCCAATTAGGTAGATTCGTAGGTTGTATATCACTATTATTTCTCTTTTTTCTTGCTGACACCGGCCTAGCTTTCTCATTGACCACCCCAGTCCCCAATCCCCTCTTCTTCGTTCTGACTTGTTTCCCTCCTCCCAACCATGCTTACCAGTTTGGGGAATAAATAGTCCCCTGGGACAAGGACTTTGCGAGGGCGGATGGGCCAACCCCACCCCTTTTCTTGCATCAACAGGGTCAGTCTTTCCTAATTCCCTAAACTAGAAGTCGGATTGCGAGTTTCATTTCTGTTTGAGGGAGCATCAAAGAAATCCCCTCCCGATCTTGCCTTAGTTGAGGTTGATGTAGGAAGACAAGGAGGAGGAAGTGGTAGCAGGGCGGAGATGGCGTCAACATTGGTGCTTAGAAAAGTAGTAATTAGTTAAGGATGGGGCAAATGCTAAAAGGCAGAAAAAATAAGTTTATGATGAGTAAGACTAGGCTGAAAGTAGGCTGTGCTGGGTGGGGCTAGAGCCCTATCCCCAAAATTAAATTTCAGGTTGTGACCTAGCCTTGTCCTAGGGCAGGTGCCCCCTTGTGTAGGGTCCCATTAGTTGATCCCCTAGGGCATAAAATTTAACATTTGTCCTTTGAATAGGGTCCTTCGTAACATCATGGGACTTGTAAGTTTAGAACCTCCTAAACCTCCTTAATGCAAAAGCTTCTTTATCTTTCCTTATTTTACAACTTTTGTGGAATTCTCTAAACCTGTGGAACCTCCTAAACTTTTTTACGCTTGGGGCAAGCCAAAGGCCCGACCCTGCAAACAGCAGGGCAAATTTTAGGCCAAAGCCCGTATTTTTTAGGGCCGGGTAGAACCGGGCCGACATGCAGCTCTAGAAACTTTCACCCTTGACATATTTAAATTTAATTCTTTTAAATGGGGTAATTGATAAATATCCTTATTGACTATAAAACGAGGTAAAAATTAATGCAGGCATTCATAACCTTGGTAATCTTATTGCATGCTGATTCTGAGCGTTTTGCGTTGGCATCCTACTATCTAATTGCCTGAGACAAGCCTACAGGTTTAAAAACTTAAATGTGTGCATTGTGCACTTTCATCCGGCAAATTTGGTCGTATGGCTCTCTTAATTGATGAGCACACATAACCTCACATTACATCACCCAATCAGAACTGATGAACTGGAGATGCAGCACCTCCAATTTTTCCCTCATCAGTAGCCTAAGTGCCAACTTCGCCTATGTACACAAACGTAATGTATGAACCACCGGAGAAATTTTGCAGGCATTCTACTTTGAGAAAACACAAAGTTGTGTTTTAATGGAGTCTTTTGATTACCATCCCTGCCTCCGTTCATCAGTAATTAATTCGAACAGATAGGATGGTGAAGAATGTACATATGGAAGAGAGAGAGGGGGATTAGTCAGCATGGATTTTTTATTAGTTGGCTTTCTTTCCCAGCATCCAAGCTTTCCAGCTCCTTGACCGAGTTGTGGCTTTTGTCTGCGGCTGGGGAGGTTGGTCTGGCTCCTCACAGCCCCAGAAATACGCCTCCCTCCTCTTGTTCTTGATTGTGGCCAGCACATCATATCTGTTACAGATGCCCCATACTGTAACCTTCTGTAGCTTGTAATCAACGCTCACGGAGTAAATGCCTGCAAAACTCCGTAACCCATCATTAGGATCGAGTATTGAATTCAGTCACTAGTATCAATTGAGGAAGATAATGTAGAAAACTAAATGAGATGTCAAAGTGATCTACCTCTGAGGCTGGCCAAGGCCTTCTTGATTTTCTTCTCGCAGCCATACGAGTACAGAGGCACTTTCATCTCCACATATTGAGGCTCCACATTCTTGCATGCAGGGACGATCTGCATGTTGGCCATTCTTCCAACTCCAGGTAAAGTGCAGTTTGCCAGATGGTTGAAGACCATTTATAGAAGAGAACAAGCCCAAAAGCAAAACACAAATGGATATCCTAGTAGAGGTGTCATGGGGCAGAAGGCTTAAAGCACTTTGCTTCCTTCTCCTTCCTTCCATTCACTTCTGAACCCTTTTAGGCTCTCTCCGTTTATACTGTTCTTTACTATTCACGAGTCCTTGCTTTTGCAGAACATGTGTGCTCTAGATTCTTCTTGTTGATGATAATTCATGGATTATGACTTGGAAGATAATGAGTCTGACATCAGTTCTATGACACTTTTGAGGGTTTCTGTTCGCTTTGTGGAGGGGGCTGCGGTTTGTCTCCCATGTGCAGTTAGGAAAGGAAGTGGGGCAAATGGTGACGTGTATCTTGTCAACTAAGATTCCTCTTGCAAACAAATGCTTTCGATAAAAGAAAAGGATAATAACCTCATAAATTTACCTAATAAACCCTCTTAAATGCATTTTAGTTTGAGAAATAAATTCAGCTCAGCTGACTCAATAAAATGAAAATGGGCTTTTTGGAGTAGATTTATTTAGAATTAATTCTATTAATTCATAATTAAATGAGAATTAATGTTAGTAATAAGCTCATTTATAAAATTTTAAATTAATATAACTCTCTTCTAGATAGATAAATATATATATATATATATATATATATTCATACTATTATATTATTATTAACAAGCTCTATCAAATAAGATCTTAAATGAGTAAATAATTTTAAAATAAGCTTCACATATATAACATGTTTATCGAGGTTTAAATTAATATAAAATATAATAATTAAAAAATAATAAAATATTTAATTCCACAATGGGGTGCTGGGAGTCAAAATTAAATGATCACCTCATTCTGGCTAGAAGTTGCCCAAAATCAACTTTCAAATAAAATTTTTAATTCTGCCTATTATTTACACACAACTAAGATTCTTTTAATTGGCAAAAATAATAAAATCTTACTCCAATGCTATACCCAATTAAAATTGAACCCATTTTCCCCACCCTAGGATTCGGGGTCGGGCTAGGGTAACTTGGTTGAACCATGGGTTAAATCACATTGACCAAAATGATGACATCATCAACCCCTGAAAAAATTAAAACTCTTCCCCCAAATTTCAACAAAAGTTGCACTTTAATAGCCATAACCAAATTCAATACCTATCCATTCCAACTTTTTTAAATGAGTAAATCATCATTTAAATCAAATTATCACTCATTCATCCCTTCTTTTAACATAATAACAAGTCAAAACTATGGCTAATGAACTAACACACAAATTACAATCATTATTCTAATAAAATATATATTTAAAATTCCCAATTCAAAACTACAACCAATACACAAACAACCTAACACATTAAATTATCAAATTTAACATTTAATAATTCATATCAATGGACTTGTGAATTAATTCAAACCAAAAACAGATAAAGATGTACCAAATTTGACTTTTAAGCTTTGAGCACCTACTCAAGAGGTCTGGCACTTGGGGAAATGACGCTCCTTCATACTAACTATGACCCACCACCCATGCATTTGCTGGAGAGGTCAACTCATCGAGGAAACGGGGCATTTGAAGGCTCTACAATCGTTGACCTACACCCAAGCAATTGCTGGAGAGGTTTGGCCATCTGGCAGTTGGGGAAATAAAAAATGAATGTCTGTTCAGACTATATCGACCCACTGTCGATGCCCTTGTTAGATATGTCTACTAGTCGGGGAAATGAACCCTCGTTCTGACCCATCATTCATGCTGTGGGTTTGTGGGCGCCTAAAATTAACTGGAAAAACCCAACCCGAGTGTGAGGACTACCAAAATATAAATTTTTTGTTGATAACTAAAATCTTCATTTATGTGCAAGACCTGTAAGTAATTTTTGGGCATTATTTTCAAAAGAATATAAGGATTAATTATTATTATTTTTTTATCGGGCTAATATCATTAGATGTTAGTTATCTATGACTTATTAGATAATATTTTCAATATTATTTTAATAAAATCATATCCAAACATAGTTCTACCTAATAACTAAGGCCTTTTAACAAGCATAACATTATTATTGCAATGCTTAAGTAATTTTCAATATGCATTGTCTTGTCCCTGATTTTTCTATGAGTTTTCTGTAATATTTTTTACTATTTTTTTTATCATTTTCGGCAAAAAAATATGATGTTTCGGCATATTTAGCCTCTATATTTGTACCCATAGATGCGCGTGTGGGGTTCAATCGTAGGTCACAGGCCTCAATGCCTGCTTACGACATGAAAAAGAAAGAAAATGAAAGATGGTAGAGATAAGGAGAAGAAAAAAAAAAGGACAGAAGGATCGGGTGAGCCCGATCCCATTTCAGAAGAAACGACAACACCCCCACCACCCTTCTGCACTCTTCTCTCCCGACAATCGTCGACTGCTAGCTGGATACTAGACCACCACCACTTGCTTTGCCTAGTTGGTGCAACGGCAGGGGACCACCTCCCCGACCCCCACAGCCGCTGTGCACTCCACCCCGTTTCCCCCTGGACTCTCATCCCTCTCTGTCTCGTGAAATGGTGGCACCGGCGGTGGGCTCCATCTTGCCTTCATCTAGCCAACCACGGGCCGACGATGGCAAGGCCGCCACTTTGGCCAGCTTTTCCAGCCCCCAAAGGCCCCTCTCTCCCTCTCTGTCTTGATTTTTAGCTCCGTCGGAGGGAGCCGGTGGTGGCCAGACGGCCACCGTGGGTTTTGCCCCTTCCTAGCCATGGCTAGGGCCAGCCCGGCTCTACCTGCTTTCGCTTCCCCCGCTTCCTTTCCTTCTGGTCCCCTATTTTTTGGTCTCTGTCCGTTTTGGACATTGCGACTGCCGCCGCCTATCAAATACCGGACTTGACCAACCGGACCTTTGTCCAGCTTCTCCCCGGCCTGACAATGATGGTGGATGCTTCCACCTGGCCCAGTTTAGCCTCCGTCCCCTCCGCTCCATTGGAACCAGATCCTTCTCTCGCCCGGTTGATGTGCTCGTCTACAAAAACCAAGCCTTTGCCCCACTATGTTCTGATTCTCCCATGAGCCGCCGAAAACTATCATCTACCATTTGGCTCTGCCTTAGACAGTCAATGACGACATGGCCGCTCTGGCTTAGACCCTCTAGCCCTATCTGCCCTCATTTTGACCTCCGCCTGAAATGCGCTACTTTCCCCTTTGCTTATTTCCTAGTGTGTGCAACATAAACCAGTCGAAGGAGGACCATTTTGCTACAGATGTGGGCCATTTTTGGCCGATCTTGTTATAGTGATGGCCCTACCAACACTTGGCCAGCCCTGCCCCTCTACCCTCGACTGTTCTAGATGCATAGTCACCCGCACCATCGATTTTGGGTATCGGTGGTGTTAGCTAGGCAATGTCACCGCTTTGGTCGTGTAAGATCCTTGATTTTTCTATGATTTTCTGGGATTTTCCTGCTATTTTTTTGGCCATTTTCTCTGGGAAAATGTGATGCTTCAGCGCATTCATATTTGTGTATTTTACCCTGTATTTATACCCATAGAGTTGGGTGTGGGGCTTAGTCGCAGGCCACAGGCCTCGCTGCGCGCTTACAGCACAAATTTTGGAGCTACAACGCGTAACCAGGAGGTTAACGCATATTAGGGACATAAATAGAAAAAATAAAAAGAAGTTATGTATAAATGTTAAATCTGTCAACCGGATTCCAAGAGCGACTTCCAGAAGGAAAAAAATTTGCGTCCAGTAAGATGAGAAAACCCGAGCTCATTTCCGGTCACTCCATTTTCCCTCCTCCATCATCGGATTCCACTGGCTCTTGTCTGGATCCTCTTTGCCTCACTGCCACGAGTCCATAGGTGCCGGCTATGACCATTGCCATGGCCTCTTCGCTCCTCCACGAGGTACTGAACTTTTCTTCGGTTTTTCTCTCCTTCAAATCCTGTTTTTGAGCCATGAGGGTGCGATTTTGATGTCGTTTGCGGCCGCCCTCAACTATACTTATGTTTAGTTGGCCGCTAGGAACCCATAGGCGCTGGCTAGAGCCGCCGCAATGCTTTCTTCGCTCCACTGTGAGCTACCGGTACTTTGGTCGGGTTTTGGTCACATTTTCCTATCATTGTCCATGGCTTTTTTTTTTAGACGCCGGTGTTTCTGGTCATCGTCTGGCCACCGGACGGACTCCGTCCAGCCTACCTCGACCCAGTGTCGGTAGGGGGTTACTGTTTCTGACCCTGCTTCGCCCTATTGTATTGCTCTGCCTGATTAGACGGTTGGGTGCGTCTCGGGTTGTTGTAATCGGCGAGCTGTGTGCCATTTGGCCATCTTGGGCTCTGCCCCGGCTCGGCGATAGTGAGGGTCAGCCCCACTTGGCCCGATTATGCCTCCGCTCGGAATGGGCCACTTGCCTTTACCCTATACCGTGCGAGATGCACAGCCGCCCGCACCACGTGTATTGGTTGTAGGCCTTAGGCCGCTACTGTCTGACCCATCTCCCCCTAGAGTGGTCCCTTTTGGCCGTGTGTGCATGTGGCCACGAGTGTTCTTTTGGGTTTAGGCACCGTATTTGCGCCGCCTAACCATTGGTTGGCTTCGCCACCGAGTGGAGTTGACACATAACCCTCCACCACCTCTCCTCTATCCTCGAGTGTTGCCCCACGCTCTTCACCCGTATGTGAGCCCTTGTTGACGCAAAATCATTGCCATTGGGTGCTATCCACGACAGATTTCGATGTCTTGTGGCCGGCCGAGTACATCTTAGCCACCGGCCGATCTTCAGTGAGTACACCATCAACTTTTGGTCGCACCGCCACTTATGTTGGCACAACATTTCTCCCGGACGCCCTATGTGCCACCGTGGATTGCGGATTTTACCGCATTGACTTTTGACACCCTGTTTGGTCGTGATTGTTTTCAGCACTTCCTAAAATCCTCGGGACAATAGCTCTCTCCACTTGGCAAAGCTTTTGGTTGCCAACTCCACCGCCAACGCCGCCACCGTCGTGTGCTCACCATCAAACCTCATGATTATGAGGTAGGGGAGCTTTGAACTCGTAATTTTATGATAACATGTTTTAAATGAGTAGCAGCATACCAAGACTATATGATTGAATGCTATGGATGTTTGATTATGATCCATTTGCATGATATAAGAAGATGAATTATGTCATGTTGAAATGCATATGACATGCATGTTGGCTATAAGTATGTTGGATGTATGTATGTGCTAGTGATGGCTAGCGTGTTTGTTGGTAAGCTTCGTATGTGTATGTATGTGCTAGTGATGGCTAGAGTATATGTTTGAAGTATGTATGGATTATGCATGTGCTGGTGATGACTAGCGTGCATGTTTGAAGTATGTATGGATTATGCATGTGCTAGTGATGGCTAACGTGCATGTTTGAAGTATGTATGAATGTGTATGCATGTGCTAGTGATGGCTAGCGTGTATGTTTGATGTATATATAAATGTGTATGTATGAGCTAGTGATGGCTAGTGAGCATGTTTGTAAGCTACGTATGCATGATAGTATGTGTATGCTATACATATGTGTGATAGATATACGTATGTATGATGACTATTTGCCTATGCTATGGATATGCGTATGTGCATGTGGGCAATGTCAGTGTTTGGTATGGATTTAGATATGGATGTGTAAGCGTATGACAGATGACAGAGGATATGAGTATGACGGGTGAGGATTTGAGAGGATTGTTTCAGATCAGAGCGCATGTTGGGGGATTGTTAGACAGTAAGAGTGTGCATAATTGTACAAGCATAACGTACAAATTATGAAGTGAAAAGTAAGCATAATAAGTGAGGTATTAGTGAGAGGGTATAACTGGGTTTGATTCTGAGGAGCTCAATCTAAGGACTTCCGAGTAAGATGTTTTGGCCATAAGGTAGATAGCAGAGATTGTAAGACCATAAGGATTTTGGTGTACGGTGAGTTATGTTGTAAGATGGACGGGTTAAGTGAAGTCTACTGCCTTGACGAACTTGGGTTTCGAATCTGGCTCAGCTTTAGTTTGATCAGTGGAGCACGGTGTGCTTGAGTGCTTGTGTGGCATAATTGTACCGCATAAATTACTTAATTCAAACTTGAATTATAAGCCCAGCTAATGATAGCGTTGTGAGTTTGAGACTTGAGGGTTCGACGGATTAAGTTTTGTGTTTGAGCTAGCCGATAATGAGTCAGCTGAGCATTTCTCATGTCTTGCCATGGTGTTTACCCTATAGGATGTTGTCTATGATGCTCTGTTGAGAGCAACATATGTTTCCGACTTTGTCTGTGTGCTGTATGAAGCCCAGACGTTTGATGCTCTGTTGAGAGCGATGTATATTTTCGATTTGGTCTATGTGCTATATAAGCGCAGACGTTTGATGCTCTGTTGAGAGCGTTGTATGATTTTTGCCTAAGAGTGGCATTGTATGATTTCTGCCCGAGAGTGGCACTGGCACTATAAGACCCAATGGGCAACTGTATGGCCCCTAAAGTGTGGGCATTTGTGTTTATGTTTGCGCGCTCAGGTAAGTAGCATCATGGACCTGCTCTTACCTATTTAATGCAGTGCCCCATGAGCATTGATGTGCCTTACCTTCCAAAAAGTCCATGGCGTCTAGTCACTCCCCGGAGGTTAAGGTGATGCCCCAGTGGCATTCTTTTCCATTCGACCTTGGAGCTTATTAGTTGTAATGAGCTTTAGTGGTCGATAGTATGAGCACGACTATAAGAGTGTGAATATATGTACAACTATAAGAGTATGAGTATGTGTATGACTGTAAGAATGTGAGTATGAGTACGATTGTAAGAGTATGTTCTGAGTAAGACAGTAAGTGTATGATTTTGAGTAAGACTGTATGAGTAGGTCGTACGAGTAAGACTGTATGAGTAGGTCGTACGAGTAAGACTGTACGAGTAAGGTCATACGAGTAAGATTGTATGAGTAAGGTCGTACAAGTATGTGTAAGTTATATGAGTAAGCATATGATTGTACGAGTAAGGTCGTACGAGTAAGATTGTACGAGTAAGGTCGTACAAGTATGTGTAAGTTATATGAGTAAGTATATGATTGTACAAGTAAGGTCATACAAGTATGTGTATTTTGTATGAGTATGTGTATGATGGTACAAGTAAGTTTGTAAGACCCTGGATAAGGGTGTTTGTGTAAGTTTAATTTGATGGTATGATTTTGGCACGATGGTGCATTTGGTATGATTTTGGCACATGGTGCATTTGGTATGATATTGGTACGATGGTACATTTGGTATGACTGTATGCGTATGTGTGTGATTATGATATGCCTGTTTGTTCATATTTGAGTTGAATGAATGCATCTATGTATAGATTTACTGAGTTCACTGTTTAGAACTCCCCTAGTGGGTATTTTCCTATTGAGTATGAAAATACTCATTACCCTACCTTTTAGCCCTGTTGTTCTGAAGGCTTTTACAGGTTGTGACGGAGAGCTCCTGGAGAGGGATGCTCATTTCAGCGGTTGATTGATTCCCGTTGACTCAGGAATATGCTCAACTCACTACGAGTCTTCTTTGTGCCGCGATTTGTTCTATTGGGTGAGATGAGAATTTAAGTGTTTATATATTCTGGACTTTCATTTGGATTAATCTATGGACTGTTATGGGACTTGCACGCAGGGATGCTTGGGAGAGATTTGTATTTAAAGTCTATGATCATAGCAATTTATCCGTACGGTTGTTTTCTAGTAGCGCCTGTGGATATTTGGTTTGGCTGTACGATGTTTGACCGAATGAGGAAAAAATTTGTATGAAAAAACTGATGTGTTATGTTTTAAATTATAAAACTGTTTTCACAGGTTTCATATTTCCGATTTATAGCAGCTATATTGCAAAAAAAATTGTGAATTTTGAGGAAAATGTATGAAAAATCACGGGCATTATAGGTCGGTCACCACATCTTGGCCTTAGCTCTATCGAACTTGTGGGACTAGAGCCACCATCGGACCCACTAACCACCCATCTCCTCCTTGAGTGACCCTCTTTGTCACGTGTGCATGTAGCCGCGAGTATGGTTTAGGGCTTTGTCACCATTTCGCACTGTCTAACCATCGGATGACTCCATCACCATTTGAGTTGACTACTAGAGCCTTTCTCCACCTATCCTCCTTCCTTGAGTGTTGCCCCATGCCCTCTGTCCTTTTGTGGGTCCTCAATGATACGAAATCACCGTCGTTGGGTGTTGTCTACCACCGATATCAATATCTTGTGGCCGACCGAGTACTTCTCAACCATCGACCGATCTTCAGTGAGTACATCTTGACTTTCTGTCATACCTGCTACTTGTTGGCACAACCTTTCTCCCGGCCACCCTTAGTGTGCTACCGTGGATTGCGATTTTTGCCGCGTTGATTTGTGTCACCCCATTTGGCCGTAAGTACTTTTGACACTTTTTAAAACCTTGGGACAACATCTCTCTCAATTGGACAATACTTTTGGCTGCCGACACTACCATCATTGTGTGCTAGCCATCAGACATCATGGATGACGAGGTAAGAGAGCTTTGATCTCATAATTTCATGATAGCATGCTTTGAATGTGTAGCAGCAAGCTAGTATTATATGATTCAATGCTTTGGATGTTAAATCATGATCTGTTTCATGATGTAAGAGGATAAATAATGTTATGTTGAAATGCATATGACATGCATCTGTGCTGTAAGTATATTTGATGAATGTGGAATATGTGTGTGCTAGTAATGGCTAGCGAGTATGTTGGTAAACTATGTGTGGAATTGTGTATATGAAAGTGTGTGTGATGGACATATATATGTATGATGGCTATATGCATGTGCAATGGATATGTGTATGCATGTGTGGGCAGAAGTATGGACGATGGACGGTAAGAGGTCACAGAGGGGTTTGGTACGTATTTGTTGTGGTTGTGTGGCCATATGGCGAAAGACAGATGATGTAAGTTTGATGTGCCAGGCTTGGAATGGATCAGTTTGGATTGGAGTGTATGCTGGGGAATTGTCAAACAATAAGAGTGTTGCATAATTGTACAAGCATAACGTACATGTTATGAACTGAAAAGTAAGCATAATAAAGTAAGAGGGTGATAACTAAGTTTAGCTCCAAGGAACTCATTTTGATGACTTTCTAGTAAAATGTTTTAGCCATAAGGTAGATGGCAGAGATTGTATGAATATATAAGATTTGGGTGTATGGCAAGTTATGTTGTGAGTTGGATGGGTTAAGTGAAGTATGATACCTTGATGAACTAGGATTTTGGATCGGGCTCAGCTTCAGTTTGATAAGTGAAGCATTGTATGTTTGAGAGTTTTTATGGTATAATTATACCACATAACTTAATTCAAACTTGAATTATAAGCAAAGCTAATTTGATAGCCTTGTGAGTTTGAAACTAGAGGGTTTGATGGATTAAGTTTCATGTTTGAGCTAGCCGATAATGAGTCAAGTGAGTATTTTTCATGTCTTGCCATGGTGTTTATCCTGCATAATGTTGTTTGTGTGTTATATTCAAACTCAGACGTCTAATGCTCTATTGAGAGTGATGCATGTTGTGACGCCCCGACCCGCAAACCGACCAGGGCCGGCGGTCTGAAGCGATAAAAACCAAACCCAGAACCAAGAGCGGCACAATCCACGATGTTACTCCAATACGATCGGATCCGGAAGTGGCTACTACATACATCAAACCATACGAAAACACATACGTATACCCGAATATTTAATGGGGGTTATATGAAAAACCATAAAACACCGGCAACACATATCTTACTCTATCATAGAGATGAGCACCACACGACCACCACAACATGGCTCACTCTATCCCAGAGCAAGACCAACACACTTACATGTCTCGCTCCATCATTGAGCCGAGACCACATGCATCACACGTCTCGCTTTATCACTTAGCCGAGACCGCACACATCACACGTCTTGATCTATCATTGAGTGAGACGGAACACAATCATAGGTCTCGTTCTATCACTGAGCCGAGACCGAACATACACACAACATGTCTCTCTCTAACACAGAGCGAGATGACACACATCATGGCATATAAGCATAGCATATCATAATATAAACACACGCACAACCCATCTCTCTCTAACCCAGAGCGAGACGGCACACATCATGGTATATAAGCATAGAATATCATAATATAAATACACGCACAACTTGTCTCTCTTTAACCCAGAGTGAGATGGCACACATCATGGCATATAAGCATAGCATATCATAATATAAACACACGCACAACATGTCTATCTCTAACCCAGAGCGAGACGACACACAACATGACATATAAGCATAGCATATCATAATATAAACACACGCACAACCCGTCTCTCTCTAACCCAGAGAGAGACGACACACATCATGGCATATCGAATACCCTATCTAGCACATGCATTCTATAATTATAATAGGAGGTAAGAAACTCTTACTCCCCTGATGTCTCGCGAGGTAGCGGTATTCGGGATGCTCGTTTCTGGGCATCCTCCTTGTTAGATCTGGAGACAACGGACAGAGCCTCCTCTAGCCTCCATACGTTCATTGCCTTGCACCGAAAGACGACCCGATCAACTCTCCCCCTTTCCCGGAGACTTCTCGTTTTTAGCGCCCGCGGGCGCAGACAGAACCTCCCCTACTCGGGGTGTTCCTCACACATCATGGCCCTTCGCTGGAGAACGAAGCCTCCCCTACATCAGGCCACTTCTCTTGATTTGGCCCGGTAACGGAGGACGAAGCCTCCTCTCTCACCGGGCCATCTCTCTCTCTCTCTCTCTCGGGGTAGGAGGGTGGCGGACAGAGCCTCCTCTGGCCCCGGGTCGTTCCTCCCTTATAGGACTGCCAACTCGAGGAATGAACCATGTCATTGCGTAGATCACCCTCGAATTAGCTAGGAATGCCTCAAGAACGACTCAAATCGGACTTAATATGAGTGAGAAACAAAGAACAAAAATTTCTAAACTTGGGAGAGGATTCTTCTTCATTTCTGGATGTCGAGGATGCTATTTATAGAAGAATTGGAGAGATGTGAGGCTGACATGTGTCAATCATATCCGCTTCATCAGCAATCCTATTTGCTTGCATCATCAATCATATCTGCTTCGTCAGCAGTCCTATCCGCTTGCATCATCAATCTTATCAACTTCGTCAACAATCCTATCCGCTTTGTCGTCAGTCTTATCCACTGCATCGTCGATCCTATCCAGAATGATATTATTTTATTCAAATAATATTTTGACCTCAAAACGCAATAACTTCCAACCTTGACATTGGAATAGCACGCTCTTGATACCGATAAACTCGTGTTGATGAGCCCTTCGAAATAAAACCACACATGGGTAGGTTATCCCGCACTTTTGTGTAGGTCCCGCCCATATGGCACGCTTCCTAGGGCCGTAGCTTTCACTCCCGACCTCCGTTTCACGCGTTCTTTGATTTGTCACGCTCGTTACTCTGAGCTATACCCAAATACAAGGACTTCACCTAATGAAACCCCCTAACACTGATCTCAAATTACTAAATTACCATTAACCCCACCCAAGTTAAACGTAACAAAAAAAAGGGTCATTACACATGTTTTCAATTTGTTCTATGTATTGTATCAAGCCCGGATGTTTGATGCTCTATTTAGAGTGTTGTATATGTAACGCCCCTCGATTTATCAAATAACGTAACGAAATATAATTCCTAATGCCAAGGATCATCGTGGACCAAAAGAGTAATTACAATACACTTTGTATTATACAAAGATATCCAAAATTGGGCATAACATGCCTTTATAATCAGTCAGTACAAACATTACATAAAGTACAAAAGGAGTACATAAACTGTAATTTAAGAAAGCTCTTCATTGACTCCATCAGATTTAAGTGACACACTTGCAGAATCTGAGGTGGGTGAGTAAATTCATACTCAGTAGGTTGAGTTAAGTTCTAAAAATATGCTTTGTGCACGTAACAAAATATTGTGCCATCTTTCTTTTAAAATCATTCAGAAAATGATAAAAGTATGAAAACACGGTCACAGAATGTCACAATACCAAACGACTTACACCCACACTCATCGGGCAACGGGAGATGGAAGGAAAGGGATTTTTCTATTATATCCCACTCTTGTGCGTGCCAGAGCCAAATTTGGCGGTATCCATAATCATCATAATAATCCTTTGTTTTAAGAAACCAAGAACTATCCAGAGGGTACAATTACCTAGAACTCGAAGAAATTTTAAAAAAAGAGGAGAAACTTTTAAAGATAGAGTTTCTTTTCAAAAAAGTAGAAGAAAACCTTTAGCAGAACTTTGGTGAGTCAAAATCTCTGCATACGATTAGAATTTAAAGTTACCTACCTATAACACGTGCATAATATAAAGAAATCCCCTCGTAGAATAAAGAGAGTCCCTCTTTAAGATATTAGCCTTTGAGTGGGAAATTCGGCAGAATAACGGTCCCAACACATAGAACACCTTTGATTTAGTGGGGTACGGCTTTTGAACGGGTTAAAAAGGGTTTGAAACGGTCCGAAAATAGTAAAAAAGAAGAAAGGGAATGATTAGGAAAGGGATACATTTTTTTGGGTTTTAGAGATGTTACCTCGAGAAAACAACCCTTCTGGTGTGTAGAGCACCCTCAATTTAGTAGGAAATAGGTCTTGGATCGGGTAAATCGGACTTAAAACGGGTTAAAAGCAGTGAAAATAGTGAAATGGGTAAGAACTGGACTTGGGTGAAAAAAATTGGCCGGAGTAAGTATTTATAGGCAGAGGGGAGGGTGGTGCGCTGCCGAAAATGGCGCCGCCGCCACCGTTCCAGTGGGTGCCGCCAAAAATGACGGCGTGCGCGTGACGAACGCACATTCGTCATGCGTGATGCACACGTTCATCAAGTGTGAGGTGTGCATTTGGTGTGTGCCATGCGGTTGAGCCACGTGTTAAGCCATGCCACTCCACTCTACGCCGAGCTGAGCCTAGTTTAAATATTTTTTTTAAACTTCGAATAAATGTAACCTCCCATCCCGAACTCAGTTTTGCATGTTTTTGGTACCATTGAGCTCGTAATGATGAGCCCTACGAGACTAGACCACTTATGAACTAGTTTACCCATATTTTAAAAGTGGGTCACGCCGATAGAGCAGGCTTCTTGAGGTTGTAACTTTTGTTCCCGAGCTCTAATTTACACATTTTTTGACTTGTTACGCTCGTCTCTACCAGCTCTAACCGAACTTAGGAAATTCTTAAATAATAAATTTTATAAAAAGATCATGTCAAAAAATTACGGTAAGTACAGTATGATTCCGCCCAAGAGTGGCACTATATGATTTCTGCCTAAGAATGACGTATAATTTTGCCTAAGAGTGGCACTGGCACTATAAGACCCCTAAAGTGAGGATAATTGTATGACTTCGAATGTGTGGGTGTTTATATTTGTGCACTTAGGTATGTAGTATCATGAAACTGCTCTTACATGTTTGATCATGTGCCCCATGAGCATTAGTGTGTCTTGCCTTCGAAAAGTCCATGGCGTCTAGTCACTCCCCAGAGGTTAAGGTGATGTCCCAGTGACATTCCTTTCCATTTCGATGCTAGAGCTTAATAATTGTAATGAGCTTCAATGGTCAATAGTATGTCTACGACTATATGAGTGAGTATGCATATTTTTGAGTAAGTATAATTGTAATGAGCTTCAATGGTCAATAGTAAGACTGTCAAAGTATGATTCTGAGCAAGACTGTAAGAGTATTATTCTGAGCAAGACTATAAGAGTACAATTATAAGCAAGACTGTAAGAGTATGATTCTAAGCAAGACTGTAAGTGTATGTTTCTAAGTAGGCCTATACTAGTAAGACTGTATGAGTAAGGTTGTATGAGTATGTGTAGGTTGTATGAGTAAGCGTATGATTGCATGAGTAAGTTGGTAAGACTCTTATTAAGAGTGTAAGATTGGTTTGATGGCATGTGTTTGACATGATTGTATGTGTAAGTGCATGATCATTATATGCTTGCCTGCTTCATATTTGAGTTGCAAGAATGCATATATGTATGGACTTATTAAGTTCA
Organism: Saururus chinensis; assembly: GCA_035235625.1. Classification (NCBI taxonomy): domain Eukaryota; kingdom Viridiplantae; phylum Streptophyta; class Magnoliopsida; order Piperales; family Saururaceae; genus Saururus; species Saururus chinensis. The sequence goes on from CP141147.1 coordinate 29,913,299, forward strand.
CTATTTAGAACTCCCCGATTGGGTATTTTCCTAATGAGTATAAAAATACTTATGTACCCTAACATTTTAGCCCCGATGGTCGGGAGACTTTTGCAGGTTTGTGTTGGAGAGCTCCTAAAGAAGGACTCTTGTTCCCTTGAGTTGATTGGTTCCCATGAGTTGATTGATTCCTTTGACTTAGGTATCTCCTTGACTCACATCGAGTATTATTTTGTGTTATGATCTGATGTACTAGGTGAAATGAGAATTAAGGTATACATGTTTTCTAAATTTGTAATTTGGATTAGACAGTGACCTGTTTATGGGACTTGCACTTAGGGATGCCTGAGATAGATTTGTATTTAAAACTTATAATCATGGTAATTTATTCGTATATTTATTTTTAAGTAGTGCCTGAAGATGTTTGGTTTGGCCGTATGATGTTTGATTTCACAAGTTTTGTATTTTGCCATTTTTCCCGATTTACAGCTGTTATATTGCAAATTTTTTTTATAAAATTGTAGAAAATGTGATAAAAAATCTCGGGCGTTACACATTCACATATTGAAATTGACGTAGAAAATAAAAGTACCAACAAAACAAACAAATCATTCTTTGGATAAATCAATCATTGATATAATTCGATAAATCGTTCACTAAATCAAATAAATCATCGTTCATAGAATTTGATAAATCGGATAAATCATTCTTTCATAGTATGCTACCGATTTTGAAGTGGCTTACACTCATGCTCGTGAGACAACGTGATCAGTAATAAAGGGATCTATTTATAATATCTCATTTCATTCATGAACATCATATGCCTCAATAGGCGCTCTCTAGGAGTCATAACTCCAATAGATTTTGGTCTTCATACAAATAACTACCCTTCAAATCTGATGATATCTTTTACGCTTTATAGAAAATAACTACCATTCAAATCTAATCATTCAAAATTATTTAAAATAGTATTTAAATAATAATTCAAAAGTCCAAAAGGCCGAAGACCCAATACCAATGAAGAACTCATCACATAATCACAAGTCATTCAGCATCGTATTAAAACATTTAAAGCATGCATTCGTACATAACTTGAAAATTGTATGCCAGTTACTTAAGAAACATATGCATTGATTTAAATAAGTATGCATTAAAATCATAAAAACATAAAACTTACTCCCCTGAGATTTCTGGAGGTGGTGGTGGTCGAAGCCTCCCCTTCCTTAATGACGTCCTCCCCTTTGATGTCCAAATATGGCAAATAGAACCCTTATTACAGGATGTTTCTGGTAGAACCTCTCCCCTCCCGTGACGTTTCTCTCATTGTGGCTTGAAGGCGGTAGACAGAACCTCTCCTTACCTTGGAATAATTTCTTTTCTATAAAGGTTATCTCAAGAAATAAACCTTCTCATGTCGTAGAGTACCCTCAATTTAGTTAGGTTTACCTTTTGAACAGGTTAAATCGGGTTAAAAATGGCTCCAAAATAGAGGAACGAATGTCTGGAGATAGGTAAAAAATTAGAGAGAATAAGGAGAAAAAATGGCATGAAATGAGTGTCTCATGGAGCATCCCTATAACTACTACATCGCATGACTGGAGTAGCTGCATAGTAGTTTCTGCACTAGTGTTCTACACTAATGCCATTTTTTTTTATCTTTATTTGAAATCCTATTTTTGAATTTCAAATGGCCGCAACTCCTTACCCCGAACTTGGATTAGTGCATTCCTTGTAGGTTGGGTTCGTATTAGCGAGCCCTACAAAACAAAACCCACAACGGTCTATGATCTCGTAATTTTAAAGTGGGTCCTATGCACAACAAGTTTCTCAAGGTTGTAACCTATGATTTCGACATCTAATTTATGCATTCATGGGCTTGATACGTTTATCTTTCAAAACCCTATGGCCCAAAAGAAAATTACAGGTCGTAACACACGCCATGCACTTGCTCAAGTAGAACTAGAAGTGGAGAAGGATTATGGGCCAAGGAGGCATCCGAAAAAAGGGCAAAGATATTGAGGGAGAGAGAGAATGTGGCCTGATAGGATGGAGATGCTCTGTGCCGGACCAAAGCATGGATGAACTAAAAATCGCATTTGTATCATCTAGGGCATCATGTCGATCAAGGAGGGGAAGGGTCGACCATGGAGTTCCTACAAAAAGGGGGGAGGACAGGTGGCCAGGATGGAGTTTTTATTGGATTCAGAGCTCTGACTTGGAGGTCTGCGGGGTTCCTTGATTTGACACTCACAACCTCAATTGATTTAGGGAGAGTGGGAGACAATTTGGAATGGGGAGAGTGGGAAATGGTCCGAGTCTTACTCTCCCAAGACCCAAGCCAAAGTGCCCAAATTGAACCAGTCTAGAGTCCAGCCTAGCTAAAAAAAAGAATGTAAACTACGTGACCTAGATCGGACCGAGATACCGGTTTACTAGTTCGACAGGTTGGTTCCATTTGAACTGCCAAGTTTGCATCACCCTGAGAACTAGAAGAACTGACCCATTTTTTTCAATGGTTCCAATCGAACCAGCCAGTGTGGTCCATGTTTTAAAACACTGACCCATACATGTGCCCTAGGACACTGTATATTACACATGCAATTTCAATTGCTCACAACCCATGTTACTTGTAGAGCAAGTAGGTTTTGTTCTATTTATTTGCTTAGAGACACATGCACTTTGTTGGTTCTCGAGCCAAGCATGTGTAACTTAGGTTCCATGTTAACTATTACCTTATATTATTTGGTTTAGACCCTAAAACTTCTCTAGAGTTGGTTGAGTGCAACACTACCTTCACATCATCTTGGGTTGTGTAGGTGCGACATGGGCCATAGATGGGCCTGACTGTCTGATATTGGGCTCAATTCAATAGGCTGGAGGGAGGGAATGACAAACATCAATGTAGTGTGAAGGGTAACAAATTGTTGGTGGTAGCCTAATATGAAGCTTTGTGACTAGGTCTAGGAATAGAGTCGAGTCAAGTCGGGGTAGATTAGGTTGGGTCAACCTTCACCCACAATTAAATCAAGTTGGGTTATATCCCAACCTTATTTATTAAATAATTAAGTTGAAATGCAAACCCTAACTCTATTTGGGTCAAGTCAAGTATGGGGGTAACCGTACTACTTTTTTCCTCAATTAAGTTTTTTTGTTAACTTTGTATTTTATGCCTTATCTTTGCAAATGTCAAACATAGAAAGAATTTGGATTCATTGCAACATTATAAATGGATTTCAAAACTTTATGTGTTTTTTGAGAAAGTGAGAGTTCAAGAGAAAGCATTGTATAACAAGACACACATTCAAAACCATACTACAAAAATTACTAACTAACTATCAAATAAAATAAAAAAAACTAAGAAAAAATAAAATTTGTATAAAATTCTCCACGTCATTACATCATTAAATAATAAAATCGGGTTGTATGGGTTTGCATGTAAATCTCGATCTGAGCATATTTTTAAAATGGGTAAAATTTTAAAACCCAAACCCTATTTCTATATTACTCTAGTCTGATATGTGGGTTAGGTTGAAGTTGCTCAACCCTAATTATCACAATGTTTGAATTTGGTTCGTTTAATTAGGGGCCAATTCAGTTTAGTTCAAAAAGATTTTGTTAAGTTAGATAATAAATGGAAAAAATATGAAGCACTATAAGTTTATTAGTCATTTCATCTCATCTGAAAACAACTACAACATTTGAGCAAGCCCAAATTGACTAAAGTTAAAATGTCAAATTGAGCCAATCGAGCCAGTGTTGTGGTTGGATATCGCCTTGCCCCAAGATCGCATCCTTATTGTAGTGTGTGAAGGGTACTTGATTTCTTACCTACTAGAGAAAAATATGAAATTGAAATTAAATCGATGTAAAAAAAATTCCATATATCCATTATTAATAGCTTTATTTTTTTAAAAAAATAATTTATTTTAAAAAACTAAATAGAATTATTAATTTTAAACAGAGGGAGTAGCTAATAAGACCAGCAGTTCAATTGGAATAACCATTAGTACACACAAGAAGTCTTGCCAAACTAGCTAGCCTTAACGATTAGGTAAAAACCCCTTAACATTCAACTAGGATGCATTTAACCTAAGTGGGATTCGCTTATCAAAAATTGTGATCATGCTAAGACTCCTGTGCACTCTCCTATGTAGCATTGTCACGGTTTTTTATCTGAGAATTTGGTCACAAAAACATTTCTATGACCAACTTTAAATAGCATCGTTCATATGAACTCGAGCTCATACGCAACTGTGTGAGCTTCTCTTTCGAGAACAGTTTGGATCAAAATCCAACTGTATATGTTACTTAGAGGGCATGTTACTTTTGAGTAATACATACTGTCGGATCTCAACCAGATAGTTTAGGATGCCCATATAAACTTTTTCCAACTTCCAAACTTTACAAGGCATGATTGGAGTGAAGACAAAGTTAAAAAAAGATCCTCGGAGACAAATGCTGAATAAAACCAATCGACTTGAGCAACCCATAGCATCTATCCTTATAAATGTGAGATACTTGAAAAAGTATCAACTCTAGCTCTATCGAGGCAAATACGGAATTACGAATACTTTTTCCATATATACTAAACAAAACGCACTTTGAAGTTTGTACGTACTGTAAAATTGCATGGAATATGAAACAATGGAAGCCTATCAGTGTTTTCCCATCCATATATCTTCCCTCCCGAAATTAAGAACTCATGCTTAATTTGTTCATTTTATACATTGGGATAATATAAGTATATGACCAAACAGATGGAGATAAGCCTACTAAATCAAGTGATTATGATCATGGTCGGCGAAAAAGCTCCTTGTGCCATGCCTTGAGGGTCCTATTAAGTATGTCTTGATCGATCTCACCAGTCATTGATGGCGAGATGCGCCAAGTGTGAATACATTGTACTTTACAATGATAATGTAAAGAAATTCTTGCTGAACTTGCCGATGAAGGACCAGCCTTTAGAGAATTAATGGACAACAAGACGGAGATGTCATGTGTGGGGAATAAAACTACAGGCCTCGCCAAATAGAGTATAAGTTTACTGTACTCTGGTTCTAGCCGAACAGAGTATATAGTTTCTGTTCTGGAGTTCTGGGCAAACAGAGTATAGTTTTACTGTTCCCCTGCCTGTACTGCGGAAATATGGATCTAAGAACGCCAATACAAAAACAAAGTACACAAGGAAATTTAACGTGGTTTGGCCTTGCTGCCTACGTCTACGGGATCACACAATTCCACTAAATAGAGAATAAGAGTACAAGAGAATTACAAGATCTCTCAGCAACGCTCCTCACGTAATACACAAGAAGAAAACTCCAACTTCCTCCTCCCAGAAATTCCTCTTCTTCTTCTCTCTGTGTTCCTTTGCGTTGGACTCTCCGGTTTCGAGTCGTGGCGGCTGCAACCTTCTCTGGAACTCTCTTCGCGTCAGAATCCACTCACGCATTAATTTCTCATCACCATCATAAGCCTCTTTGATAAAACCTATTTATAACTTAGGTCATGCATAGTAAAGGACAAGACTGCCCTTCACTAAAGAATCCCGTAATTGGTTTCACCGCCAACAATCTCCCACTTGAAACCAAATTACTCAAAATCTTCAGCAACAATTCTCCTACTCAAACTGATCCCTTTCGAATCAATTTCATATACAGAGCCAATTGCAAGCAAGACAATTGCTCCACTCATATCTAATGTAACTGTGTGATCACCACCATCCTTCTAGTGTAGAAGACCAATGGTGGTTGAGCAAACGCTCAATTTCTCCATTGTCACCACTTTAGTAAACATATCCGCTGGATTCTCCTTAGTATGAATCTTCTCCAAGAAGACTTTCTTCTCTTCAACAAGTTCTCTCACAAAATGATACTTGATTTCAATATGTTTCGTTCTAGAATGAAACACATTGTTCTTTGCCATATCAATTGCACTCTTGTTATCACAATAGAGTACACACCTCTCTTGAGGTTTGTCCAACTCCTTCAAGAATGCTTTTAACCACATCATCATCTTGCACACTTCAGTGACTGCAATATACTCTACCTCAGCAGATAAATTTGTCACAGATTTCTGCAATTGTGACTGCCAAGCAACTGCACCACTACCTAGTGTGAAGACAAAACTTGTAGTGCTCCTTTTGTTATCAAGATTACCTCCATAATCTAAATCAACAAAGCCAACTAAGTTAATCCTGGAACTCCCACCAAAGTGTAAAGTCATACCTGAGGAACCCTTCAGATATCTAAGAATCCATTTCACTGCATTCCAGTGCTCTTCTCCTAGATTCGCCATAAACCTTGCAACTTGACTCACAGCATGAGCTATATCTAGTCTGGTGCAAGTGGCTGCATACATCAATGAACCTACAGCAGATGCATAAGGAACCTTGTTCATGTGAGTTATATCTTCCTGTCTAGTAGGAGACTGCTCATTTGAAAGCCTGAAGTGAGCTGCCAAGGGAGTACCAACTGGTTTGGCACCAAACATATTGAACTTCATCAAGACCTTCTCAACATATTCCTCCTGGGATAATTTCAGCACTTTCTGCTTTTTATCTCTTGTAATTTGCATGCCAAGGATTTGTTTGGCTGGTCCAAGATCCTTCATTGCGAATTTAGAAGACAACTGTCTCTTAAGCATCTCAATCACACCATAATCTACTCCTGCAATCAACATGTCATCCATATATAACAACAAAACCAAGTAGGAGGTTCTCAACCTTTTGTAATAGCAGCAATGATCTGAATAGCAACGATAAAATCCAATGGATAGCATAAATCCATCAAATTTTCTATACCACTGTCTTGGAGCTTGCTTAAGACCATACAAGCTCTTAGACAACCTGCACACCAAATTCTCCTTTCTTCTTACCACATAACCTTGGGGTTGATGCATATAGATCTCCTCTTCCAAATCACCATGTAGGAAGGCTGTTTTAACATCTAACTGCTCTAAATGAAGATCCTCAACTGCAACAATAGACAACACCATTATGATGGTAGCAATTCTGACAACAGGAGCAAATATCTCTATATAATCTACTCCATACTTTTGCTCAAAGCCTTTGACAACTAGTCTAGCTTTGTACCTCTTGCTTCCATCAGCTTCATGTTTCAACCTGTAAACCCACTTGTTATGTAATGCCTTTTTACCTGAAGGTAGAGGAACTAATTCCCAAGTCTGATTAGATGACAATGAATCCATCTCATCCTTCATAGCGCGCTCCCACTGAACTGAAGTGTCTATCCTGCAAGCTTTCTCAAAGCTTTCTGGTTCACTACTATCAGTCAAAAGCAAATAATTCAGACTAGGATCAAATATGGAATGCATACCAGATGTGCTCTCAGGGTTAGAGGGATCAAATATTCTCTTCTTCTTAATCTGCCTAGAACTGGTCCAACCAAGTGGTGTCTGCAATGGAACTATATCTGGAACTATCTTAGAAGAAGTCTCAACTACCTGTTCATGACTAGATGGACCGGCCCCACTGTGTGTTTCAGCCTCAAGTTCTACAAACTCAGTTTCAACCTGTTTCATCTTCCCTTTTTGTAGATCTTGATGGTGCTTATACAACTCTGTCTCATGAAACACTACATCAATGCTCCGGACAACCTTCTTATGGACTGGATCCCACAGTCTATAACCATAAGCATCTCCACCATAGCCAACAAAGTAGCACTTGTTGGATTTGGAATCCAACTTACCCCTATGCTTTGCATCAACATGCACATAAGCAGCACAACCAAAGACTTAAGTGATCAATCTTTACCTCCTTATTTGGCCATGTCTCTTCAGGAATGCCTCCATCTAGGGGGTAGCATGGAGACCTATTGATCAAATATGCTGCAGTATCAACAGCATAACTCCAGAATGAGAGTGGAAGGCCACAGTGTAGCCTCATACTGCGTGCCTTCTCCATATAGTCTTGTTCATCTGCTCTGCAACACCATTCTGTCTGGGCTGTCTAGGAGTAGTAAGCAACCTGCGAATGCCATGCTTATCACAGTAGGATTGGAATTCCCTACTACAATACTCACCTCCATTGTCTGACTTCAAACACTTCAATTTTAATCATGTCTCATTCTCAACAAGTGTTTTCCATTGCACAAAGATAGAAAATACATCTGATTTATTCTTGGCAAAGTAAACCCATAACTTGCGAGAAGCATCATCAATAAAAGTAATGAAGTAAGACGCACCTCTAAGGGATGGAACCTGTGCTGGTCCCCAAACATCTGTGTATACAAGCTCAAGACGCTCAGACTTGCGCTCCGGGGTAGCTCTGAAAAATGAAACTTTGTGTTGCTTGCCCATGACACAATGCTCACAAAATTCCAAATCTACACACCTCAACCTAGGTAACTTCCCCTTAGCCTATAACACCTGCATTCCCTTCTCTGACATATGTCCAAGGCGACAATGCCATAAACTGACATCAACTGCATTAGAGGTCACTCCAATAGATTGCTTAGAACAACTGGATGTCATATACAATGTTCCAATTTTCTCCCCCTTAGCCACAACCATGATACCTTTACTCATCTTCCAACTATCATTCATGAAATGAGTAGTAATGCCACAAGCAGCCAATTGACCAACAGAAATAATGTTCTTTGTCAAACGAGGCACAAGACGAACATCTTTCAACACAAGCACAATATTATCATCAATTAATAAATGAATGTCACCTTTGCCTATGATTTCACAAGCTTGATCATTGCCCAAGTAGACATTGCCTAAGTCACTCGCTACAAAATTCTGCATCAAGTCTTTTCTAGAAGTAGCATGAAATAAGGCACCACTATCAATAATCCAAGCATCACATTTACTTTCCATAGACAATAACATGCAATCAGCTTCAGCAACATTAACATTGTTTTTAGCATGATTTTGTGCTCCATCATGAGGGGGGTTTGGGCAATCCTTCTTCAAGTAACCTTTTTGCCCACACTGCCAACAAGCCCCATCACCCTTACGGTGTTTAGGCTTGGATCGCCCCCTCCTAGACTTCCCTCTCCATCCTGGTTTGTCTCTTTGAGGCCGTCGCCCCCTATCTTCCATAGTCAGGGCTGAACCAGATGAAGAAGAACCACCCTTACGGCGTGTTTCTTCAGCCAATATCATTCCACACACATCATTCAACTTAAATTTTTTTGTATTATGGGAACTATGCACAACAACTTTAAATGATTCCCAATCAGATGGCAAAGATTTAAACAAAGCAATAGACTGTATATCTTTAGTAAAATTAACATCTACTGTCTCAAGTTGATTAACCAAAGCATGGAATGAATTCAAGTGATTGGCTACAGTCTCATCATCAGACATTTTCAAATCAAAGAAACTGGTCACAAGATGTACCTTGTTTGTAGAAGAAGGGCTCATATATAATTGCTCAAGCAGATCAAAGCATTCCTTCGTGGTCTTGGCCTTCGTGATGTTCGAAGCCACCGATGAAGAAATAGATAATCTGACCGCTCCTAGAGCCTTGCGATCAAGCAACTCCCACCTTGCAATCTCTTCTACCTTGTCTTCACCAACAGGCTTGGTTGTAAACAATGGCTGGTAGAGGTCCTTCTGGTACAAGTAATCTTCAATCTGCATGCGCCAAAATCTATAATTTTGGCCATTGAATTTCTCTATCTTGAACTTGCTATCGTCGGCCATCTCCTCCTGAATCTCTGATACCAATTGTGAGGAATAAAACTACAGGCCTCGCCAAACAGAGTATAAGTTTACTGTACTTTGGTTCTGGCCGAATAGAGTATATAGTTTCTGTTCTGGAGTTCTGGGCGAACAGAGTATAGTTTTACTGTTCCCCTGCCTATACTGCGGAAATATGGATCTAGGAACGCCAATACAAAAGCAAAGTACACAAGGGAATTTAACGTGGTTCGGCCTTACTGCCTACGTCCACGGGATCACACAATTCCACTAAATAGAGAATAAGAGTACAAGAGAATTACAAGATCTCTCAGCAACGCTCCTCACGCAATACACAAGAAGAAAACTCCAACTTCCTCCTCCCAGAAATTCCTGTTCTTCTTCTCTCTGTGTTCCTTTGCATTGGACTCTCCAGTTCCAAGTCGTGGCGGCTGCAACCTTCTCTGGAATTCTCTTCGCGTCAGAATCCACTCACGCATCAATCTCTCATCACCATCATAAGCCTCTTTGATAAAACCTATTTATAACTTAGGTCATGCATAGTAAGGACAAGACTGCCCTTCACTAAAGAATCCCGTAATTGGTTTCACCGCCAACACCATGTTACCAATTGCTGTTCAGTGGGTTGCGTATACTCTTACCTTTATAACTACCATTTTATTCATTGATAACAGCTAGCTCATATCAGAGGAAATATATTAGCAAATGGAATTAGATACCTGATGTGCAACTTCAATGTAACGAATGATCATGAAAACGTCCTCCTCTTTGAGTTCTTTTGAAAAATACTCTCTCCGTCTTATATTAATAGTTATATTTGACAAAGTAGTAATTTTAATTTAATGGTAAAGCCTACATTAAGAGAAGGAAAATAAGTTTATGATAATTTAAGTATTCAACCACTTAAATTTAACTAAATGGCCGGAGCTATTAATATAGAATAAACTTTTTTACCAAATGGAGTTATTAATTTAAGAAAGAGGGAGTATAGTACAAGGAAGTTAACCTTTGCACACTTATATTTGTAACAAGAGACAAATAATAGTGGATCACGATTATGATACTCTGAACACCCAGCCCAAGGTGAACGAATATTCATCTATGCAACCTTCTTATCCTTAGAAGAAATCCAAATTGCTTTTTGGAAAAGTTGTTGTGGCTAGTGGAGATAAATTCCATGTCCCCAAAGTTTCTGCACTTTTCAATCTCAATATTCCTTGTCTATTTTTCCTTCCTCTATTTAAGAACTCTCACTGCTCAGTCCTTTCAGCACCACAATGTTGATGAGCTGTTTCAAAGGAAGTACCACGTCTGGCATGATGTCTGTAAGTTTTCTAGCACTTCCTATTTGGATTCCTTCTATTCTTTTTAGTAAAAACCTATTTGAATTTCTGCACCTAGCAGCCTTAACCCATGATATATATTTTGATTACATTCTTGTTTTCTTTCTTTCAGACTGTGGAACTGGGAGTTCACATGGACTGTGCAGGGTGCGAGAAGAGAATCAGAAACGCAATATCCAAAATAGATGGTGGGAAGTCTTTGGTATAACTATGGCAATATATAAGAGTTTAAGCTGTAATGCTTTTGTAGATGTAAGTGATTAATGAAGGCTAATTCTTGTAGGGGTGGATACAGTGGAGATTGAGATGGATATACAGAAGGTGACAGTTACTGGTCATTTTGATCAGAACAAGGTCCTCAAGGCAGTTAGAAGGACTGGCCGGAAAGCTGAGTTCTGGCCGTGCCCATATGACTTGGAGTACCATCCTTTTGCAGCACAGTATCTCGAAGATGCTACGTATTTTTCTACATATAATTACTACAGGCATGGCTACAACTCAACCCTCCAAGGATACTATCCAGAGTCAATACATTCTGATCTTATCAGTGATCGCACAACCGAGCTTTTCAATGATGATAATGCCCAAGCGTGCACTATAATGTGAGGCAACTCGTGTACAGATTAATTTCCAGCAGACTGTCAGTATTAGCTTACGGCATCATTAGATAGCTACATATTTTCAATTATACTTGTGGTGGTAGCTTTGGAAATAACAAGGAGGTTTACTGGATGCTTCCGATCATTAGAACACAAGGGAATTAGAACACAAGGGAAAGAGAACTGCGTAATGACTAAAGGAGCTGTAAACAAAGTAAGATCATTAAGTGATTTACTAATTAGTTCCAATTGTACAGCTCTCTCTCTCTCTCACTCCCCAAACAGCATGCCTTGGATTGGAAGATCCCATGTAACTCAACTCTTTCATGGACCATAATTGATTTACTATATATTTGGAGTGTTCCGTACTTTTTTTCTCCCGAATGCGCTTTTCAGTTGTGCATTTTCATTCTATTGCCGTATCTTGATTGCGATAAACACCTCCCTTAGCTCTAGTGCACTAGATATGATTCATTGCGCTGCCTCTCACTTATGATTGACACAAAAAGTTAAATCAGTATACTTCAATATCATGTTTATGGAGTCCAAATGTGCGGGAGATCTATGAAATATAATGCGTAATTCATAGCATAATTGAATGTATGATCCTTTTCAACATGCATGGATGAAAATTGCGACAAATGATATAAAAGTTCCAAGCAGACAGCTTCAGTACCTGAATAACACACACCAGGCACTCGGAAGTATAAACCAACAATATAAAAAGACTAATATATCATGAATATATAAAAGGAAACAGTTAACATAAGTCTTTGCTAGCATAAGCCGGGCACGTGTTAATTAAGAGGGGTGCCCCCTGAGGAACTTGCATTAAAATCCAATGGCTCGTGATGCTTGGCTCATGCTGACTCTACATAGGTATAGATAAAAAATCATCGACGAAAAAATTGTAAACGAAAGAGACGAGCATATAAATAAAGATCTGATGGTCCCTTTAAAGCCCCAAAGAATATGAATCAAATCGTTAACCAGTTGGAGGGTAGAAGACTCCTCATAATATTGAGAGCATATGTAGTATAATTTCGCTGTTCGGTGTCCCCAAGTGCTTATCCGCTGTCCTTCCATTGCCTAGTTGGATTCCGGGCATATCCAATTCAAGTAAAATTTCTTCTTGGGGCACCCCCTCCTCATAATATATGATGAGTTAATATATATTTAGAACGCGTCTATCTACACCCAAATAATCTCCTCACTACCCCAAATTACGAAAAGAATTACCAATTTTATCTTTTTCTCTTCCAACCCCCAAAACTCCATCTTTCTCTTACCTAATACCCAACCCAAAATAATCTCATATTTTTCTCTAACTCCGGTGAAGACGGCTCTGCCCAGGCTTGGGCGAGCTCAATTTGTAGCCCAAATCTGGGTGCCAGCCCATGCCAAGGAGAACCTGGCTGACCACGCCAGGGCCCCCCCTGGTTGGCCGTGCCCAGGTCAGGGCCGCCCTTGTCGGGTTTGCCTTCGCCAGGGGCGGCCTTGGCAGGGTTCGCTTTCTACAAGGTGGCCCTGGCGGGCACTCCCTGGCTAGGGGAGCCCTGACCTGATTCGCCCTGGCTGGTTGCACCTAGGCTAGGGAGGCCCTCCTCAGCCAGGAAGACCAGGCCCCATAGCCCTCCGGCCGCGGCTAGATGTACTGGCCTGGACCTTCTGGGCTCTGGTTGCGGCCGAGGCTAATCTGGCCATGCCATTATGGCTAGCCTGGCTAAAGGGAGGCAACACTGGAGCCGGAGAAGAAAGGAGATAATTAAAGAGGTAAAGTGGGGTAAATTCAAGTAGAAAAAACATCATTTATTTTGGGGTACATATGAGAAATTTTAAAATTGTTAGAAGGGGTAAATGAGAAACGAGGTACTGAGGGGGGATTTCTGTAGACGTCTTTCATATTTATCATCTCTTTTTTGCTGGAAGGTCTAAGGGACTGAGAAAGAAATTATGTAGAGCGTGCATTGCCTAGTTTACCAAAAACAAAAAAAATGAAAAGTGATAGTACTTGAACTTAGGGGCTGTTTGGGTATTAAATCGTAAGAAGATTCAGTCGATTCAGCACTGAATTTTTAAAATCTTATTTATGTATAAAAGTTGCATTAAATTAAACATTCAGTACTGAAGTTAGATTTAGGCCGTTTCAAACCTGAATCGGCCTGAATCACTGAATCATCATGAGGTGATTTAGTCTCCTAATCACCGTTTTAAAAATTACAGATTTTATATTTTTTAATGGTTATTATTTATATCAATTTGAGCCTTGACAAACGTGTCATATACGTAGGGCCCATTTTAAAAATTTAAAATTATTAGTCCTTGTGGGATCTTGTTTAATAGAGCTTGAATTTAGAAGCATAATGGTACGAAGAATGTGCATATCCAAGTTCGAGTAGAGAGAGTTATATTAGTTTAAAGTTTTAAAATTAGGTTTGACGCGACATCTAAATTTATTGTAACAAATTCTCTATCAAAACGTAATTCAATTTCAGTGGTGAATTTTTTGAATTAATTCAATTCGGTCAGTACCCAAACAAGCCCTTAGTGTTCATTTATCATTCATGTTTTGGGTATGTAATAGCCTCTTGGCGTGATGATATTCAAGAAACGTACTTTGAGCTTGGAATAAATGAAACTTGGTAAAGAAATGCAAGTGATATTGATAGAACAACGAAGTTTTTTTTAGGAGAACAATTAAACAAATCTCAGGAGCACAACTGTATATTTTTATTTGCATAAATTTTGAGTTGATTGTTGACATGATTTCCCATCTCTCCACGATTTTGGTATATTTAGTGATTAATTATATAGTGAAAGAATGCTTGTCCCTCAAAAAAAATGGAAAGAAAGAAAGAATGGTGGTCCCCCTGCAGATTCTGCAACCCAATTGACAGTAGAAACAGCCTCTCAGTCAAAAGAGAATCCAATTTCCATCTTTATCAGAGCCTATCTCCCCCGACCCTCCTTGTTGACTGAAGAAACTAAGGAAGGCGTCTTGTGAGGATCACATGCATGAAGTGTCCCTTTTTATGTATTTCACGAAAGAACATGGCTATATATACCCCGTTTTTATCCCTGTGTCCCCCATTGCTCTTTTACCCCATAATTTTTAACTAAAATTTCTCGTATCCCCCATTTTACCCCATTTCTATTTTTTCCACTTCTCTTCTTCCCCTTTTCTTCTTCATCTCCGGCGACCTTTCTTCTTCATCTCCGGCACCGGCGATAATGCCGACGTCTTTTTTCGCCACTGCGGCTGATCGTAGCCGCTGGCCAAGGTGAGCTGACCGCGACCATGGCTAGCAACGGACGCGGTCAAAGGGCCGGCGAGGCTAGACTGGCCACATAGGCATGCGTTATGAGCGGCCACACCTGGCCACGCATAGTGCTGGCATGGCGCGGCCAGACCTGGCCGTGCACGGCCTGAGCAGTCGGACTGGCCGCAGGCCTACGCTGTGCTCGGCCAGTCCGATCGCGCAGGCCATGCGAGGCCAGGGCGCGGCCAGATCTGGCCGCGTTGTGCCTGCGCTGTGCGCGGCCAGTCCGGCCGCGCACGGCCACAGCCAGCGCAGCCTGTGCTGGCCGCACCACGCACGACCAAAATAGGCTGCGGCCAGATCTGGCCTCGGCCATATCTGGCCTGTGCTGTCCGCGCCGCGTACGGCCTGTGCAGGCCAATGCAGCGCGGCCAGATCTGTCCACGCCCTGGCCTCACATGGCCTGCGCGGCTAGTCCGGTCGCAGCCAACGCGGCCTGTGCTGGCCGCGCCGCGCACGACCAGAACAGACCTCGGCCATATTTGGCCTGTGCTGGCTGCGCTGCACACGGCCTGTGTAGGCTGTGCACGGCGATTTGGCCGCAGCTAGTTCATCGGTTCGCAGGCTGGATTTGGGGGTTGCGCGAGCACCAGAGTGGTTGTCGTCGTTGTTGTTGCTGTCGTCGCCATCACCGCTGTCGCCGGAATAAAAAAAGAGGGGGGTTTAATGGAATGGGGGATGCATGAGCAAAATGAAGGGGGAAATGGGGGGGGATGAAGTAAAAAAAACCCACTTTTCACTTCGTTTTTGGGGACAATGAGAAAAAAAGGGGTTTGAATAGCCACGTTCTTCACGAAACTTGCACTAGACACGGATAAAAGAGAAAAAATAAAGTTTTTTTATGTTAACACTATGATGCATGAGGAACTCGACAGAAACACAAATATGGGATAAATCTGCCTAGGTGCACACAACTTTCTTTACAAATATTGATGACATCAAGGTTAATTAACTTCATAAATCATATCTATATCTATTGTGTTTTCAAGACTAGAACATACTCGTATCCATGTTAGAGTTATTTATGAGAGCTTTCTCTCCCTTGCCCTTTTCTTATTTCCTGCTTGAGATGGAGTGTGCACTGTCTGGTCAGTCTGTTGGGCTGAGAGAAGACATTCTCCTCTAATTTCTTCTTGAGTAACATTTTCCATTAAACGGTTATAGCGTCTCAATTCTTAACCAATGAAAAATAAGATAATTAATCTTATTATTATTCTAATTATCATGTAGGAACACTTAATTAACTAATGAAATTATGCCTTAAACCTTGACTCCTCTTGTACAAGCATATTAGCCAATTCATTTACATTTCATTTATCTTTCATGGTATTGTAATTAATTTAAAATAAGTCATACTAAGGTGGTAAGGAATTTAAAATAAACTAGACAAGAAAGAACTCATCTACTCATATCTCCAATGACTTAAGCTATGCTGCCAAATTTGTCATCTCAAGAACATGTTCATGCATACCATGAGAACCATCATATTTCAACGTGGTTAGCTTAGCCATGAGAGTCCCTGTTAGGGACTTACCTGCAGACTTAAAGCATTCTTCAACTTTATTGAGAAATTCTTTGGCATTTTTTGTTGGATGGAGTGTGGTCTTTGTGTTGTTTGCAATTGCCATTCGCATAAACATAAGGCTTAACCTGTTGAACTTTTCTCATGCATTAAATAATATTTTATCTTCAGTGCTACTAGTTGCAATAAGTACAGTAGGTTTTTTAGTTCTAAGAGCTTCATCAAGGTCCAAAACACCAAGGTTGAATTTGACTTGCTTTTTCTAGTATGAAAAATTAAGGTCATGGAGTATAGGAATAGAGAAAGCATGTAAATGCAAAGAAATAGGAATTGATGCTACAATTAAATATTAATACTCAAAACATTAGTGCTATGAATATGACACAATCAAACACATGGATAATATATATATATATATATATATATATATATATATATATATATATATATATATATATGAGTCCCGTTAGTATGAGCCCGGGCACACGCGCGCTTCGCGTGCGCTCGGGCTCATTGGGCATCGGATTTACATCCGACGGCCCATCAAACTCACGGGCATTTAACCCGTGAGTTTGATGGGCCGTCGGATGTAAATCCGACGGCACAATGAGCCCAGCGCATGTGGGCGCGCGTGCGCCCGGGCTCATACTAACTTTTCCCTATATATATATATATATATATATATATATATATATATATATATATATATATATATATATATATATATATATATGAGTCCCGTTTATATGAGCCCAGGCTCATATATGCCCATGTGAGCCCGGGCTCTATGGGCCGTCAATTTACATCCGGCGGCCCATAATACTCATGGATTTATAATTCTCATGAACCCATGAGTATTATGGGCCGCCGGATGTAAATCCGATGGCCCATAGAGCCCTGGCTCACATACGTATATATGAGCCCGGGCTTATATAAATTTTTTCCTATATATATATATATATATATAATGAACAATATAACTTTCATCTACCTTTGGGAATAATCAAATATTATGCTATTCAACTATTATGATATTCCTTATCACCATGTAAGAATAATTAGCCAAGTGCACACATTAAGTCAGTTTGCTACCTTTGGGTTGGCGTTCCAATCGAATGAAGAGCACTTTCAAATTATTCTTCCATAAATCAATGTTAATAGAAAAGTGGTGAACGACCTTTGGGTCAACCATAATATCCCAGTAATCAAAGAATTAAAATTTACTAAACTATTCTATCACTAACATAAGAAAAATTATGTTATGATATCATGATATGCATATTTTCTAAATACATTCCAATTGGGCCACTTTGGTGACTACCCAAGTGTGTCTTAATATCGAAAATTAAGTCATCCAAATAATTTTGCATAACATCATAAGTGAACATTTGCATGTACATAAATAAACATTCAAAACTTAAATCTTATTTATAATCATTTCATAATGCGCAAACAAAAGCAAAACTAATAATAATAAATAAGTTAAGCATACAAAATAACCCCTTTTATTTTTTTATTTTTTTATACGTAAGTACGCAGAACCATTAGTCACACACAAATGAACCAGACTTATGGGTACGAGCAAACTGGTCGTGCCTATTCACATGCTTTTGGTTGCACATTAGCACGCGGGCCAACTTATTTGTCAAAGACACGCGTCCATGAGACATGCATCTAGTTGTCACATGCATTTGCTTGTGTGTTGTTGTATGGGTTTCGTCAATCCAGTGATAGCTTTATTATGAGTTTTGATGGTTTGGCTTAAGGTCAATCCAATGATCAACCCACAAACTCATCAGTCCAATTATTAACCCACTTCATCTTCTTCATTCGACTCGACATACAAAAGCATAAAACTAAAATGAACCAGAGAACAAAGACCTCTGTTTCTCAGTCTCTAAGACACCAATCATCACAAAACTCCAGAAATCCTTCTGTTAGATCAAGATGAAAAGAAGGGTATTTTTCATTTTCAATCAAAAAATTGCAACTTCCATAAATCATCCAAAAATGGCAAAAAATTCATAAAATTTCCAACTTTCATGCTATGAACTATTGAATCCATCAGCTACCATTTGAATGCATTAATATTTTTAAACTCCAGACTCTGATACCATTTGATGGCATTAAGGTTGAATAACATCATAAATCATATTTACATTTACTACCTGTATCCATGTTTGACTGATGAAGTATCTTAGGAGAGGTTTATCTCCCTTGCCCTTTTCCTAATGACGATTTCCTACTTGAGATGGTGTGTGCACTGTTTGGTTAGTCCGTTGGGTGAAGAGAGCACATTCTCCTCTAATTTCTTCTTAAGTAACCACTTTCATCAAGTGGTTATAACATCTCAATTCTTAACCAATGAGAAACATGATAATTAATCTTGTTATTATCATAATTATCATGTAGGACTACTTAATTAACCAATGGAATTACTTACAAATAAATCATACACTAATAATAACACGATTGAGAAAAACAGGGAGAGAAAAGTTTCTCTTCTTCTATTGATGATAAATTTAAAAAAATTAAAAAAACTACCAAAGGATTATTGGGTGGTTTTAATAATATATACAAACAAGCCTTGATGACATAACTTGTAAAAACCGACATGCAATAGCCAATTAGAATGTTTCCTAGTAAACATGAAAGTATTAAATAAAGGAAGTTGATTAAAATACACTCCTTATGCAAGCCACAATTTGGTGTGAATTCATCTTGCACCAAAGTCTTAACTGGACTTGGTCCTAGGCCCTTTCTAATCTTGCACTTGCATAAAGTCTAGCATTATATGGACTGCATTTTCCTCAACTCGTCATCAAATTCAGTTTATTGTCTTCCAATGAAGCACCAAGATATGAATGAGGTGATTATTGACGTTGAACATGTCGGATGTTCGGATGTGGCTAGGTAGCTTGAAACAATAAGGATTCAAGTTATTCTTCCCAATGATCTCTAGTAGGTCAATCTTTCTATTATACAACTTGTTGTACTCACCAATAAAAAAACATGTCTTTAGTCAAAACAATTCATACATCAGTGTTGAATTGAATGGTTCTAGAAAAAATGATTTGTTGTACTTCAAATTAAAGATTTGGTCTATTCAAATCACATGTAATAGCTTTATATTTTACACTAGAAATATGCAACTTCTTAGTTTGAGCATGAATAACATGTAAGTGAACAATAAAATTCTCTATCTTACCACTGCAATGCTTCAAATCTGGTATAGGTGCCAAATTGAATTGTGTATGCAACTTATAGCAATAGTAAATTGACTAAACTATATACTCTAATAAGCAAATTTAGCCTTATACAAGTGTTGATCTCAAGACATCAAATTAGTACCTACATAACTTCTTAACAAATTAATTACTTACCCTGAGACTTGTTAACCACCTCTATTTGACCGTCCATCTTGGGGTGATATGCACTAGTAAAATCCAATGAAGTATGTGCTAACCACGATACTAAAAACACAAAATGACTTAAAATTTTACTATCTTAATTAGAAAAATAATTTAAGCAACTAATGAATTTCCCAGAGGAATGAGAAATTAACACAAGTGACATTTATAGTCTTCATATAAGCCACAAAATGAGTCTATCTTAGAAAATTTGTCAATAATTACAAAGATAACATCTATACCTTGATGCGTACATGGCAATCCTAGAACAAAATTTATGTTAATATCAACCAAAGTTTGCTTAGTGATAGAAAGTGACATGTATAGACTCGCATTAGTAGTTTTTCCCTTGGCAACATGAAATGTCTGACATCTACCATATCATGAAAATTATGTGAGTTACATAATCAACACTATAGATAAATGTCATCAAAATAAGCCACCACAAAACTTGTAATAAAAGTGCGGAAGAGCTTGATTTATCTCCCTCATAAATATACTTGAGGCATTAAATAATCCAAATGGCATAACATGCCACTTATATAAACTCTCTTGTTTTTTATTAGGAAATGTATCTCACGCCTCAATTTTGTAAACAGATTGTTTAAGGAAGTGTAGAATTCTCAAAGATAACGAGGATTTATGTAGCAAGGGGCTATTTGGGGAGGGATTGATGGGAGAATTGCTATCATGAATTTACGGATCATGTGTTTGTAAGAACATATATGACCATATGTATTGTATTTATTTATTTTAGTTATTAAAACAATGTCCAATTGATATGTAATTTGAGTCACAGGGTAGATTGGTTACTTCACAAGATTACTTGATAAAGATGAAATAGATCAAAAAACTTAGAAGTGTTTTAACAAGTAATAACATATAGACACATTATATACACACATTTGGGATAATGAGATTATTATATTAGAGCGTGATAAAGTATTGGAGACTTTTGAACGAAACTATGTTTTTGTTCATCAACAATTGATTGCACATGATTACCCGATCAATTAGCCTTAAATGTTTTTCACAAGAATATGTTCCAGAACTTTGAACAATTGAAAGCTAAGTGGTGAAATCAATTGAAAGGAGTCTAGTAACCTGAACAATTGATTAGCATACCAAAACAATAGATTAGAAAATACTCTAGAATAGTGAAAGTTCAATAATTTTCTCAAAGGATCAATTGATTGCACTTTTGTGTTCAAATAGAACATGGAATGATCGATTGATATCTTGCACATTTACTTGTTTTAATTTATATTGGGAATAATTTCTTTCTAAGTATAACTCTAAAGCCCTAGTTGAGACTATTTAAGGACCTTATTGTAACAAATTGAACCTAAGGGAAGGAAATTTTTTATAGGAAAAAGTTAAAGCAACTTTGCTTAATGACTTCCTACACCTTTGATCAAATTGAGATAAAATAAATTAACATATGAAAATGTTATTTCCTAAACATTTTATGAATAGGGGTGCATGAAGTAAGCTCGACTCGGCTCGACTTGCGTTCGAACTCAAACTCGAAGTTGGTCAAGCGAAGGCCAAATATACTTGTGTTCGGCTCAGAACAACTCTGCTCGAAATTCGATAAAAACTAATTCACATTAAGTATATTATTTTTTTAAATCCACACATACATATATTATACATTATATATAGATTTCATGTCTACCAAGTTTTAACTCTTTCTATAAAATATATCATTTTTACTTTTTTCATGTACAATTTACATGAGGTTTTTTGTTAGAATTACAAAATGTCTTAAGAGATCTAGAACCATTTTTTTATGAAAATTTACTCTCTATCATGTATTAATAGTCTAAACTAGAAAATCAAAATCAATAAAGACTAGTTCATTTGATTTTCTAATCTAACACATGGACCACTTACTAACCATGTTTGTTTTAGTGATTTTTCTCTAAATACCTTTGGGTCACCAATTAAAAAACTAAGCAATGATCACAAGGCATAGCAACTCAACTCAAACTTGATTCGAGCTCGACTTGAACTTGAAATTGAAGTTTCAAGCTCAATGTCCTTCTTGATGCTTTTCCCTTCAAGCTTAATCTTTTTCTTCGTCACTAGTATACAACCACAAATCAAAACTTTTTTTGATTGCGTTGTTGAAACTCTTCAAAGTCTCTTCTTGAATAAGTCTCCAGCAAATCTTTTCCGTGTTATGATGTGTGTGTCATGAAACTCTCTTTAATTCATAAGTAGGGGTGTTAATGAGCTGAGTATCGTTGAGCTTTAGAGTGTTCAAACCACAAATCAAAACTTTTTTTGATTGCGTTGTTGAAACTCTTCAAAGTCTCTTCTTGAATAAGTCTCCAGCAAATCTTTTTCGTGTTATGATGTGTGTGTCATGAAACTCTCTTTAATTCATAAGCAGGGGTGTTAATGAGCTGAGTATCGTTGAGCTTTAGAGTGTTCAAGCTTGAACACTCTAAAGCAAGTGTTTCTCCAGTCCTTACCAGAGGATAGCTTGAACTTGAGCTTGAACACTCTAAAGCTCGACGATACTCAACTCATTAATACTCCTACTTATGAATTAAAGAGAGTTTCATGGCACACACATCATAACACAGAAAGGATTTGTTGGAGACTAATTCAAGAAGAGACTTTGAAGAGTTTCAACAACACAATCAAAAAGAGTTTTGATTTGTGGTTGTATACTAGTAAAGAAAAAAAGATTAAGCTTGAAGGGAAAAGCATCAAGAAGGACATCGGTGGCTAACAAACAACTGGAGAAAGGACTTCTAGTATGTTTAGGGTTGGCAGTTTGAGTCTTGTAAGTTATAAAATTTATAATAAATTGATTTAGCCAAAGGGACAAATTGACTATGGTGTTTTTCCCGATTTGGGTTTTCACGTAAAAATTATTTGTGTTGCTTTGTATGATTGCATGTCAGGTTTTGCGCTTATTTTTCGCCATAATTTCATACACATCAAGGCCACAACTTTTAGTTCTTTATATTAGTTAGGTATTTAGACCAGAGGCAATGTCGTGACCCCTTAACATATTGAAGGATATTTAACTCTCACTTTGTTCATCTACATTTATGCAATTGCGATTTTTTCTCATATTGCCATATTTAGGCCCCAAATCTGACTCCTTTGGTTAGAAAATTTCTCATGAAATTTATTCTTTTAATAATATAAATTTGGGATGAGAAGTCCATGAATAAGATATTTTCAATTAATCTTCTCAAGGGGAGATCGTTCAAAAAAATAGGAATCATGGGGAGGTTGTCAGTCATTGCAAATTTTATTTACCTTTGAAAAAAAGTGTTGATAACCCTACGCTAATTTTTATCCAAAAAAACTTTACACCAAGTTTTGATTAGATGAAGAAAGTGGGCTTTACATGATAATAAGAGGATCCACTTCTTTGTCCAATTAAAATTGGTGTAAGGTTTTGTTAGACAAAAAATGTAAGAAAATCATCATCTTTAGAGAAAGAAAAATGATATTCTTACTTCGTTTTCTCTACACCAAAATATTACTTTAACCTTAGATTATACTGAAAAAAGTGGAAACCCACCTTACCCTATCCTACCAAAGGCTGGAGTAAAATTTTGATGTGGAAAAGTGGAATAAGAATATCAACATCCTTAAAAAAGTCATATTGAAAAAACTCATAGTTGGATTTTCTAGTAGTACATCCCTATCCAAACAAGCCATGTTTCTAGAAGGTATCACATGAAATTGGAAGGCATTTAACGTAAGATCAGGTAAAAAACTATATCCTTATAAGGGTTGCTAATCTTATCGAGATCATTGCATGCCCTATGTATCCTCATCAAGGGTTTACCACAAATTGGGCATGGGCCTCACCTAGCTGTGCACACTCATGGCCCAAATGAGTCATTGGCTTAAGATCTTCAACTTGAACCTCCGTTAGCAGAGGGTGACTTGAACTCCCTAGATAGTTTGGCCCATGATTATTTATTACTTCATTCGTCCTATTTTAACAATCTATCAAGACATAAAATATTATTTTTCATATTTTAACTTAATATTCTCTTCATCTCACATTAATAGTTTCATTTGATTTTTAAAAATGAATTAATTTAACTTTATTTTAAAATAAACTAAAATAAATGAATTAAAATTAGTTTATTTTTAAAAATTAATCTAAACTATTAATGTGATATGAAAAACATATCCTATTTGGTTATTTAAAATAAACACTTTAAAAAACCAAATAAGATATTTAGTTTGTGATTGAAAAGGCAGTATTCATAAGGATACTATTTCATAACAAATGTAATTCATATGCTATTTTAAAAATATATACTTCCTCTATCTCATATTAATAGCTATATTTAAAAAAATAGTGATTTTTATTAAATGATAAAACTCGTATCTAAGAGAAAGAAAAATAAACTTATAATACTCTTTTTTAAGTATTAACTATTTAAATTGAACAAAATGAACCTATTAATATAGAATAATTTTTTTATTAAATAATTATTAATATAAAATAGGAGTATTAATTTATATTAAAAAAATTCAAGCATTCTATGTTCCAAGCGGAGCCTTGACCAAAGCCAGGTGGGCTCATCTCTCTCTCTAAATAAAATGTCTCATGATCACATCCTTTTTTTCCCTTTTTTTCCTACATAATGCATCGTGATAAGAAGCCCCCATAATTGAAGACACTCCCACAAGCCATCCCTTGTCTTTACATGTCCATATTATGATTAAGCAGCACATCATTTTGTTGATCATGTCCAGCAGTCTCTCCAACGTGCCATTGTCGTTCATCCCACGGCAGCCCATATGCTATTTGTTCAAAAAATTCATCATTCAATCAACCAATCCACCCATTTCTATTCAATTGACAAAATGTTCTCTTGACCCGCTATGTGACTCCCTATGATGTTCGGAGCAATGAAAACAACCAAGGGGGGCCATTTAGTTGTAAATCTATGGCGGAGAGGGGCACTTGGTCCCACTGAGACGGATAAATTAAAGTGTCATATGGTCTCACCTAATAATCTAGCATTGAAAGTGTTGTAGTTTGCGTCTAAAGTGGCAATTATCTTTTCTAGGCAAAGCGTCTAGATGCTGCTAACCGGCCATACATTTTTGGCTCTAAAGATCTATACCCACCATTTCTTAATCCACAGCTTTGGCCGCAAAGCACTTTTACTCCTCCTTCTCTTTTGCTTTATCTGTCTAGATCATAGAAACAAGGCTGTTGGGTAAGAGAATGGTCATGTTCTTCTCTTCTGGTAACAGCCAAGCACGAATGTTTTTTGAAAAATATGGACCTCATAAAAGGTAAAAATACAAAAATAGGTAAGAAAATCCAAATTTATAAAAATAAACTGAGCACACCATGAAATGCCCAAATGCCCATACACGGTAAGTTTTTATGTGAAGCATACTTTTTAACTAAAAGTAGGCAATTGCCAAGTTTTGTATCTTAGTTGACTATACAATAGTATACGTGAAATATATTGTTTAACTAAAAGTGAGCAACTGCCAACTGTAAGTTTCCTATTGTGTAGTCGATTACACGATAGTATATGTGAAACATATTTTCCAATTGAAAGTTAAAAATTGCCAACTGTAAATTTCATGTTGTGTAGTTAATTACACAATAATATTTCCTCTCATGTAGTCAATTACACTAAAGTATTTTCTAAAGTATTTAGTATTTCCTATTATGTAGATGATTATATGATAATATTTCCTATCAAGTTGTTGATATTCTTCAACCAAGATAATACGATATGCACTTATAAATTCTACACCTATTATTATAATAATATTTCAAATGACAAAGCTTGTATAAAGCATATTCAATATTCCTCTTAATATTTGCTAAGATATCACTAGGAACAATAAAAAAAGTTAAGTATTTATTATTAGAGCTGAATTTATGCAATTCAAAATTTTTACATAACTCGAGGACCGTGATTGCCATCTTATTCTGTCTTTCTGCTCACATCGACAATATATGGCTTCTACTTCATTTTCTTTTGCAATTGTGAGGTGAATGAAGCCACTGTCATGGATGTATACGAGGACAAGCAAGTTGGCATCTAGTAAATCTAGGCCGCAATGGGGCCAGTAGAGCCGAAGCCTGACATTGTAGGCCGGGTTGTAGGTGACGTCCTTGTAGAAGGCCCGGATGGTGGTGGTGGCGGCTAGGGGATCGCTAGGGGGCCGGCTGTCACTGGGACGCCCGAGGAATGCCCGTCGTGCAACACTTGCAAGGCCAAATAGCCAAGCGAATAAGCCTTTATTAGTTAAAGTCATGGCCTCGTACTATTCGACTAAGCGTCTAGCCCGCGAAACTAAACAACAAACTCTTCCCGTGACAGACGAGGGAACGTACCAAAACTTGTTCACAAGCAAGCTGGCTGAAACACGGCGGACCACGTGAGAGACCCATCTCGGTTTAGGATACAATGTTTATGAACTTGTATGGAGAGAGACTCGACTGCAAGGATTAAAAGTCACTCAGCTACAGGACAAGAGCATGTTACCAGACTGTTAAGTTAATTAATAGAAGTATGTTGACGGGCATTGGGATTGAGAACAAGTCAGTGTTCCAATGTCTTTCTTAATGAGAAATTATATACTAAAATCACATCATCAATCACATGAGGCCAAATGAAAAGGATGCATTGGCGATATCTTAATCTGACTGGAAGTCGTCTTCAAGGGTATTCATCAGGGGAATGATGTCCCTCCGGTGGGCATTAATCAACATAGGCTCACCAACATCCTAAAATAGAAGTCGATTGGTGGCTTGCATTGGCTTGTCACTAAGCTAGAAACCAGTACAAACCAAGGCATTAGCGGCGACCTATCTGATTTCCTCTGTAAACAGCAACTCTCCGATTCCAACACCTTCCAAAAGCTAGAGAGGATGCCTAGGGAGTAAATCATCTTGGGCAGGATAGTACATTGTAGGTGGGAGGAGGCTGGGGCATGAGAGGATAGCACTGAAGGGATGGCGGAGCTACGTTATGACAGTGGGGGCCTTTGCCCCCCAATTATTTAAAATTTTTATTATATAATTATTACGTGTGTCTAAGTAGAAAACAATGATTGGTCTATAGCTGACCCCCCGATATTTCACCTCTAGTTCAGGGAGTTGAGGCAGGAGAGAACGCCAAGGGATGGATGCATCTAGGCCTAGAGAGGACGACGACGGAGGGAGGCAGTCCGGTTAGAGAGGATGCCGGCGGATAAAGTTCTCTTATCAATATAGACTTGCAGTTTGGAAACTTAAGTTTTCAATTGGAAAATATTTTTTACATGAAAACTTACAATGCAAGGGCATTTTGAGCATTTTACTATATGCACAAATTTATTTTTGCAAATCTAGATTGTCTTGCCTACTTTTGTATTTCGGCAAGCCTATTTTTTAAAACCGTTCCAAGCAAAAGCTTTGGCCGCTACTTTGATATCAGCTCGTGGCTGACTCAACTCCACTTGGCCACCAACCCTGTCTGCTCTTACCCAGTTTGTGAAAGCCTCTTTCTCTGACTGACTGCAGCAGTGGGCAGCCTACCCACACCCTTTTATCCAATGAAGTGCCTTTTCTACGTGGGATCCTCTCATACTGCTTTACAAAAGTCCTAGATCTAAGTCATGGAGATAATGCTTGTTGCCATGTAGATTGCTATTTGTCTGTAAAATAATTGACCAAGTTCAAGAGTTGTTTCTTTGTTCCTCTTTCCAGTTTAGCAAGCTGAGGAAAACCGCCATTGTGAGTCAAACATGTAAAAGTTGGGGAACATCTTATCTGGCCATCTTCACCTTAGCACACTTCTTTGAACAGATTTTCCATCACATCTAAAATATGAAGAACCTAATTTAGATTGATGGGAATAGTAAGAATATTCTGGAAGCAGTACTTCTACAGCTTTTGCAGTGAAGTCATGCTGAACAAGTGAGGAAATTTTGTAACAAATACCTGCATGTGAGGAGCATATGACATGAGCATAACATAACACATTTATGTTACACAATCAGTTAGATCATGTGGATATCAATCTGCACCAGAATGTATTGTCCACATATCTATAAGATATTAAACAACAATTGCTTAAAAACTACGCATAAATCTGATGCAGCTGAACTTCAGGTAGATGCCTAGTACACTGTCCAGAATATATTTGATTTGATAACTTCATTCCCAAGTTGAGGAGTCAGAAGTTTGTACCACATGAATCTTGGGACAGCTCAAAAAAACCCAAATTATATTCTCTGCCACCTAGTTATTCTTCAAAAATTATATAGATGTGCGAACTAAACAAAGGAACTTTAACGGAAAAAAAAAGTACTTCCTCAGTCCTAAATTAATAGTTCCATTTAGCAAAAAAAAATGTGTTCTATATTAATAGCTCCATTTTGTTCAATTTTAGTAGTTAGGTCCTTAAAAAAGAGTATTATAAGCATACTTTCCCTTAGATGTGAGTTTTACCATATACTGAAAATTACTTTTTTTTCAAATATAGCTATTAATATGGGACAGAGGGAGTATTAGACAAGAGATGTTTGTGCATCTTTTGAAGATGAAATACTGCATTGCTTGCATTAACTCTAATTAACCACATTATTAAGTGAAGCTTTGTTAATATGTCCCAGTATGTTCCTACATGATGCCTTCTAATGAAAGCAAGTCCCTGACTTAATTACATGATAACTTCTAACCTATAAAAACATCTCTAATTAAGAACCTTAACTTTGTACTTTGGGTCATATATAAATAATATTTTCCTTCTAATATAAGTTTAAAATTAAAGGGATTTGCAACTCCAAGTCAACTAAAAGAAAGAGGAGCTATCTTCTTGATCAGAAAAGAGGAGCTATCTTCTGCAATTGTAGTTAATTAAGGGGCTAATTGCCTCTGTTTAACACGTGCACATCATTGATCATACATTTAGCCTCTAATGCACTCCAACCACCAGTATCTGTTGCATAAAGATAGCTCTAAGTGCAAAATTTCAAACGACAGTATATTATTATTCAAAATGCTTACACTTTAAGGGTGGCCAATGAAACTGCTTTCTACATTAAAAAATATCACTAACCTGAAGAAAACAGAGGAATTAAGGATATTTTAATGACTCAGACACAATCAGGCAGTTGTAAGCCAACATCACCCAACTAATTCACATTCCCTTATAAGGGAAAAGTTCCCAACTACCATAAATACAATCTGCCCAAAAAGAGCACTTGCTGTGACACTAGGGTTTTGTTCATATAAGACAGTTTGCAATATGTTCTTACTGCCAAAACAGGGGAGTAAGGGGAGGTCGTCCCTACAGAACAAGTCATTCCGGATAAAGATAAGAGGTTACGGGTGAAATCTGTATTTTTGGAGGAACAAGTGAGCCAAGCTTTTCACATCAATGCACCACCAGCCATGTGATTAGGGGTGTTAAAAGTGGAATATCTTTGAGCTTTATACCGTTTGGTCTTGAGTTTAAAAGTTCAATTCTGAGCTCAAATCAAGCTCAAATCGAGTTTTAGTCGAGTCAAGTCTAGTCGAGTTACTTTACCTTGTGATTATTGCTTGGATTTATAATTAGTAACCTGAAAGTTTTATGAGAAAATTGCTGGAAAACCCAAATCGGGAAATTTGACATGGTCAAAAACCATTCCAATATGTTAGGATTAGAAAACCAAATAACTAGTCTTAGTTGATTTTGCTTTTTTAATTTAGACAATGAATACAAGACCGAGGGAGTAAAGTTTTATAAAAAATTACTCTATATCTCATGAGACATTATATATTTCCGCTAAGAAAAAGCCTTCAAGTAGTTGTATATAAAAAAAATAAAAATAAATTATTTTATAGAAAAAGTTAAAACTTGGGAGACATGAAATATATATATAATATATAATATATACATATATATATTTAAAAAAATAATATACATAATGTGAGTTTAAGTTTTTATCGAACTTCGAGAGAGTCAAGCTAATGAGAGGTATGGTTGAGCTTGACTTGACCAACTTGGAGTTTGAGCATAAACGTACATCGAGCCGAGTCCAACGTGAGCCAAGTCGAACTTTTGAGATTACTTTAACAACCTTACATGTGATTACATGGTTTCATTTCATAAATCTTTGCACTCCTCAACCAAAGTCGAACTTTTGAGATTACTTTAACAGCCTTACATGTGATTGCATGGTTTCATTTCATAAATCTTTGCACTCCTCAACCAAAGCACTCAAATCTTGACCTTTAGCCATTAGAAAGGTATACAAACTTTCTGTTTAATATTTTTATTTTTCCTCACATTCTTACACACCCAAGACACCTCTCCCCCTCTATAAATGTCTCACTCTCCTCTTCCTTCTTCCCCCCTTTCTCTTCTCTCTAATCAGGAAGAAAAATATTATGAGAGAAAGTGAAGAGGCTGTTGGAATTAAGATATTAGAGAGGTGTCATAGGGAGCATAGTGGCAGAGCATGTGCAGAGGAATCATGGTAGCAGTTTGAACATTCTAACAACACCGACCCATTATCACAAGCTGACACTTGCTGCACACACGGCAGATTCTCTGGTGGTTGGGTCTCTCCTTTTATAGTTTCCCTTCATTCTCTCCATTGTAGATTTGGGAGCTTCAGGCCAGTCCTTTCAGTTCAGTTCTTGGCCTAATGGGGGCAGCTAAACCGGTATAGTCTGCAGTTAGTCTTTGTTATAATATTTGTAGTTTTATTAGAACTCATCTGATCTTTAGTTTTTGCCCCCTTATCAGGAAGAAACTAAGGCAGAAAACAAGCCAGAAGAGAAGAAACAAGAAAAGGTTGAAGAGAAGAAAGAGGAGAAGGCTGAAGAGAAGAAAGAAGAGAATGCTGAGGAGAAGAAAGAGGAGGAGAAGGCTCCACCTCCCCCTGTAGTCTTGTTTGTGGACATGCATTGCGTGGGCTGTGCAAAGAAGATTGAAAGATGCTTAATGAAATGCAGAGGTCTCTCTCTCTCCCTACATATTGCCATTTGTTCCAGTTCCTCTGCCCTTGCATGTCTCATGACATAGTCTTGGTTTTGGTTAGCAGGTGTTGAAGAAGTTCAAACAGATATAAATAAAAATGAAGTAACTATAAAGGGCATAGTAGAGCCGCAAGCCCTGTGCATAAGAATACAGAAGAAAACCAACAGAAGAGCAAAGGTGTTGTCCCCACCGCCCCCTGCTGAAGGAGACTCCATCAAGCCCCAAATTGTGTCGTCTCAGGTCTGCGCCCCTCCTTTCCATCTCACTACATCGATCTCTATGCATTTATCTCTTCCTCATCTTCTTCTTCATTGATTCTTCCTCACTCTAATGTTTCTGGTAATGACAGGTGAATGGAGTGACTACTGTGGTTCTGGAGATCAACATGCATTGCGAGGCATGTGCTGAGCAATTGAAGAGAAAGATTCTTAAGATGAGAGGTAAACTGTCACAAGTTTTCATGTCACAGCACTAGTTGCAAATTAGGAAAGTGGGAAATGGGCATTGATGCAGCATATGTATCTCATTTAGCATATGGGTCCACCTGCAATTTGCTCTGTAAATCATTTAGTATTATGGTGAAATAGGTGTTATTCTTGTTTAATTGAGGTGACATGTAAATTACAACTGCTGGTGGTGTGTGTGTGTGTGCGCGAAAACAGGAGTGCAATCTGCGGAGACGGAGCTAAGTAATAGTAAGGTAACTGTGACCGGCACATTGGAAGCAAACCGGCTCGTTGATTACATATATCGACGGACCAGGAAACAAGCGAAAGTACTGCCGCCACCGGAAGTCGAGAAACCGAAAGAAGAAGCCCCGAAAGAGGAGGCGAAGCCGCCCGAAGAGGCACCGAAGCCACCGGAAGAGAAGAAAGAAGAAGAGAAGTCAGAGAAGAAAGAAGAAGAGAAGGAGAAGCCGGCAGAAGAGAAGAAAGAGCAGAATAAGGACAACAGTGACAATGCAGCTGCCGCCGATAAGAAAGAGGAGGAGAAGCCGGCAGAGAAGGCCGAAGAGCCCAAGAAGGAAGGGGAAGAGATCTACAACAACGACGATACCGCCAAGAAGTTCATGTACTGGCCACCACCGGTCTATATGATCCAGCAGGTCCCCCCTCCCCAGCTCTTCAGTGATGAGAATCCAAATGCTTGTTGCATTTCCTGATGCACTTCACCTAGGCCACAAATGAGGAAACTATATGCATTACAATAAATTAAATGAATGTTAATTTGATATGTATACACTTCATGATGTATTTACTTTGGACTACTATCAGTACATAAACTATGCAGTTTGGCCCTGATCAACTGTTGAGCACATTCAAAAAAGAATGAATCTAGCAGAGCAGCCTTTCTGTGGGGAATTTCGACAAACAGATAGACGGAAATCCGCCCACTGGGCCAGTTATAGATTCTGGCTATGTTTGAAACAGCGGCTCTATCCACAAAAGTGGGCCAAAGAGCCAACTTCTGTGGTTAAAGGGGAACACAACTTAAAAGGGCCCATCTTTTGTGGATGCACGTGGAAGGCTGCAGCGTTAGAAAAGTTGTGGGCTTCACGTGCTGGGCCTGGGCCCAGTCTAAGTCCAACTCGACCATTCTGGTTTTGTGTCCCCCCTTTCTCTTACTTTGAGACGAAGGCGTGAAAGGACCATCACACGATTAAGAGGTGGGGAGCATGCAAAGCTCCTCCTAAGAATGCTTTACAAAGAATCATATGGGTATCTCTACCAGACTTCCCCGGGCCTCACGTTAAAATAATTTTGACATTCTAAAGCATACAAGCAAAATGATTTTATTTACTAAATGTTTTTATAAGAGGTTTTGAATAAATAGATTCTCATTTTGCTTAAATAACCAAGATGTTAGCTAGCATATATTTACAGTCTTAAAGATATCTAATCTTATCTCATCCTCTTTAAATAGTGTTAAAGAAAAAAAAAATCTCCTTAATGTGTATGACTACTTTAACTGCTGGCACTCTAGTAAAATATAAAAAATTTCTTATATTATATAAAGGAAAAATAGTAAGCTGAAATGTTAAGTTATTAGTATGATATCTAATCTTACGACCGGCTGTCTTGGATACCAAAGAAAGACCTGTTGTAATACTAACTATTATGTCAAGAGACCCCTTCTACTATAGGATGGGGCTTTTCAACCTACGGGCAACCTTTCGGCTTTATAATTGTATTAGAAAAAATAACTCTTATATGCATTTAGCTTAAATAAAATATTTAAATGTCCAAGTTGCTTAAGGTAGATATACATATCACAAAGAAATACTCCACTCCTAGCTCGCTTGGAAAATATCTCGATACATTTGCATGTCCGCCTTAGACAAGTTCATTACTTAACTTCGCGGGCCAAACCCTTAATGAAAATGCTACGCTCACACCTAAGAACACTCATCGTGCATACCACAATAAAGGCATAGCCTATTTATCATGGTACAATCGAAACACCACACTTTTTATAAAAAAAAATAATATTCCTACTTTATTATCTCTACACCAAAAGCCTACTCCCCGCTTTATTAGATGGAGAAAAGTGAATCTCTATCTTGTTAAATGTGATTTTTCTTCTCTATCCATTCAAGAATAGACTTTTGGTATAAAGAAGTCCTTTTACATATGGCATGCCATGCTTAGTTAAAAAGGAAGTAGATAATTACACAATGAATTTGTACACCAAATTCATACACGTGTGGTGGCATATGTTTATTGGAAAATAAAAGTGGGCTTCATTGTGAAAAAATAAACCCTCAACTAAGATAACAAGATATGCATTTGTGTTGTATAAATTCAATAAAGCAGTATCATTTCTTATAAAGATGGACATTCATGTGAATTACGACTTTTTATGTAATTTAACTGGAGAAAAAGTTTTCACTGCCATAAATCATCATCAAAATCTGCCTGAGAAGTAACATTCCAGGTTATCAAAGCTAGTTCTTTTCCATCTCTTGCAATGGTAAAAGTGAAGGTATAGGCATAAGCAGCCTTCATAAAGGAACGCATGCCTTTGTAGGAGAAAAATAAGGCCTCACATGACAATAAAGCGACCTCACATGACAATAAAGAGATCCAGTTTTCTCTGTCCAATCAAAATTAAGTGCAAAATTTAGTTTAATATATCCTGAAACAGGAATATCATTATCTTTTACTTAATTATGGTAGAAGAGCCATAAAACATACGTTAGATAGTAATAGTTTTACACCCTAATTTTTTACATGAAAGGCCTTACACCATTTATATTTAGATAGAAAAAAATAATTTTTAAGTTGTTAAGTAAGACCCACATTTCCTATCCAATCAAAGATAGTACAAGGCTTATAATATAAAGAAATAAGATGTATAACATAAAGAAGTAATATAGAGAAATGGGATTTATAACATAAAGAAATAGGATGTAAGAATACGATTTTCCATATCCGCTAAAACAGGGAACATGTATAAGTGCTAGCAGAAAAAAGGGAGGTACAAGTGTTCAGATGTTGCAACTAATGTGAAAGTTAAACAAGAATTACGGTTCATATGTAAGTCTTCCTACGTTTCCAAGCATTTGTAGTCGGATAGTGATATTCCCACGTAAACACCCAAAAATATTCACACACGAGTTTTGATAGGACTACACAAGTAGGCCTTACACAAAGTTTACATGGGTTCACTTATCTAGACCAATCAAAACTCATGTGTGAGCTATTGATGTGATAATATCATTTTCCGTTGGTATTCTTCAAAACGGAGTTCTGGGTACTCATGAATTCACCGCCTGATCGAGACTAATTAGTCCCTCTACTTGCCGGCCTGGGCCAAGAGGTCGGAGAAGTGGGTCTGCCCATGACGGTCGCCATGGACCGGAGGAGCTTGAGGAACGGAGTACAGTAACAAGAAGCAATGGGGAAAGGGGGACGAGACGAGCTGGGTCTGATCTCATCTTATCGAGACCAGCTTCGTTCTTGTTGGAAGTCGGAATCAGAGGAAGATGTAGAGTGGTAGGCGGTAGCAGAGTGTCTTGGTGTTGGGGTAAATTTGAAAATTTGTACTTTTTTTTCAAAATAACGTGGCTGTACGTACATGCACTTATTAAGTTCTCCAATAAATAAATAAATATATATATATATATATATAATTTCAAGTTAATTTAAAAAAATATATATTAAGTTAATTTTTAAAATAAAAATTTTATTAATATTTATTTAAAATAAAACTAAGAAAATTAGATAAAGCATAGTAAAAATGAGGGTACATAAATGTTGGGCCTATTAAGGAATATGAGATCGTTTAGCATAACAATTCTATCTCACTATTAAATTAATAATTAATATTATATTTTTTAATTTAACTTCTTAGAGTTATAAGATAGG
Organism: Saururus chinensis; assembly: GCA_035235625.1. Taxonomy (NCBI): domain Eukaryota; kingdom Viridiplantae; phylum Streptophyta; class Magnoliopsida; order Piperales; family Saururaceae; genus Saururus; species Saururus chinensis. The sequence goes on from CP141147.1 coordinate 29,948,484, forward strand.
TTTGTAATTAATTACGATTTAAATATCTCCTAATCCTGTCAAATTTAAGGTTATTTTAATATACAAAGTTTATATTTTTAATCGCGTTAAATTTATCATTGATTTATAATTAAAACTTTGACCAGCTATAAAGTACATATTTTATTCATTAAAATTGACTTTAAATATACAAATTTTATTATAATTTGTCATTCATCTCCCTTGGTCTTATACCTTTATTTAATAGTAACTCATTAATATATAAACCTTTTAAAAAAGATTAATATGAGATAAAATTGTCAAGTTGATCTTATACTAAAATGATAAAAAAATTTATCCTGCAGCACCCTGTGAAATAGGAGGGCAAAGTATTATTACATTTATATCTCGGGGTATATATATATATATATATATATATATATATATATATATATATATATATAACATTATAATTACATTTCAATTCGAGTTGAGATTCAATTTTATATGATCTGAGCCAAGTAAAGTCGAACAAATACATGTTCAAATTGAACTAGAGAATATTTGAATTCAAGTTAAGATTGAGCCAAGCGTGATTTGAGTCTAGCCCAATTTAAGCCAAGCCGACCTCGCTCTACTCAACAAGCCAACTTAGCTCGTGGCCCATGTTTGATGAGCTTTTTGGAAAAAGGTTTCAGTGTCTTAAAATATTAAAATCTGCCTTAGAAGTAACATTTTCCAGTATCAAAGCTAGCACTTTTTCATTACTACAACTATTTTTGAAATGGTCAAAGAGAAGGCATTGACTTTTATACCATTAACAAAAAGGTCAACTCCACCACAGATGTAATATAAAGCCGAAGCAGAAAAGATGTAAAAGTGTAAGCACAAAAAGGGGGTAAAAGAGCTCAGATGTAGCAACTAATATGAAAGTGACAACCGGCTGACTCAAACATCACGGTTCAAATTCATCCTTAATACAGTTACAAGGTTTTCCTCTTAAATCTACAGAAGGAATCAGCAATCAAATACTGATTCATTGACCAATTGTTTCAAAGTATCAACTCACTGCACTATTTACAGTCTGTACAACTTTGATCGGCGCGTGATAATTGGTGCTCATTCAAATAGGTCTCTGCAAGTGCTGCATGTAATGCCGCTCCAATGGGAAGAACCCCCTCATCAACAAAAAAGTAAGGGGAGTGTGGTGAATGCTTTGCACCCAGTTCTTCATTTCGAATTCCTATGCTTACCATTAAACCCGGAATTACTTCTTGGTAGAAAGCAAAATCCTCACCAGCCATCACTTTCTTTGCCATTCCAATATTCTGTGGCCCCAGCATTGCTTCACCGATCCTCTGTGCAAGATTATGCAAACTTCTATCATTGACCATGGCTGGATATGGTGGGTTCTCGTCTTCTAGCATGTCCACCACAGCCTTGCACCTGTGAACAGCAGTCTGGTTTTCAATTACCTGTAATAAGTTTTGTGCCATGTAAATAAACATCAATCAACAATTCATAGAAACTTAATTCCCTCCGTATGATGTGATATTGAAATTTTGCAGAAAGTATGAAGTCAATAGTAAGGCCATACGCAATTTCATAAAGCTAAAATATACAAGCATTTAGATGTTTGTTCTAGACTACAAGAGAGAAACTATTTAGTAAACAAGAGGAAAGGAGAGAGTAAATAGACACCTCTTTGACCCTCTTCTGAAGTTGGTGGAGTCCCTCAGTAGTGAGACTCCTCAAAGTACCTCCAAATTCAACAGTTTCTGGAATTACATTCAAGGCTGTACCACCACGTACATATGTAACAGACACAACCTCCAAAGAGACAAATCATGAGTCAGCACAAGTTCTCAGCCAGTTTTTTGAATAAATAAATGAACTAGAACACCATCTGCGAATAGCTAGGCAAAAAAACACATTTATAAAGCTCAGAACTATGAAACATATTACGGGACACAAACTTGGCTTTGGAGGGGATCTGATTCTCTTGAAACTAGCTGTTGCAATGCTAAAATGGCAAAGGAAGCAGCTACTACTGGATCTGTACTCAAGTGAGGTTCAGCAGCATGTCCACCTTGTCCTTGCAGAATTGCTTGAAATACGCATACAGCTGCACATGATGGTCCTGGAAGGGAGGAGATGGTCCCAGTGGGTGAAGTTGCGTCGATATGCATGGCAAAGATAGCTTCAGCTTGACCAAGGGCACCATCCCTAATCATGTGTGAAGCACCTGCACCACCCTCCTCTGCCGGTTGAAAAAGAAACTTAACTGTACCCTTTGAGAGGAAAATCGGAATTGTTCAGACGCATTTCACAAAGATTCAAAGAACTATTGACAAAGCTCCAAAATTGTTTTTCAAAGTAAAATAAAAGTAAAAAATTCATAATCACGCATAGATATCTGATAAACCCTGAGTTAATTGAGATGTCTAGTCTATTCTATCACTGTTCAATATGGCAGGTCATGACTATTGCCCAAAACAATTTTCCTTTCATTTAATAAAAGATGCACTGAGTTATAAAAGTCCTAATGCTACTCTCCAACTTAAGCCAGCAGTACAAATTTATATGCAATATTCCCTCTGAATCAGACAAAACACCTTGGAACATCTTACCTGGTCATGCCTAGAGAAAAAATTATACTTAAACTGCTAAATTAGAATCGACACTAAGCTGCAAATGTCCACCTTTCTAACTACTATCTCACTTGAATTTCCCCTATTGTGTCTGTCAGTTAATTGCATCATACTCAAAGTACATAAGTTGGTTTTTTCTGCGAAACTATGTTAGCTGAACTAGTCATAAAGACCAAGCATTAAGCTCACCAAACATTCAAATATTAATATCGTCATCAACATATATTCTTCCAATACGTTAGTTCCAGTAAATGCAAGCAATATGATTTAATGAAAATGACCTTGAGCTTATCTTTCCGTTGATTAAGTAGTTTAGCAGCTCCAAGGAGCATTGTCACGTGTGCATCATGGCCACAACCATGCATTTTCCCATCAACCTTGCTCTTATGCTCCCATTCCACCAGTTCCTGCACATACACAAGTCATCAACACACAGCATTTAGAAAGTCAGAACATTCGATAAGAGAATAAACAAAAGATCAACCATTTCCAGCACAAAATTTTCAACAAATGAGACGGAATGAAGCGTGCCCGCCATGAACTGACTTTGCACCACATACGAATCAACACACGATTAAAAACAAAAGCAAAGCTTTAGTACAAAAGTGACAGAAGGAACGAAAAACTGATATATGGGTAGTCGGTGCCTGCAAGGGGAGGGCATCCATGTCAGCCCGGAGAGCGACGACGGGGCGAGACCCAGAGCCAATTTGGGCGACCACTCCGGTACGGGCAAAAGGGAAGGAATAAGCCACTCCCATTCGATCGAGCTCACTCCGAATGAGCGCGCTGGTGTTGTATTCTTCAAAACCGAGTTCTGGGTATTCGTGAATTCGCCGCCGGACCGAGACTAACCAGTCCCTCTCCTTGCCGGCCTGGGCCAAGAGGTCGGAGAAGTGGGTCTGCCCATCACGGTCGCCATGGACAGGAGGAGCTTGAGGAACAGAGTACAGTAACAAGAAGCAATGGGAAAGGCGAAGGAGACAAGGGAGACGAGCAGCGTCTGATCTCATCTTTCCGATTCCAGCTTCTTCCAGTTGGAACTCGGCAGTCGGAATCAGAGGGAGGAGGAGTGAGTAGGGACGTGTGAAAATTACTATAAGAATTATTTCTTTGGAGCTACTTAACAAAGGGGTGGTGGCGCAGTTGGCTAGCGCGTAGGTCTCATAGCGAAAGAGTGATCCTGAGGTCGAGAGTTCGAGCCTCTCTCACCCCATCAAACGTTTTTCTTCTTCTGTTTTTTTCAATTTGTGTTCTTATGTTTGCATTTCATTCTTGTGGTGTATATATATAATGAATTTTAACATTTTTTTTAAAGAAGAGTATTTTATTTATCAATTTATATTTGTGGCTAATTGCCTTATCAACATGGCATTGGTCTATTAGATTCAAGCATTGTAATAGTAGTTTTTGGAAGTTTTTTTTAGCAAAAAAGGTTAATATGAGCCCGGGCTCACACGTGCCGGCGTGTGCCTGGGCTCATATAAAATGAGTCTCTTTTTCAGCTGGGTCCTTTGAAACCATTCTCTATATCTCTAAAAATACATAATAAAAATACTCTTATATTAATATTTCTATTTAATTTTTTAAAATGACCTAAAAATAATTTATTTTAAAAAACCAAATAAAACTATTAATTTAAGACAGAGAGTAAAAAGAATGGCTCTGGTCTCTCACTGGTTCATTTATCTGTTCTTGCATTCATGTTTTCACTAATTACTATATTGTGTTGATTAAAGCCTTTTAAGTTGCGGTTGGCAACGCTACTGCAGAAGTCAAAGCTGAAGCAGGAGTAAAAAAGTATTGAATTGTTTTTACTTCGGCTACTTATTAGCTTCTGCTTTTCACTAAGTCCTATTAAAAATAACCAATTATGAGAATGATCATATATAATTTAGAAGATAAGGAGAAATTTGAAAGCTCCACAAGCCCATTTAGAAAAAGGGTTCCCGCTTACTGATAGATTTGTAACGGGTCATTGTTTACCCTAATCGTTGGCCCCTTGATAAGTGTCAATTAGCTTAAGTAAAAAAGTACTTTACAATAATGCATATTTACTCTGTATCTTAATTCGTACTTCTTTTGTCCCACATTAAAAGCTTCATTTGGTTGTTTAAAATGAAAAACTTGGTTCAAATCAAGGCCTTCCTATCGTCCCCAAGGACAAGACTTGGTAATTTTTCTTTTAACAATTTCTATGCCCACAAATTTTTTTATGTCAAGTGTCCCATAGTGGGTGAAGGAACTATTCATTCACTAGCGGGTAAACAAAACATGTTCTCTCACTTGAGATACAATCCACTCAACAGCGCAGGGAAAAACGTAGAACAAAACTCACGATCTTCACATCACAAGCATAGCTTAGAAGAGCATGATCAACCGAGCTGATGGCTTGTACTGAAGGCCACCTCCACTTTATGCGAATCTAGACGAATTTAATTCACCCTTGAAGCACACAAAACTTGATCCTGCGTATGTTTACAATTAATTTGTTGTCACCTATTATCATCCCATCTAAATGTCATTGTACTTAATACGAAATAATTCAGTTCTTGTGATATCAGCCGTTACCCTTGGCAAATTGGCAAGTATCTGCCAAATTGGATTAAGTTAAAAAGATGTAATCAAACAATATAAATGAAAAGAGAAACGAATATCTTGTTAGTCTAGTCTCCTCCACATTGAATACTTACACAGATGCCTCCATAATTGCAAAAGCTGTATGGAACATTCAGACTATTGGATTCATTAATATATGCACACTTACATTATAGATACATTCGAAACTTTAAAGGGTTCAAATATGCACATTAAGCCATATTCATTACATTGCATACATACCTGTACTCAAGACCGAATACATCTCCATATCCAAAAGGCCAGAATGGGAATGACAACAAATGAAATTGCACAAAATCTGTAATAAACACTCCGGATGTCTAACTTGGATCGCAGTGACTCTGATTTCACTACTAAAGTCAGTAAGTGATCTTTCCACTTCACTCGTGACCTGAGGCTTGGAATGAGAATCTCTTCATTAGTCTTAGATATGACAACAGGGGAGGCATTGTTTAGTGGCACACTTTTATCCAGATTATCCAGCACAATGGTAGATTTTTGCCTCTGGAACCCAATTACCTCAGGAGAGAATTCATCTGTTCAATAATTAAAACAGTCAGCAAAGCTGGAAAATAACTTATGGCAAAGAGCATACTTTAGTTGAAAACTGGTTGCAAATGGTACCATGAACTGATGAGCTTTCATAACAATTAGTTTCAGAAGGTTCTGCGGCTTCAACATCTTCAGATGGATTATCTCCTGCACTAACTCCTTCCTGCAGTGAAATTGGCATATATTAGAACTTAGCATTGCCCATCAAGAAGTAATCCAGAAAAAATGAAGTCGGTCCTCATCATCAAATTCTCACCTCTGATATTTCTGATTGGATATGATTACTGCTAGTATCACTTCTTTGTCCACTTTCCATGGGAGAAATCGAAGTGGCTTGTTCCTTCTCACTAATCACAGTATCAGTGTCAAACCCAGTTTTTGTAAAGGAAAAGAGACCAGCGCCAGTGATAATTCTTGTTTGCAAACGAATCCTTCTAGATGCAGAGCCCTGGTTCAAATGTAGCGGCTTTGAAATTTGCAGTTCACGGCCTTGTAATTGCCCTTCAGAACTACCAAAGTTAACATTATCAAACGACGAACTTCTATGACTGGTTGAGCCTACAAGATCATTAGACAAATACGGTGCAGATTCTACAGTAGAAGCAGCAGATGAAATATCTGGGCCATTGTGCACGGTGGGCAGTTTCCTGCCGAAGCAACTTTGATGCTCATGTTCAAGCAAACAAGAATCCTCATCATCCAGGTTTGCAAGTGATGTTTTCAGCACCTTCACGTAAACAAAAAACAGTACAAAATAAATGGTTAGATGGATATTAAACAGGTATTTACATGGAAAAGGCACTCGCCATTAAATTCTTCTCACCTGCTTCTGAGCATCGCAATTGGCAACATTGCTGCTGTAACTTTTGTCCTCGTCTGACGACCCTTCTTCAGATGGAACAGCTTGCAACATCATAATTTGGAGACAAGGTTCTTCCTCTGACACCATCTCGAGATAATTTATATCAAAGGAGTCATTACTATAATCATCTTCAAGGACCGTATCCAGAATATCAGCTACTGAAGATGCATCCTGATCAGTGGGACCCGCATCATCTTGATACAAGTATTCCGATTGTAATTCAAACCTAAAATCATCATAGAAGGGGGGGTCCATGAAGGGCCCAAGTGGTGTCTCAGTCAAGTGGGAAAGCCACTGTTCAAAATTGTGAGGATCTACTGGTTCAAATGGTGCTTGCTCTGGCACCCCTAAAGCTTCCAACAAAGGATTCACCTGACAGGGAAACAAGATAAAATTGCAGACAAAGGGAAAACAATTTTACACAGTATTTTCTAATTCTCATATCCTAAGTTCCATAAACAAAATGAACAATACACTGTACAGATCTTCCCAAGGACAACTATCAGGACAGACATTTTAACAAAATAACCATATATGAATTTGCAATCAAGCCTTGCCAGCTGTATGGTACACCACTCAAGCAACAAGGTCCAATGTCACTAATTGAAGGATAGAATCCCGACAGAAGTGGCCAGTTTATTAAGCATTCTCAACAAAACAACATGTAGCATCATACTTCAGCAAAAGATCCTTGTCAGTATGAGAAGAAGGTAGACGATACTGACAAAGGATGTGTGAACAACTTTATAAAGGAATCTTTATATGTGGTTCACTAGCACCACTAACAGAAACAAATCTGGTTTTACATGACCTATCAAGCAGCTACATTAGTCAAATCATGATCATTATACTCCCAGCAGAAAATTAAATAAATCTAAGAGTACCAAAATTAGCAGTTTTCAATCTAGAGCTCCAGAATTTGCAGTCACTCTCTTCCTTAAACATCCGTAACATCTGTCTATCAACTAAAGATAAGTGATAAGCATATCTCCAAGTTTATTTATGTATTCTGATATTCAAAAAGTTATATTTATATATTGCTAAAGCTCCAGAAATAAAATTATGTTAAATTGAATTATCAGTCATTCTAATGAACAAAAGACTTAAATAATTAACAAAGTCAACAGCTCTCTAAAAGGATACTCACCTCTTCCACGGCAGCATTAGTAACAAGATCTGCAACATCAAAAGGCTTATTGCTCTCACGTGGACCCTCTTCATGGATATCACAGATAATGGAACCTAGCCACTTCTCAATATCCAATGGATGCTCTTCTTCAGTAGACACAAGCAATGGTGGATTCTCACAAGCATTACTTGGCTCGGATACATTTTTATATACAAGTGGAGCGTTACTTGAAGAAGCCCCATTATCATTGAGAAAGTCATGGTTGTTCGCTTCCTCATTATAAAAGTTTACATCTTCATTGTCGTCGTCTGCCTCATCATTGGTTTGGCTTCCTGTCTTCCCATCAGACTTCTTAAATAGTTTGTAGGCGAGAAAAGCCCTCTACAGGTTTGGAAAAAATGCAAAGCATAACCATGTAACATCAAAAGGTTCAAGAAACACAAGCATAAAATCTTAATTGATAACTATATAACTCATTTTGTTCTAATTTGTTGATTGTAGCATATTCCTTACAAATGGAACTATAGTCTACAGCTATATGGTGCAGAGTCAAAGGTCGTTAATTTGGACAAATTCTTTTAGGTAACATATATATAACTATTTGGTTAATTGAGTGATAAATTTGTCAATTTGACCAACATTTCTGGCTGCGACCACATAAAAAAGGGTGTTGAGTTATGCTGCTCACTCACTGGATATTTTGGAATTTTTTATTAAGATCTAAAAGAAAGAAATGACAAAAAAATCATTGTCATATAATAATCATAATCATAAAAGTTTAAGAACCTTCTCATATACTAACATATTATTAGGCAAAAGGTTTCCCCTATAATATATATAAAAAATTTAAATTCATAACCTCAAGTATACTCTATGTACAGAACAAGAAAGCAATCACCTGCCCAGGTTTTGTACCATCAAGATCCTTCTCTGTAGCTCGATATTCATGCATTACCCAAGTAGTTTTCTCTCCGTGAGGAGCCCGGCCTATGTAAAAGACTAGAGTCTTTTTCATTCCAATCAAGTTAGACCGGAACTTTATATTCCTATCCTTTCCTGTTGCTTTCCAGTATCCTTTTCCAGTAGCCCTGTTCGAACGTTGGCCCTTGTGATACTTCCTCTTACACAACGAAAAGAAGAACCACTGGCGTTTATCATTTCTAATAACTGACTTGCCTGCACAAAACAGAGTTCTTAATAAACAAACGATACAAATGAATCGTCTGAATACCTAACAATAGAAATTGCGGAAAAAGAATATCATAATGCATACACAAGTTAACCCTAAACCTTAAAAAAATGCAGTTAGATTCTCCAGAAAACTATTCAAACTTCATACAAGAATACAGACTCTTAGTAGAATCAATAAAGTATACCTTAGGAATAAGAAAAAGAAAGTTGACTGATAAAAAAAAAGGCAAAAGAAAATTGAAGTCTGCAAGACTACGTTCATGAAAACATATACAATGCACCATGCAACGCACCCGTCGGACCTTTCAAGCTCAAGTTATGACCGTCTCATTCGTTGAACTAGTTTTAAGATGAAAGGGCCAAAGCACACTAAGAATCGGCAAAATACCTTATGTCACGGAGGCAACTCACCATACAAGCAAAAATTTAAAACAAAGGCACAAAATTTAAAACAAAGGCAAATCTCGAAATCAATTTTTCATTAAAACAAAGGCACAAAATTTAAAACATAAAACATTGACTACATTAAAGACAACCCTGATACTTTTTGCATAGAGAACGAACATCCGAATACACAGAATCACAATCGACTTGCTAGACTAATCTATAAAACAAATTAAGAAAACCGAAACAAAAAATGAAAACAACGACTCGGTGAATACACAACATTTATAGGTCGATTAAAGAGAGCCCACTTATAATCTGCTTGAGTACACGCCCCAGATGAAATCAATTTGACTATAACAGCAGCAATGATCCAACCTGCAAGAAGCCAAGCCAATCACATAACCAAAAGCTATCTTGGCAGAGAAGAAAGACTTACTAGGCAAGTCCCAGGGCTCACAACTGCAGACATCCACCTCTGCGATGATGTCGACGTCCCCCCTCTCCCCATTGATCTTCCTACCAAGGTAATGGGTTATCAGCTCGCCGTCATCCGGCCGGAACCTGAATCCCAGCGGCAGAGACTCCAAGTTCACTGGCAACAGTGCCATTACTGTCACTTCTCCAGTCCTCTCAGAACCACCCAGTTCCAGATTTCCGACAAATAACCCAAGAACACAACTGGAACAGAATGATCAAGTGAAGAGGAACCAGTATCAAGTATCAGGAGCTCAAATGATGGGTCAGCTGCTCCAGTCCTCTGTTGCGTCCTGCAATCTCAATGAAAAGGAAGGCATCTACGTTTGGACGCAGTCAAACCGAAATCGCATGCAATATTTTGATTAATTACGAAAATGGGATCTGCCCATGCAAGTGCGGGGCTGCATGGGGACAATATCGTTAATATCAGATAACTTAGGGGGTATTAATGTTAGGTGGGAAGTTTAAAAGTTGCAGCCGCGCTGGAGCAGCGTCACGACGAGAGGAGTCTCCCCCCGCGAAGGAGGGCAGTGGTGGATGGAAGCGTTGTCAGCAATGTGGCCGCCGGCCCACCGTGTGACGTAAGCAGCGGTCCCACTTGCACATTCCTCGAAGCTGAGAGTCGATGTTACTTATCTTACCAAGATTCTATTAGGACGGCTAACTGTGCCCGTTAAGTAAGAGAATAATTTTATTCTATGATTATCCAAATAAAATGTAATAATTTTTTTTTTAATTATTTATTTATTTATCATATTTAAAAATTATATATATTGTAGATTTATTAGTTTTAAGTGATTTAATTTTAAAATAAATTAGCTTATGGTTATTTATAATAATTTCTATGTCATAATTCACCAGTATAATTTACTCAATAGAAGATATCATTCAAATTCTATATATTTATTAAATTAATTTAATTATTTATTATAGTTGTTACAAGCAGCTACTTAGGAAGATAATTTTCTCTTTCTAGTATTTCATATCTAATTTTATTTTTTATAAAAAATATCTATTTGTAATTTACATGTTATATTCTCTTAAACTCATTTTGCTTCAATATTTCCCATTTAGTTGCTTTGTTTGATTTTTTTGGTCTTATTGGGTCAGGGTTCATCTTCGATCATATGTGATAGAATTTTAACTATTTACACATATATTTTGTACAAAATATTTTTACAACTCTCAAGTTAGTTTAAATTATGTTTTGATAACTCAAACACATGAATATTTTTTTATTTTTTATAATTACTTACGGAGTGTTTGTTTGTGTAAGGAAACGATTGGTGGGCTTGGAGCAGAATTGCTGAGCCAGCTCTATTCTACTTCAGGCTATACTAAAGTTAACTCAAAACAAAGTTTAAACTTGGGCTAATAAAACCAAACTCTTGCTTGGCCCGTCTCAAACTTGCTTAGTTTGAGTATTAGCTAGCTTAACTTAAAATGAGTGGTGTAGGTAGTTTATTTTGAATTTTGGTATATGTTGGTTGGTGTTAGACCCTTTTCGCTATATAAGCTAAGAGGCATATGAGTTTTAGCTTGGCGAGCGGATAGTCATGGGAAAGCTGAAAAATAGCAGCCTTGGTAAGTTGGAGGACTCATACACAAGTCCTACTCAGAGTAGGATTCAATGGCGGGTTGTTGCCATCACCTAGGATAGTTCCTAAGAAGGTCAGGACTCTCATGGACAACTCCTACTTGAAGTAGGAGAGACATTGGATATGGTTGCTGATTCATTCCCATGTTCCATAGTGCGACTAGGAATCACCTTGAAGGCCTAACGCAAGTAGGAAGCCTGAACAAGGAGTTGTGTGAAAGTCGGATTGCTCAAGGCAACCGAATCCTAGCAGGAAAACGACTCTTCGTAAGAAGTGGATGTAGCCAAGACTCTTCCTAGGCGAATGACATGCAAGTTGAGGACTTCTAGCCGGAGTATGAGTCCCGAGGGATGCTAAATAAGGCGGGACATTTGAAGGAAGGCTCATTTGGACTTCTAGTTGGGTTAGGGCTCCTTAGAGATAGGCTTCTTGACCCTTCCTTATATAAGATGTGTCATGGCAGGTTGTGCAGGAGGATTCAAGCATTCAAAGAACTCAAAAATTCTCCAAGGGCAGATTGAGAGCTTTGACAACAGTTATAGAGACTGTTGGACAATAAAACTTCATTGGCAACTTGGAGGAGCTGTTAAGAACACACTCAACAAAGGGGCAGACATACTTAACTTCTCAGCAAGGCTTAAGATAGATCTCAGCCAACAGGCAGACTAGTTTGCAAGATAGTTGAGAGGGTGTTGGGTTTGGGAGTAAGGTAGGGGCCTTGTTAGTGTAAACTGTTATCCTGAATAAAGGTTTTGGAGGCGGTCCTCCTTTTTTCTTATTAATTTTCTCGTATGTGCTTGTATTTGACAGGCAAGACCTGGGCGAAATAAAGAGATTGACTGCCGGTTGTGCTAGGCAGTCATGCCATCACATGTACGAACACTAGGCTCAGCTTTGCGCCCGTGACAATTAGAATCATGATTATATTACAAATCATGTTTGTATATGAGATTGCAAAATTTGAATTGATGATTTACTTATTGAAATAGGTTGGAATCAACAACTTTTGAATGACCAAACAAGTTTAAGTGAAAATTTGAAAAGGTTTAAGTAATTTTTTCTAAAATATGGGGGAACTCTTTTAAATTTTTTAGGGTTTTAAAGCATTGCTCCAAGGAGGCACTAATGAATATATAATGTGCATCACTACATGTGATCTCATTCTTGCCTACAAGATACTTAGGCTGTGAGAAGGCAATTGTCATTCTTTTAATAGTCAGGATTCTTTTGAAGCAGGCAGTAGATGGATGTTTTGGAGTTCGACTCATATGATAGGAAAGAATTATTAAAAAATAAGTAATTTTATTAGGTATATGCCTAATATATGTGTCCATTTATGTTTCATGTTTAATCCTTACAATTTATTTGCAACAACTATAAACAACCATAGTAATGTGTTAGTTTTTTTACCCTAGTAATATCTGATTAAGTGACTACAAAATCTTTATTTTAGCCTTTTTTAGCACATTTTAAAAAATATAATGGATAATGGTTATCTGATTAACCAGCAAATTATTAGTGAAAAGAACAATTATGGAAGTACCTTATACCATTTACTTAATGGAACTATTATGGATAAAGATTAGAAAAATGGTTATGGTAATGGAATAGGTTATGCTGTAACTATGAGAACTCTTGTCTTAAACCGGTTTACTTTCAATTTTATTTATTATTTAATAATCATTATGTGGTTTAAGCTATTTTTGATCGATTTTAATGTTTTTCAAAAATAAATGTGGTTTCTAAAGGTTTTAACCAAAACTAACTTTACTTTTATGAGTTTTAAGTGAATTTAGGTCAATTGTGAATTTTAGGGAATTTTTTAAAAATTAGGGTTTAATGACGAGACCCGTCTGTGGGCTCATAGTCAAATTTAGGGTTTTTGGTCCAAAGAATCCCAGACATTAAAATAAGTCATTAAAAAAAATTTTAAAATTTTCTTGGTCCCAATTTTGGTTTAAATTGCCAAATTTCCTACTTATAGTTAAGAATTTTATTCACACCCCAAGTTTTATAGGAAAGGGCTGAGCCAAGGAATCTAGAGCCTAATCTCTAATTAGGCCAAAAGAGGAAGTGATTAGAGGTAAGATTTTCTTAATTTTTTCTTAATCATTAAGGTTTTTCATAAACTTCTCTTAATCTCCTCCTTTTGCATTGATTCAATTCGTTTTCAAGCCATTAAATCACTTATTTACACTTCTACTTCATACCCTAGCTTTTAAATTTTGGTTTTTATGTCTCCAAAGCTTTAGTCCTGGATTTTTCTAATGATTTTTAAGTTTAAATCAGATTTAGGTGGGTATTAACAAGAAAATCATATTTTTGGAAGGTTTCGAAGGTGATTGAGGAGCTAATCCAACTCAAAACAAGGTGAACGGTAATGGATTTAATCTTAGCTCTCCTATGTTTGAAAAATCTCGATTTTCATATGTTTTACTTGAATGGGTTTCATATTTAGGGCTTTAATGGTAGATTAATAAAAAATTAATCTTTTGCCTTGATTTCTTAGGGTTTTGATTTGAAATATCATTTGCCTTGATTTCTTAGGGTTTTGATTTGAAATGGGTTGATTTAGCATTTTGGAATGTTTGATTGAATTTTCATGATATTTGAGGCTTTGATTGAAGGATTTAAGTTTCATTAATGGTATCTCGGTTTGGTTTTCAAAATAAGGAAGACGAACTAGATCTGTCGTTATGGAGATCGATCGCCCTTGCAAGTCGATCGATCAGCCAAATAGAGTTGCAAGCTGATGTTCAAGCTAGCCGATCGAATGCCCTTTCAGGTCGATCGATCTGCTACATAGCGGATTTAGGCATTTTGGGTTTTTATGCTTATTTTGGTATTTTTACTCCTAACTAATATTTCTAATGTTTATTTGTAGTGTTTTGAGTTAGAATAAACTATTGGAAGGATATGTTATTTAGGTTGGGGATTATGAAGCATGCTTAAGTATTATGTAGAATTACCATGATTATGGTTAGACATGTTAGCATAGATTTTCTCGAATTTATGGTTGATGAAATTATTATGCTTTAAGTATGTTTCTAGCAAGGTTACTATATGATAATGATATGTTATTTTATAATATGAATGAATTGTGGGTGAATAGTGATATCATGTTCTAGCTTCATGTGTATAATAATTATGCTTGTAAGAGTTGAACATTTGATTTCATATGAATTGAATGATGATTTACGATAGATTTCACAAATGATTTCAGTTGGTAACTATGATTAGATTTCATCGAAGCATGTGTGTATTGCCTTATGAGTTATTGTCAAAACATTGTCATGTGCTTAGAAATGTATGAACACACACATGTGGGAAAATTATTATTATGAAATTGTAGTCGTTTATGATTTGAATGTGATGCACGTGGAGACTGATGGGATAACATTTCATGTGTTGGAATTTATGTAGAGATTGCTCACGTATATATCATGCTACATGCATCATGAAATAGAATTCATATATGAGACTTTACCAATGTTTAGCTGTGTTTGATTGATTGGACGCAATGGTGTGAGATTACGTGCTGGATTAATTGATCGTGAGCTTAATCGGAACTTGGCTGGTCCAAAAGGACATGATTTCGATTTGAGTTCCTGTGTGGAACAATGGATAATCCCCGGGTTGAGTTAAGTCAATTTGAGTTGTGTGGGGATGAGTTGTGTACTTATCTTGAGGTTGAGATTTATTGAGATAGTCATCTGAACCCTAAAAATCCAGAGTGGTATGCCTTCGTGCACCAGCTACCACGTGTTCTAGGGTTCCCTGTGTGGGAATTCGGGCTCTCCCCCATCGCTGTAGATGTCCCAGGGTGAACACACTTGCTCTAGGCACTCTGTGTGAGAATCGGGAATCCTTGGCCAGGATTGTCCTGGGCGAGCAGACTTAGGGGTTGACTACCCCGACACTTTATATTTCACGTGTAGAAATCGGACTATGTCCTGCCTATGTGACAATGATTGTATTCACTCCTTGATGGAGGCATTCA
This sequence comes from Saururus chinensis, assembly GCA_035235625.1. Lineage (NCBI taxonomy): Eukaryota > Viridiplantae > Streptophyta > Magnoliopsida > Piperales > Saururaceae > Saururus > Saururus chinensis. The sequence continues at coordinate 29,963,908 of CP141147.1, forward strand.
TCATTTGTGATGATGCATGTGTATTATTATGCCCAGGATTGCATAGGTTGTGTAGGGATAATGTGACATACGTGATTATGAGTTATGGAATGGATGTGATATGAATGCATGATCAGAATTGTATGATTGAGACACTATTTATGCAGGTTTATGTGATATGAATGCATAATTTGAATCGTGTGATTGAGACATTATTATGCAGGTTTATATGATATGGTTGCACGATCAGAAAGTGTGTGAGAGATACTTCTCATGCGGATTATGTGTGATATCAGGTTTTATTATAATTGGATAAGGATCATTACTTATGCAGGATGGATGCTAAGTCATGACATGATTATTTATTCCCTGACTTATATATGTTATATACATGCTAGATCTTTTACTTATAGGTAAGTAGGGATTTAGTAAGAGGATGATTTGAAAATGGTATACCATGTCATTTATGAATCTGAATTGCCACAATGATATGTCATGATAATCTTTCTAATTTTGTCGTCGTAATCAAACCATTACTGAGTTTTGCACTCACCCCATTTTGTATTTTGTTTTGGGGCTACACGGCGCGACATGCAGACACGCAGGATACCTTATATGAGGGATGACATGAGTATCTATGGGATTAACTTTTATCACATTCTAATGGTATTTTACTTTCTGATTTTCTCATTTCTAGAATTTGAGAACACCGTGTGGTGGATTATGTATGTTGCACATGTTTATTTGTTGCAGTTAGACATCTCTGAACTTTTCGGACCATGAGCCATGTGTAGGCTCCAGAGATTATGATGTGGGATGAGTGTGAGGATGATTATGATGATTTATTTGATTATCCTTTTTATCCTTATTACTCTTGCTCAAAGGATGTGAGGTGCGCTACTCCATTAGTTGAACCGCCCGTATGAGGGGCTAAGTCTTCCACAAATTCGATAATATGTTCAATTTTGTCCCCCCCGCACGCTGACCAACCCTTGGACCGGGTTCAGCTCGGGTTAGGTGGAGCCGGGGCATGACAGTAACTCTATCATCCCATTGGCAGCCCTAATCAACATGTAACATTCATCATGGGGATCTGAGGCTTCTATGAGGGCCACGACTAGTTGGCAGCCGGCTGGGCTTGCAGCTGAGGGTGGCTGGGTGGGGTGGAGTACTTAGAGACCATTGGCGAAGATGACACATTTGTGGTACTCCCATTAAGTCAATGTTTTAAAAATTGGCCCGACTACTAATATGGAATGGTAATTGGGTTACACTTTTTATGGTTCAACTGGGCATGAACCCAATTTAGCAAGGATTTTATAATAAATAAACCGCAACATGCACTTATACATAGGCGTGGAGCACCTCTAAGATGAGTAGGTTCAAGGCTCAAGGAGGTATTTCTCTCAATATTTTGACATTTACCTTTCTCTAAACCTTCTTTTCTGCATTTTAAAGTTATTTTAAACTCGATTTAGCTCCTTTAAAGTGCGTTTTAGCTGATTTAATGATGTTCTACGCAATTGCGGGTCAATTTTGCTATTAAATACTTCAAATAGAGGAAAATCTTGAGAAGAGGGAAACTCTAGAAAAAGCATCTTAGGAAGAGGAAATACTCTGCCCACCATGACCAAGACCCCAAGAGAGAGCAAAGTAAGCAATTTTAATTTCTAAATCAATAACTGATTTTTAAATTATTCTTTTTGGGCTATGCCCAAAATTTTGTTTTAAACTATGTCATTATGATCCCTAATGACACCTTTATTACGTTGTAATGAGATATTAAAGTCTAGATTTTGAAAACGCCTTCTATTCGTTGAATGGAATTTTATGATGTTATAGGTGTTCATACTTTCTAGATAGTTTCATTATTAGCAAATTAGTAATTATTAATTATACTACACTTGGCTCCAGCACACATAGGAATTAGGATATCATCGCAAAATCTATTTTTTTTTCTCTTGTTGCCCCATAAGCATAGGTATAAGTCGTTTTGGTATCACAACATTCTATGAATGAAAGATTTATCTAATTTTAAAAATATTTAACAAATTATGCAAATAAAATATTTATTTAATTTTCTTAATAATTTATCTAATTTTATATATGATGTCATGTTCTATAAAATAGTATTAGACGATATGCAAAACTACGTCTAAATTCTATCTTATTTAAATATTTAAGATGTTATCTGATAAATATATAAGCAACTAACATCCTAGCAATATTGGTATGATCTAAATACTAATTAATTATCATTTTATTCTTTAAGAGCGAAAAGGCTTTGAGGTGTCAAAGGATTGTTATAGCTTTTGCACACAAAGGATGATCTTGTATATATAGTAAAAGGAAAATTTATTATGATATGTTTGACCCCCAGTCAGGTTTTGTCCTTCAAGGAGATAACTTGTGTGCATTAGATATCCATGGAAGTAGTGTTTGTTATCATAGAGTACAATTGAAGTGAAAGATCTTGGAACTTACTCTTATTGTCCTACATTATGTGTTCTATTTAATTTTTTAGAATAAATTAAAAATAATTTATTTAAAAAAATAAAATAAAACACTTAATATGAGATGAAGAGAATAGATTTTTGTGCTTTTTACATTATGTTTTTGTTATATTATAATTTCATTTATTTCAATATGAGAGAGAAGGAGTAGTATATTGTTCTCTTATGTTATATTTTTGTTATGTTTGTCTCATGCCCCCTCTCTGGACAATCTATATATTTCTCTCGCAATGAATACTTATTTTAACAAAATAAAATAAGTGATAAGACAAAAGGTGAAAGGATAGTGTGGTTGAGAGGGGAGCAGCCTATTCGAAAGAATGTTGGCCTCGGTCATGCTTGTTTGCTTTGCCATGTAACATTTTTAAGATTTAAATAGACCTTTGTTGTTGTTGTTATTGTTATTTTTATGTAATAGCCTCAAATGTAGATAGGGGGACGGTCCAAGTGGGGCAGACTAATCTAGTGACTTGGTTAATATGCAATAATTGAAAGAATAAAATGCTAATATTACTTCAAGTTTGAGCGGTTGATCATAAGTTCATGACTTTGCAAACTTGAATGTAATACAACCAAAAATTAATCTCTAGTCTAACATTGTCACGCCCCGGCGTTACCTGACCCGAGCCGAACCCGGTCCAAGGGCCGGTCAAGCGCGCAGGGGCGACAAGGGGAAGTTGAGAAACGGTTTAGCAGAAGACTTAACCCTAAATACGGGCGATCTAATAGAATTGCGGAGTACGCACATTCCTTTGAGCAAGAGTAAATAAGTAGAAAAGAAAGAAAGTCGTTTAACTCAAAATAAACGACTAGTCTCAAACCCACATGCTTAGTCAACCATAGCCCACTCTGGCTCAAAAATAAGTCTTAGATAACACAACTATATAAAGCAACATAAATCCCACAGAGAACCATACACAAAGGTTCTGTGACAACCCAGATCCGAGGTAAGTTTTACTATTAGAATTTTTATATATTATTAGAGCATTATTTTGCTTTTGGAACCTAAATGAATATTGTAGAACTCTAAAAACTGAACTTAAAGGTTTTTGAAACACTTGATTCAGAGATAGTGACCATATGTAGCGATTGTGGAAGCGCGCATCATTAGCGGGCCCACGATAAAACTACGATAAAACCTATCCTTGAGTGGTCTTGTTTTGAAGGGCTCGTCGATATGAGTCCATCGGTACCAAGAACGCGTAATTCCGAAATATAGGTAAAAAGTTAGTGCTATTTAAAGATTTGAAAAAAGAAAGAAAAAAATAATATTTTATTTATAGCGGACTAGAAATTAACCACGCGACACGCAACGTCGCGTGGTTTGTCCGTGCGGCGGGCCCGCGACCCGTGTGTGGGTCCTCACCGCGTGGCCCGCGCGGACCACGCGCTGGTCGCGGTCCGTCCGCGCGACACGCGGGTTCCGCATTACAACGCAGAACCGCATGACATGCACGGTTCCGCGTGGCGGAACTGCGCCGTGCGACGCGTGGCGGACACACATCACGCATCGCACGGTTCCCTTCTCCTATAAATTCCACCGCCTTCTCTTTTCACCATTCACTTTCACCTCTAGTCAAAACTTCTGACCCTCCGTTCTGAGCCGTTTTAAGTCCGATTCGACCCGTCCAAAAGGCGTTCCTAACTAAATCGACTGTGTCGGACGCTGTGACGGGGCCAGATTTTTAATACAAGTCTTCTACGAGCATGAATTTTCTACTCCAACTTTAAGGTAGAGGTCTTAAACTCTAGTTTATGCTCTGCTTATATGCTCTAGTTTTTATGCGTTGTTTTATTTCGTTATGCTCATATGCTTGAGTTTTCTAAGAAATGTCATACACATGATATGTTTTACATACCTTGAATTTTTGTCAGGGTATTTACGTTTTCCGAATAATTTTGGGGTTAAACCTTGAATGATAATATTTCTAGATACTTACCGAGGAAATGATCGGTATCTAGCGCGCGCATATAGGTATGGAGTATCATGGGAAAACTCCTGCCTTCTGAGCTTCCTGTTGCCCCATGAGCACCGGAGGAACGCCGTTCGGTATCACGGCTCTGGATTTATCGTCATCGGACGAATCAGTGTTTTCCAAAATTATTCTGAATTTGTTCTGAAAAAATAAAATTATTATAATCTTTTGCTTAGCATTAAATTAGATTTTAATTCCATCTACTGAGTATAAAAATACTCACCCACCCACAGACTCTGCAGGTAGTAAAACCAACCCGGAGGGGTCAACCGAAGAATTATCTGTTTAGTCTCTTTTAAATACTTTTAAACCTCTGTAATATTATGTTTTTAGGCTTGGCTTGTATTTTGTAATTCTGTAATATGATCGCTCTACGTACAATGTACTATGAACTGGGTTTTAATTTTCTACTACGTTATATGTAATATTTTAGCTATGCTTCAACTCCAAAATTCCTGTCTTATGTCGACTTATGTTTTTGATCCGTACGGCAGACCGTCACGTTCGGTTTCACGTGCGATGTAACACGTGCCGAGCGAGATAATAATTATGCTAATTATGACGTGTATTATTTTCTGACGGTCGCCACAGGTTCTAAACAAAATAGCATAAACAAGGGAAACAATCCACAAAAGAAAGGTCTCCACGATCACGTCCATGTCATCTCCGATCTTTCCTCAAAGAGGAGATCCTGTCTGTCGGCGTATCGCGCCACGCAGCCCCAAAGCAAAACACAATAAAGAGGGGTGAGTTTAAACAAACTCAGCAATGGTTTTCTAATATACTATCAGCATCGGCAACACGACGACATAACAATATAATTATTCAAATCAAAGATTGACAAGATGTAATATTTTTTGATCACACATACACATCACCTAAACCTGCATCATAATGTAAAATCCACATAGTGCCATTCACATCATATCAACATGTATGAAATGTATCTCAAACACACCATTTCTAATCATGCATTCATATCACATAAACCACATTCACCCTACACAACAAACGTGTCAACCACATGATACACAATCATGCATAGTATTCATAATAGACATGCATCAATACAAATGGTGAATGCCTCCATCAAGGACTAAACACAAGTATTGCCACACAGGCAAGAACACGGTCAAGGCCACGAAGGCGTGTCATGGTCCAAAATTCTACATAAGAATTTAAGAAGTTCGGGGTTGTCAGTCCCTAATTGTTGCGCACCCCAGACGATCCTGGCCAAGGATGTCACATTCTCACGAAGAGAATCTAGAGCAGGGGTGTTCGTTTTGGGACATCTCCTGCGATGGGGAAGAGCCCGAGTTCCCACGTAGGAAACCCACGAACACATGGTAGCTGGTGCAAAGAGCATATCATACTGGATTCTCAGGGTCCAGATGACAATAATAATCTCAATCGCAAGACAAGTACGCAACTCGTCTCCCATATAATTCCACTTAACTAGACTCAACCCGGGGAGTGCACATGTTCCACACAAGAACTCAAATCGAAAACATGTCCTTTCGGACCAACCAAGTTTCGATTAATTCACCGAGCGATTAATCCGGCAAGCAATCTCAACCATCGTATACAACTGATCAATTCCGATTAACCAACGGTAAAACCTCGTTCATGAAGTCCAATCCATGATGCATTATGTCATGATATTAAACCAAATATAAACCATGAATTCCATTTAACAAGACTCAACCCGACTCGGAGTGTGCACGTAAAAATACCTCTATGTCGACTCTAGTCCTCACGTCCCATACCATGAGTATTCGTGACGCCATAGAAGCAAATTTAACTAAGCACTAGTGCAACGAACCTTAGAGCTATCCATCGACATAATGTGTCCCATACCACAAGTGTCTAATGGTTTCTCATAGGCTGTTCTACACAGGACTTAAATCGAAAACATGTCCTTTCGGACCAACCAAGTTCCGATTAATTCAACGAGCGATTAATCCGGCACACAATTTTACCACATTGCATCCAATCAATCAAATTCGACTATGTAACGACCCGTTTTTCGGTTACGCTTAACCCGGGTGGGTTAAGGGTAATTTAGTAATTTGAGGTTAGTGTTAGGGGGTTTTATTAGGTGAAATCCCCGTATCCGGGTAGAGCTCGGAGTAACGAGCGTGGCGAATCAAAGAACACACGAAACGGAGGTCGGGAACGAAAGTTATGACCTCGGGAAGTGTGCCACATGGGCGGGGCCTGCTCGAAAAGTGCGGGATAACCTACCCATGTGTGGTCTAGTTTCGAAGGGCTCGTCGATACGAGTCTATCGGTACTAAGAACGTACGATTCCGACCTCGGGAAAAAATGTCATATGGGCGGGACCCACTTTGAAAGTGCGGGATGACCTACCCATGTTTTCGTCTTATTTCGAAGGGCTCGTTGACACGAGTCCATCGGTATCAAGAGTGTACGATTCCAACATCAATGTTGGAAGTTATCGCGTTTTGAGGTTAAAATATTATTTAAATAAAATAATATCTTTATGGATAGGATCGACGACGCAGTGGATAAGACTGACGACAAAGCGGATAGGATTGATAGTGGATAGGATTGCTGACAAAGCGGATAGGATCGATAGTGGATAGGCTTGCTGACAAAGCAGATAGGATTGATAGTGGATAGGATTGCTGACAAAGCGGATAGGATTGATTGTGGATAGGATTGCTGACAAAGCGGATAGGGTTGACATGTGTCAACCTCACATCTATCCAATTCTTCTATAAATAGCATCCTTGACATCCAGAAAAGGGAAAGAAGAAGGAGAATTCTCTCCCACGTTTTCCTATTTCTCTCCCACGTTCAGAAACTTCTATTCTTCGTTTCTCACTCATTTTAAGTCCGATTCGAGTCATTCTTGAGGCGTTCCTAGCTAATTCGAGGGTGATCTACGCAATGGCATAGTCCATCCCTCAAGTTGGAGCTCCTAGAAGAGAGGAACGAACCGGGGCAAGAGGAGGCTATGTCCGCTGTCTCCGGAAGGGGAGGACGCCCAGAAATGAGCAGCCCGAATACCGCTACCTCGTGAGACATCAGGGGAGTAAGAGTTTCTTACCTCCTATTTTAATTATTTAACGACATGTGCTAGTTATGACGTGTTATGATATGATCCATATGTTTGTTATGCTTATATGATATGATGTGTGCTTTTATGTCATGATGTGTGCTTTTGTGTCATGATGTGTGTTGTCTCGCTCTACGGGAGAGCGAGACGTGTGGTGTGTGTTCGTTCTCGGCTCAGTGATGGAGCGAGACATGTGAATGTGATGCATCCGCTCTGGAATAGAGCGAGGCATGTTGTGGTGGTCATGTGGTGCTCGTCTCTATGATAGAGCGAGATGTGTGTTGCCGGTGTTTTATCGGGTTTTTGTATAACTCCGATTAAATATTTGAAGATACGTATTTTCTACGTATGTGTTTTTGGTATGCCAGTTGTATGTAGTAGCCAATAGGCAGAACTACGTCCGGATCCGATCGTATTGGAGTAACATCGTGGATGTTATCCGATATGTACGTAGGCAACCAACGGCAATGCAACGTTGGCCCGGTCCGAATTAGTTATATAATTAGGCCAGTTCTTGCCTACGCGCAATAGAGCGCTAAAGTTCTGTAGCGTGTAGAGGAACGAAAAGACTCTCGCACTCAGAGTGTGCCGCTCTTGGTTCTGGGTTTGGTTTTCATCGATTTCAGGACCCCCGGCCCGGGTCGGGGCGTCACAGACTAATCTCGATAAAGCCTCAATTGGAAATTCATTTTCATGATGCATGCAACATGGTACATATGTAGGCAAGGCATACCTGAATCCTAATTCATGATAAGTGCTCTCATCAGCCCCTCATGCATCATTCATAATCATAATATCAATCCTTATCATCATCATTAAGCCCCACATGTGTGTGTGTACCTAGTAGAAGCACTTCACTCAATGCATATCAACATGCTTGAAATTAACTCACTACCACACTACACATGTGAATTAACATCTAATCATTAATTCCAACGGAAATCATAGGAGAAGAATCATTGAAAATCATAACTCAAATCAAAGCTTAACCACAAGCTAAACACATATAAGATCATTCACTTCATCCTTGAGCCATGACATTCACTAACATTCACACATCAATTAACCACATCTTATCATGACATATCAGTCCATTAGTATGTTGTAGCTCTACTGAAAATATACTCAGCCATAAAGAATCAACCACTCATAATTTCAAGATGGCAATTCAAACATCGTATATCCAACCACAAGCCATTCGACATAACTCTAAATATATATATACCACAACTTTAAAACATCCATGGTATACCCTTCCAGTAGCATACTATAGCTCAAAACACTCCACATGCATATAAAAATGATATATCAGGGGAGAAACATCGAAATAAACAACATACATACAAAGGTTAATTTCTGCAGTGTAGCCGTTCGAACGCAATCCAGGGCCGTTCGATTGGCTAAACAGGATATGTGCCAAAATTGCAATCTTGCCGTTTGAATGCCCTACATGGCCGTTCGAATGCCAATAAGGCAGATTCGACCTTTTTCTTCCTTTCGCATTTTCAAACCGAAACTCCATTGATAAAACTCAAAATCACCATCTAACAACCTAAATGCCATTAAAAGTCCACCATAACTTCCAGAATGCTAATCCACATCATAACAAGATAAAACCCTATGAAATCGGGATTAAACATTACCATTTACTAATCATGCCATTAAAGCCTTAAATCAAGTAAAACCATTCAAAATAAACCACAAAATCAAGAGTTTTACCATAGGAAGACTGAAAATTTGAAAGTCCATTACCTTATCCCTTGATTAGGCTTGGGTTTGATGGTCACCCTTCTTGAAAACCTTACAAAGACATAGAGTTTGAATTAAACTCCATCAAAACCGATTTAACATAGAAAACCCTAATCAAAAACTTAGATGTAGGGCTTGTTGAACATAAAAATCGGATTTTTAGAGCTAGGGTTTGAAGTAAAGATGCAAATCAGTAGTTTTGATGTTTAAAAACGAATCAAAACAAAGGGGAAATGGTAGATCTAGAAGTGATTAAGGGAAAGGCTAGGGTTTAGGGCTTAATTAGAAGAGACTTACCTTAAACACCTTCTAATCCGGGCCTAATTGGAGATTAGGCCTGACCTCTCCTTCTCAGCCTATTCCCAAAATGGGAAATGGCCCAGGTCTGGCCTTTTATAGTAGATTTTGGGGTGTGAATGGGTAAATTGTGGGGTATGAATAGAAAAATAGGTTAAAAATGGGTAATTTAGCTATTTGAGCACTAATAAAACCTAGAAAAATTATGAAAATTTTTATAAGAGCTTGTATTGATGTCTAGGTTAATTTGGTCCAAAAAAACCCAAATTTTAACGGTGGGGCCCACAGGGGGTCCTGCCAAACCCTGATTTTTGAAAAAATAGTGAAAATTCAAAAAAATCCCAAAAATTCACATTTGATTCAAAATCACTTAAAACTAGTATCTGTAAAGTTGATTTTGATTAAAACCATGAGAAACACCATCTATCTTTGAAACCACCGAATAAATAAGAAAACATGTTAACCTCACGATAACCGATAATTAAAGTGAAACGAAAACCAGTTTAAGATCAGAGATCTTACAAACATAGCTTTATAATAAATAATGGCAACAATGATAGTAATCCCAAAAGTATTACTTGCTGGATACAACTGATCTTGGGTTAGAAAGGAACCCTTAGTACAATAGTGCTTTTTTCAAAAGATTTCTAGTTGGAGGTCGTACTACACAAGCCCCTGCCCAGTGGCGTTCCTCATTCCCTTGCCACAAGACTATGTTAGATGGCATGACCTTTCACACTATGAAAACTTATATTAGTTGTAATACCCCATCTAATTTAAAATAAAATAAATATTAAAAATGTGTCGATTTATAAACTACATGTCAAGGATCAGTATACTAGAGTAACTCAAATGTCTATTATGCAACATTTCCAAATACAATGCTTTTACGTATCAATTATCACAAATATATGCAAAATTAATAAAAAATGGATAATTTGGCTACAAGAAACTTTCTTCATTTTCTTTCAACTTTGTAGCTACCCTTGCATAATCTGAAAGTGGGTGAGTATATTCTCAGTAGTTTTGAATTAAATTCTATAAACATACTTTACTAACCATTGCAAGTTAAGGTGGATAAATACTTTCCACAAATCCATATAATTATTCAAAATCTGGCATAATTAAAAAAAATCAAACTAATTAGAGAATGGATCATGATATCAAATGACTTATACCAGCATTCATAAGGCAACAGGAGACATTAAGAAATAGATTTATTTATAATATCTAAGCTCTTATGTGTGCTAAAGCCACGTGTAGTATCTAGAATCATTATATTAATAATGGTTTATTAACTAAAGAACTATTCGGAAAGTGCAAACATCCAAAACACAAGAACACTCATTCAAAAGATAAAGGGTATTTTCAGCACAGAGTTTTCTTTTGACATAACCCTGAAAGAATCTTTAGAAAGACTAGTTAATCCTAGCAAAACACAGATTTAGAAAGTAAGATCACCTACTTTGACTTTTTAGGATCCTAGTTGCAACAATTGAAGCTTTTCCTTGAGATTTTCCTTATCATGGAGGAGTAACTCGTGAAAACAACTTACCACCACTTAGAGCGCCCTCAATTTAGTCAAAAATGTATTTCAAAAAATTGCTCACAATTATGTATTCTACCAACATATGAAACATATAAAGATTGATTGTCACTTTGTCCATCATCATCTGCATGTTGGAACTCTTTCTCTTCCATTAGTCATCTCTCCAATTGACCAACATCTTCACCAAGACTCATATTGTGGTAAGATTTCAATTTTCGTTGAGCGAATTCTCAATGTTGCCCACATCTAGAGTGGAGGGGATATTGTCAATGTTTACCTTAGGTTTAACATTATAGAGGGTAGTTAAGTCAATCTAGTCAATTGTAATTTTCTTATTGTTAAGTCTTCTTTAAGTGAATGATAATTAGGACTTTTATTGTGAATAGGGTTAGGGTTATTCTTTCTTTGATTAAGAGGGTAATCCCTTCGTTATTGTATTGAACATAACTTACCAAAAAATACTCTCTTCTTTTCTTCCTACAACTTGTCCTATGAATTTTCTATCATTCACCATTTACTATATTGTGTTCGTGTAAGCCTTTGAAGATGGAGTTGGCAATGAGATTGCAAAAGTCAAAGCTGAAATGGGTGTCTAAAAAAGGCTTGACATGCTTATGCTTTGGCTTCTTATTACCTTCTGTTTTTCACCGAGTCCTTATTAAAATGGTTAATTACAAGAATGATCATATAATAATTTTAAAGAAAAGGACTTCCTGGAAGCTGAAAGCCCCACAAGCCCATTTAGAAAAAGGGTGTCTGCTTACTAATAGATGTGTTATGTATTATTGTTTACCCTAATCGTTTGCCCCTTGATAAGTGTCAATTAGCTTAAATGAAAAAAGATACTTTACAATAATGCATATTTACTTTGTATCTTAATTCGTAATTTCTTCGTCTCGCATTAATACTTCTATTTGGTTTTTCAAAATGAATAACTTACTTCAAATGAAGGCCTCATTTGGGAAACATTTTTAATGCTCCCCTCTAGCAATGAGTCCATCATAAAGAATACATGGGAGCCCTTCATCCATGAGATCGATATACATACTAATGCACATTAGTGCTAGTACTGACACTAATATATACTAGCGTATATACATCGATTTAAATATCAAAGACTCCTATGCGTTCCTTATATTAGGCTTAGAGTGGAACATGAAAAACTCTTCTCGTCCTTTTGTCCCAAGGATAAAACTTGGTAGTTTTTCTTTAACAATTTCTATGCCCACAATTTTTTTTATCTCGAGCGCCCCATAGGGGTGAAGGAACTATTTATTCACCGGCAGAAAACATCTATATTGTGCCTGCTACAAACATCTAATTTCTAAAGCAAAACATGTTCTCTCACTCAAGATACAATACTCAACAGCACAGGAAAAAACATAGGATAAAACTCACTATCTTCACATCACAAGCATAGTTTAGAAGAGCCTGATCAACTGAGCTGATGGCTTGTACTGAAGACCACCTCCACTGTGTGCGAGACGAATTTAATTCACCCTTGGAAGTGCACAAAATTCATTCCTCCATATTTTTACAACTAATTTGTTGTCACCTATTATCATCCTATCCAAATGCCATTGTACTTAGATAAAAAATATCCCTTCTGTCCTATCTTAATAACTACATTTAAAAAATTGTGGTTTTTGTTGAAGGATAAAACCTAAGAAGGAAATAAGCTTATGATACGCTTTTTTAAATATCAAACCACTTAGATTTAAAAAAATGAAGCTATTAATCTGGAACAAATTTTTTTCCCAAACAGAGATATAATTCAATTCATGCGATATCAGCTATCACCCTTGGCAAATTGGCAAGGATCTGGCAAAATGGATTACGTTAAAAAGATGTAATCAAACTCAATATAAATGAAAAGAGAAATGAATATCTTGTTAGTCTAGTCTCCTCCACATTGAATGGTTACGGAGATGCCTCCAAAATTGCAAAAGCAGTATGGAACTGGTGCACTATTGGATTCATTGATATATGCACACATACATTATAGATACATACAAAACTTTAAAGGGTTAAAATATGCACATTAAGCCATTTTCTTTACATTGCATACATACCTGTACTCAAGACCGAATACATCTCCATATACAAAAGGCCAGAATTGGAATGGCGACAAATAAACTGGCACAAACTCTGTAATAAACACTCCGGATGTCTAACTTGGATTGCAGTAAATCTGATTTCACTACTGAGGTCAGTAAGTGATCATTCCACTTCACTCGTGACCTGAGGCTTGAAATGAGAATCTCTTCATTAGTCTTAGATATGACAACTGGAAAGGCATTGTTTAGTGGCGCAATTTTATCCAGATTATCCAGTACTATGCTGGGTTTTGGCCTCTGGGACCCAATTGCCTCAGGGGTGAATTCATCTGTTCAATAATTAAAACAGTCAGCAGAGCTGGAAAATAACTTATAGCAAAGAGCATACTTTAGTTGAAAACCAGTTGCAAATGGTACCGTGAAGTGATGAGCTTTCGTAACTATTAGTTTGAGAAGGTTCTGCTGCTTCAACATCTTCAGATGGATTACCTCCTGCACTAACTCCTTCCTGCAGTGAAATTGGCATATATTAGTACTTGGCAGTGCCCATCAAGAAGTAATCCAGAAAAAATGAAGTCGGTCCTCATCATCAAATTCTTACCTCGGATATTTCTGATTGGATATGAATACTGCTAGTATCACTTCTTTGTCCACTTTCCATGGGAGAAATCGTAGTGGCTTGTTCCTTCTCACTAATCACAGTATCAGTGTCAAACCCAGTTTTTGTAAAGGAAAAGAGACCAGCGCCAGTGTTAATTCTTGTTTGCAAACGAATCCTTCTAGAAGCAGAACCCTGGTTCATATGTAGCGGCTTTGAAATTTGCAGTTCACGGCCTTGTAATTGCCCTTCAGAACTACCAAAGTTAACATTATCAAAGGATGAACTTCTGTGACTGGTTGAGCCTACAAGATCATTTGACAGAGACGGTGCAGACTCTACAGTAGAAGCAGCAGATGAAACATCTGGGCAATTGTGAACAGTGAGCACATTCCTGCCGAAGCGACTTTGATGCTCATGTTGAAGCAAACAAGAATCCTCATCATCCAGGTTTGCAAATGATGGCTTCAGCACCTTCAGGTAAACAAAAAACAGTACAAAATAAATGGTTAGGTGGAAGTTAAACGGGTATTTACAAGGAAAAGACACTCGCCATTAAATTTTTCTCACCTGCTTCTGAGCATTGCAATTGGCAACATTGCTGCTGTAACTTTTGTTCTCGTCTGATGACCCTTCTTCAGATGGAACAGCTTGGAACATCTTAATTTGGAGACGAGGTTCTTCCTCTGACACCAACTCGAGACAATTTATACCAAAGGAGTGATTACTATAATCATTTTCAAGGACCGTATCCAGAATATCGGCTACTGAAGATGCATCCTGATCAGTGGGACCCGCATCATCCTGACACAAGCATGTCGATTGTAACCCCCTAAAATCATCATAGAAGGGAGGGTCCATGAAGGACCCAAGTGGTGTTTCAGTAAAGTGGGAAAGCCACTGTTCAAATGGTGCTTGCTCTTGCATTCCTAAAGCTTCCAACAAAGGATTCACCTGACGGGGAAACAAGATAAAATAGCAGACAAAGCGAAAACAATTTTACACAGTATTTTCTAATTCTCATAGCCAAAGTTCCATAAACAAAAAGAACAATATACTGTAAAGATCTTCCCAAGGACAAGTATGACACTTTAATAATATAACTATATACTCCCTCTGTCACGCCCTGGCGATACTCGACCCGAGCCGAACCCGGTCCAGGGGCCGGTCAAGCGCGCGGGGGCGACGAAGTGAAAATTGAGAAATGATCTAGCGGAAGACTTAACCCTAACCACGGGCGATTAACAGCAACACGGAGTGCGCACAATCCTTTGGGCAAGAGTAAATAAAAGGGAAAAAAAAGGTGTTGCTTATCACGAAGTAAACAACAATCTCAAACCCACAAACTTAGTTAAGTAAAGCCCACACTGGCTCAATATAAGTCATAAGCATCACAACTGCAAAATACGACATAAATCCAAAACAAGAACCTTACACAAAGGTTCGAACATAAAGCATGAAACAAACGCAGGTAAGTCACGCAACGATCTTCATCATCACACCCAAGCTACCTCTGACCTTTCCTCATAGAGGCAATCCTGTCCGTCTGCGTGTCGCACCACGCAGCCCCAAATCAAAACACAAAAGAGGGGTGAGTTTTAACACTCAGCAATGGTTTTAATATCACTGTCAACGTAGAAAATACGATAGCTTAGAAATGAGATCGTTCAGATCAAAGATTTACATTGTGCATTACTTTCTGATCACACATTCATATCACCTAACACTGCATCATAATGCATAATTCAACCTGCATGGATGTATCTCTAGCATACATATTCCCACATGCATTCACATCATAACCAATCCCGCATGGATGTATCTCTAACATACATATTCCACATGCATAACATCAAAATCAACATGCATGGATGTATCTCTAACATACATATTCCACATGTATAACATCAACACCAACATGCATGGATGTATCTCTAACATACATATTCCCACATGCATAACATCAAAATCAACATGCATGGATGTATCTCTAGCATACATATTCTACATGCATAGTATCAAATCAAACTCCATCAAGGAGTAACCACACAATAATGTCACACAGACGGGAGCATAGATAAGGCCACAAAGGTATGTCATGGTCTAAAATTTCTACACAAGAATTCAAGAAAGATTGGGGTTGTCAATCCCTAATACTGCTTGCCCTAGACGATCCTGGCCAAGGATGTCCCATTCTCACATAGAGAATCTAGAGCAGGGGTGTTCACCCAAGGACATCTCCTGCGGAGGGAAGAGCCCGAGTTCTCACACAGGGAACCCTAGAACACGTGGTAGCGGGGTGCACACGGCATACCACACTGGATTCTCAGGGTCCAGATGACACACATAATAATATTCTCACATATCCGCAAGACAAGTACACAACTTGTCCCCACATCATTTCATTTAACAAGACTCAACCCGGGGAGTGCACTTGTTCCACACAGGAACTTCAAATCGTTCCACACAAGAACTTCAAATCAAAATATGTCCTTTCGGACCAATCAACTTGCGATTAATCCACGACCGATCAATCCGGCACACAATTCCATCACATTGCATCCAATCGGTCAAATTCGATTAATCACGATGAAGCCTCAATTGGAAATCCATTTTCATTATGCGTGCAGCATGGTACATGCGTGGGCAAAGCATACATGAATCCTAATCATGATAAGTGCTCTCACCAGCCCCTAATGCATCATTCATAATCACAATGTCAAGCTTCAACATCATCATTTAACCCCCACATGTGTGTGTGTAACTAGTAGAAGCATTTCACATAATGCATATCAACATGCTTGAAAATCAACTCACTACCACACTACACATGTGAATTTCTATCTAAACATGAATTCCAGCGGAAATCATAGTAGAAGAATCGTTGAAATCATAGCTAAATTCAAAACTCAACCACAAAGGCTAAACACATATAACATCACTCATTTCATCATTGAGTCATGACATTCACCAACATTCACACACCACTAACCACAATCTATCATGACAAATCAGTCCAACCATGATTGTAGTCCTACTGAAAATATATGCTTAACCAAAGAGAAACAACCATTCATAATTTCAAGATAACGATTCCAACATCATGCCACAAAGCATAAGTCATTCCACCATCTCTAAGCATATATCTCAACTCCATAAACTCAATAGCATGCATTTCCAGTAGCCTAACATAGCTTAAAATACTCCACATTCATATAAAATTGACAAGCTAAAGTGGAATCATCAAAATAGACATCATATGCACAACACACAATTTCTTGTGTAGCCGATCGATCGCCCTTCAGGCTGTTCGATCGGTTACATGCAAAAATTTGAAATTTACAGTTCAGCCGATCGATCGCCCTGCAAGGCCGATCGATCGCCAACACGGCAAAACAGTCATCTTCTTCCTTTCGCAAAATCAAACCGAAACATCATAGATAACACTTCAAATCCACATCTAACACCCTAATCATCATCAAAAGTCCTCCTTGACTTCCAGAATATCAAACCAAACCATAATAATGCAAAACCCTAAGAAATCGGGATTAAATAATTCCATTTTTTAATCTTACCATTAACACACTAAATCAAGCAAACCATTTTGAAATAAGCCAAAAATGGAGAGTTTTACCATGGACAAACAGAGATTTTGAAGACCCATTACCTCAGCACTTGATTAAGCTCTGATTAAAGAGTCACCCTTCTTGAAATCCTTGAAAACACAATGAGTTTGAATTAAACTCTAATAGAAATCGATTTACCCAAGAAATCCCTAATTAAACCTTAGATCTAGGGCTTATTGGTAGTAAAAATTGAATTTTGAATGTTAGGGTTTGTAGTAAAACACAAATCAGTAGTTTTTGATGGTAAAAAACGAATTGAATCAAGGGGAAAATGGTAGATTTGGAAGAAATTAAGAGAAAAGCTATGGATTAGTGCTTAATTAGAGCAAGCTTACCTTAATCGGCTTCTAATTCGGGCCTAAGTGGGGATTAGGCCAGCCCTCCTTCCTTAGCCTATTCCCAAAAATGGAAATGGCTCTGGTTTGCCCTTTTATAGTAAGGGTTGGGGTAGACATAGGTAAGTTTTGGGGTGTAAATATGAAAAGTAGGCTAAAAGTGGGTATTTTACAAATTTAAGCACAATTTAAGCCTAATAAAATTCTGAAAATTTTTGTGGGACCTTAAGTATATGTCTAGGTTCATTTGACACAAAAATAAAATTTTCGACGGTGGGGCCCACAGGGGTCCCGCCAAAACCCTAATTTTTGGGAAAATAGTAAAAATTCTAAAAAAATCTCAAAAATTCACATTTGGTTTAAAATCACTTAAAACCACTAATGTTGAAGTTAATTTTGGTTAAAACCATCACAAACACTATTTATCTACGAAATCACCGAATAAGATCAGAAAACGCGTAAATCTCACGGTAATCCATAATTAAAGAAAACCAAAACCGGTTTAAAGATGAGGGTCCTTACACCCTCTGCCTTATATTAATAGCCACAATTAGAAAAATAGTGGTTTTTATTGAATTGTGAAACTCACATCTAAGAGAAGGGAAAATATGGAACAAATTTTTTTGTAAAATGGAGCTATTAATGTAGGACGGACGGAGTATGAATTTGCAATTGAGCCTTGCCATGGTATACCACTCAAGCAACAAGGTCCAAACATGTCACTAGTTTAAGGATGAGATCCCGACTGAAGTGGCCAGTTCATGAAGCATTCTCAACAAAACAACATGTAGGATCAAACTTCAGCATTAGATTCTTGTCAGCATGAGAAGTGAGTAGACAAAGGATCTTGAACAATTTTATAAAGGAATCTTTATATGTGGTTCACTAGCACCACCACATTAGACAACAAAAACAAATCTGGTTTTGAATGAACCATCAAGCAGCTCTGACACTACCATCCATGCTGACATCAATAAAATCATGATCATAATACTCCAAGCAGAAAATTAAATAAATCTAAGAGTACCAAAATTAGCAGTTTTTAATCTAGAGCTCTGGAACTTGCGGTCACTCTCTACCTTAAACATCTGTCTATCAACTTAAGATAAGTGATGAGCATATCTACAAGTATATTTATGTATTCTGATACTTAAAAAGTTATATTTATATATTGCTAAAGCTCCAGAAATAGAATTATGTAAAATTTAAATACTAGTCCTTCTAATGAACAAAAGTCTTAAACAATTAACAAAGCCAACGGCTCTCTACAAGCATACTCACCTCTTCCACAGCAGCGTTAGCAACCAGATCTGCAACATCAAAAGGCTTATTGCTCTCACATGGACCCTCTTCATGGATATCAAAGATAATGGTCCCGTTTTCCACTGTATCAGCTAGACACTTCTCAATATCCAATGGATGCTCTTCTTCAGTAAAAACAAACAAAGGTGGATTCTCCCAAGCATTACTGGACTCGGGTGCATTTCTATATAAAATGGAGGATGTCTCCATGCTATCCGCTAGAAGTGGAGCGTTACTTGGAGAAGCCCCAGTTGCATTGAGAAAGTCATGGTCGTTCGCTTCCGCATTATTAAAGTTCACTTCTTCATTGTCGTCATCTTCCTCGTCATTGGTTTGGGTTTCCGTCTTCCCATCAGACTTCTTAAATAGTTTGTAGACGAGAAAAGCCCCCTACAGATTTGTAAAAAATGCAAAAACATAACCATGTAACTTCAAAAGGTTCAAGAAACACAAGCGTAAAATCTTAGTTGATAACTATATAAAATATTGTGTTCTATTTTGTTGATTGTAGCATATTCCTTTCAAATGGAACTACAGTCTTCAGCTATATGGTGCAGAGTCAAAGGTCTTTAATTTGGACCAATTCTTTTAGGTAACATATATGTATAAGTATTTGATTAATTGAGTGAGAGATTTGTCAATTTGGCCAACATTTCTGCTGCTCACTTGCTGGATATTTTGTAATTTTTTTATTAACTTCATAAAGAAAGCAATGACACAAAATCATTCTAATATAATAATCATGATTTTAAAAGGTTAAGAACTTTCTTAAATACTAACATATTATTAACCAAAAGGTTTCGCTTATAATATAAAAAAATTTAAATTCATTACCCGCAAATATACTATATGTACAACTGGAAGCATTTTCTATGCTCCCTAAAAAGTATGAGCCGAGCGTAAGGAACACCCAGGAGCTGTCAATTTTGAAAATTGACGGCGCACATGGTAGCGTATGATAGCGCAAGTAATACTTGCGCTACCACATGCGCCGTCGATTTTGAAAATCGATGGCTCTGAGGCGTTCCTTATGCTCGGATCACGCTCAGTGGGGAGCATAAAAAACGCTTCCTTGTACAACTACAGAACAAGAAAACAATTACCTGACCAGGTTTTGTACTATCAAGATCCTTCTCTGTAGCTCGATATTCATGCATTACCCAAAGAGTTTTCTCTCCGTGAGGAGCCCGGCCTATGTGAAAGACTAGAGTCTTTTTCATTCCGATCAAGTGAGACCGGAACTTTATCTTCCGATCATTTCCTGTTGGTTTCCAGTATCCTCTTCCAGTGGCCCTGTTCGAACGTTGGCCCTTGTGATACTTCCTTTTACACAATGAAAAGAAGAACCACTGGCGTTTGTCATTTCTAATAACTGATTTGCCTGCACAAAACAGAGTTTCTAATAAACAAATGAATTGTTGAATAACTAACAATAGGAACTGCGGAAAAAGAATATCATCATGCATACACAAGTTTATAGGAATATATTCTCCCTTAACAATGGGAGTCATTGTATTAACTATTTATAGGTTATACAATGATTACATAAATACGAGTTACAATATTTGAATTTAAACATAATTAAATTGAGAAGAGAAATATGTGGAGATAATGAAGGGACAGTTATAGTGATTTGAAAACAATTGAATTTCAGTCAAAACTGCCTTGATGATCAATTCTTGCCTATTACCCTCCCTCAAGCAAATGGGGTTCTCATGCATAGTGAGCTTGGACCTAAGCAAATGATGTCTTTAACGTGATAGACCCTTAGTATAGATGTCCGCAAGTTGATCAATTATGGAGACATATAGAACTTGTAGAGTCTTTTGTGCAACACGTTCTCTAACAAAGTGATAATCAATTTCAACATGTTTTGTTTTGCCATGTAACACGGGATTAGTAGCCATATATGTTGCACTAATGTTGTTACACCAGATTAAGGGAGCTTGATGAAGAGTAATCCCAAGCTCACGAAGAAGGCTTTGAAGCCAAGATAATTCAGCATTAGTATTAGCTAGGGATTTGTACTCAGATTTAGCACTGGATCGAGCAACAATTAGCTGCTTTTTAGAACTCCAAGAAATAAGATTAGGACCAAGGAAAATTAAAAAAACCCAAGGTGGAATGTCAATCATTAGGGTGCCCAGCCCAATCACCATCAGAGTAGGCAGTGAGACACAAGTTGGGAGCATGTTGGAGGCATAGACCAAAGTGTACAGTAGTAAAATGTGTCGTTGACAGTTAATGCATAAAAAACATAATTAAATCGAGAAGAGGGAAATATGTGGAGATAATGAAAGGACAATTATAGTGATTTGAAAATAATTGAATTTCGGTCAAAACTGCCTTGATGATCAATTCTTGCCTATTAAAGTCAACCCTAAACAATATGCAGCTAGAAACTCTAGAAAACTAAAACTTCATACAAGAATACATACTCTACTCTGAGTAGAATCATCGTAGTATACCTTGTTAGAAAACTTCACGTTCAACAATATGTATTTAAAGAGTAATACAAAAAGAACTGCTCTGAATCGCGTAGAGTACAACTTTTTTTGAAAGTAAATATTGGTAAACCAAATTATTGTGGATTCCCAAGCAAACTCTCTTCCCAGGATTGTCACAGCCTTGTGGGATTTGCACTCAGCAAAAGTAAAGAATCCCCTTGTTCTCTCCTTCAAGCTTTTGTGAAAGAGTTTGCTAGTTTTAATTTTGAAAAAAAATACAAACAATATTATATAAAATACATATTTTTAGTATATTTATGTATAAGCATGCAGAAAAAACATTACAAACACCAAAACCCTTCGAAAAGAGACGTTTAAATCACCAAAGTATATGCAACCATTGATTGGTTAAGAAAAATATGGAACCAATTCACCGATCAATTGATTCATGAAACAGATAGATCACTAGTAAAATAAATCATTAACAAAATTAAGCAAAGACAAAATCGATAGATAAGTTAATGAACCAATTGATCGCCAGGCTATCAGTTCACACACCAATTGATTGTTTTATGATAAAAACTCAGCATACCTTAGTCCTTAGGAATAAGAAAAAGAAAGTTGACTGATAAACAAACAGGCAAAAAAAATTGAGGTTTGCTAGACTACGTTCATATAAACAAATATAAGGCACCAAGCAACGCACCAACTAGACCTTTTAAGCTCAAAGTTATGACCGTCTCGTTCATTGAACTAGTTTAAGATTAAAATGCCAAAGCACACAAATAATCCACACAATATCTTATTGTCAGAGAGGCAACTCGCCATACAAGCAAAATTACTACTAAGAATCAATGGCCATTGAATGAGCATTGAATGCCTCAGCTCATGGAGTTGTGTGTGTCGGGGCATTTTTAAACTTTTCCCTTATATATATCTCTATGTTGTATTCCTTCCACCCCACATTTATAATTCATATTTGAATAAATTGATATTTTAAAAAATAATTTTTATTTCATTCATTCATCTTATTATCATACTCCCTCCATCCTACAATAAGTGTCCTATTTTTTCTCAAAATAAATTATTAATTTATTTTAAAAAATTAAATAGGAATCTTATTTTATGATAAAATATAAAGCAAGATAAGTGATGATAAAACTTAATTTCTACTTTTACCTATATGTGTAAAATTTCAAGAACATACCCCATCGTATATGATTTTTTTTCTTACTTCATTCTACCCCAATCTACCCCTTCCTTCTTCTTCGGCTCTAGTGTTGCCGGGCGGCGACCTCCTCCTCCTACTCATCTTCTTTTTCACTTTTTCTTCCCCTTTCTCAGCCCCTATGACCACCACCACGGCTTTTTGGCCTCACTAGTTGTGGCCAGCCAGGTCACTACAGATGGCGACCAAATTTGTTCAGGTCACCAAGATGCCTGGCTGAGGCCAGTCCATGGTCACAACTAGGAGGCCTGGCCACAACTAGAATCTGGCCTAGCCAAGAGACCACAGTCAGCTATTGTCACAGCCAGGAGGCCATGGTCGTTGCCTCTGGCCCAACCTGGAGAAGAATAATGGGGAGGAACTATTATTACTGTTACCGACAAAGCCAAAAATGCCACTGTTGGAGTTGTTGCCGTTGTCAGAGCCATTGAAGGGAGAAGGAGATGTATGTTTTAATTGGCACAAGAAAGAAGATAAAGAGTAGGGATCCAGGGGTTTGAAGAGCTAATAAAAATATACTAAGTAATTTCTCCATCCTAAATTAATTACTCCATTTGGAAAAAAATAGTCTATATTAATAATTTTATTTTATTAAATTTAAGTGGTTAGGTATGTATTTAAAAAAAATGGGTTTTACCTATAATAATTACTATTTTTTTTAAAATAACTATTAATATAAGACAAAGAAAGTATTTTATTAAAAAGGGGTTTGTGGGGTGCTGATAAACACATTCTTAAAAAAATACAAAATTTACAACATTAAAGAAAGCCCTCATACATTTTGCATAGAGAAGGAACATGCGAACAATCCGTTGGAAGAATTTTTTATGCTCTATGCTCCACGTGAGCAGAGCGTAAAGAATGCCTGGGAGCCATTGAATTTTAAAATCGACGGTGCATGCGGTAGCGTACGATAACGCATATATTACTTACGCTATCTTGTGCAACTATGTGCGCTGTCGATTTTAAAAATTGACGACTCCCGAACATTCTTTAGGAGCATAAAATAACGCTTCCCAATCCGTAACTATCACAATCGGCTGGCTAGACTAACCACGAACAAATAAAAACTGAAAGCAACAATTCAGTGAATAGTGAATACACAACATTTATAAGTCGATTAAACAGAGCCCACATATGATCTGCTTTGAGTACACGCCCCAGATGAAATCAATTCCACTGTAACAGCAGCAATGATCCAACTTGCAAGAAGCCAAGCCAATCACATAACCAAAAGCTATATTGGCAGAGAAGAAAGACTTACTTGGCAAGTCCCAGGGCTCACAACTGCAGACATCGACCTCTGCGATGATGTCGACCTCCCCCCTCTCCCCATTGATCTTCCTCTTGAGGTAATGGATTATCAGCTCGTCGTCATCCGGCCGGAACCTGAATCCCAGCGGCAGAGACTCCAAGTCCACTGGCAACACTGCCATTATTGTCACTCCTCCAGGCCCCTCAGCACCACCCAGTTGCAGATTTCCGACAAGAAACCCCAAAGCACAACTGGAACAGAATGATCAAGTGAAGAGGATAGTCTCCATCGACGAGTATCAGGAGCTCAAATGGTGTGCCTGCTGCTTTAGTCCTGTGTCTCTTTTATTCCTACAATCTCGTTGAAAGGAAGGCATGTCTGTTTGGATGGATTTGAAGCTCGCAATGTTTTTGTACAAGGGTGGGGCCACCTCAATATGAGCCTAACGAAAGCAATGTATGTGAATCTTTAGTACGGAGTATTTTATATCGATGATACATATGGTGGCATAGGTCAGTGTGATGATAACGTGTCTTAGTATATGTGCCGTTGATCTTGTAAATAAAATGTCAATAAATATTTTATACCAACTGTAAAACATTAGAAACCCTTGTAAATGGACTAAGAGTAAAGTAGAGGTGGTGGTAAGGTTGCACTTTTCTAAAGCTTATGTGAATTCCACTTTATCTTTCTAAGATTCTATCAATTTCGTTGTACCGATCTTAAAGCTTTTATGCACCTAAGGGCTGTTATTGTAATTTTTAAAAATAGAAATAAAATTTTTTAGAATTAATTTTAAAATTTTATTATATAGTTAATAATAAAAAAATTAGAATAAATTTAAATATGGAGTCAAACTCAATTTTAAAATTTTAAATTAATATAACTCTCTCTCAAATTTAAATATGCACGTTTTTAGTACTATTATGCTTCTAAATTTGAGCCCTATTAAATAAGATCCTATAAGGGTAGGTAATTTTAAAATTTTAAAGTAGGCCCTAACTATATAACATATTTTTTAAGATTTAAATCAATATGAGAGGTAACCATTAAGAAATAATAGAATATGTAATTTTAAAACAAACGCTTAGAGGCATAATCAATAAAATCACCTCATGGGGTGATTTGGTGATTCTAACCAATTCTAACTTTAAATGGTTTAGAATCAATTTTTGGGTGAAATTTTAAATTTTGCCCATCTTTTACACACAAACATGATTATAATAATTTAACTCAAAATTAAGGCATAATCGATAAAATCTTACAAAAATTCTATACACAAACAGCCCCTTAAAATACTCCCTCGAAGAAATAGCTTGTGGAAACATAGTTTGTTATATGGGAGTAGAAGATTTTGTCATTTATTCTTTTTGTCTAACATTGAGTGTTTATTTAAAATTTTAAAATAAATTATTTTTTAAAAAATAAACTAAAATACTTGAGATAAAAGGAGTAGTAGATTGTGCCTTTTACTTTGTCTTTATGTTAAGTTAAAAATTTATTTGTTAATGTATATCAAATTTAGATCGACCAAAAATAGACCGATGAATAGATGTAATTACACTGTCTTTATGTTATGTTTGTTTCATCCCTCCTCTTTTGATAATCCTTTCTATTTCTTTCGTCGCGGAGATTTATTTTAACAAAAGAAAATAAATGATAAGACAAAAGATGAAAGGAAAGTGGTGGAGAGGTAGGGGGCTATTGGTAGGAAGGAGGGCCTGTTTGTCGTCTTTGTTACTTTGCCAATTGACATTGCTCAGCCTTAAATCGACTTTTATTTTATTTTATTTTCACAAAAGCCTCAGGTGGGGTCCATTAATTTGAGAAGAAAAATGCTAATATTACTTAAGGCTTTACCGGTCGATCATTAGACCATGACTTCGAAAAGTTGAATTTGATACAACCGAAAGTTGTCTTTCTTCTCTAGGCTGAACATAGCTTTATAATCAATTATGGTAACAATGATAGTAATCCCAAGAACATTGCTTAATTGCTAGATACACTTGATATTAGAAAGGGACCACCGGTAAAATGGTGCTCTGCTTAAAACATCTCTAGCTGTTCCAAATTCAACAACTGAGTTTAATGTTGCCCATGCAAGTGTGAGGCCGGCTGGGACAATATCGTAAATATTTGATGATAAGGAGATTTTAAGGTCAGGTAGGAAGTTTAAAAGGAAGACACGCTGGAGCAGCGTCACGACAGGGGAGGGGCACCCCGGGGGAGCAGGGGGGCGTCAACACGTGGGCCATGGTTGAAGCGTTATCAGCAATGTCATCGTGGGCCCACCGTGTGACAAAAGCAACGGTTTCGTGTTATACTTTTCTTTTTAACTAGTAATTACATTAAGGTGTAAAGTAATGGTCATTAAAGAATATTTATTATTATTTAATATCAAAATTATTTTATTGTATATAATATTTTATATACTTTAGACATAGATTTTCTTACTCTTTTATTTTTGATTTAAGCCCAGGTTAAACCTGTGTTCATAATTCACACATTAAAGTTTATGTTTGAGTTGGAACTTAGAGCTGAGATTTAAATTTTTAGTTCAAGCTTTCAAACTTATTTGAACTTCAAACTGAGCATGAATAGTTCGAACTCAAGCCTACCGATGTCAATGCTTGGCTTGGATCGATCATTAACACCTCTAACAACAAGTGTTTTATTTAATTTTTTAAAATAAAATAAAACACTTAATTTGAGATAAAAGGAGTAGATTATTATACTTTTTATTTATCTTTATATTATGTTAAAAAATTATTTTAAAAATAAAATAAAATATTTACTATGAGACATAGAGAGATCAAATTGCCTTAAAAGCTTAAGCTTAAGGTGTTAAAAAATGGTCCAACGATGTATATTAAGTCCAGATCTGCCCAAATAAACTATTATAGATAGACAAATTATAAACATTTTTTATGTTATGTTTGTATCATCCCCCCTCTTTAAATCCAATCTACTTTTATTGCCATGCAGATTTATTTTTGGTAAAAAAAAAAGTGAAAGACAAAAGGTGAAAAGAAAGTGTGGCTGAGGGGAGGGGCCTTTTAAGGAAGGAGGGCCTTGGTCGTATTTGTTTACTCTACCAGGTGACATTGCTCAGCCTTAAATCAACCTTTTTATTTTTTTTATTTTTTTGACAAAAGTCTTAAATGTAGAAAGAGGAACAGTCCACTGGGGCAGTCTGATCTAAGTGACTCCATTAATTTGCACTGATTGAAAGAAGAAAAATGTTCATATTACTTTAAGTTTCAAAGGTCGATCGTTAGTTCATAAATTTGGAATGTTGAATATGATATAATCAAAAGTTATCTTTCATCTCTAGGCTGAGCATAGCTTTATGATCAATGATGGTAACAATGATAGTAATCCCAAAAGCATTGCTTGCTGGATACACTTGATACTGGAAAGGGTCCCTCAGTACAATGGTGCTATGCTTAAAAGACTGTCATAAGACTGTTAGATGGCAGGGCCTTTTACACTGTGAAAACATATAGTAGATGAGGATAAAGAGGGCTGCTAAAGGGCCAAAGGGGAAGGAAAAGCATTTCCCTTCCAGCTTATTGCAAGCTAACCCATAAAGTGGATTAAATGTTGAGGCTCCAATAGAAGCCTCAGGCCACATTCAACAAGTGAATTTAATTTTGCATTTTTTTAAAAGCCCTTTCTAGCATAGGTTCTATCCAAGGACTTAAATTCACGTTTAGATTCACATTACACTGAACCACCATGACACATTGCTGAAACACACATAAAACATATGGCATTTTAAAATACAATGACAACACTTAACTTCAAGCATGCCCGGACATTGTAAATTTGATGGTATATATAATTCTAAGAAAAATATTTTTTTAACGTTAAGATTTATACATCAAAACACTACTTCATCTCTCCCACACTATAAATAATTAGAACTTACTTTCATCAAAGATGTAAAAAAGATGAAATAACAATTTAACGTGAGAATCTTCACGTCAAAATAACACTACTCTAACTCTAATGGTAGATCAGTGTCTACCGAGTAGTGCTATTCGTGAAAAATTACACGTCAAAAGCCCCTCATCATTTTCAAACCCGTAGGGTCCACAAAGCCCATTCTAAGTTCACGACCATATAATTTTTTTATATTAATTAATTATTTAATTGGGCTTTATGTTCATGTATTAGAAGAAATCAAAAGGACGATTTTTAAAAGAGTGTACGGCTAAAGAGCAAAAGATCAAAGATGTCATATCATTCCACCCAAAAAGCTACGCATTAAAGAAAGCTGTCAAGTAGCGTTCAGACGATTGGATCTTACTTGTATCAAGTGTTCGGGTTTAAAGTTAGTTAACATTGAATTAATGACGATTTCATGGCTTTCATTAAATCTGACTTGATATAAGCGGAAAGCTACATCTATGAATAAATTCTGGCTTGATATAAGCGGAAAGATTGTACTTCAGTGGATATAGGAATAAAATTTTGTTTTTTACCTACCTAGAGGCAAAGGGCCGACTTAATATAAGCGAAAAGATTGTACCTTAATAAATTCTTATTTTTTTACCTACCTAGAGGTGGCAAAGAGCTGAGTTAAGCCCCACCCATTGGCCCAAGTCCGGCCATCTCTCTAAAATGAGAGGTTGTACCAAGGTTAAGATTTGAGACCTAGGGCCTAAATAGGCCGGGCTTAGACCTCAACCAGGACCAATCGAGGCCTGCATACTAACCCATCAGGCATTGCCATGTAACATATTAAAATTCAGTGTGGGACCATGTCTGCGTGTAGGGGTAGGACTAGGTTTGTATACGAATAGGAGTTGCTTCTACATCCAAGGGCAATTTGTGAATTTGGTTGTGCAGCAGATTGTGGGTAGGATAGAATCCTTACAAATATGGGAAAGTGGTTCACGTAGGCTTAGCATATCCACTTTTCCCTCTATCATGCTTTTTCTCTAGTGTGCTACTTCAAGTCCTCCCGTGATAATCAATTCCGAGGCAAGCAGTTCAAACGCTAGGGGATGAAGTCATCGGATAGGATGCTTTTACACTCCTATTCATGCTTATGGCATAAAGCCTTGTTAGCTATTTCAATCTTCACCCCCCTCTATTTTGTTAAAAAATATTATTCTTCTAGTAATTTCTCTTTCCGATTGTATGAATTGACAGTCTTTCCCTTACACGTCAAGTAGTTTCCTTTTCGAATTGTACAATAACTTCTATGCTTGTTATGTTAAACCATGGTATAAGCTTAGACCCATATAGTCCACCCTTGCTCGTAGTTCAGGTGAGCTAATACGAACTACGGGCTCTAAGGACAGTAGGGGCAGTCGCTCTAACCCCACATGAACCATCATAAAACATATTCTCTTGGGACCCACATCTAACACACACACACACACGAGACATGTGACTAGGTGCACATATTTAGTTTGTGGGGCTAGACGCTAGAATTAGTGTCAATGGTTAGACCTGTAGTTAGTGAGGGGTCGACTTATTACAGGCATAGCCGTGTGCAAGGGCTCAGGACTCTGTGGGCTTTGAGAAACAAAGCCAACTCTCGTTATGTCAAACTCTCTAGTTTAATTCAGTAGAACTTAGAATAGATGCTCATCCACTTAAACTCATATAGGAGAGTGAGTATAAAAGGAAAGAAAGAGAGGAGAGAAGCCCCAAGTGAGCAGCCCTCTCTTCTCCTCTCTCCCCATTATGGCAAGTAAAATGGTCACTTCTTAGTTGGGGAAGACTAAAAAGTTAATGCAGATAATTGTCATGTGGAAGAGGAGGATATACTATATTCTCGCTCTCTATGACTTGGCTCATATCATGAAGTAAGTCATTGAACCCTGTCCAGAGAACTGCAATGTTGCTAAGAAGAAAGCTTATGAGAAGCTAAAAGATGATGATAATAAGGCTGGGTCCACTGTTTTCACATTCATGAAGCCTAAGATGGAGAGGCTATTTGAAAATTTTAAGATTGCCAAAGAGATGCTTAAGATAGTGTCTGTGAGTGAGGAATGAGGAGCATGGAGCATACAGAGGCTCATAAAAAAGATATCAAAATTCTATGATAAAAGAGATAGATTATGTGAATGAGCACCTAAGTGTCATGTCCATTATAATTAATAGCTTGGAGACCCTAGATGACCTCATCTATGAGGGAGTTTAGGTGCCAATAGTATTGAACAACCTCCCTAAGTCTTAAGAGAATGTGGTGATTTACTTCAATATGAATGACCATAAGCTAACAATGGAGGCTTTGACTGCCAAGCCTAGGCTTGGGCAAGAAAGGAGAAACTATGTTAATGCTTCAGGGACTCCTACTGCTAACCTAGCATAAAACACTAGAGGTGAAAAGAAAGGTGGACTTGGGCCTTGACCTTCAAAGTAGAAAGTCTTAAAGAAAATGGGAAAGAAACCTTAGAACAAATATAATGGTAAGGGGAATAACAAACCCCAAGGTGTTTATTTTAAGTATAACCAGGGAGGCCACTTCAAGGCTAATTGTCCCTAAAATGATGACCAAACTAATAACAACAACAACAAAGCCAAGACCAAAGAGATCATTTGTATTGTGTATGAGGTTGGTAAGGAAAAGATCTAGTGGTTGGACTTTGGAGCTATAGTTGGGGCTGAAAATCGGGTTTGATCGACCTTGACCTGCGCTTAAATCGGCATGACCCGACCATATTTGACTTGCAAGTAATCTTACTTTTTTTTGTTAATTAATTTTTTTCTTAATTGTATTTGGGTCAGGTTTGGGTAAGGTAAACAAGTTAGGTTGGATTTTCTTAGCCCTAGCTACAGTCCATGTGTCACACTCTAGGGTTCCATGGGTGAGATGGTCAATCTCCTCCTTAAACAAAACAATATCTATATTTGAAATAGTACTTACTGTAATGTGGAGGCCCTGGGAACATATACGATCTCTCTAAAGGAAGGGTCAACCCTAGTCCTAACTGATGTGCTCTTTGCTCCCTTTGTCAGAAGAAATTTAATCTCTATCCTTGTTTTTACTAAAAAGGGATTTGAGGTCAAATTCAAAGGGAACAAAGCCACGACGAGCAAGGGTGACTATTTTATCTACAACTACTTCAGTTGATAGTTTATATTGTCTGGATGTTTCTGACTCATTTATTTCTAATGAAGTGACGTCCTTTGAGTATTTTGTATTGTTGTGGATGATGCAGTACTTTGGTATATGCATGTATTATGTCAATGTAAATAAGTTACATAGAATGTCGAATGCGGGGTATTACCCAAGATATCGAAAGACCTACGTGTACGTAAGGATTGCATACCAGGGAAGATGAACAGACAATCCTTCCAAAAGAGACAAAGGGTCTTATGGGTAGTTAACTCAGACTTTTGTGGACCCTTGAATGTGCAGACCCACAGAGGCAGGACCTACTTCATAACCTTTATAGATGACTATTCAATATATAAGTACATGTATTTAGTAAACAAAAAATCTGATATCGTACATAAATTCAAAGAATTTAAAACTAAGGTAGAAACTAGTTAGGCAAGAAAGTCAAAGTCTTAAGGATTCATAGGGGTGGCGAATATACCTATGATCTTTTTAAAGATTATTGTATCGATTAGGGAATAGTGCATTAATACACACTCCATTTTAATTATACTCCACAATGAAATGAAGTGACAGAAAGATGTAATATGACGCTTATGAACATGATCAAATCCATGTTAAATCATTCTGAAATTAAGAATCAATTTTTGGGGTGAGGCTTTAGACACCGCCATACATATATTTAATGTTGTACCTACAAAGGTAGTCTAACTGAAACCTTAAAAGTTATGGATGGGTAGATACCCAAACTTAAGTCATTTTAGAGTGTAGGAGTCCAGGGCACATGTAAAGGTGATTGACTAGCATAGGTCTAATAATACCCTAAAACTATTAAGTGCAACTTTATTAATTACTATGACCACTCTAAGGGGTATAGATTTGTCGTTAACCACATGGATGGGACAATGTGGGTTATATTCTAGAGAACCTTATTTCTTAGAAGATGAATTAAATCCTAAAGTACCTAATAAAATAGTAGATTTATTTGAGATAATAAAAGAGACTAGTCCTACTACTACACCTAAAGAAATAATTAGATCAGGTCAAAATCAAACAAACCAGGAACTAAGCACATTGAGGGAAAGAAGACATTCAACACAGTTGAGGGACATATGTACAATGTTAAGGGAAGATAGCATCATATTAAATCAACTTATTCTAGAGGACCCAATTCCTTAAGAAAGCTTTAAATCTTCCAGGTGCTCAAGAATGGTAGAATGTTATTCAAGAGGAAATATATTTAATCCTAAAGAATAAAGTTTGTGAGATAGTATGTCACGCCCCGGCGCTGCCCGACCCGAGCCGAACTCGGTCCAGGGGCCGGTCAAGCGCACGGGGGCGACGAGGGGAAATTGAGATATGGTTTAGCGGAAGACTTAACCCTAAATACGGGCGATCTAACAGAATTTTGGAGTATGCACACCACTTTGAGCAAGAGTAAATAAGTAGAAAAGAGAGTCTGTAACACCTCGCTTTTCGATTACATCTAACCAAGGGGGTTAGAGGTAATTAGTAATTTTTGTAATAAATTATAAATAGTTTTAACTATTGAAACCTCCGTATTTTAGTAGATCTCGAAGAAATGAGCATAACGAATCAAAGAACGGGCGAAACGGAGGTCGGGACCGAAAGTTACGATATTTGAGAAACGTGCAATATAGATGGGACCCACTTAGAAAGAGCACGATTTATTACTTTAAGTGGGTTAGTATTGAAAATCTCATCGATACGAGTCTAGCAGTATGAAGAACACGCGAATCCGAATCCGGGGTAGGGAGATATGCGTGTTTGAAGATTTGGATTTAAAAAAAGAAAAAAGTTGGCGGTGCGTCGCAGCGCGAGCCGGCGCGCAACTTTTTGAGGAAGAACTTCTCCCCCGTTTTTTACCATTCTGAGGCCAATTAAGGCCGTTCAAGACCCGTTTCCTACTAAATTGAGCGTGCTCTACACAATGGAGTGGTCCTTTCTTCGAGTTGGAGTCCGTATAAGGAGAAAAATGCCCCAAGACAAGGAGAGGTTTTACCCGTTACCTTCGAGCATCGACCAACTTCGTTTTCTCTGTTTCTGGCCATCCTAACTCCGATTTAGTCAATTCAAGAGGCGTTCTTGACTAAATCGAGTATGTTCTACGCGATGGAGGGTTCTATTTTCTGAGTTAGTGATTGCATGAAGAGGAAACACCCCAAGACAAGGAAAGGTTCTACCCGTACCGACCAACTTTGTTTTCTCTGTTTCTGGCCTTCCTAACTCCGATTTAGTCAATTCAAGAGGCGTTCTTGACTAAATCGAATGTGTTCTACGCAATGGTGGGTTTTATTTTCTGAGCTAACAATCTTATAAAGAGGAAATGCCCCGAGACTAAGGGAGGCCCTGCCCTAACACCGGAACAAGAAAAAGAGACCCGGAGCAAGACGGGGTTCTGTCCATAGATATCGATACCGTACGAGTTGTGATGGAAGTAAGCATTTTTGATCTTCTATTGTAATTATAGAACAATATGTGCTAAGTTATGATGTGTGTTATGCTACGATTTATATGTTTGCTATGCTATGTGCCTATATGCCATGTTGTGTACTTATATGCCATGATGGGTGCTTTATATGCCATGATGTATACTTATATGACATGTGTGGTCTCGCTCTAGGGTAGAGCAAGACGTGTAAATTGTATTTTTCGGTCTCGGCTCAGTGATAGAGCGAGATGCGTATATGTGATTATGATCCCGCTTGGTGGTAGAGCGAGATGTATGTTTTTGACTTATTAACTTCCGCTTGACTCCGATATATGACGAATTTTTGTAAATATCATTATATACGTATATGATTTTGTGACGATTATTGTATGTAGTAGTCGTTAGGCAGAACTACGTTCGGATCCAATCATGTTGGAATAATATCCAATACGTACGTAGGCAACCAACGGCAAGGCAACATTGGCCCGATCCAAATTAATTATAAATATATGTTTTATTCTATTTTACACACGATGAACTATGAAGCTTCGTTGTGTGTATGCGTTCGTTACAACCTAAGTCTACGTACAAGCTTTGAAGCTCCGTAGTGCGTAGATGAATGTTGTACCTCTTGCACACAGACGATGATTCCTGCTCAAGGAAAAGAAAAATTTTCTATTAGTGATTTTGTGGGCCCGGCTCGGGTCGGGTCGTTACCGAGTCGCTTAACTCAAAATAAACGACTAGTCTCAAACCCACAAGCTTAGTCAACCATAGCCCACACTGGCTCTAAAATAGGTCTTAAACAACACAACTATATAAAGTAACAAAAATCCAACAGAGAACCATACACAAAGGTTCTAAACATAAATCATAAACCAAGGAAAATAAGTCACATAAGAGTCTCCACGATCACATCCAAGTTGTCTCCGATCTTTCCTCAAAGAGGAGATCCTGTTCATCTGCGTGTCGCGCCACACAGCCCCAAAGCAAAACACAATAAAGAGGGGTGAGTTTAACAAAACTCAGCAATGGTTTTTAATATAACTATCATCATCGGAAATAAGATAGCATAGCAATAAAATCATTCAGATCAAAGATTGACAAGATGTATCATTTTCTGATTACACATACACATCACCTAAACCTGCATCATAGTGTATAATCCACATAGTGCCATTCACATCATATCAACCTGCATGAAATGTATCTCTAACATACATATCCAATCATGCATCACATCATATCAACCTGCATGAAATGTATCTCTAACATACATATCCAATCATGCATCACATCATATCAACCTGCATGAAATGTATCTTTAACATACATATCCAATCATGCGTCACATTATATTAACCTGCATGAAATGTATCTCTAACATACATATCAATCATACTTCAACATCATAACAATCCTGCATGAGAAGTATCTCTAACATACATATTCAATCATGCTTCAGCATCATATCAATCCTGCATGAGATGTATATCTAACATACATATTCAATCATATTTCACATCATATCAATCTGCATGAGATGTATCTCCAACATACATATTAAGTCATGCATCACATCATATAAGGAATGTCTCCCTCAAGGAGTAAACACAATCATTGCCGTAAGTCTGGACGTGGTCCAAATTTCCTAACTAGAAACCTAGGGCATTGCCCGCTCAGGACACAGTCCGAATTCCATAAGAGAAACCAAGATGTAGGGGTAGTCAGCCCCTCTGCTCGCCAAGGATAATCCACACGGGAAATCCAAATTCCCCAAAGGGAACCTAGAGCAGGTTTGCTAGCTAAGGACAATTCTGGCCAAGAACGTCCAAATTCCATGTAGGGAACCTAGAGCAGGGTGTTCGCTAAGGACCTCTCTGCGGTGGGGAGAGTCCAAATTCCCGCATTGGGAACCTAGAACATGTGGTAGCCAGTGCATGAAGGCATACCACTCTAGGTGCTCAGTGTCCAGATGTGACTATTCTCAATAAATAAATCTCAACCGCAACAAGTATACGACTCGTCTTCATATAATCTCATCTTGACTCAACTCAACCCGGGGAGTGCACATGTTCCACAGAGGAACTCAAATCAAAATATGTCCTTTCAGACCAATCAAGTTTCGATTAAGCCAACGACCGATTAATCTGGCACGCAATTTCACCACATTGCATCCAATCGATCAAACTTAGTTAATCTCGATAAAGCTTCAATTAAAAATCCATTTTCATGATGCATGCAACATGGTACATACATGGGCAAGGCATACATGAATTCTAATTCATTATAAGTGCTCTCATCAGCCCTTAATGCATCATTCATAATTATAATATCAAGCTTCAACATCATCATTAAACCCCACATGTGTGTGTGCACCTAGTAGAAGCACTACACTTAATGTATATCAACATGCTTCAAATTAACTCACTACCATACTACACATGTGAATTAACATCTAATCATGAATTCCAGCGGAAATTATAGAGAAGAATCATTTAAAATCGTAACTCAAATCAAAGCTTAACCACAAGCTAACCTCATATAAGATCATTCACTTCCTACTTGAGTCAAGACATAACACTAACATTCACACATCAATTAACCACATCTTAACATGACATATCAACCCATTAATATGTTGTAGCTCTACTAAAAATACACCTAACCATAGAGAGCCAACCATTCATAACTTCAAGATGGTAATTCCAACATCATATAACCAAACACAAGCCATTCCACATAACTCTAAATATATATACCACAACTTCGAACATCAATAGAATGCTCTTCAAGTAGCTTACTCCACCTAAACATAAAAAATGATATTTTGAAGTAGATATGTCGAAATAAGCAACATACATAAAATTGTCAAATCCTACAGTGTAGCCGTTCGAACGCCATGCAGGACCATTTGATCGGCTAAACAGGAAAAATGTCAAAATTGTAGTGTTGCCGTTCAAACGCCCTCAGGGCCGTTCTAACGCCAACAAAGCAGTTTTGGTCAACTTCTTCATTTCAAATTTTCAAACCGAAACTCTATTAATAAATCTTAAAATCTCCATCTAACAACTTAAATACCATTAAAACTCCACCATAACTTCCAGAAAGTTAATCTATATCATAACAAGATAAAACCCTAATAAATCGGGATAAAAAATTATCATTTACTAATCATGTCATTAAAGTACTAAATCAAGTAAATCCATTTGAAATAAACTACAAAATCAAGAGTTTTACCATAGGAAGACTGAAAATTTGAAAGTCCATTACCTTATCCCTTGATTAGGCTTGGGTTTGATGGTCACCCTTCTTGAAAACCTTACAAAGACATAGAGTTTGAATTAAACTCCATTAAAACCGATTTAACATAGAAAACCCTAATCAAAAACTTAGATCTAGGGCTTGTTGAACATAAAAATCGAATTTTTAGAGATAGGGTAGGGTTTGAAGTAAAGATGCAAATCAGTAGTTTTGATATTTAAAAATGAATCAAAACAAAGGGGAAATGGTAGATCTAGAAGTGATTAAGGGAAAGGCTAGGATTTAGGGCTTAATTAGAAGGGACTTACCTTAAACACCTTATAATCCGGGCCTAATTGGGGATTAGGCCTGACCTCTCCTTCTTAGCCTAGTCCCAAAATAGGAAATGGCTCAGGTCTGGCCTTTTATATTAGGTTTTGGGGTGTGCATCGGTAGATTGTGGGGTATAAATAAAAAAATAGGTTAAAATGGGTAATTTAGCTATTTGAGCACTAATAAAACCTAAAAAAATTATAAAATTTTTTATAAGAGCTTGTGTTGATGTCTGGGTTAATTTGGTCCAAAAACCCAAATTTCAACGGTGGGGCCCACAAGGGGTCCCGAGCAAACACTTATTTTCAGAAAAATAGTAAAAATTCAAAAAATTCTCAAAAATTCACATTTGATTCAAAGTCACTTAAAACTAGTATCTGTAAAGTTGATTTTGATTAAAACCATGAGAAACACCATCCATCTTTGAAACCACCGAATAAATAAGAAAATGTGTTAACCTCACGATAACCAATAATTAAAGTAAAACGAAAACCGGTTTAAGATCAGAGATCTTACATAGTAGATCTACTAAAAGGGCGGAAGCTCATAGGGTATAAATGGATCTTCAAAAAAAAGATTAAGGCAAACAGGTTCGAGATTAGTGGCTAAAGAATTTACCCAAGTATATAAGATGGACTTTAAGGAGGGATACTCACCTATGTCAAGATTTGACTCAATCAGATGTCTCTCAGCAATTGTTGCTTACTTTAATTTAGAGCTGCACCAAATGGATATAAAGACTGCTTTCTTAAATAGAGATTTTGAAGAAGTGATTTATATAAAACAACCTTCGGGTTTTATAGTTCTTAGAGATGAACATAAGGTGTGGAAGCTAATAAAATCATTGTATGGTCTTAAACAGTCTCTAAGACATAGTAATTCACTTTTTCACAAGGTAATTAGTGAATATGAGTTCATAGTGAATGGACATGATCGTTGTGTTTATACTTTTTGGGATGAGGCTAGGTATATGATGTTATCACTTTATGTAAATGGCATAATCTTGATAGGGAATAACTTAAGTATGATTATTATTTAAAAAAAATAGCTTAAAACCCAGTTTGAGATGAAAGACGTGGGTGAGACATTTTACATCCTTGGGTTGAAAATTGTCAGAGATAGAAAAACTAAGAAACTAAGTATATCTAAAGAGTCATACATAGAGAGTGTAATCAAACGCTTCAATGTTATTAGTTAGAATACCATTGAATCCTCTATATATAAGAGTATTGTGTTTTCTAAGAGTATGACTCCTCAAATAGAGGAAGACAGACTCCGAATGGAGTAAGTGCCATAGGCACAAAGTATTGGTAGTTTCATGTATGTTAGACTTATACTAGACCTGATTTAAGTTTTGTGGTAGGCTTATTGAGCCACTACTAAGCCGACCCTGGACTTCAACATTGACAAGCAGTGAAAAAAATATTTCGGTATCTTCTAGGGTCTAAGATTTAAAATTTACTTATTAGGCAGAAAGTTTATCATTAATTGGTTATAGTAATTCATATTATGTGGGGGATTCATATGATAGGAAATTCACTACCAAATTTGCCTTCATGTTTGGAAGCAAGGCTATATCATAGGCAAGTAAGAAACAAAAGAGTGCTTCTATGTCTATGATGGAAGTTGATTTTTATTCATGTAGTATAACAGCTTCACATGCAGTATTGATAAAGGAATTTCTAGCTAGATGATTAGAAAATTGGACTGATGCTCTTGTCCAGATTTATTACAATAATCTGGCGGTGGTGTCGACATTAAAAAATAGGGAGATCAGTGCTAGAGGTAAATACATTAAAGTGCATTACTATTATATATTCGACAAGTTAAAAAAAGGAAAAGTGATTGTGAGTCATATTTTAAGTATTGAGATGTTAGCGGATATGCTCACCAAGTCCTTAATGACAAATCTATCTACTCAACACGCTTATAGCATTGGTCTTTGATAGGACTAGTACAAGTTGTTGTTGGACCATATGAGCCATTTACCGATAGTAGGGGATGTTGGACCATGGTATGGGCTCAAGCCCATATGGTCCACCCTTGATCACGATTTGAGTGAGCCTGTATGGCCACAGGGTCCAAGGAGGTTGGGGGCAATTGTGCTGACTCTATATAAACCATTGTGACACATATTTTCTTCGGACTCACATTCGACACACATGCACATTAGGCATGTAATTGCATGCGCATATTCACTATGTGGGGCCCGACTCTAGAATTAGTGTCAATGATTGGACTTGTGGTTAGCGAGAGATTGACCTTGTAGCGAGCATGGTTGTGTGCAGGGGCTTAGACTTCCATGAGCTCTAAGAAAAATATTTCACTCCTATTGTGTCAAACCATCTAGTTTGATCTAGTAAAACTTAGAATGGAGACTCATCCACTTAAGCTCATATAGGAAAGGGAGTATAAAAGCAAATAAAGAGAGGAGATAAGCCATAAGTAAGCAGCCCCATTTTCTCCTCTCTCTCCCCATCATGCCCCCTCCCCTTTCTCCCTCTCTCCTTGGCATGTTGCGCAATGGAAAAAGAAAAGAGGGGCTGGCTGCCCCTCTCTCTCCCTCCCTCGTCGACCTTTGAAGCTCGACGATCCTCTTGAGAGTTGTGCAAGCATCTAGATCCACAAGTGGATTGAAGAAGAAGGGCTAAAGCACTTTATCAAGCGAGTTCTACAAGTCATTGCATTGGATTTGTGAAGGATTTACACATACTCAAGGTAATCATTTCCCCTCTTGATTGAATTGATATTCAATTGATCAACGGGCATTAGTGTAAAGGATCAAGACATCCAATGGCTAATCAGCCGTAAAGGTCAATAGGTATTGCTCCTATATTCAATTCAGTTTATCTTATAGCCTCTTGATCATGATTTTTACTTATGTAAATGATCTTTTATATACATGTGTAGTGATAGTTGATTAAAGTTAATTTTTCCTCAAGGCATCACCCCTAGGGCTCACGTTATCACATTACTTCCGCTAACACGCCACTTTACATGTTAAAATTTATAAATTATTAACTATGTATTGAAGGTGGCTATAGTCGACTGTAGAGAATTCTTTTAATGTTTAGGTTTGCAAACAACAATTCTCGTTCTCTTGATCTATTTTTAATTACCATGCAAGGTGAGATATGAACTCGAATTGCCCATGACAATTAGTTGGGTTGGATTTGTGCTAGGACGTCATCTTCATAATTACATAGAAGATTTCTTTTGCACTTAGAGCATTACGTATTGTTTCAAGCATTTTATACTCTGTTTCTTTTCTATCCTATGTCCATTTAGGGCTGAGAATCGGGTTGGGTTAGGTCAAATCGGGTTGGGTTAGCCTTGACCCCCACTGAAATCGGGTCGGGTCATGACCCGACCCTATTTTTAAATCGGGTTGAAAATCCAAACCCTAACCCTACTTGAGTTGGGTCGGGTATGCAGGTAACCCTACTTTTTTTCTTCAATGTTTTTTAGACTTGTATTATATACTTTCTCTTTGCAAAGGCCAAACACAAAAGAAATTAAATATATTACAATATTAATTTGTAATGCTTGATTCTTTGGCTAATTTGTGGCTAAGAAGTTAACATAGTCGTCAACAAAGACCCTATAGGTGTAGTGTTGTATTTCTTTAATTCTGAGAGAAGGATAACAAAACTGACCTTCAATGTTCATTTACTCATGATTGGCCTACTTGGCTTTCGATAACTGACATACAAACACAAAACATATTAAACATTAATTATTTCATTAATGGCTAGAGAGGATCATGTAATTCAGTATGTCTTAATTTCAAATTTTCGGTAACTACTTCTCTATGGCTACTTGTAGCCCTACCCTCCTCAGCAACCAATGGCACTTGGTTATAATTTTCTTCCTACGAAAATTGTTCCTTATTGTGTTCTATTATCCGCCTATCTTGTTGCATGTTCCTAACCTGCTCATCATTATGGCTGTCAAGCCTTTCATAGAGAGCTGAATCTAGTGTCTGATGTGTCATTCTGAAGGAGAGAAGATGGGTAATAAATACAACAAAATATGACATATTTTCATTTCATTTACCACACCCAAAAGAGTAATAAAAAAGAAATTATATTATATAGAAATTAACCACACCTTGAAGATATCATCATCTACTATCCCAAAATAGATATCTACTATAAAGCAAAATATATATGATCACACCTATACTCTAAACATCTTATTCATGCCTAAATTTATGTTTAATCACCTTTGGTTCAAAATAGTATGTACTAAATAAATATTATAATAATAATATAAATAATAAGTTTTTATTATTATTTGTAGTCGAGTAAAAGTCGGGTTGGCTAGGTTGTACGGGTTGGGTTCAACCCGACCTTAAATTCAAAATGGGTCAAAAGCCTAAACTCTAACCCTGACCCTACCTGTAGTCAGATCGGATATAGAGTTAGGCAGGTCGGGGTTGGATTTTCTCATCCCTACGTCCATTGGTGGGTTTAATCTTTTGAGTTGTGATGATTCAGTATAATGCTTAGTGGGTTTAATCTTTTTATACTCTTTTTCGTCCAGTTGTGAGTTCCATGGTGTGGAACATCTGTTTAAGGTTTCAATTGTTTTATACTCTAGTCCTGTTAATTTTTGGTTGAAGTACTTACGGACATGATTAGCTAATAAAATTGTGGGGTGGTTACTGAAATTAGCATGTTAACCTAAAAAAATTAGTTTCACTATTTGAAGAGTTAAACTTACGTAACAAACTCTTGAAATTTGTGATAGCATGTCTCAAGAACCGGAGAACTAGTGGTGCATGATCAGATCATGGATGTCCATGAACCAATAGCATGGGAAAGGGGCAAAGTCCTCCTTTGGCCCCAAGCAATGTTTTGATCCATTACCATCTGAACAACTTCTACTAGAGTTGTTGGCTGCAGCCGGAATTGCTGTAAACAATACAGACGCCAGTCATAGAAGAGAGAGCGCCCCAAGCAGTCTTTTGATCCATTACCGTCTGAACAACTTCTACTGGAGTTGTCGGCTGCAGCCGGGATTGTTGTAAACAATACAGATGCAAGTCATAGACGAGAGAGCACTTTACAGTTGACACCCTAGGTCTCAATTTTTTGGCCAAAAGTTGAGTGATGGATCCGTCCAAGAAGGTCCTATGCCGCCTCCATGGTCCACGGCCTGGGCCACTCCGGTCGGTAGATGTTCACTAGGGACAAAGCTCCGAAGAGTTCTTTGTCGATGGTTCCAGTGGGGAAGATGACCTTGTGGACCAGGGTAATTAAATCCTCTTCGGTTCATTTTTTTTTCTAACTAAAACTCTAAACCAATGGCCCTCTCTTGGACCCGATTTACCCATTTTTATACAGGGAAAATTTTAAGAAATTTTTTAGAAGATATTAAGAGAGTGTTAAGGCCTGCCCTTATTTTCAACTGCAACAAAACCCTCTACTTGTATATAAAATTATGATTGCACCCTTAGTCTGAACTAACCAACTGCAACGAAACTCTCTCCTTGTATATAAAATTATGATTGTACCCTTGGTCTGAACTAACCCTCATTTTACTAAATTGGGTCACGATCTAAATTACCTTGTAAAAACATAAAAATTTAAGATTAACCCTAAATAGTGTTTTAATTATTTTGGAGTAGGTTTTGATTAAAAAATAAAGTCTAGTCATGGTGTAAAATGATAAATTTACCCCTAAAGTTAGACCAAGCTCGCATGTTAATAAATATCTTAGATAACAATTTTATTTGAAACTCTTCCAAAATAGATGTCATTAAAGAACATCAATAATATCATCATAAGAAGAAGAATATTTTATTAAGCCTATCAATTGTAGGTTTACTAATCCATACATGAAAACTGGTAATGTTTTAAGTTGCATCTAGTTGGGTCTGTATAAAGTAATAAAGGTTATTGGTGCATGAGATTTCATTTAACATTGACCCTATTATAGTAATCTTAGGTGTATTTTTCATTGCTACTTAGCAAAAAAACTTAGTAGCATTAGTTCCTTATATGAAAAGTAGTCATAGTTGGTCTCTTAATATTGAGTTTCTTCAGTCTAGTTAAACTTTATTGACGCATGAGATTTCATTTAGCATTACCCTATTATAGGGATCTAAGGTATACTTTTCATTGCTACTTAGCATATATAAACTTAGTAGCATTAGTTCCTTATATGAAAAGTAGTCATAGTTGGTCTCTTAATATTGAGTTTCTTCAGTCTAGTTAAACTTGCTTCTCAAGAATTAGGAGAACATAAAAGAGTCAAAGTTTGCTCACTGATAATAGCGATGGCGGCACCCATGTGGTCACATGCCTTTGTAGCCTCCACATTTTTAAGGCTTAGGTACCAGCCTTTTTGAGGCACTATGCGTACACCCAAATTTATGAGTATCATATAATGCCCATCTACCTCCGACCATCACTATCCATGGTGCCCACATTTGAGCCCATGTCTAATCCTAGTAAATCTCTAAAGCTGTTGGGATTTGTTGCTCAATTTGGCAACTTACTCCTTTGAGGAGGAATTCATTTATTTCAAACCATGAAATTAATTTCCTAGTGACGAAATTTAGTTACTCCTTATGTCAGAGTCAATTTTGCTCCTAGAGTCAAAGTTTATTTCCTTCTCCAGAATATGATATTTAGTCTTGTGACATCCTACGAATCCTACTAATATTATGATCTATGTGGTTATTTGTCTTGTAATATTTGACATTTTGTGGTATTAGTTAATTGTTCCTTTTATACTTGCATTATTGCATAATATTTAAGTAATTTTTACATCTTACTATGTATTATCATACTCAAGCATCTTTAAGATGTAAAGTTAACTTGAAAAGGCAAAAACTTGAGAGATTTACAACTTTATCAAGTTTGTTATTTTAAATTGTTATTTCATTTGTACATGGTGATAAGTCATGCCAATGTTTACATTTTTTTAA
Organism: Saururus chinensis; assembly: GCA_035235625.1. Classification (NCBI taxonomy): domain Eukaryota; kingdom Viridiplantae; phylum Streptophyta; class Magnoliopsida; order Piperales; family Saururaceae; genus Saururus; species Saururus chinensis. The sequence continues at coordinate 30,007,947 of CP141147.1, forward strand.
ATATTGTTATATTCATGGTATGATAAAACGGAAAAGTTTATATGAGCCCGAACTCATGTAGCCTACGTGAGCCCTGACTTATGGATCGTCGGATTTACATCTGGCAACCCATAATACTCATGGGCATGTAAACCCATGAGGATTATGAGCGGCCAGATATAAATCTGACGGCCCATAAGCTATATGAGCCCAGGCTCATATAAACGGGACTCATGATAAAAACATTCAGGATACTTTTGAAAGAAAAAAAATCCCTTATCAGGTATTTTTCTAAAAATAATTTTAAAAAATATTACAATGATAATTACTTTAAAAAATCCCCAATTGTTAATGGGCACCCATCAAGCCTTATCCACTATTTTTTTAAAAAAAATTGACAGGCCAAGAAGGCCCACAGTTCATGCCATGCAGAGATAAGGGCCGAATCAACCCGTATATGGGCCTCCAAAGGGCCCGACCTTTGCCACCACTATACCTATCTAGTTAATTGATCATTATCCACACAAAAAAATGTGTCTATATGCACCGCAATAATACCATCAGTAACCTATTTTATTTATAAATTATAAAAGGGTTATGGGGTTACTGAAATAACGAGAAATTATTGAGGTACATATAGACTCATTCTATTTAAAACTAACAATCTATTATCATAAAACAAATAAAAAATAAGATTATTTGGTGCTTCAGAACATATTCTAAGTTCCAACTAATTCTTCACTTTCACGGCCATCTTTAGTCAATCTTAGTAATTGAGTGGAATTCTTAAATGAAGTTAATCTTTGGGGCTGTTTGTGCACTAAATTTTTGTAAAATTTAATTGAATCAACTTCAATTTTAAGCTCGAATTATTAGAATTCTGTTTGTGTGTACAAGCTAGGCAAAATTAAAAATTCATCCCTAAAGATTATTCAAGTCGTTTTGAGTCAGAATCGCTTAATGAGGTAATTTAGTCGATTCTATCTCCTAGCCCCAGTTTTAAAAATTATAGATTCTATTATTTTTCAATAATTATCTCTCATATCAATTTGAACCATGAGAAACATGTCATATAAGTAATGCTTACTTTGAAAGTTTAAAATTTCCTACCCTTGTGGGATCTTTTTTTATAAACTCGAATTTAGAAGCATAATGATACCAAGTACGTTCATATCCGAGTTCGGGAGAGAAAGTTATATTAGCTTAAAATTTTAAAATTGAGTTTGACACAATATCTGAATTTATTCTAATAAATTTCATTATCAAACGTAATTCACACTATGCGACAAATTTTTAGAATTAATTCTAAAAAATTCTAATTCTATTTATAAAAAATTCTAACACCTAAACATCCCCATAGTTAGTAATTGAGTGAAATTCTGCCAGAGTGGTAGTGAGAAGGGAAAATCATCTTCAAATCTTGAATTCACAAAGAAAATGACCCTCAAAATCCCCAAGAAAGAGAAAAATCAAAAGAAGAGTCACATCTGGTTAGAGGGTTCACCAAGATTAACAATCTCTCTTTTATAAAGGCAAGATATTATATTCTTTGTGTTTGATCCCAGTGATAAAGTCGGATATGACAATAATCATAACATACTTATAATATAAAGTAAATTAGTGAACTACAAAACTTTTAAATCGAACAGTTTGACCTATGTTTTATACCATTTATTTGGGAAAATTATATAAATAATAATAAAAAATATTTAACATTTTAAACTACTTTGAGAAATATTTCTCAAAGTGATATTCACTTTTGCCATGTAGGCACTAGCCAAGCAGCCGACGCCTGTGTGGTTGTTTTTTTAATTTTTAAGTTTATTTAGTTGTTTAGAAGGACGAAATTAGTTTTAAGCTGATTTCGTCTTTCTAAACGACGAAATCGGTTTAAGTTGACCCGGTTTCGTCGTTCTGAACTACGAAATTGCCACACTTATCTCATTTTGGTGTTCGGTTGGCAACAATGTTGATTTCGTCGTTTAGAACAACGAAATCAGCTTAAGTTGATTTCGTCGTTCAGAATGACGAAATCATCTTCGTTTTAGTCGCGACTCCGCCTCCAGTCGCGTTTCCAGTTCTTTTTGTGCCAATCCAGTGTTCCACTCCGCTGCCGCTCCTACTTCTATCGTCCAGCCCGCCGCCAGTCCCGCCTCCTCCTCCCTGCCGCCTTTTTCGTCGGCCCCTATTCTAAATGCGCCAAATTTGCCCGCTGCCATGGTACCCTAAATCTTTCTTTTTTAAGATAATTGCTTTAAAAATGTGTTATTTTACAACGATTTTAATTTCATTGATTAGGAAATTTGCTCATTAATTTAAAGTCTTCATGATATGCTTATATACTTAGTAAATCTATTGGTTTCTATGTATATATACTTTGAAAATATGTTGGTTACCATGCTTATATATTTGGAAAATCTTGGTTTTATTTAAATATTGTTGTGGTATTTTATGCCTCTATTGATTGGCATTTTTATTTAAAATCAAAGCTTAATTTAATAGAGAATATGAGTTAGCAATAGTTTGGTTAGGGTAGATGTCAGTATTAGTTTGCTTAATCTAATATTAATTTAATCTATTTTTTTATGAATTAATTGAATAGAAATGACAGAAGAAATGGTTAATTTTTTACTTACCTATGACGGACGCACGAAAGGATTATTAATTAAGAAACCGTCGACGTATGATGAATTTGAGATGCAAGTAGCAAACAAGGTTAGGTGGGATCGAAGAAGATGAAAAATTACTATCGAATGTAATATTCCATCGAATAGATCAAGAATGACATTAATATGCATAAATGATGATGCATCAATGAGTTTTATGTTTCATCACTCGCGTCACGTAATTTCTTTTGAGTTATTTCTAGAAAAAGAAGCCCGAGTGCCTAGTGAAAGGCGAAGTAGTTCACATAGGAGCTCGTATAGGAGCTCACATAGAAATGTGAACAATGAAAATCATATGCAAATGCTGGTGGACGACGAAGAAGAAGGAAATTAATCTATAACAGTAGCTTCAAATGAACGTTATAAGTCGTTTGCCCCTATTTACGATGGAAGTGGACCTAATTGTAGGTAAGGTTGATTGGTTGTGAATACGTTTTAAATCTTATAATTATTAACAAAAATATGTTTAGCTAAATTTTGAGATTTTATGTGTAATATGGAAGGTCCACAACACATGCACACGAGCCATTTAGCATTCAAATGTCTCAAGGCAGTGCATGGCATGAAACGCAAAGTTCGATGGACATTTATTACTTCTACACGTATGTGGGTCATACCGATGCTGGACCATCCAATCAAAGGTGAAATATATATTCATAAATGAAGATAACTTTTTTATGCATATGAAATTTAATACATATGTGATGTTTATATGTAAGGGGGGATATGCCCACGATGAAGATATTGATGAAAATGAGGCTAATGAAAGTGAAGATAATATTAACGAAGTAAGTGGAGAAGATTTTAACATGAATGTAGAAGGGGTTAGAGGTGAAGAAAGCGCTCAATAGATGGTTGACGAAGAGGGGGATGATGCGGTAGACAATGCTAGTGCTAGAAATAATATGAATGTAGATGATGAAGAGTCATTGTACTATGAAGTGGAGCCACTTTATGCACACATCACAGATGAGGAGATAGATGCGGCAGTTAATTCTACAATGGATATGGACCAACAAAACGAAGATGAGTTATATGTTGGCCGCATCTTTGAGAATAAAGAAGCATTTGTTATAGCCTTACAGAGTTTTTCATTTAAAATCATGTTGAATACAAGGTTGTACGAACAAATTTGTCAAAGTATACAGTAAAGTGCATTGATAGCACTTGCCCTTGGAAAGTGCATGGCTCAATAAAAAGGGGTGGTGGGTATTTTAAATTGAAGACATACAAAAGTGACCACACATGTCGGAATGCCCAGCTTAGCACAAATCATAGGCAGTGTAGCGCCTCCTTTAATTCGAATGTCATAATGCCCGCTATCCAAGCCGAATTAACTCTCCCACCAGGGGATATTATTCATTCTAAGAATGAATGAGAAGTATCATGTTGACATATCTTATAAGAAAGTATGGGCAACAAGGAATATGATGATCAAGGCTATTTATAGAGATTGGGTAGAATCATTTAAATTGTTGTCAATGCACCTAATGGCGGTGCAAGAAGCGAATCCTGACACTTACTACCGCTTAGAGAATGATGAAGTACATCATGCAGATGGTGGCATATGTAGGAGATTTCAGCGATTGTTTTGGGCATTTGGGCTGTCTATAGCAGTGTTTCGACATTGCATCCCTGTGATTGGTGTTGATGTCACTCACTTGTATGGTAGATACCCTGGTGCTCTTATGGTTGCAACGGCTACAGTTAGAAACAATGGGTTATTTCCTCTTGCATTCGGGCTTGTCGGGAAGGAAGATGGAGACAATTGGAAATGGTTTCTAATGGAACTGAGGGATCATGTACTAATGGGCATGACAAACATCGTCATTATTTCGGATCGACATAAGGGGCTTCAGAAGGTCGTGCCTGAGGTTCTTCCCAAGCCTTTGTACCACTATTGTTATTGCATCCGTCACATAAAAGCAAATTTTAAGGAGTTCAAAAATGATACATTGACGTATTTGATTGGAGCAACAACTTATGCACTTACAGTAGAAAATTTTGATGTTAAAATGGACTTGATTGGTTAAGAGAGTCCTAGGGCAAAACATTTCCTCTTAGGAGGAGAATTGCATCCTGCACCGTGGTCCCTTGCCAACAGTGGTTTTATGACATTTGGCATGACGACTACAAATATGGCTGAAAGTTTAAATAGTATCTTAAAGGGGGCACTGGGATTACCCATGCAAGCTTTAGTGTCAGTTATCTTTTATTGGTTTATAAATTTTTTTGTTAAATGATCTTCTGCCCCCTCTGCCATGGCCACCCCGTATACTCCCAGAGTGGAAGCGATATTGAGAGAGCAAATAAGAAAAATTGGGGAGTATATAGTTAACAAAATCAATAAGGGTTAGCACCAAGTGACATCAATTCGTGCCCGAAATATTATGGTAAATGTTGTGATGCACACTTATATATGCAACATCCCTCATGTTTATGGTTATCCTTACTCGCACCTTATCGCCGTGTGGGCAAAACGGCAGGAGCCAATCCAGGCATAACTATTTTACACATCTACTTATAAAAATATGTACTCTGCAAAATTTTATTCTCCTCGTGATCAGGAGTATTGGAAGAGGGATATATATTTTGCATTATACCCTCCGATAGCAACAAGGCAACCCAGTCGCCCACTGTCTGTTCGCATTAAGAATACAATAGACTGTAAAATAATGGAGAGAGATGGTAGAGGAGGATATAAATGCGGGAGGTGTAAACAAAGTAATAGTAAATCATGTAGAAATCCTCATGTTGATTGGTAAATATATAATCAATCTCTTTATTTATTCTATATTTTAGTCACGTACGCATATGTTCCTTTCGATTAATGATATGATCTTAATTTTCCACAGATAATATGGATCATGTAGAGCCCTGTTACGGGCCAAACCCGAGTGACACTTCTATACTCTTACAGTAGGAGTCACATAGGTCTGTTGCTATTTGAAGATGAGAGGTATGATAACTTTTTTAAAATTTTGTGTTATTTTTTTGGACGATATAATACACTATGTTATAATTTTAAAATTTATTATAGGACCTCGGGTGCCTTGAGTGCATCAAACATTTTAAATATCTCCACCAATAACCCATAGATGAGCATATTTTACCTGATATCAAGTAAGCGGGATTCAGCCATTTTATTCATCTACAATATGTTCGCCTCAATCGGCCTCTATTGATAGCTCTCGTTGAAAGATGGAGGGAGACGTAGACGTTTTATTTGTCATATGGAGAGATGTCCATCACTCTCATGGATGTGGCAGTTCTATTAAGACTTAGTATCGATAAACATCCTGTAACAGACACGACAAGAAGAGCTCATGTGGATATATTAGTTAGACTTCTTGGTAGAGCTCTTACTACTACAGTGATGCGTGGTAGCCGAGTGAGCCTACGATGGCTCTTACAGGAGTTTCGCAAGCTCCCAGCCGATGCTACAGAGATAGTTATTGTAATATCCCTAATTTTCCCGAGTTTCAAATTTTAAATACGTGGAAATTATGGTATTTGACCTATTGACATTTTTATTAGAATAACTTTCTCCCTAGATAGAATTTGGAGCTGAAACTAATTCTATTGGAAAGTACACGGAAAGAGCTTCGAAACGCCACCAAGAACGCGCGAATCGGAGTCCGGATGAGGGAGAAACGACCGTCTGAAGTTGAACATATCGTGCAGGACCCGTTTACCCGAATTGAACGTGCGAACTGTCTGTTTAAGTTGCGATGTGGGCCCGGTAAATTACTGTTCCGAAATTGGGTTTTTGAGGTCTAATTCCTCATGGGATTAGGAGCCCTAATCCGATACCTATAAAAGGCCTTCTTAGGGCACAATTTGGGGGTCTTTTTGCCCGATCAAAGTAGAAAATTGGGGCTTTTTGGAGGGGAAAAGGATGAGCCGTCGTGAGAATTTTTCGGCGAAACTCCGGCAAAGCATTGGTGATGTGGATCGACGACAAATCGGCCTACGAGGTAGGATTTTGAATCAATATCAAAGATAATTTATTATTAAAATATAAATTGTTTTCATAAAGTTGTAAACAGTGATATCTGCAATTACTGTTTACTTTTGGATGTTTCCTATCTGCCGACCAGTCACCCGGCCGATTGCTGGTGGCTGGACCTATTGCGAGGGAGGGCCATGCCGGTCCTGGCCGAGGCGGCTTTGGATCCAGCGACCATGGCGGCGGCGGATTTGCTGCCGCCGGTTAGGCGCAGCAACAAAAAAAAAGAGAAGAGAGCAGTCTTACTGCGACGAGGCGCAGCCGCCGGCCGAGGAATAGACTAGGGCCACCGAAATCGCCGGAAGATGGCGATCCGGTCAGGCCCGGCCCATCGGTCGGCCGTAGCGGCCAGCCATCGCGACGGCACCGCCGGATTTCAAAAAAAGAAAAAAAAGACAGAAAGAAAAGGGCGGCCTTTGGCCGCCGGCTAGCCACCAGGCGGCGGCGGAAAATATGCGGTCAGTTCCGCCGTTCGCCGGCGGTCCGGGAACACCTGGGCCGCCTCTCCTCCGCCGCGGTCCTGGCGGCGCCGCCAGAGGCCGAACGGCCTCTGGCCGGTCGCGGAGAAGACGACCCGCGACCCGGGTCGTCAGCCGCTGGACCGGGTCGGGTTTCCCAACCCGATTCGGTCCGGTCTGATTTGATAAAAAAAAACAACAAATGAAGGGTTGTGAACCGGGTCCGGTTCAGTAGGTTTTATGTGTGGGAAAAATCCTAGAAAATTACTATTGGACCTGGAGAGGGTTGGGACTATTCGGACCGAGTTTCAGATTGGGGAAAAATCCTAGAGATTGTGAAATGACCTTTTTACCCTTGATAGTTAAATCATCGTGCGAGAACCATTTGCCCGACTTCGGGGCCCTGGTTCAGGGGCCTAGGAGTTTATTTAAAAATTGGGAAAATTCTCAATGAGATTTTATTAGGTAAAATATTTATAGGCCAAATATCTTGGTGAAGAAAAATACCAATGAGTGGTTAATTGACCATTTTACCTTTGGGGTTTATAGTAAACCGTTAAGACAACCTAGGTCGGTTCAAGGGGTTCACGACCCCGTCACATGCCAAGAAAATTACACAGAGTCCATGAAGGCTAGTAGTACCCTTGAGTTTAATTTTGGACCTATTTAATGTCATTAAGGCCTTAAACCAAATGATAAAAATACCCTTATGCAAATCGGCCCGTATTCGCGTGGATGCTATTAACGGGCCAATGTAATACTGAAACATTTTGAGAGGTTAAAGACTTACCCAAGTGCAGAGAGGACTACATCCAATGTTGGATAATTACTCTAATGCCCTTAGGTGCATTTCGTCCAGTTTAATAAAGATTTATTAAGATAACCCAAGGAGGGTTAGGGCACGAGAGCTCGAATGATTCTTATATCATTAATGAATTCTATTATTGATATTATGATATGCTTAGACCTGTGTAGTTCTTATGGTTTATGTTGTTCTTTGTTTCGATTTATGATATTGATGTTGTGATAGTAATTTATCACTATCTTTAAATTATTGAAAGAATAATTGTTTGGGGTTTGATAGCTTTGGATTGGGCAAGAATACCTAATCAAGATAAAGACTAAAATACCTCAGAGGGGTCTGGGACTAGTTCATACAGTGAACAAAGCCTTTGACCGGACGATTTGCCTTGGTTGATGAACCGATGACATGTCTCGAATTGCAAACCTTAGTCTTGAAGGGACTAATAGGGTTTGGGATAGTCATTCGGAATCCTGGCTTATAGATGAGCAAGATAGGGTTCAGAATGGTTTCCTAAGTTTTAGCTCTATTGAGGAGCCGCTGATTTGACCGTGTAGTTGCACCTCCCCATTGGAGGGAGTTCTTTGTGAGCCGGGCTCACCGCAGATCTATTGAGGATCTTTTAGTGTACACGCAATTAGGGTCGCTGACATCCTGCTTGGTTGGCGTCTCGACTACTGCTCAGGTGCAGTTGTGGGCCATGCCCTTCCACTCCGGTCAGGTCCTTATGGGCTAGGTTGGGAGATGGCACTTCCTGGTGGATTCCAGGGGCCTGGTGGATTCGAGGGTGTTTCTTATCATTTGTCACTTAGGTTAACATCTGATGTGTCTATCTGTCTTTGGGATTAGACGGGAATATTAATTATCGAACAATGGTTCGAGAAATAATTAATAACATTGATTGATATTGCTTGTTTAATTAGAACAAGTGGAACGATTAAAGGACTTGCATAAAGTGTAGGTTGCTTGAAAATACTTAAGCATTGCATGGGTGATGCTATGCTTCTTAGTATAGTGTAGTTTTTAGGCAGAACTACGTTTGGATCCGATCTTGTTGGAAACATTAGAGATGTTGTCTGATGAGTACGTAGGCAACTAACATCGGGTGATGTTGGCCCGATCCGAAAAATATTAATAAAACCTTTTGTCCTTTGGAAGCTCTTCTCCTGAAGGCGGAGATGCTCCATTGTGGTTGTGGTTGTTGTTTGGTTTGCTTTATTGCAGATTCTCCAGGCGACGACAAGTGACACCAAGGCAGGCGAGCTCAAGAGGTTTTCGCATTTTTGAAACTCCGATACGTAAGTGTGCCTTAAACGTGAGAGTCAACTTGTTATTTATTTTCAGACGGGTAACAGACTTGTACTTAGATGGATGAGCTGGTCTTTATGAATTTTCAGATGTTAAATAATATCATATGATTTGATATTCGTATTTGTGAACCCCAATTATCATGACCTGGATATTTAATCGAAGGATTTGTTTTGTATTTAAAGAAAAAAAATTTACCTACCGTTCGTGCTATTTAAAAATGCTTTTAAAAATTCGGGTCGTGACAGTTATCAAGCAGCATGCACGAGCCTATCTATTACATTTACTTGGAACCACAATATTTGCGAATACCATAAGTAGCCACGTGCATGCTCCATATCTCTCCCTCCTTGCGAACTTTGATATGGCTAGTACTTATTCATGAGGTAATGCTACTCTCGTATTTTATACCGAGAGTTAGGAAAAATATGTCATGCCATGACCTCAGATATTGCAAACTGTCTGACCCTTCTTCAGGTAATTAATTATGTAACTTTACTTTGTGTTTTAGTCACGTATAATTCTTTAATTGTAATATTTGTTATCATATTTTCTGACATAATTATGGACGTAGAAACATTTACACGTCAAACGACCAAGTGCTGAGATGAGTTGCTTGGTCGAGGGTGCTCCATTAGAAGCGAGGTAGGCTATATTTATATTTAACACTTAATTTAGCAATGTTTTATGTATATATGTTGAACTTATTTTTTAAATTTAACTCCTTAAGGTGGAATATTATGAAAAAGAGAACCGAAAATCTACAAAGAGTCCTCCGATTATACAGAGGGGAGTTAGACCACCGACGGCTATACCAGGTAATTTTATTGTTGTGTTGAGCTTTTTATGTAATGATTTTAAAAAATTTCATTGTTATTTAAACTAAATTATATTTATATATTGTATAGGTTAATTGGCAATCGTACTCAAATGACGTGTTGGTTGCGTTACCTCCCCTATGCACGGACGGTCGAGAGGTGTAGCTATCTCAAACTCCGTTGATATGTTACAAGATTATAGAGATGTATGTGTTAGATTGTGTAATGCTCTAGTTTAACCTGAAGCAAGGGGTCCCACCTTTTACCGTCGAGTTTGTCCATCGCATCACTTGACGGGGCCGCTATATTACCGACTAAGTTATACATCATGCATCGTATATTACTCAATGGGAGGATAGGAGAACCACTATTATCATAAGAGAAATGACTACGACATTGCGAAATGCTCGTAATGCTTATATGGAGTGATATTTACCGATTATACAACGATATATTTTACCGCGCGATAATGTAGAAAAGATAACATATCAACCTAGGGGAGCATCTGAGACAATTCTAGTAAGTACAACTTTGTTAATTAAGACATTATTTTCTTATTTTATTTTAATTATTTATCTAATATTTAATTTATTTTTTTATAATTTCATCTAGTTCAACGTACGCATGTGCATTTGCCTGATGCACTTAACACCTGTACTTCGCGTGAATACTTATCAACAACATATCAATTAGTGATTAGAGAGTCTGATGATGTCCTTCGTAGTTTATCATTACTTCATTCGGTAATAACGAATGTTCATAAAGATTATCTTGTCGACGAGGTTGCTCAGTGCAACCAATGCACTCTTCATTCCTTGATATTCCATCATTATCATTAGCGTATAGCTCTTATACCTCAACCAAATCCTATTTTATATTATATACGACATCGGCCAACTCGTATTATACCATCTATTACTTATGCTAAGCTGAAACTCGAGCTAAAGCCACAGCTAGAGGCAGGTCATAAGGAGCTCGTACACCACTGGCGAGGACAAAGTTGATGACGTAGGAGATTATGACATTACTTTTTTTATATGTTTATTTTAAACTAAATATTTTTTCGACTTGTGATGTAATATATTTGATACTCGTCTATGATGTACTTTAATGTTATATTTGTTATACATGTAATAAGTAGAATGAATACATACATATATATATATATATATATATACATATATATATATATATATATATATATATATATATATATATATCGTTTTGAATGAATCAACAGGGACATGCGATAAAATTAATTTTAAATAATTTTTTTTAAAAAAATTTATTTTGATTTCGTCATTTAAAAGGATAAAATTAACATTGTTACTTACCGAACACTAAAATGGGATAAGTACAGCAATTTCGTCGTTCAAGCTGACAAAATCAACTTAAGTTATTTTCATCGTTTAGAACGAAGAAACTGGGTTAACTTAAAATGATTTCGCCATTTAGAAGGACAAAATTAGCTTAAAAGCAATTTCGTCCTTCTAATCCATAAAATTAATTTAAAAATTAAAAAAAAAAACACGCGCCAGCCAAATGCGTGCGCGGCAAAAAAGATCATCACTTTGAGAAATATTTCTCAAAGTAGTTTAAAATAGTAAATATTTTTTATTATTATTATTTATATAATTTTTTCTAATTTATATTTTACCCCTATTTGACCTATTTTAATCTTTAAAAAAATATAAATATCATAACCTTTTAAACTATGTTATTTTAAATTTTGTAATATTATATCTTGCACCACAAACTCAATTTCTTGCGATCTTAGTATCGTTAAAAATCTCTCAACAAAATCTATCAAATGAAATCCTACATGATAATATTTTTTTCAAACTTTTGTGTTGGCCACACATATATAACATATTTTGTAATAATATTTTTCTATGCTCCACCAGTCCCATATTAATAGCTATATATAAAAAAATAATAATTTTTATTACATAGTGAAACCAATACGCATTTGATCCTCTTATTCAAGTTCACAACCCACTTAAATTAAACAAAATAGAGCTATTAACGTAAAAAAAAATTGCTAAATAAAATTATTATTTAGGACAGAGATAGTGTATATTATATATGTTCAAATTTACGTATTTTTAATACCTTAATATTTAACCTATAAAATTTTAATTTACAATTACTTACTACAAATGTATATGGGTTAATATAAAACATGTACATATAATTAACTAATGATCATTGCGGTCCACATAACATGTATTATAACTATAACATGCAAAAAATATCTTTCTTCAACTCATATTTTCTTCTATCCTATTAAATTTTTATTCACACACGTAATACATGTATATTTTTGTTAATATAATTAAAGTAAATTAAAAGTAAATGGAAAAAAAGAAAAATAATAAATAAAAAAAAACACTAAATTTCTTTTAGAGAAGACGTATCAATAAGATTAATAAGGAATGGTTCTACAGAGCTGTTGTGACAATTACAGCAGCTTCATCTAGCTCATTAATAGTTTCTCAGCTGCTGCTTCAATACAATGCTCCCCTTTGGCTTCTTTCCCGTTTCACTAAATTCCATTTCTAAATTGTCCCCAATTCGCCGAACTAAAAGCTAAATACGCAGTAATCAACAATTATGAACCAAATTTCGAAGGATTCAACGCATCAAGAAGCTCAATAAGAAGTAAAATCACAATATTAAACGGCCCAAATACAGATTTCGGAACGTAATAATGAAACGTGACCAGCGAGGGGAACCGAGAGAATTCTGAAAAACACTGCAAAGAATTTAAATTCTCACATTTGTTCGTCCATAGAAAAGTTAAGCGGCAAGCTGCGACTACGAATTCTTCAGGTACGCCGGCCGCCCTGGAAATTACGGGTCCGGGGGAAGGGTGGCGCGCCGCCGAGGGGCTGCTCGGGCTGCTTGGTGACGCCGGGGAGGTCGGACATTCCGAGGGCCGCGAGCATGTCGATGGTCTCCTTGTCGACCTCGATGAGGTCGGTCTTGATGGCGGACTCGTCGGGGACGAAGTCCATGCGGCGCTCCCGCTCCTCCTCCTGCAGCTTGAGGGAGATCCCCCGGACGGAGCCGCGCTGGATGCGCTTCATGAGGTGGGTGGAGAATCCGGCGATCTTGTTGCGGAGGCGCTTGGAGGGGATGATGGCGACCTCCTCCAGGATCTTCTTGTTGGTGTGGAAGTCGAGGGTCATGCGGGAGTAGTACCTCTCGATCACCACCCGGGAGGACTTCTTAACCGTCTTGGTCCGGACGCGGCCCATTGTGAACGGATCTGCGGCGGCAGAGGCGGCGCTAGGGTTTGGTTGGTCGCTGAGGGGGGAGAGAGAGACCACGAGGAACGTGGGCAGGTTGGGTTATAAAAGGGAAGTAGGGGTAGTAATGGAATTTCGAAATAAATCATGAACCGGCTTTTGAGGAAGAAGCATATTAGCTGGCTTGGCGCTTGAGTGACGGCTTGGCCACAGGCCCACATTTTTAGGCTTTGAGCCTTTACTTTGAGGCCCGGTGGACATGTGTTGGGCTGGTCTTCCTGGGCCGGTTGGACTTACTAGGGCTTTGTGCTAGTGGTCTAATGCCTAATGCTGAAGTGTATCATGATGTACTGTATGCTAATTCTGAATCAGCAAAAAAAAGTACGCTAATTGTGCTATAGAACCGCTTTTGAAGTTATGGTTCATGTTGTTTAAACTTTGACTAACAGACATTAATTTAAATTTTTTCCCATTTTAATAAAATTAAAAAATTAGATACTTTGCTGATATTAATTGCCTAGAATAGAGATAAAAAATAAAATTTGGATTTTCAATCCAGACAATTAATTTTCGATTGTTAATTCTTTAATTATGTATTTTTTTAAAGTAAGAAAAATAAAATTTTTTTGTAAGGCTCACACAATCTCGTATTCAATATGTTAACGAGGTTAGACATCCAACCCAACCAATCAACGCAAGAATGGATGGGCCATAATTATCCGTATACATTTTCTTTTGGTTACCTAACACTTTCCCAACCTTCGATGTAATCTCTACGTTAAAAAAAGGTAAATTTATTCAAGGATCCCATCTATTCCCTAAAAAGAAAGAAAAGAAGACTTTATATTCTTATTATTCTTTGAGATTTTTTTTCATTTTTAATATTCTTATTAATTTTGCCGTTTTTCTTTTCATATACATATGTGAAGTGATTAAGATATGATTCTAAAAGCACTTGAAACCTAACTTGCTTCCGATTGAATTGGTCCAACTAAAATACTAAGCAATGTCGATTCCTTATCCAACAATTAGAATATAGACATTAAGCGAGTGTTTAGATTGGTAGAAATTAGGGGAAAGGAAATGAATCTTTTTAAAATCCTCCAGTTTCTATTGTTTGTTGCAATAAAAAAAGAGAAGCTAAAGTGAAAACTGAGAAATAATGGATTAAAATTTTGCCCATAAAATTTTCACCTATCAACCCATAGATTTTGAGATAAAATCAACATACGAAACACTTATGTTTTGTCGCTACTATAAATACCATCATTGTCACCGCCTCCACTACTGTCACTGTCATTGCCACCACCGCTGCTACCACCACCACGACCACTATCGTTGTCGCCACTACCACCACTGCTACCACCATCACCTCTGCCATCACCCCTCCCCACCGCTATTGTCATCACCACCATCGTTGCCACCAACACTACCACAACCCCCATCGCTACCGCCACTGCCATCATTGCTACTACAATTGCCATCGTTGCCACTGCCATTACCACTGTTGTTGCTACCTCTGTCACTGCCGCCACTGCCACTGCTACCATCACCACAGTTACCGCCGCCGCCACCACCGCCACAATCACTACCACCACCTATGCCACCACAATTGCCGCTGTCGTCACTTCCACAACCACCACCGCCGCCGCGACCACTACCACCGCTATTACCACCATCACCGTCAATTTTCTCTAACATCATTTATGCCACCAAACAGCCTAGTTTCTCTTTCACTTAGGATTTACTTTCTCTTTCCCTTTCTCCCGGTTTCCACCAATCCAAATAGACCCTAAGAGTCAGATTTATCACTTGATATATGTAGTCTCTCCATCCTATATTAATAGCTACATTTGAAAAAATATTACTCCCACCGTCCTAAATTAATAAATTTGTTTAGTAAAAAAGTTTGTTCTATAATAACATCTCTATTTTGTTAAATTTAAGTGGTTGGGTATTTAACAAAAAGTTTCATAAGCTTATTTTTCTTCTCTTATTCATGAGTATTACCATTCAATAAAAATTACTATTTTTTTAAATGTAACTATTAATATGGGGTGAAAGAAGTAGTTATATTAGATGGTGAAAGTCACATACAAGAGAAGTGAAAATAATTATGTTACTCATTTTTAAGTACCCAACTACTTAAATTAAACAACATAAAGCTATTAATATGGAAAAAACTTCTTTCCCAAATGAAGATATTAATGTAAGACGGAGATAGAATATAATAAGGATAAGTTTCTTCCTTAACTAACATTGCCCGTTAGTTTTAGCATATAGGCCCTAACTCGTTGTCACAAGCAAGATTGTTCCCCATACCTCCTCTATATATAGGAGTTGAGGTAGATGATGCATACAAGCGTACCTTATAATCTACACTTGCACCATCTACTCAAAACTCCTTTGCGTTGTTGACTTGTTTCCGGTCGATTTGGTCTTACTAAAAGTTAGTTGGAAATAGGCTTTTACATGAAGACAAACTTTGCCCCATGAAAATACTATCCTTTTGGATCAAAATTTTAAATGTTATTTATTTTTTTTTCCAAAAACCAAATCCCCTCCACTTGCCTTTGTTTTGTGGTTGTCCTTTCCCCACTATCCACCTGGCCATTGTTATGCAACCATACTTGGCCACCATGCCACACATGTCATGAGCGGTTGGGCCTAAATCTACGGTAATGACAACTATTGGAGGAAGAAAGGTGGAGTTTTTTCACCCCTAAACCTTGGAAGGAGATGGGTGAATTTTAGGGGTCTTTTGCTATTTTTAAATAATAGGTATGATAAACCACATAAAGCTCTGGTTATTTTTACTTAATTTAATTTTTTTCAAAATTATTATTTACTTTATGTGAAAGATAAACGTGAATTGTGTTTTGAATAAATGGTTTTTCTTGTAGTAATGTTTCTAAAATTTTATCTAAAAAAACTCTAATTGTCTGGATAGGGTTAAAGAATTGGTTGATGATAGTTTTTGGATAGGGCTGAAACTAGATTGGGCCGAAGTTGTGCCTTGGCCTGGGCCTAACCTAGGTGAGCTTCTAAAAGTTCAGCCTTAGCTTGGCCATAAGCGAGATCGGGCCAGGCTACCTATTTTTATTTTTTTTAAATAATTTTTATTATAAAAAAATTATAATAAAAAACTCTATTGACTTTTAAGTAAGGTCTTACTTGTTGACCCTTAGAGCATTAGGCCATAAGTATTTAGCCTTTTGGTGAAATCCTTTACAACAAAACATTATAATTTTTTCAAGCTAAACGCCTTTTAAACTTTCTTAAAGTATATAACCTTCACATTTTCTCTTTCACTTATAAACTTAAAAATAATCATTTTTATACTTAGGGACGGGCTTTTTATCCCCTAGCCATGGCTTGACCCTATTAAAAGTGCACTAAAAAATTTAGGCCCTAACCTTCATTTTTTTGGGCCGGCCCTTGAAAGTTTCACTCCTACTTTTGGGTTGATGTGGCCGAAAAGATACCAACACAATGAAATTTGAAGGTCTCCAATGCCATAAAAGATTAGGTCACCAAAGACCTCTTTCTTCTTTGATGTCAATGACTCCTTTTAGTTATACGTGACATCGATAATTGATGGTCCAATATTAACAATCGATATTTGCATGTCTGAAATTTGTTTTATTTTTTTGTTTATCTATTTGATTTATCGAGATAATTAATTATAAATATAAAAGGAGAAATTACCATGTAGACTTATTGCCCCGTTGCTACAAAAATCTGCCTGTCGATGACTGCAAATACGAGGCTTGTTTGACATTGAAAAAAATTCTTAATTAGGTTAAAATAAAACTCAATCTTAGTTTCTAGTAGTTTAATATGTTTATTAGTCCATTTTTTAAGATTTGAGATTGTAAAGAAAAGAATTTAATATCTCAATTAGCTAATTTGTGTTCAGTTTTATCAAATTTTGGGAAGAAGGAAGAAGAGGTGGCTAGGGAAGAAAAGGGGAGGAGGATAGAGAAGAGGGGAGGAGAAAGAGGAAGAGGAGGGGGAGGAAACAAGGAGGTACAAGTGGCGGGAGGAGGATGCCAAGGTGGAGGAGTCAAATTAAAGTTGGTGGCGAAGGATGAGGAATTGGCAGCAAAGGTGGCAGAGTTGGAGCAGTTGGCAAAAGGAGAATTTGGGTTGGTGAAGTGAATAAAATAGACAATAGAGGAATGGTACTTTAGAAAACTCTTGTTACATGTGTAAGGCCCATTTCTAATATTATGCAAAAATTAGTAGCATTTTCTGCAAGCATATTCTAGGGTCATTTTGAAATATTCTTTAAAAGAATACTCCCTTTGTCCCATATTAATTACTTAGACTAAAAAAATAAAATGAACACAATTAGTTAGTATTTTGGTTTTCTAATCCAAGAGGATGCAAAAATCAAAAAATGAAAGTAAGAACGAAGGGTAACTTAGAGGTATTCCCTTCAAAATATAAGAGATCGGTATGTATACGAGTTATACACGGAATACACAAATATGATTCATTGCTTTGGGGCAATAGAACATGGAATAAGCCCAAGGACATGGAATAAGATTCTCGAGCTTTTCCTTACTATATATTGCTGATGAAGCTCCGATTATTCCTGGAACAACTTCACCACTATAGAGGAGTTGCATCTGGGGCATCTAGGGTTTTGCTTCTGGACCATAACATACAAGTGACAACGTCTACAGACACCCAAGATCATGGGAATTACAGTGGAACTGGCTTTGCGACCAATGCACCCGTCCGATTTAACGCTGGAATTGGATGGCGATGGAGTGGCAGGAGATGTCAGGGAGGGCGGACTAGAGCCGGGTTGCAGGTCATTTGTGGTGGAAGTTGGATCTCCTTTTTTCTGGTCCTCTGGCTTTTGTGAAGGTGGACACTCAGACTCTAGTTTTCTGGGTCTTACCGACTTCGATGACAATTTGCTTCGGTTCCCATCTTCACTAATCTTGGTGTTGGAACTCCCCTTTTGGTCCTTTGTCTTTCGTTCCATGAAAATAAGTGTGTGAGAGAGAGTTCTTGATGCCCCCAGCAAGAGAGAGTGAGAGTGGAGATTGAGACTTGAGAGGAGAAGAGCAGTTAACTGAGAGCGAGACATTCAAGTTGAGCAAAATGTAGCACGAGTTCTCATCTTTTGAGTAAGAATGCTTCTATTTTGACCCCAAGAAACTCTCACTTCATCTGGAAGCCAGAAATTTTAACGTATTTTCTTCTTTCTCCAAAACACAAAATTAAGTAAAGCTTTTGGATGGCCTGGTTATTGTGCACAGCCAATCAAGTATTCCCTCCGTCCAAAATTAAGAGCTCAATTTGGTAAAAAAGTTTGTCCTATATTAATAATTTTAATTTTATTTAATTTAAGTAATTAGGTGCTTAAAAAAAGAATGATGTTTATTTTTCCTCTTTAATTTTACCATTTAATAAAATTATTATTTTTTTAAATATAACTATTAATATGGGACAAAGTGAGTACTTCACTGTGGCTACTAACATCTCAAGTCTACATTAACTAATCCTCTTTAGTTAGTCTTACCTCTCTATGGTACTTGCTTCATCTTTAGTATTGATTGACATGAGTTCATATCATACAGTGAAGGCTATGTAATTAAGATGCGAAAATTTGTCTGTTTCCTTGATGAGAGAAGCTTTCGGGTGCCTTGTGATCATGGATAAGGGGGTGAACGATGCCTTGTGAGGACGAAATTCATTAAGGAGCTTATTAATGCCCTTCATTTACAGGTTGCTTCTTAACTGCGCTTTGAGATGACGACTAAGGAATAGGTACAAGAAAGCCTTGTCTTTGTCTTAGATATCGCATAAGCATCTACTGTTGAGGACAGACTAGAGTCTGCTTAAATGTAGCATTAATTTGGGTCGCAATCCATCTAACTAATTGTTCACAAAAGCTGTTGGTTCTTTAATTGTCACACTTAAATCTGGATAGCGTTTCTTTTATCACTGTTGAAGTGAAATATCATAGAGAAGTGGACATATTATCCAATTTAAAAAGAACATGGCTCTTTAGACCCCCTTTTTTTTTCGGTATCCCCCAAACAAAAAAAAAACTGCATTTTTTTTACTTCCCCTCAAACATAAACCTCATTCTCCCTCCCTCTTTCTCCTCTCCTTCGGTATTGGCAGCTGTTGGCACCAACTTCGGCGGCTGACAGCTAGATCCAACCGTGGCTACTGTGGCCAACCAGATTTGGCTGGCTGCGACCAGCTCATGGTCGTAGCCTATGTACAGTTGCTGCCAATGTGCAATCGCAGCCTATGCGCCATCTCGGCTTGCATGCGGTCGCGGCCTGTGCGGGAGGAGAGTTGTGGCCGGCTAGATCTGGCCGGCCGCGAGTAGCAAGCGGCCGCAGGACAAGTCCTAGTAGCTAAAAATTAAATACAAATAATTCATCTAGAGGTAATCCATATTGGTCAGGGTGCTGGTAGGGTATTAGAAACTAAAATGAGAGGGTTGTCTACTTTCTTGGTCTATCATTACTCTTATGGACAAACCATAAATATGGTTGCTGAAGCTAAATCTCTGATAGAGGGTATTTATTATGCAATTTCATTCAAATTGTTGCCTTTTGTAGTGGAATTAAAGTCTAAAATTTTGATACATCCCTCATTTGGCAGATTAGACATGATGTAGATGAAGCTAAATTGTTATGCAGTTCTAATGTAATTTCTATACAATGCATTTTAGAGAGGCTAACCGGTTCGCAGACTTTCTGGCAGTAGCAGCTAGTGCAAGCAAGACTTCTATTTTATCTATGCACATTCTTTTGGAGTATCGGACCTTGAGAGGTGAGAGGCACTATTGTGCTTGATGCGTCTAACCTGCCTAATGATAGATGCAAATAAATTTCTTATTTCCTTTTAATTTCATCTTTGATCAACATTTGTAATTTCATATTTAATGCTTTCTGTCTCATATTAATAGCTATATTTTAAAAAATACTAAATTTTATTTAATAATAAAAAACCCACATCTATGAGAAGGAAAAATAAACTTATAACATTCTTTTTTAGGTACTCAATCACTTAAATTGAACAAAATAAAGTTATTAATATGAAACAAATTTTTTACCAAATAAAGCTATTAATTTGGGATGGATGGATTAATATACAGGTAGTAGCAGTCTAGCCAACCCCCCACCCTTAAGATGGTTTTATTATAAAACATAATCTACTAAATCACATTCATGTGTTGGTTTTGGTATTTTATGTGATGGCTTAAATAAATTTAATCTTGATGATTATTTTTTTGCTTCACTACTTTCCCTGCATACTTATGTTGGTGCTAAACGTAGTTTTATTGATGAAAATTCCTCAAACTTATGGCATAGAAGATTAAGACACATTTCCCAATAAAGAATAGAAAGATTAGTAAAGGACTTCATAATCTTGATTTTACTGATCTTGGTGCGTCTGTGGATTGTATTAAAGGAAAACAAACCAAACACACAAAGAAGGGTGCCACAAGGAATAAGGAGCTTCTTGAGATAGTCCATACAGATATTTGTGGGCCTTTTGATGTTTCATCTTTTGGTGGAGAAAAATATTTTATCACCTTTATAGACGATTTTTCACGTTATGGTTATGTGTATTTGTTAAATAATAAATCTCAAGCAGTGAATGCCCTTGAGGTATACACTACTGAGGTTGAAAGACAATTAGACAAAAAGGTGAAATCATAAGGTCTGATAGAGGTGGTGAATACTTTAGAAGATATGATGAAGCAAGACAACACCTAGGTCCATGTGCTAAACTTCTTGAAAGCAAAGGCATATGTGCTCAATACACTATGCCTAGAACGCCTCAGCAGATTGGTGTGGCTGAAAGGCGAAATCATACTCTTATGGATATGGTTAGAAGTATGATAAGTAATTCCACTTTACCATCATCTATGTGGATGCATGCACTTAAAACTGCTATTTATTTGTTAAACAGGGTTCCTAGTAAGGCAGTTCCAAAAACTCCTTTTGAGTTATGGACTGAAAGGAAACCCAGTCTAACAGAAGTGAGAATTTATAATCCACATGAAAAGAAATTGGATTCAAGGACAATCAGTGTGGTTACCCTAAAAAATCCAAAGGGTACAGGTTTTACCGTCCTAATCATAGTATAAGAATTGTTGAAATTGGTAACGCAAGGTTCTTAAAAAATTGTAAAATCAGTGGGAGTGTTACAACTCAAAATGTGGTAATTAAAGAAGTTAGGGTACATGTCCCATTACCCATAACTCCTAAACAAATTATTGTTCCTATGATTGATGTATGTCCTATCAATTAAGAACAACAATCTAATGAACCACAACTTGTTGGTCCTTCAATAGTTGAACAACATGATGGAATGGAATAACAAGATAATATTTCAACACTCTATAATGAGATTGTCATCAATGAGCAAGTAATAGATGAACCATAAATAGCCTTAAGAAGATTTGAAAGGATAAAAAAACCAGCTATTTCTAATGATTACATAGTTTATCTACAAGAATCTGATTATGATATTGGGACATCTAAAGATCCAGTTTCATTCTCACAAGCCATAGAAAGTATTAATTCTGAAAAATGGATTGAAGCCATAAATGATGAGTTAAACTCTATGGCCCAAAATGAAGTCTGGGAACTCGTTGTATTGCCCAAAGGATAAAAAAAGTGGGTTGCAAATGGATCTTTAAGACCAAATATGACTCAAAGGGTAATATAGAACGATATAAATCCAAACTTGTGGCCAAAGGTTTTACTCAAAAAAAAAGTTTTGATTATAAAGAGACATTTTCTCCAGTATCCAAAAAGGACTCACTTAGAATTATCTTAGCATTGGTTGCTTATTATGATTTAGAGCTCCATCAAATGGATATGAAAACAACTTTCTTGAATGGAAGTTTAGATGAAGAAATCTATATGGACCAACCTAAAGGATTCTCCATTGAAGGCAAAGAGCATTTAGCTTGCAAACTTAAGAAATCAATTTATAGACTTAAGCAAGCTTCTCGACAATGGTACCTTAAGTTTATTGATACCATTACCTCCTTTGGATTTAAAGAAAACATTGTTGATCGATGTATTTATCTAAAGGTCAGTGGGAGTAAGTTCATATTTTTTATTTTGTATGTTAATGATATATCAATTGCAAGCAATGACCTTGGATTATTGTATAAAACCAAAGACTTTCTCTCTCAAAATTTTGAAATTAAAGATATAGGTGAGGCAAAATACATGATTGGAATAGAAATATTTCGGAATCATTCACGTGGATTGTTGGGTTTGTCTCAAAAAGCCTATATAGAAAAGATTTTAGAGAAATTTAGAATGGATAAGTGCTCTTCAAGTCCAATTCCCATTCAGAAAGGGGATAAACATCTTATGCAATGTCCAAAGAATGAATGGGAAAGGAAAATAATGGAGTGAATTCCTTATTTGTCTGCGGTTGGAAGTTTAATGTATGCACAAACCTGTACAAGAGCAGATATCAGTTTTGCCACTGGTATGCTAGGAAGATATCAAAAGGATCCAGGATTTGATCATTGGAAAGCTGCAAAGAAAGTCATGAGATACTTGTAAGGAACAAAAGATCACATGCTCATATATAGAAGGTCTGAAAATCTTGAGGTCATTGGCTACTCAAATTCTGATTTTGCTAGATGTGTTGATGATAGAAAGTCCACATTTGGCTACTTATTCATGTTTGCTGGAGAAGCCATATCATGAAAAAGTGGAAAGGAATCTATCATAACTTCATCCACTATGGAGGCTGAATTTGTGGCATGCCATGAAGCCACACTTCATGCTTTATGGTTGCGGAATTTTATTTCAGGGCTTAGAATTATTAACACCAATCATAGACCGTTGAAAATTTATTGTGATAACTCCACAACAGTTATCTTCTCAAAGAATGACAAATACTCTAAAGGAGCAAAACACATAGAATTAAAGTTTCTTATTGTTAAAGAAGAAGTGCAAAAATAAAAAATGTTTATAGAGCAAATTAGTACTAACCTTATAATTGCAAATCCATTAACAAAAGGATTACCTCCAAAGACCTTTATTGAACATGCCAATAGAATGGGTCTTGAAATTAATCCATGATTGTAAACATTTATTTTGTGATGGATTATGCTTTATTTATGATGATGATGCTCTATTACATTTTGATATTAATAAAATATTCCTGATTCTCCTATCTTAGTTATTATGTGCAGCGATGCGAATGAATATATATTTGTGACAGGATTAGTCTCTATTAGTAGAGACATTATGTGGACTCTTATGATCTCCTCTTTTGAACACTATATTGAGCAGATTTTTAATATTGTGGTACATGAAAGGGACTATGTCATTTAATGACATAGAACCGTCATGACTCATATTATTAATTTGTTTAATGATAGTATTATGTAACCAATGTGAATAGATAATTGTGTACACCTTATGTTGTCTTGTTATACTATCATGATTAATTATCATTCGGACCAAGTGGGAGAATGTAAACAATTTTATTGGTCCCGTATGTGGTCCCACATGATAATTAATAGATAATAATAAGCTTATCTATCTTGTTTACGATTGGCTCTTAATGTGAACGTTGTAACCGCTTCATGGAAGCGGTTACGTGAAAATAAAATAGAAGAGACGGTCATCTCTCTGCCTAACGCTGAAAAAAAACCACGACGGTGACTAATCCATCTGAAGTGAAAATCGTCAGAATGAAAGGGCAAAGAGAGAGAAACCTATCCTATGAAGATTCGTCAATTCGGAATGGAACCAGGTACGCTATTTATTTTGAAAATACAGTAGATAGTAGATAGAGAAAATAATTTGTATGATCTTTGATTTATTCACGAAAATGCATGCTTACAAGCAAATCTCCTAAGTCAAGCTGGTAGGTGTACTCTTATACAATCCACTATATCAGCTATGCCAGTACATACTATGTTTGTGCATAAACTCCCCACATCTGTGTCAAATATGCTCGATAAGATTGCTCAAATTTTTTTCTGGTCTCCATCCAAACAAAGAGGATTTCATTCTATTAATTGGGGAGCTATTACTGCCCCTAGAACTAAGGGGGGCCTTTGGCACAAGGAAGATTGAAATTTTTAATGATGCTTTGCTTATGAAAAAAAGTGTGACATGTATGAGAAGCAAATATATACGTACGCACAAGTTATATTTTTGATGCAAAAACACAAAACCGAGATTCAGCTATGTGGAGAAGACTAGCCAAGTATATCGATTACATCATAACACACTCAATGTGGTAAGTACCAGATGGGAGGAAAATTAAATATTTTAGGATAATTGGACCTTTAGAAAAAAAATCCTATTCCTCACTCTCAAAAAGGTTGGATAAGGAGGAAAAGGTCAATTATCTTATTAACCAAGATCAAACATGGAATGTTGACCGTATATCTACAATTTGGCCACCGGAATTTGTTCAAGATATATGTTGTACTCTTATTACTTTTGATAAACAAGATAGTCCAATGTGGATGAACACTGCTTTAAGATATAGTTTACATGTTCCGTGGATATTCTTTCTTGTCTATCTATTTGGAAAGCAAGGTTTCCACTTCATCTAAAGCATTTTGTATAGAAGGCTTGCAAAAAGGGTCTTCCTACTACCAATATCTTATACTAGAGACCATATTTTCCCAAACTTAATTCCTTTATGTAGATCAATCTACGAATCTGCAGAGCAATTTTTTTTTCTTTCTTTTTTTGTCAAAGAAATATGGTTTCACCTTAGTGTGCTATCCCGGAGGAAGTCCAATCCAGCACAAATTTAATTTCTCAATTATAAAGGATGATAGATGAGGAACAAGAGGAGTGCAGATTAGACTAGCACAAATTTAATTTCTCAATTATAAAAGGTGATAGACGAGGAACAAGAGAGGAGTGCAGAATAGACTTTTGGAGTCCTGTATGATCCTTATCTATATCTCATGGCAACACATAAATGACATATTTTTCAATAACAAAACTGCAAACATGAATAAGGTAGAAAGGCGATGTAGCATCTTCCTCAAACAAATGAATATTGCTTAACTCAAAATAAATATGGCTACACCCTATATAAAGTGATAATTGACAAATTTATATGTTGGTCTCCTCCGTATGTTCAATTTCTATGTCTATATTTTGATGGGTCTTATAAAGCTTTTCTTTAGGGTGTGCACTGGAGGCATTATTTGAGACAAATATGGTCTATTTATTGCAGGATTCTTTTGTCAAGTTCTTACACATAATCCTTTGGATGTTGAAGCTCAAGCTTGCTATTTAGGAGTATTGCTATCCAAATACTTAAATATATCTCAAATCTACATCCAGGAAACTCTCAATTGTTGATATCTCTAATAAATAAAGAACAGATGCGTGGTCCTTGTAGGATTCGTGGTTGGCTGCAATCTATCTGGAATTTTGTAGGCGAGAACAATTGCTGGTGTTACCATGTATGCCGAGAACAAAACTAGGTCATAGACATCCTTGCAAATTTTGGAAGAGACAATTATTCCTGCTATATTGGTTCTTAAGCCTCCTCAAATAATTGTACATGCCTTGAACAAAGATGGAGATGGACACTTAGTTTCAAGAGTTGTGTGAGGTGGTTGGTTTTGTTATTCTTTCCTCTACAAAACAAATACAAAATAGTTGGTTCAATTTATACATCCCACAAGGGAATCGATTGCAAGGATGATTTTATGTACCAAGGACAATAAATAGTTCATGGGCAAAGGCCATTGCAACATCATACATGCCGGCCCATTCTAATTTGTTAAGGTTATAGCCACGGGCCCAAGTGTCTTGACATAGAAAATTACTGCAGATTGAATATGCAGGCCACCCAGGCTTCTATTAGTTTTAGCATCTAGGCCGGCCCTCTCACTTCTGGTACTGCCAAAAACCTGAACAAAGTGCTTCCTTATGCTGCCAAAATACTGAACAAATTCAGCACGTAAAAGTTGAGCAGTCAGCAGCCCCATGTATGCCTACTCTCATTTCTGGCTCATTTCAAATTATTGGCTCCTTGTCCTCTTCAATACCCAACTCCTTCTCATTGAATTTCGCCTCTTCCAGCCGTTTCACACAATAAACAATGGCCGGCCACCACTCCTCATCGATCTCTCCATCTCCTTGTCCTTAACCTCACACCAAAACACTAATCCTCCTAAAGAAGACACATGAATATAAACATCCATCATCCATCCAAACAGTTATTCAAGCAATGGAGAAGTTTCAATCAGCCACGGCAACTTATGGACTGATGCTATCAGTTCTCACCTCTTTGCTTGCCCTCTCTTCAGCTCAATTAACTGATTTCACCTCTTGTTTAGCCACCAGCAGTGTTAAAAACGTGACACTTTTTGCACAGAAGGATCAAGAAGGGGCCTCATCTTACTATAATCTCCTCAACATCTCCATCCAAAACCTCCGATTTGCAGCACCGGCCTTGGCGAAGCCAGTGGCGATCGTCTTGCCGGCAAGCGTTGAGGAGCTGGCCAGCACCATCCTGTGTGTTAGAGAGCAAGTTTCATGGAGCATTAGGGTCCGGAGTGGGGGGCACAGCTACGAAGGACTTTCCTCAACTGCTGATCAGAAGAATCCGTTTGTGATTGTGGACATGATGAACCTGAACCGGGTCGAGGTCGACGTCCGGTCCAGAACCTCATGGGTCGAAGCCGGTGCAACCTTGGGTGAGGTCTACCATGCAATCGCCGAGTCAAGCGACTCACTCGGCTTCTCCGGAGGCTCGTGTCCCACGGTCGGGAGCGGTGGCCACATCGCAGGCGGCGGGTTCGGGTTGTTGTCGAGGAAGTATGGCCTTGCCGCCGACAATGTCATTGATGCAGTTCTTGTGGACAGTGAAGGGCGAGTGCTGAACCGTGATGCCATGGGGGAAGATGCATTTTGGGCCATAAGAGGAGGTGGTGGTGGAACATGGGGAGCAGTCTATGCTTGGAAAATCAAGCTAGTCCGAGTCCCCAACACTATTACCGGGTTCATCGTGTCCAGACCCGGTTCAAGTAGCCAGGTAGCCGAGTTGGTCCATAAATGGCAGTTTGTTGGGCCAAAACTTGCTAGTGATTTTTACTTGTCAGCTTTTATGGGAGCTGGATTGCCAGAGAGGAAGAGTATTGGTATCTCAGCAACCTTCAAAGGCTTTTACTTGGGTCCCAAAGCAAAGGCAATTTCAATCATGCAAAGGGTCTTCCCGGAGC
Organism: Saururus chinensis; assembly: GCA_035235625.1. NCBI lineage: Eukaryota > Viridiplantae > Streptophyta > Magnoliopsida > Piperales > Saururaceae > Saururus > Saururus chinensis. The sequence continues at coordinate 30,035,468 of CP141147.1, forward strand.
TATCCATAAGAGAAGAAGAGTGCAAAGAAATGAGCTGGATTGAATCAGTGGTCTACTTCTCAGGCCTTCAGAAAGGTAGCCCAGTGGACAATTTGAAGGACCGGGTCTTACACCGAAAAAACTACTTCAAAGCAAAATCAGACTATGTCCTGGAAGCAATTTCAATTGAAGACATGCTAATGGTCACTAACATACTGTCAGAAGAGCCCAAAGGGTACGTTATACTGGACCCATATGGAGGCATCATGAAAAACATCAGTAGCACTTCACTTCCCTTCCCCCACAGAGAGGGAAATCTCTACACAATTCAGTATCTATTAGAGTGGAAGGAGGAGGACAACTGGCGGAGCAAGGAGCTGATGAAGTGGCTTTGTGGGTTCTATGAAGCCATGGCTGGGCTAGTGTCCAAGGGCCCCAGAGCTGCCTATGTGAACTATCTTGATCTTGACCTGGGAGGGATAGAGTGGAGCAACAGGAGCAATGTGTCCAAGAATGATGTGGAGATGGCGAGGAAGTGGGGGGAGAAATACTTCTTGGGGAATTTTGACCGGCTGGTTAGGGTTAAGACGCAGATTGATCCCAACAATGTGTTCAACAATCCTCAGAGCATTCCTCCATTGCCAGTGGTGGGGGTTGCGGAACTATGAGATGATTGCTGATGTGGAAATGGTTTATATGTAAGTTGTATGTTTAATGGTTTATAGACGGACTTGTTGATAAAAAAAATTTCTGAACAAGGAAAAAGTTAATATAGCCCAGGGCCACGTACTAAGAGAGAGAGAGAGAGAGAGAGAGAGAGGCAGGTTGGTTATTTAAACCCGTCTATGCTTTAAGTAATGTGCATTATTAGATTATCTCACTCAGCGTTAAACGCATTTTGGTATTTTTGTGACGTGTTTAAAGCTGAGTAGACACTTCCACCCACCCGAAGGAGAGACACCCGAGTCTGTCCATCAATGCAAGTCTAAGCAATAAATAAACACATGCTGAGGTAACTGAGGCCAACTATGCATCTATTAACTGTAAAGTGTGTCGGCTGACCTGATGATTTCAGAAGATTAAAGAAAAATTAATGGAGCTTGTCACTTTCAGGAATCAAGTTTGTCTTTCATCTTTGGAATAACATGGGTTATTCTTCTATGAGTAAAAAGAGATGTAACTTGTTTTATCTTAACGGGTAGTTGTCAGCCAACCATATGATACTTTGGCTGTGTAGTGATGGTATCATTTTATAGCTTCTCTTTCCACCGATGAAGTCCTATCTAGCACGCAAGTGATAGGATTGGTGGCAAGAAGCCTTGATTGAGTCATAAAGTCCCATCTAGTATGGCCAGTGATGGGATTGGTGGCAAGAAGCTTGATTTGTTACGTAGGCATAAAGCAAGCAATATATTACAAATCAAAAATAAATTTTAAACTTAGTCGCTAAAAAATTTTAGTGTGAGGATATAATAGTGGCTTTTATTTAAAAAGATATTTAAGAATTAAATTCTAAGAAGAATGGTTGACAATCCTTGATGTTACATTCATAATTATAAAGGTATTTTTGTATACTAAGAATATGATACTTGAATTGAAATTTAAATTCCTGTTGGGTATGTCGTCAACCCCTTCACAGATGTGTTAGTTAGGATGTTAGTAAGAATTTCTTTGCACTCTCGCAATGACGCACCTGTGATATTAGTAGATTTTTAGGTTTCATCTGTAAATCTAGCGACACATCGCTACATAAAACAATTGTGTCGACGAGGGAAAAAACTATCTAAAATTGAGGGTTACGTATTGGATTCAGTTATTCGTTTCTCATATAAATACTTTTTGGCATATAGCACGTCGAATAAGCTGACAACACATTTCGACTTTTCCTTCCTTTCCAAGTAGGCGTGTCATTGCTTGCCTCGGATTGGCAGATAATGCGTAAATCTCCCATAATTCAACTTTTCTTTCCTTTCTCCTCGAATTCTGACACACCCTTGGCAAATAACGCGCTCAAGAAAAGGTTGGATTGCTAACCATTAACCCTTTACAATTTAGATTCAAATGAGAATTCTTTGACACTTGAAGACTAAGGAGTTTAATTCTAGTAAAACCTAGGTGATCTAAATTAGAGGAACTTGTTAGACTTCTATCTAGATTTAAAAAAAAACTAAAATTCCTAGTAATTTCTCATGTCAATGTTATTTTTTAGACGGAGGAATTGCCTTAGAAAAATAATAGAGAAATGCTACCTACTTAGGTTGTCCTAAGCTAATGTAAAAGCCTCCATCTACTTGACATAAAAAATAAAAAAATGATATAAAAAATAAAAAACTATATGATGCAAGTTGAGAGGATTTAGAAAAGGCCGAGCTCGTTATAAAATGGAAATGAAAAGAACGTTATTACATTGAAAAACATGGAAGATTTGAATTTTATTATTATTTCTTTTAGATGGACTAATGTAAATAGAATTTAGCCAGTGAATTGAAAAATGAGAAATTTATCTTTGTTAGAGTCTTATATAACTTTGTCTCATTTGAATTAATATAATCTTGAAAATTTTATAATTGAAAGATAAAAGAGTTTAATTGATGGTTTCTTCAAAAATTGAATAAAGAGAATTAGGATGTTAAAATGAAGAAGAAAATTTTGAAATTCAAACTATGGAGCCGACTAATCAAGGAAGAACAACATGAGATCATAACTCCTTAGTTGTATAAAGATTAATTGTGAAATTGACAAAATTTATACTAAGAGCTCAACATTGATTTGTATGCTTGTTTTAATTTTAATTTAAGTTTTACAATAATTGAAGTGATTTTAGTAGTTGTCGATCATTTTTTAGCTTTAGAATTTTTTTAAAAATATTTTTAATACCCTCAAAATTGATCGATCGATGGGCAATCCGTTCGAAGACAAGCAATTATGCAAGCACATTTTAAAAGTCATACATGCCTAATTTTGCCCCCTTTCATTTTAAAAAATTAGGAGAGGCTCCGTTTTGGAGTGTTGCATGCAATTTCAACCGAATTGTGGATGATTGCTTGTGATTTCACCTTGAATTCCAAAAAACCCTAAATTGATAGGGCAAATGTATGTGCCCTAAACCAATTTTTTTTATTTTCAGGCATTTTCAACTCTATTTTCATGATTTATTATCCAAAAGGATTATTTCTTATACTTAGATCTACATTCTTTTAAATTTTCACACATTTTAATCCGTTAATCAGCGAGTTTTCACAATTTTTTCAAATGAACCTTTAAAAACTAGCCCCTTTGTCAAAATAACTACATTCATGAAAATATTGGAGGAATCAGTAGATGTTGTAGGTGTAATTACTATTAAATTTAATGTTCTCTACAACATACTAAAATTTAAATAATTGTGTTACAAATTTCTATCAAGGGTATTTTTGTAAATTTAAAATTTGGTTAATTGTTTTCAAAAATTTTAAAAATTCTAGGATACTTTATTTGTTCATTTTACTTCCTAATTTAGCCTTAGCCTTAACAAGTTTCTTGTTTTTAGATGGCTAGAGGTCGTTCCATTGGTTCACAGGCAAGCACTTTGCCTGCTTCTTCTTTGAGGACATAGGTTGAGGCACCTAAGGTTAGATCCACACTACAACAAAATGTAGGATTGGCGATGCAAAGCTAAGCGTCACTAAAAATAACTATTTGTGATGAATAAAAAAGCGTCATAAAAAATGAACTATTAGCAACGCATTTTCGTATGCGTCGCTAATAGCTATATATTAGTGATGCTTAATTTAAAGCGTCGTCAATATTAATAATATTAGCGACGCTTTATTATAAGCATCGCTAATAGTTTCTCTATTTGCGATGTTTTAAACAATCGTCGCTAAAAGATATATATATATATATATATATATATATATATATATATATATATATATATATATATATATATATATATATATATATATTAAATAAAAAAAATATAACAATTAGCAACGCTTTTCTTAAGAGTCGCTAATAGCTACATTTATTCAAAAGCATCACTAATAGAATTATTAACGACACTTGCTTACAAGCATCGCTAATAGCTTTATTAATTAATTGTTTAATAAATAAATATTAAAAAAATTATATAAACTTCCTAAATATAATATATGTGATTCAATATTTACTATTTGTATATACAATAAATAAATATTAAATTTTTAATAAAAATAAATTTTAATAATAAATTAAATTTTATTATTTATATCTAATATATTTTATTTTTAAAATTTTATTATTAATTTTAAAATATAATTTATAATAAAAGAGAGAGTGAAGAGAATGCATTGAGAGAGAGTAAAGAAACGAGAGAAAGAAGGTGAGGAGAGAGAGAGATAAAGAGGAGAGAGAGAGGGATATGTTAACACCCTTGTAGAGTTCCACGACATTAAATACTATCCCAAAACTCATATTCATGAGTTTTACACATCTAAGGGCCTTAACTAATGCCTCTTTACCAATATTTTAACATTAACATGCGAAAGAGTCCTCACGCATCTATCATATGTATTACAAAAACTTTTATTTATATTTAACCTCATGAGCGACATTAAATTGAGGTTAGGTTATTCTACATTTTCTCGTATGATCTTCCTGATGACTTTCTCCTTCGAAAACCACTAGTTGTCCCCACTATCTGTCTTGGTCTCACAGTGGCTTTCTCCTACAGTGCATTCTTTTAGGAAATCTTCCCTCCTTAGATTGTTCGTCTTCCTTGACCCCACAGAGTTTCCCAAGAGTTGGGATGTTTCTTTATAATGAAATATCCCTTTATAGGGAGATAACTATCATTCCCTTGAACTGCTTACCTGTTCATGTTTTGGCCTCCGTTGACAAACAGAACCTGATTCATCAGCACTTCAATGGCTCATCAATTACTTCACTTAAAGTACACGTTGATGTGTCATCGACACATCGATGGCATATCGACTCTAGAGTAACCCCTAAAATTTATTCTATTTTTATTCATTTATTCTCCAATACTTTTATGGATATGTTACAATTATCGAAGTTAAATGGAGTGTTAAAAATATGAGAAGTCATTTTTTTTAATGAACATGCTAACAAGTGACCAGATTTCACATACCTTTCAAAAAAATTAGGAGTTATTTTTTATTTCATGAGAGAAAAATAATTTTGGTCTTATTAGCAATTAAAAAAAAGTTGTCCCTTTCCTAATAGTTCAAGCTTTTAGTAGAAGGGTTAAAATTTTCATTATCATACTATCAAGTCATTAGGTTTACGTGCTTTTCAAAATTGTCAATAGTCTACTGATTTGTTTGATGAGTAAAAAGACAATAACAATCATATGATTAGTGCTATTACCATTTTCTATTTCATAATTAGAATGAAAGCTAAACCAATAAAAACCTTTATTGTTTCCCAAGTATGTGACTTTTCTTTTTGTTCCCAGAGGTACCAAATTAAATGTCCCGTTTTTTTTTATTCTGGAGCACCATGATGCACATATCCATAACAAATCCAAGAAAATACCAAATACTTTTTCCTATGTCTTTTTAATTATTACCAATATTACCTCTTTGTTTATTATTTTTTTACATTCTTATTTCCGTGCCAAAGTTCAACAATATTTTTTAAATTTTATATTTTTGGTAAATGAATTTGATTGTATTATGACTGGCCTAAATTGTACTAGGGCCAAACATATATCGAAATGCTAAGGATTTTGATCTATTACTTAGAAGGGTCCCTGAAAGCACCCACATGAAGTATAATTATTTATAGAGATTAATACATAAACATATATTTCCAAGGCAATTATTTTGAGGTGCCACCAGCCACACTCAAGGGAAATCACATAGGTTAAGATGAAATATTGTTGCATTAGCTTTTACTAATTAGTATCTCAACCAACACCATGTTCAAGTTCAGATCTCATAAGCTCCATATAGAAGGGGGAACTTAGCATGTAGTAAACATTGTTACAAAGTGAAACCTAATACTGGAGTACAACAAGTGATAAATATTCAAGAATAAAAAGAAATAGAAAGGGTATCTAAAGGGATGCATGGAGATGAGTTTAGAGTGCTTGTTGCTATCATGGGCAGTTGGCTACCATGTATGATCTAATGTTACAATTTTAAAAGTTGAATGGCTTAGTCACCCCCCATGGGCATGGTCATAAGGAGTGTGTTAGGCCTCCATGGGCTCATAAGCTTGAGCTCATACACTAGTCAAGCCCATCAAAGATAGTTCAATTGGGCCTAGGAATCTTAGCCCATGTAGGAAAGGGAGTCCACTCTAAATAGGGCTTGAGTGCCCAAACACCACACATCACTCCTCTCCCCTCTCTCCCATGTCTTATACTGACAAGAAGAGGACTAACCCCTCTCTCTCCCTTGACTTAGGATTGATTCATCGCACATTAGGTTGTGTGCAGCCAGAGAAAAAAAACACTAGTACAATAACATCCCTCATTTTCTACTATTTTTTTCAACCTTTCTACTATTTTTATAATAATTTTTAGAAGAAAAATGTGACGCTTCATCATATTTATTTTTGTGCATTACGATTCTTGTATTTGTACCCCTATAGTTGGTGGCGGGGCTTAGTCATGACTGTTGGGCTTCAGTTCATCACATATATTTTTGGCACAAAAAGAAGAAAAACAAAAGAAAATGTGGGCTTTGGCATGTTTGAGGGGGTTTGGGCTAGTAAAAAACACTTGCGATGTGAATTTTAGAGGTACGACACATAATAAAGTGGAGTGAAGCATAAGTTTATATATATATATATATATAGGAGACTGCACTCTTGTTCTATTAGAATGCCCACAGGAAACCCAAGAGCATTTTGGACCCTCTGATGCACCTCCCTTGTTGTGGGACTCCACTGCCTGTCACTGGATTCAACTCCGCCCAGCGAACATGAGTCGAATGGTACCGACTAAGGTCATCGCCATGTTCTCCTCGCTCCTCCTTGAGCTACCAATTTCCTCTCTGATTTTTTCACCGTTGTTTCATCAATTTTGGGTCGTCGAATGGCTATTTTCCGTCAAATGGCTATTTGCTGCCATTTACCGCCGCTCTCCATTGGACTTAGCTCCGTCTAGCCACCAAGACCCCAAAGACACTGCCACCCCCTCCCGGCTTCCTTCTATGTCTGTTTCTATTTCGTTCTGGAACATCGAGAAGGTGTGAACAAAAATTAGGACATATTGGTCTCTTCTGATGGGCCTCCTCCATTGCCAAAATTCGCCGCTTCTTGCTGCAATCTACCCTGCCTTGCTACCATGAGTCCGGTGATACTGGCTAGGGCTGCTACTACCCTCTCATGGCATGGTAGCAGCAATGGGTTGTCCCTCTGAGTGCAAGTCTGATGTGTCCTCCATTTTTCTGGTAATGGGTTCCGCCCAAGTGTTTTGTTTTTTTAATTTCTTATGTGTATGCTTTTGTAGACACCGCCACTAGCCAATTCCGGCTAATCGGCCTCTGTTTAGCTCTCACCTTGTTCGGTAACTTTAGGGGTAACTACCACCGGCCAAAGCCTCCATCCTCGTGCCCACTTCCAATTCACATGGTTGCCCTCACCCTATTTTTCCTTATGTGGGAAGAACGAACCAGCCATAGGAAGGACGTTTCATTGCGATTGTGGGCCATTTTCGATAAGTCAACCTTTGCATGGAGAGGACTAGCCCCGCTAGCCCTTATTCCATCCAGCTTCATCTTGCTCTGCCTTTGCTCAATCCCAAACCTTGCCCTTGCCCTCCACTGTGCAAGATGCATAGTTGCCCGCACCAATTGTTTTGGTTATGGGTGGCAATTAGAAATATTGTCGCTTTGGTCGATCACCACATCCTGGCCATATATTTCTTACTCATTGTGAATTTTTATTATTTTTTCCACGATCTGATGTATTGAGTGAGATAAAATAAATGTGTTTATATTTTCTAGACTTATAATTTAGATTAGATTATAGACTGTTTATGAGAATTGTATTCAGGGATGCCTGAGATATAATTGTATTTAAAGCCCATAATCATGATAATTTATTTTGTACGGTTATTTTCGAATAGCGTATGAGAATATTTGGTTTGCCCATACGATGTTTGATTAGAAAACTTTATATTAGAAAAATTGATATATGAATTATTGCAAAAAAATTCATAAATATTTTTAAGAAAATGTGTTGAACATTCTCATGTGTTACAAGTATAGCTAGGGCATGCATAGAAGAGTTTGTGGGTTGATCTCTCCTCAATTCCATGCACAAGGGCAAATGATGATCTTATTCATATTAATTTACATCAAGGTACATCCCTTACTTTTTTACATTGATTTTTAATAAAAAAAGTGTCATGTTTTTTATAAGTGTTGTGAATGCTATGTCCTAGGGGCAAAGCCCCTAAAGGTTAGTGAGTATTATACCTTGATTAATCCATAATTATGTACTAATTTTGATATTAGATTGAACTATAGCTTGTGATCCTTTATTATATGCATGTCTTATGTGATCTACACATTTAAAAGAGGGAAAAATCACCCCTTGGTATGTCTATTGGATGAGCTGCACCACTAAGCTTCTGCTAATGCCAACCAACAGATTTTAGCAACCACCACCCCTTGTTATACTTCGCTTTACACACTTTATGGCATATATGGGGCCGATTGCCTAAGAAACAAATGACTTATTTTTTCAAATATATCGACCTTGAAAGTTGTATGTAGAAGGGTCTGAAGAAGGATCGTCACCTTTTTGGGTAACGTTCTTTTCCAACTTCCCTTTGTCTAATGAATAATGATTCTTATTCCAGTCAATGACATATCAAGCAAAGTACGCACTAGCATCTTTCAAAATCTAGGTGTATCAAAATTCAGACCTAGTCAAATAAAACGTCATATATGCCTGCTTGAAAAGGAGATAAGGCCAAAGAAGAATTGATGCTCAAAGATATATAGCTCAACTCTAATTAAGTTGCAGAAATTTGTGATTGTATTCGGACTGAAGCTCATATCTGTGATGATCGAGAAGGAGTGGCAAAAGCTTTTCCAAGTCTTGAGCTAATTCCAAATAAAATGGAGAAATATGCTACTTGCAAATAGTCATGGCTGTACTCCACCATCCTCAACGGATTGAACCTGCAGCTTTACCACCATGCAACTTTGAGCGTCCATATTTTTCCCCCACAGCAAAATGTACAACCCCAAAATCACAAGTATGGATCCTAAAACACTTCAGTTGTAAACATGAATGAGGTCAGAAGCAGAGAAAACATGGTGGAAAAAATACATGGAAGAAATGCACAAGAATTGGAGAGAAATCTACCTTCCAAGGTGAATTTGTTCTCGAAGAACCGAGAAGTCGATAATGGCCACTACTATCTGAATAAGGGGGCTAAATGCAGCAGTGAAGACGGGCCCTCTCTTCTTAACGCACCATGACATTACCACAAATCCTAAGCCTGAGCCCACCATGCCCTGCACTTGCCAACATGGTCAATGTTCAGTGACCTAGTTGTAGCATAGAACTTATGCCGACATAAGGAAAATTTGTAAACTGTAAAATACTTAAATTTCTAAATGACATACGAAAACCATTAAACAATACTTTAATGGCATGGATATCAAAATTTAATAAAAAACAAGAGTGTATTTTCGAAGCAATTTGAGGTGGGCAGCAAAGATCTTAGACCTCTACTCCAGCTTATTTTGTGCAAACTCTTTTTAACATAATAAAATAGTTATATGATCAACATCAGATATAAAATTACATGCTTAATAACAATAATCAACACAATATTATTGGTGGGATCACAGGGCCATGACTGAGGATGTGGCGGTCTCAAGTTCGAACCTCCACTCCGTTGGCCACCCAGAATTATATCCCACCTTTCACCGTTCATGCAATGTATTAGCGTTGTTTATACCTAAACAGGGAATTGATGACAAGATATGGTGCTCTAAGAGGCTCGTTCCTCTTCTAATTAGTTCCTAAGGGCTTCAACAACCCTTACTAACCGTACTCACCGAAAAAACAATAGTTATGATCTGGAGTTTCCCATTCACCGCCCACAAGGAGAGGTCTCTCTGCGTAGTGACACCCAAGGTTGCACACTGTAGGGCACTTAGAAAGGACATCATGGCTGTGTTGGAGTAGTGAGCAGGATAACTCTTGCCTATTTTGGCTTGCAAGAGATACCAAGAAGACCAGCAGAGGCAGCCCCCAACAAGAGCAATGGTGCCTGTGGACCAATGCTTTGCTATATTCTTCTGGGCCTCATGTCCAGGGTGGGCTGCCTGTACAGCGGCTGTGTTGATGTGTGAGGTGTGTGTTAGTGCAGCTCCTTTGTATAACGTCAGTATCATTGCTCCACTGACACACAAACAAGTACCCAATACCTTGGCTCTTCCAGCTTTAGTCTTCAAGTTGGCTGTCTCCAACCTAACCATGATTAAAGACAGATTCGTTCAGGTGAATTCCCTGATTAAAACACATTAAACATGAGATGCATCCTCTAAAGAATCTCTTTAATCTTTTTTTTGTGTGCACTCACCCGAAGGGAAGAGCCAATAAAAAAGTGGCAACAGGCACTATGTTGATGAAAGCACATGCAAAGGTTGCCGAGGTGTACTTCATTCCAAGCAGGAAGAGGAATTGGGTGAGAGTAGCCCTTAAACATGATCAGCACAAACTTTCAGAAAATATCACGTAAATTACCAGTCAGCAAACTCAAGTTTAGTGCTAGCATTATTTCACTAACTACCCGGATAGTGCACTAAAGAAGAGCTGCCAGAAGATGCGAGCTGTGAGCTTGGGGCGTGTTTTCCTGCACTAACAACTTCAGCTTAGCAGCCTAATAAACAACCATGCATGAATCTCTTATATTGACATGGCGGAGGAGTAAACCATTGCCAATTTCTCATACCTTTCCCTCAAGTAGGCAACTGGAGCAAGAGAAACAGCTGCAACGGCTAGCCTGTAAGTAACAAAGACCAAAATACTCATATCCTCATCAAGAACCTTCTTGATGAGAACATTCACAATGGCAAAAGCCACATCAACAGCCACCATAGCAAGAGCAGGCTTCCAATCGCTGCAACCAATCTCAGCCATGGCAAGGAAGCTTTCTCTGTTTCTCTCTCCCCCTCACCTCGCCCTGTCTCTTCCACCTCTTTGCAAGGCTATTATATAGAGCAAAAAAAAAAATATGTCAAGTCCTAGCAAATGGGTACTCTTTCATGAACGCTTATTTTATTTTTCTATGGAATCACATCACTGCTTTAAGCAATCGCTTTAGACATCCCCCTTCCCCCATCTCTTATGAACGTGTCTCTTCCAGTTCCAGCGAATGGAGATGGAGAAGAATCAGACATGCCATTTTAGAATATCACCCCACTGCGCATTTAAAATAAACTAATAATTTTTTTTTGGAAAAAAAAAACACCTTATAAATAAATGTGCTGGATTTGGGAATATGACTTCAAATCAGACCATCTGGCGATTCCCCAGGAGTGCTTCTTTCCCTCATGCTATCAACTTACCCACTTCTCGAAATGTTCTCCACGTGATTTGGGTGCAACATTGCTGAACTTGCATGGCCTTTCATGCCATAACATCCCTGTACTTCGATCAAGACAGTAAACTGATCAGTGTTTGGGCACAGGAACAATCTATCACATCCACAGGGAAGGAACCCGGATCATGTTGGATGCCCTTCACATTTTTTTTTTGGAGGGTGGGGGAAGCGATCAAAAGGTGATGAGCTCATTTACTGTCGACATGAGCCTCTAAGGAAAGGCTGTCGTCTGGAAGATTTTGAACCAATGTCTTTTACAACTAAAATATTTCAGGAAGAATACATTGCACAAATTCGTATGCTAAAGTTATATTATTGCATCCGCCTGCTTTTATGTCTCTAACATACTATATCTCATAGACACAAAGGTATCTTTGATGTCGGCTTTTCCTATTGCCTGGTTCTAATTATAAACATAATGAAATGCAACTTCTTGCCAAAAAAAAATGAAATGCAACTTTTTGTCTAATTATAAAAGCTCGTGGAGGGAGATTTACTTTTTTCTCTCTTTCTTCTTCTTTTTCTCTTCTTTTCTTTGCACTATAATTTAGCCCAATACTTTAGCTAGCAATCGACGGGGAAGGTACACCACCGATCACCCCAAGATCGACGACCAGTAAACCTTTACTAACAACTACGTTGATTAAGGTTTACCAGCTGATTACAACTTGGGGGGATCGGTAAATTCAAATATGCTTCCACTAGTGAAGTTCCATCAGCCATTGATCGCCCAGATTGATGGCGCACATCAAAGCACACAGAGATAGTGAAAAAATTAACACTTTGTACCCAGATTGTGCTTGCTTCATGAGTGCATGTCATTGATCCAATGCAAAGCTATAAATGGCTAGTGGAAATTCATAGGAACTCCTCACCAGGGGATTTGACATAGGGATTGGCATGTATAACAAGTAAAAAACACACTATGGCGGATCGCATGCGCTTCCGTGTATGCTATCAATCCAAGGCCATCAACGGCGAGTCCACTCTAAGTAACTTCTTAGAGCATTCATCAAATATAGAGAAAAGGGAATAAGAAAGGGGGACGCACGAGACATTCTAAATTCTCTTTTCTTAGCTTTTAATGTTGTTTTATGAATCTTTCTGTTCAAGGCTTTTGTCTTTTCGGTTTATTCTCCTTATTTGCTTCCACTTTGTGGTGGTTTGTAGCTATGGGTTTGGAGGAGGAGGGTTTCTTCTTAGGGTCAGTTTGGACGGAAAAGGAAGTTGGCTTAAAGGCATTTCCGCTGGAGCCCTCTTTTCAAAGACATTTTTAAAGTGATACCCAAACAATCACTTAGTTCCTCCCTTCATGAACGTTGTGCTTCAATGGGATTTTTAATTATAATTTAAAAAAAACACTCTATCATGAACTATTATAAGGAAATAAAAAACTCCCAACAATCTAAACTTTAATTTGTGATGAAAGAGAATATTCGTCAACCAGATCAATAATGAAGAGTTCACAGTAAAAAGGACTTTTTCCACTTAAAAAGAGTCATCTTTCTCCTGTATTCAATTACGAGGGGGGATGGCCCTTAGATCACCATAGTCCATAGCAAGCAAAAAGTTTGGGCCCGCCACCCTTATTCTTCTAGTTATTTTTTCTAGTTAAAATCAGTACATGGACCATGGCTGTCATGTCCGCATTTCTAGCCAAGTTGGTGACAGTCACCTCCGGAAATGAGCGTTCTCTGCACCTCTCATTCTTTGCACCTCTCTTTCCCCGACACTGTGTTGGGGAAGGCCTTTAAAACAGCGGCTCCTTAGCCGAGCGGCCCGCTCTGTCCTCCACTTCTCACCAACGGGTGGACTACTGCATTCGCCGCCGCCGCTCAGTAGATAAAGTTTCATTAATATGATTGGTGCTGCCGCCTTTGAGTAGATAGAGTTTCATTAATATGATTGGTGCTGTTAAGGTTTGGCTTGTTAAAAATTAAATGTGACACATGTGGTTCAATTTGCAAAAGCGTCTAATTAGGAAAGCCTAAAAATGGGCCTGACCCATTCAAATTAAGCTGGTCAAATGCTATCCAAAGTCATTTGCAATTAGCAGTTGGTTTGACTTGCGCATCTATAAGAAGATAACAGCAAGAAGGAAACAATATAAAGAATATGTCATATTGCAAAGTCCCTTATAATTCATACCTAGTAGTACATAAGAAATAGTTAAGTCATAAGGAGAAAATTTTTTCGTTTATAGAAAGTCATCGTCCTCTGTAATTCAATTGCCAGGGAGCATGAACCAAGGTCACCATTGTAACCAAAAGGGGGAGAATGGCTACATGGATAAGTGACACAGAAGCCTCTTTATTACCAGATGGCAGGCCGTCACCCTCGACTCTACATCTACATCTAATAAAGGGCACCTAGTCTGCCACTACTGTGTCTGTCACATCTGCAAGCAAAATCTGCTTGTACTCAAAGAAGGTGAATTTCGGCGAGGGAAGGTTTTATCATGGTCACAGTCTCCTCCGTTACGAAATAAAAAGCACTTCTATGCTTTCCCAAATCTCTTACCCAGACACTGTTGGGAAAGTCTTTCGAACAGGCCCCGCTGTCAGCCGCCGGCCCGGCCTGTCTTCCACTCCTGATCACCAGTGGGCAGCGTGCTCCATTGTGGCCTCTGACCTGCACAAGGTTAAGCACATAGGTTGGACCTATTGTAAGAGATCTTGCTTAGATTGCTAGGTTTTCCCTTATAATATACTTCCTCCTTTCCACATTTAGCTCATTTTTATCTGTCCCACATTAATAATCCACGTTAAAAAATTTATCTTAAATTAATTATCTCATTATTTGATTAGTAGTCTTTTTTTTCTAACATGATTGTTGTAGCTACATTAAATCAATTGGATAATGATTTTCCTACTCTATTTTATTTAATTAAAACCTTAAACCATTTACAAAGTTTTGATTGGATTGTCAAAAGTAAAGCCCCCAGCTTTATTATCACGTGATGCCCACTCCTTTGTGTCCAATTTAAACCTAGTGTAAAGATTTGTTGGAAAAAATAAATTAATTAAGTAGGGTTATCTTTATCCTTAAAATAAGTATATATTTATAATCCTATACTAAATTTGTTCAATTAAAGTCCAAATTGGAGAGACAGATTCAGTGTAGGGAAATCGTTTTCCTTTAAAGTAAGAGAACAGTTTTTTCATGTCTTTATTTACAATGAGCCCAATGTAAGTTACATATGTGAGTCATTCATCTATGAGTTAGATGACTTACACATTAAGCACATATTAATATTAGTATCATTGACGCTAACTTGTGCTAGTGTATGTACCGTCGATTTTAAATATCAACAGCTCCCTATATGTAATAATGGGCTCATTGTTAGAGGGGCTACGGAAAACTCTTCCTAAATCAAAAGTATATATTTTGTTTAAAACATGTTAAGGATGAGGGAAAAGGTAGCGTAGATTGAATAAAACATTTGTCCCTGCATAACGTGCTTTTCTTGTAGACCCAAAACATGTTGGGGATGGAGCGAAACGGTGGTGTAGATGGAATGAAACATTAAGTCCCTGCATATGATGTACTTATCTTGTACACTCTAAATGTGTTGTAAAAAAAAGTAAAACACAATGTAGACATAAAAGGCGTGAGCGGATGAAGCATTTTGCCATCTCCTAAGGGAGTATGATGCATGAATAAGTTGAAGTTTTGAAACACATTCAAAGGATAAAGCTTAAAAATGGACCTTACCCACCCATTCAGATATAAAACCACTAAAATGTCATGTTGTTAAACACGAGTGAGATGCCATCAAAATGCTACCCAAGTCATTCACAAATTAGCAACTCGTTCAGCTTAAGCATCTAATATGATGACAGCAAAAAGAAAAAAATTTAAAAAAAACAACACTTACGTCATAGACTCAGATAGCAAAGTCCTTCAATGTAACATAACAAATAGAATAGCATTCGTTAAGTTGTTGGGGACAAAGGAGGGATTTTCCCTATTTATAGAAAGTCATCTTCCTCTACTCAATTGAGGCCAGCACCCTTCACTCTAATTCTGCTTAAATTTTATTATGTACTCAATATTTAATATATATTTTTAATGGGAACATTATGTTTAAATCTTCTTGCAGTTGAGTTTTCTTCTTAAATAAATTATATTTTAACTCTTTATGTCTCACACTAATAGCTCTATTTATTTTTTAATATAAATTAAATTAGTTTATTTTAAAAAATTAAATAAAATTATTAATATGAGATGCAGAGAATATAAAACATATCAAAGATAGAGAAATTGAGTTATGAAAATGCTAAAGCCCCTTATTCCTGCATGATGCTTATACTGAAGGCAGGACCCTGGGCCCTTATGCAGGCTCTACACCTAGGCCCATGCTATCAATGCGAGGTTCACGAGGATATTGCTAGCATTACACTTCCAATTGACTAGATCTAGCTGCTATCGGCTTATAAAGGAAAGTGGTATTTACACACTAAATACACTCAACAAAAACTTTCACTCAAAGTTAGAGCAAGTGAGCCCACTACCTGCTTGAAAACTGCTTAAGTAATAAAAAAATTTGACCTGGCTCAGCTTGATATGGCTCAGGTCGACGACATTGTATACTGCATTACTTTTGTTTGATTTGACTTTTACCATATTTTGAACGAAAAATAATATTTTTATTTTACTTTTTATTATACCAAAAGCCTTATTTTACATCCCATAGAAAAGAAAAGTTAAGTCACACCTAATAAAATAAAAATTTACTTTCACTTGTCTTAGTAGATTAAAATTTTAGTGTAAATAAAATAGAATAGAAATATCAACTTCCCTTTTTCATGTGACTCACACCCTGCCCCTGTTTATACCTAAGCTGCAGTGGTTTAAATTGATTTGACTTTCACTTTATCTTTGAACTGAAATGACTCTGAAACTTCATCTACATACTTTGGTGGACCAAGAGGATGATGAAAATATCAGAAAAGAAAAGAAGATGATGAAAATTTGGGACATGATTAGTTGTTGGACCTTTTAAACATGAATCCCCTTCATGTTACTAATCATTTGTAGCAATATTGCCTATGTGATCAATTCTATTTAGATAAAACTCTTTTTTGGATGAGTAAATCTTCTCTCCTTCCTTTAGCTCGCTTTCTTTTTTTCACACCCTCTATTTTAAGTTTTGACACAACAAATATATATCCACCATCTCCTTCACCATTTATGTAAATGGGACCGTGGATATTCACACCTACTAAGTTAGCTTAGAGGGTTTGGGTAAAAGAGGGGTTGGTGAACTATTTGTTAAAAGTGGGCATTATATTTAATAGGTTAAACCCATATTATTAAGGTGAACATGATATTTATGTAAGTCAAACTCATATTATTTAAGTGGGTCAAGCTCATATAATAAAGAGAGAGCCTAAGTCCACTTTATATTGAACGGGAATAACGCATGTGAATTGGTTGAATAAGTCAATAGTCCTACATCGCCTAAAAAAAATGATGGTATTGGTATATAAGGCATAAGTTTGGCATTTCAAGTTAAGCCCTTCGGCGAACCCTCTTTTGTGGTGGAGAGACATATTCGACCAATGCATCTAAGTGGGCTAACCCACGCGTGCACCTTGCTATCGTCTAGCTCGTTCGCTCAGTTCGGTTCGCATGCCCATATGGCCGGGTTGGGTTAACCAGATAATATTTTTGAGACAAATTTATTTGGTTTAGTTTTATATTTATTTAATTTAATTTTCTATTAACCAAAATGGCTATGTTAACGGATGGGCGCATCCGTTTGAACAAGAAAAGGTGGATTTCCTATAAAATCATTGAAAATAATTTTTGCACTAATTCGATTCTGAATTTTTCTTCTATTTCTTTTATGTGAGAACATACATATTATGGTTTGCTGCATATACTGTGTTGGAGGTGCTCCTACAGTACGTGATTAATTGTCTTATCTTAGGAGGCAAACGCCCAAGAATCCTAAGCATCGTTAAAGAGGCCGAATTCTGTCTTAAAGATAAAGCGACTTGCTTGATTTGATCATAATCATTTCAGTAAAAATTCTTATAACAATATTTACAAATGTACGATAATAACACTACTCATCCCTTTATTTTATTTTTTTGGGGAGGGCAGAGGGTACGTAGGCAATATTCACAGGAATTAAGTGTCATTCATCCCAGTAGAAAATCCATGACCTACTTCAATTTGATTTAATATGGAACCTTACAAAAATAAAAACCAGCACTAGCAATACCATTTTGAACTCACAACTTCACAAAATCGAACCTTGCTTTCTGGTTACTATATCCTCTTGTAAGTTGTATCACTGGCGAAAGGTGAATCGCTCTGTAAAAACATGTTTATTACTTGAAAAAACATAAAAATGCTGCGATAAAATAAATAGTAGGAAACAGACAAGGCACGCTAGATCAAACTTAGAACCTCACAATTTTTTGTAATGAATTTGATAAGCCTTATATTTCCTGATACATAACTTGTTCGTCATCTGCAGATGTCTCCACAAGCATTTCATATGGAACAACAGTAGCTGTGGGATCCCGAGTGCACATTTGGTTCAAAGCATATGCATTTTAAGCGTGGACTAACTGTAGACATAACAAAGACATAAGTTTCGATCCTCACTTCATCTTATCCCAATCTTTTAACTTAGAATCAGTAAGCATGTAACCATCATACCCATGCTTACTTTTACTCTCCTGTCTTGTTGAAATATCCCCCTGAAACACAATTGTTTACATCAAATTCTTGCACAAAGAATGCACTCGATTACATACAGAGCTTGCAGCTATGGCAGAGTAATGGGCATATAAACTTTCTAATTACCCTTATGAACCCAATATATACATTGATGGAATGAAAAGTAAACAAGCACATATCTTGGAAGATTTTACAAAAACGTCATCATTTGACTGTTGTAGTGGCTTCCACAATTCTGAAAAAAAGGTTTCTTTTCTTTTTTTTGTCCAACGCTGTAGTAATTGAATCCACATTCCCTCTAGCCAACATTCAAAAGCAAACAGAGTAGTGAAGTACAAATGAACAAAACTAAAATGTTGACATAGACGACATTAGCTAAGGAAAGAACCTAAAACACGCAACATAATTTACAGATAAGAGCATCGATTGAGACATAATCCATATTGTTGAGTCATGGGGACACTTTAATCCTATAAGCCAATATACATAAAAATCAGGTAATGACGCACCTTTGTGCTAATGTTCATTCTTACGATTGTTTCATTATCATCATAAGCTCTTAGAGAATGTCTAATGATAATTTGTGGTAGTACCAACTACCCAGGGTCAATTCCCTATGACAATTAAATTTGACCAATTGTAAAAAGGGAAGCTTTTAGGTCCGCTCACCCTGAAATCGGTTTTATGAAGGTGAGTCAGGGAGAGATCTATGATCATCATCCCACAGTGTTGATTAAAACCCCTAACTCACCCATAACCACCCCCTGAAACCATCTCCCTCCCCGACAACTCCCAGTCAGGCGATTTTTGCACCCCTCTTCGACATTGCCTCACACCATCACCGCCCCCACCTGACAACTTTCAATCCCACCGTACGACTTCCCTCCCTTGCGCCCATCTCCACCCTGCTTGATGACTTTCCTCCTGCTCTCCCATCTCTGGCACTATTTTGAATGGATCTGGAGTTGTTGGAGTTGAAAAGGAGGGAAGGTGCTTCAAATCTAGCTGACGAGACGGATTTGTCCCTTCAATCACGTGCCTTTGTTCCACCATCACCCATTTTCTTCTTCAACAATGGTGACAATTCACTTCAACTGGTGATGACTGTCTTTTCCCATCACCGATTTCAACCATCAATTTATACTACACGTGATTACAAGTTCCATCATTTGGCTTCTAAAATTCCTTTGTCAACTCTCATTACAATCTCTCTTAAGATTGTCAAATGCTGCAAACCATAAAAGCCATATTAATGCTATTCTGCCTTGAAGATTCTTATTATTTCATAAAGTTACTTTATTACTTTTATATTGTTAATGTGTGGGACTCACGTATTAATAGTTTGAAAGTAATGAAATAGTATTTTGACGTGTGATTCTTCACCTTGTTAAAGCATTTTTCATTCTTCCTACGGGGAAGAGGAATTAAATTGTGATTAATTGGTAAAATATTCTCCTTTTTTCTTATGACTAATGATAAATTTTTTTAAAGCGACAATATACCTTGGTAGAATGTTGTAGCTTGATTATGTATTTTTCTTTTAAATACAACTTTGTTTAATTGTTGTCTTTTATTATATTTTTATCCATTGTACATGACTCAGACTTGCAATTCAAAAGAACTGTAAACCTATTTTGCATGGTCTATATACTTTTTTTGGGGACTTGACTTATGACCTTGTCTTAATAGTGTCATGCCTTAGTGTTATTTTTGCATTATAAGATTTTGAAATGTTAGTTTGATTCTATTTGGGGACAACTTCATGGATGCAGGGAAACCATAAAGCTATTTTTTTTATTTGTACCTATCTCATGTTGAACTCATTTCTAACTATAGAAATACTTAGTCAAAAAATTAAAAAGAAATTCAACAAGGGTGAAAATTTCTTGCACCCCTCATGACTTTTTGCCCATGAATCTTTCTTCTAGTTGCTACTGCATTTGGATGTGCATGATGTAGAATACCCAAGAATGGATGGCAATTACCGGAAAATTTTCATATCAGGTTTAGAGGAAACTAAAAATTCAAATGAATATTATTTCTTGTCAATTATAAATTGATCAACTTGGTAATAGAATGTGCACTATTATGAGCCAAAGGTTCAAGTAAAGGAACACCTAAGATTAAAATGGATGTTTTCCACAATTGAGTGAAACAAATTGGTGTCTATTTACCAACATCTTTTTCTTATTCGAGTGCACTACACCTCAAAGCTGCAGAATATATGACATGATTTCTCTATTAAGACGAAAAAATAATGATTAACATGTATAGAAGTACATTTAATTAGCCTTATTCGTCCCAACGGCAACAAATGTATATTTCTTTCCAAATTTTAAGGAGTCCTATGTTTGATTTCCTAGCATTTAACGACTTAGCAAACCATGGGGAAATACATCATAATTAAATGATTTTGGTCTCTTTTGTACATGAATCAGAAATTCATATTGTTAGAAAATAAAAATTTACTGAAAGCTAAAAACTTTAAAGATTAGATTATAGTTTCAGGGGGGGTGGATTGTTATGTAGATACTTTTCTATGGTGGTAGGAAATTTAATCCCCTTAAATCCGTCCCTATTAGAAAAAATAGCTTTGCCCATAAGCAGATGAGTCAATCTCAATGGCTCCCTCTCCACGTAATCAATTGATTTTACTATTTTTTGTGTAAGCACCAATCAGTTGAGAGTTATAGAGATCAAACATAAGTCACATGTATGCTGATAGATAGCTTTAGTTGGCAATTACCCTAAAAAGAGAGCTTCAGTTGGCCAATCTCAACCTTTCCAAATAACGTCATGATCATGGGAAAATTTTAGATTGATATTTAATATGCATGCAAATTGTAAGGGGATCATAATTTGCTTAGCATCAAAAGGGGCTATAGCACACAATCATCACATAAAATCAACCATTAAAAGGGGCAAAAATAATTTTTTTCTTATTCTATTGTCAGCTCCAAATATAGCTCCATTGTCTAACATATATAAATTCTATGCTAAGTCAAGCCACAAGAGTAGTACTCCTAGTTTTTTTTTCAAACCTCCATGAGAGACACACAAGAGCAGTGAATTCGTATGGAAATTATAATTAAATAAATTACATACACTACAACAAAAAAGATTATTAGCGATACTTTTAAGAAAAGTATTGCTAATCATAATAATGATAGAGACACTATTGTCAAAGCATCCCTAATAGTTGAACTATTAGCAATGCTTC
The DNA here is from genome assembly GCA_035235625.1 of Saururus chinensis. Lineage (NCBI taxonomy): Eukaryota > Viridiplantae > Streptophyta > Magnoliopsida > Piperales > Saururaceae > Saururus > Saururus chinensis. The sequence continues at coordinate 30,056,923 of CP141147.1, forward strand.
TAAAATTTTAAAAAATATAAAAAAATTAAAAAATTTAAAACTATTTGCATCGTTTTTTTTAAAATGTCGCAAATAGTATTGATAATATCAACGCTTTTAACAAAGCATCCCTAATAGTTATACTATTAATGACGTTTCTTAAAAAATGTCGTCAATAGTTCTAAATTTTTTTAAAAAAATAAAAAAAATTAGAACTATTTGTGGTGCTTTTCTAAAAGCATCTTAAATAGTATTCATAATAACTATGCTTTTATCAAAACGTCCATAATTAGTTGTACTCTTAGCGATGCTTCTTGAAAAACATCACTAATAGTTATAAATTTTGTAAAAAAATATAACTATTGGTGACGCCTTTACATAATCGTCGCAAATAGTATTCACGAAAATAAAATAAATTTTTTTAAAAAATTGAGACTATTAGTTTAACTATTTTATTTTATTTAATATTTATTATTTAAATACATAATCAATAAATATTTAAAACTTTTTAAAAAACTATATAAATATAAAATATTTTATTTAATATATTACTTATATATAATAAATAAATAAATAAAATTTCTTTACTTTATCCCTACTCCTCCTCATAGTTGGGGCTAAGATTCACGCGCATAAGAGGTAGAGAGGAGTGAAGAAAGAGGCGAGAGAGATGAGAGAGCAGAGAGAGGGAGAGTACTTAAGAGAGAGAATGATGAGACAGAGAGTAGAGAGATGGAAGAGAGAGACGAGAGAAGAGAGAGAATGGAGATCTAAAAAAGAGAATGAGAGTAGAGAAAGACGAGAGGAGAGAGAGATGAGAGAGAGAGAGAATGGAGATCTAAAAGAGAGAATGAGAGTAGAGAAAGACGAGAGGAGAGTGAGATGAGAGAGAGAGAGAAGAGAGAGAGTGAGTGAAGAGATGGAGAGAGGAGAGTTAGAAAAGAAAGAGAGAGTAGATAGATGAATTTAATTTTGATTTTTTTAGATTTTTTTATTGAATATTATATTTTAAAAATAATTTAAAAAATTATTAGCGATGTATAGGAATTTGTGTCGTTAATACTTAAGCTATTAACGACTCATACGCTTATGCGTCGCTAATACTTAGGGTATTAGTGATGCTTTATCTTATGCATTGCTAATACATTTATTTTTTTATATTTATTTTTTTAAAAATATAATATATAATAAAAAATTTAAAAATAATAAAATTAAATTCTCTTACTCTCTCCCCTCTTATTCTTAGAGCCGGAGTTGATGTTGACTCATGTGAAAGAGAGATAAGAAAAAGGAGAGAGAAAAAAGAGAGAGGAGAGAGAGCTAGAAGAGAGGGGGAGGGGGAGGGGGAGATAGAGAAGAGAGAGAAGTGATAGAGGGAGTGAGGAATTTAATTTAATTTTTTTTAGTTTTTTGTATTAAATATTATATTTTAAAAATAATTAAAAAAATAAAAGAAAATTTATTAATGACGTATATAATTGTGTGGCGCTAATACCCTTAGATATTAGCGACACATACGCTTATGCGTAGCAAATACTTAGGGTATTAGTAACATTTTGTCCTCGCCGAATTCTGATCCCCTGTTAGCGGGATTGGTTTTTTATAATTTTTTAAGTCATTAGCAACACTTGTGGAAAACATTGATAAACACTTTCTGTATTTTTTATTTATTTTTGTTTCATATTAATGATGCTTTCAAAAGTGTCATTAATAGAAAAATAAAAAAATTTTATTTCATTTTTTGACAAACTATTTTTTATTATTTTATTTAATTTTTTTTATTATTAGTGACACATACACAAACGTTGATAATATGTAACTATTAACGACACTTAATTATAAGCCTTGTTAATAGTGACATATTAGCGATACATAATTATGCATTGCAAAAAATATAATATTTAGTGATATTTATCAAAACATCGCTAATGTTATACTATTAAGCGTTGCTAATAAGTAGTAGTGCTTGTAGTGTTATCAACACATTTAAAAAGTGCTGCTAATACATATTTGCAACGCTTATAGTACTATTAGCAACGCTTACAAGCGTCACTAATACTAAAATTTATTATAATGTTTGAGTCTAATAAACTTAGTTAAATTGGTACCCTGAGAAGCTTTAGCTTCAGTGGAAGTCATTGTCTAATACCCTTTGTGGACTTGACATGTATACAAATAAAAATAAATCTAATTATGAAACAAAATGATTAAGAGGGGAAGGGTGAAGTGAATATATATGTGGTTAGGAACATTAATTATCATAATGACTTATCTCTAATGGATGCTTTATTAAAAGATAGTATAATTATACTTTACAAGAAACTCCCATTTGTACCAACTTTTTCAGATCCACATGTATAGTATAATAACACTATACAAGATTAAAATGATGCTTTTTTTTTTCAATTTTGATTCGTATTGCACTAGATAACACCCTAAAAGATAATATAATTATACTTTACAAGGTCAACATAAGTATAATCTGCAAAATTTATAAAAAAACCTAAAGTATATTCTTTAATTAAAACTTAAAGTATATTCTACAATTAAAAGCTAAAGTATAATCATATTGTACAAAAAAATCATGCTCTACAAAATTAATAATAAAAAACCTAAAATATATTCTACAATTAAAAGCTTAAGTATACTCATACTATATTTCAGCTCATTAGCATCATATAAACAACAAAACAACATTTGCTCAAGTTTCTTTCATCCCTTCCACCATATTAAAACACTGGCATTGTAAAGCAGTGTTCTCTAAAAGAGACGTAGATTAACAATACAAATACAAATTTGTTCTGAGATCCATTTACTTTGTAAAGGAGTCACATCTTTTAAGGGCGTGCAAGGAAAGTTTATTGTGCTTACACTGGGACAGACCCGCGCCGGATTCTCAATAGATTTGTTGATGCTGCTCCTGTTGGATGTCATGCTGCTAGTTCTTGTGTCGGAGTCTGGGCTGGATGTCTTGAGCATACTCTAGGGGGAGCTGGAGTTCGACTTCTCGAACTTGGTGGGCGAGTTTGAGCTAGGGCCATCATAGGTCCATTTGGGTTCTGGACAGGAAAGTGGAAAGGTGAGAGCATTGAGCTTTTGAGAAGACTATCCTTGGATCTGAAAGAAATTTATAAAATAACTTTTTATCTGCTTGAGTGATTGACCGGTTTCTTGAGGCTTGTTCCTCAATCAATCAGTAATTTTTTCTGCACTATACCCAATTCAACACTTCTTACTAATTTCCACAAGAAATATTCAGTTTTAACATACACACAGAGTAGGTAAATGCAAAATTTTACCTTGCTGAATTTGTGGGTCTACGAAATTTCCCCTATTTTTGCAGTATACAGAAAGAAGAAATCCTCTGTTTCCATGCAATCAAAACCAATTCAATGTTGCACCACCACCCGGGTTCCCGTTGTAGCTTACAATACGAATGAGAGAATATCCGCCTCTGCCATCCTAAAATGATCACAAGAAATCAAATAGACCAACTTTTGTTGGAGACAACGGGATGGTGATTCTTACCTTTGACTATGGTTATCTATATAATAGGGATATTTATGTCTTTATAATACATTATTAATGTCTGAACTTATTAGTTTCCTGATATCAGTCGTCGTCCCATAAAATGCGTTCAGATAAAATAATTACACTAAAAAAATTGTCCGTCATACGCGATACCAGAGCCCTTGATCGTTGCCTAATATGATGCTGACTTATACTGCTAAAGCCTATAAGAAGAGAAGATGCTGCCACCTCGATTGCCACGTCCATTCCCTTGCTCTCATCTCATATTATTAGGGTTTACCATATTTTCTTCATCTCTCATTATCCTGAATTCATGAACTCTTATTGTTATTGGGTGTTACTCTAATCATCGGGTTTGTAGCCTAGCATGTCCCCATCTGAATATGAGGCCTCCTTGCATATTATGTATAACCCCATCTGAATATGAGGCCTCCTTGCATATTATGTATAACTTATTTCTTTCGAAAAGCTTTTCCTCCAAAGTTAGATTTGATATATAAGAGATGCTCGTTTAGTTTGGACTTTGTTGTCTCGTGTTTACAATGCTAGGGTGCAGAACCTTCCAATCCGACTGCTTATACTTCGCTGGCCACCTTTTGTACATGTTAAAACATCTCAGTCTGCTGCTCTTTTAGTCTCATGGAGGCTAAGAGGTTTATATCATCACAATAAACTTAGGTATATATGCAATTATTGATATTTGAGATCAACTGCATATATGCTAGCACACGCTAACATACATTAGTATGTGCACCGTCAATTTTGTAGATAAATAGCTCCCGTAGATACTTTATACTAGGCTCATTTTTATAAGAGAGCATAAAAAACTTTTCCATTTAGTAGTGGCTCCTTGGGACATGCAGATGGACGTACATTCCATATTTTTCACGTAATCCATTCATGTTGTCTTTCTTTATTTTATTTTCCCCATCAATTTGGTCGAAGTAGTTAAGCCAAAAGGTGGTGATGTTTTTTATCACATGGAATAAATTGAAGAGTTGGCATATATATGGCATGCTATCAGGCTGGCAAGAGTTTTTAATGAGAGTTAGGACACCCTATAATAATTAAGGTCTTTAAATGAAAGGGGTGAGACCAATAAGTGACACAAAGACATTTATAGGTCATAGAAAATAAGGGGAAGAACCCTAATTATCAGGGTTTAAGGTAGTGTATCACATGTGTCTTAAATACAATACATCCATCTACTAAGGTAATATATACATAAATTACATGATGCGTATAAATGGAGTTGAATGAGCCTCTATTTATGATTAATAGGCTTGAATTATGTTGATGTTATTTGTTAAGACTTGTGCAAACCCATGTTATTTATGTTCATTTATTCTATTACATACTTTTGATGTTGATGTGTTAGTAGAAATCAATTATAAATCCGCTAGCACACATCAGCACCATTGATACTAACACTAACGTGCATTAGCATATACGCCATTAATTTCAAATATTAAGGACTCGTATGTATTCCTTACACATTCATTGTTATAGTGGAACATGAAAAACTTTTAAGTCGAGGCATGAGTTGCAGTAATCACACTTCCAACATAAAATTGGGAGTGACTTTGTACACTAAAGACTTCGGAGGGTGGGTTCTAGAGTGAGTAAAGGGCTTAGGGCAATGATTTATCCTGTCCAGGTTGGGTTCACTGTTTCAACTTTGAATGTCTTAAACGAGACCATCAAAATGGGGGAATTATTTTTTACGCTCCCCTTTAACAATGAGCCGAATGTAAGAAATACATATAAAATTTTTATTTCCAAGATTGATGGTGCATACACTAGTGCACGTTAGTGCAAGTACTACTTTGTGCTAAGTGTGTGCACCATCAATTTTGAAAACGAAGCTTCACATACATTTCTTAGGCTCCGCTCAAGGTCAGCAAAGAGCATAAAAAGCTTTTCCCAAAATGGGCTTGTTATAGTCTGTTTCCGTTGGACGAATTTTTTATATTCCCGTGACAATGAGCTCTATGCAAGCATAAGGATGAAAAACTTTTCCCACGGTTCATCTTTTAATTCCAAGATGAACTCTGAACATTACCAAAAAAAAAAAGATGAACTCTGAACAAGACATGCCGCATATATCAACTACCCAAAAACTTAGAACTCAAAATTTGAGGTTCTCATCCGAAAAAAAATAAAGAAGTAATTTTGTGGTTCAGTTTAGAGCGAGAGTCAAGAAATTGCATGACCTCATAATTTTTGCAGTTTCTCCATCTGGGATCCAACTTCATTTGCCTTTGCAATGTGTGCGAAAAAATATATAAGTTATTAATATCTAAATGGGCTTTAAAAGAGACAGTTAAATGGTATTCAATCTACACGTTCAGACAGATTCTCGGGGAAATCAAGTCTTACCCAAATTGGTGCATCCAAATAAGAAAATGAAAAATCTCCATGAATCAGCCCATGTTCTACAAATCGATTGCCAATTAGCCGATGGGTTTCGGTACAAATTGACAACCGAATCAAATGTATTAAAGCCTCACAGTCTCAAACGATTCACAAGTACAATCTATTCACCTCTTGTTGGATTCTCATGAGCATTTAATACCAACTCCTCGGACGCCTTTCTCTGCATAACAAGAGTCAAAATCCGAAAAGAAGGCAAAATAAAATAAAATTAACCATGTACAGAAAAAGTAAGATGCTTTGTTAGACTAATGATCTCCACAAGACTGGGGCTTCTTTTGGAATGAAGGATGCAAGTTTCATTAGACAGAATCATATCGGCGCAGAAACAAGAGCCGAATTCATCTTCTAAATAAAACGTAGAAAGGTGCTATTTGCAAAGAGTTAGTCATGGTTGTACTTCACCATCCTCAACGGATTGAACCTGCTTTACCACCATGCAACTTTGAGCATCCATATTTTTTCCCCACAGCCAAATGTATAGCCCAAAAATCACAAGCACAGATCCTAGAACACTTCAGTTGTAAACATGACAGGTCAGAAGCAGGGAAAAGATATTCTATGACTATGTGTGTCAACTACAAAAAAATAAAAGAATATGGTGGACAAACTACATAGAAAAAATGCAGAAGATTTGGAGAGAAATTTACCTTCCTAAGTGAATTGGCTCTCTAAGAACCGAGAAGTCGATAATGGCCACCACTATCTGAATAAGCGGGCTAAATGCAGCAGTGAAGACGGGTCCTCTCTTCTTAACGCACCATGATATTACCACAAATCTTAGGCCAGAGCCCACCAAGCCCTGCAATTGCCAACATGATCAATGTTCAGTAACCTAGTTGTAGCATAGAACTTATGCCATCGTAAGGGGAATTTGTAAATAGTAAAATACTTAAATTTCTAAATGACATAGGAAAACCATTAAATTAAAAACATCAATATGTAATCATAACAAAGAAGTACATTTTCCTAGCAATTTGTGGTGGGCAATATGGATTTTAGACCTCCAGTCTAACTTATTTTGTGCTAACACTTTTAAACTTAATAGAATAGCCACATGATCAATATCATATATAAAATTGCATGCTCGATAATAATAATCAATGAAATGTTGGAGGGATAGAGGATGTGGAGATTTCAAGTTTGAACCCCCACTCTGTTGGCTACCTACAATTATGTCATGCAAATGTGTTGGCATTGTAAATGCCTGAAGAAGGGATTGATGAGAAGATATGGTACTCTAAGGAGCTCGTTCTCCTTCTAATTAGGTATTAAGGACTTCGATATGAACTCACCGAAAAAAGAATAGTTATAATCTGGAGTTTCCTATTCAATGCCCACAAGGAGAGGTCTCTCTGCGTGGCGACACCCAGGGCTGCACACTGTAAGGCACCTAGAAAGGACACCAGGGCTGTGTTGGCGTAGAGGGCAGGATAACTGTTGCTTATTTTGGCTTGCAAGAGATACCAAGAAGCCCAGCTGAGGCTGCCCCCAACAAGAGCAATGGTGCCTATGGTCCGATCCTTTGCCCTATTCTTCTGGGATGCCTGTACAACGGTTGTGTTAATGCGTGAGGTGTGTGTTAGTGCAGCTCCTTTGTATAATGTCAGTATCATTGCTCCGCTGACACTCACACAGGTGCCCAATACCTTGGCTCTTCCAGCTTTAGTCTTCAAGTTGGCTGTCTCCAACCTGTAACCATGATTAAAGACAGAATCCTTCAGGTGAATTCCCTGATAAAACACAATATACAAGAGATGCATGCTCTAAAGAATCTCTATGATCTACTCTGTTTTTGTTTGTGGACTCACCCGAAGGGAAGAGCCAATAAAAAAGTGGCAACAGGGACCATGTTGATGAAAGCACTTGAAATTGTTGCCGAGGTGTACTTAATCCCCAGCAGGAAGAGGATTTGGGTGAGAGCAGCCCTTAAACATGATCAGCACAAACATTACATAAATTACCAGTCAGCAAACTCAAGTTTAGTAGTAGAATTATTTCACTAACTACCCGGATATTGCACTGAAGAACAGCTCCCAGAATATGCGTGCTGTGAGCTTAGGGAGACTTTTCCTGCACGAAGAACTTTAGCTTATAAGCCTACTTATATTGACGTTGAGGAGGATCAAGCCATTGCCAATTTGTTTCATACCTTTCCCTCAAGTAGGCGACGGGAGCAATGAACACCGCTACAGCGGCTAACCTGTAAGTGACAAAGACCAATATGCTTGTATCCTCATCAAGAAACATAGCAAGAACGGGCTTCCAACCAATCTCAGCCATGGTAAGGATGCTTTCTCTGATCCTCTCTCCATTTCACCTCACCCTGTCCCTTCCCCCTCTTTGTAGGCTACTATATAGAGCAAAAATAAGAAAAATGCTTCGGTGACGTGAGGTTTCATTATGATGAGGCTACTTCATTTGATTGGTGGGGTCTATTTTTGATCCAGCAGTTTCTCAATGATCGTATGCAACCTCTGGTCAATGTAGTATTACTCAAAAAAAAAAAAAACAACCGAAGTCCCAGCAAATGGGTACTTATATTATTTTTTACAAGGAATCACATCACCGCTCTTAAGCGGTCGCTTTAGACTTCCCCCGAACACCGCTCTCAATGATCGTAAGCATCTCTTATGAACGTAACCCTTCCGGCGAATCGTGATGGAGAAGAATCAGACTGATGCCATTTTAGCACATCACTATTAAGGCTCCTACCAGCTTCTCCCACAAGGACAGTGGTCCCCCCCACTCTCGCCTTCTGCGACCAGCCTCCACCAGGCTGGCCTTATCTTCTTCTTCCCATTTTGGGACAAGGTCTGGCATGTTCTCCTACTGTGTAAATTCCCCGGCGACCAGTCTCCATTAGGCTGGCCTTATCTGTTTCTTCCTATTTTTGGACAAGTTCTGATGTTCTCACAAGTATAAAGCCTGGTACAGAGCCTGGTACACCATTCAATTAATACCATGACGCACATTTATAATAAACTAATTTTTTTTTGAAAAAACGCTCCTTATAAAGTGCTGGATGCTGGAATATGACTTAAAATCGACTGACTGGCGATTAATTCCCCACTAGTGCTTCTTTCCCTCAGGCTATCAACTTACCCACTTCTCGAAACGTTTCCACGTGATTTGGGTGCAACATTGCTGAACTTGCATGGCCTTTCATGCCATAACATCCCTGTACTTCGATCAAGACAGTAAACCCAGTGTTTTCTTGGGCACAGGAACAATATATCTATGACTGAAGTCCCAGAAAATGGGTACTTATTTTATGTTTTACAAGGAATCACAATACCGCTCTTAAGCGGTCGCTTTAGACTTCCCCCTTTGCCCTACCTGCATGAAGAAGAATTAGACTGATGCCATTTTAGAATATCACTATTAAGGCTCCATCTTTTATGAGCGTGTCCCTTCCGGCGAATCGTGATGGAGAAGATTAGACTGATGCCATTTTAGAACAGCACTATTAAGACTCCTACCAAGCTTCTCCCACAAGGACAGTGGATCCCCCCTCCCCAGCTGCTCTCGCCTTCTGCGACCAGCCTCCACCAGGCTGGCCTTATCTGTTTCTTCCCATTTTGGGACAAGGTCTGGGATGTTCTCCTACTGTATAAAGCCCGGTACAGCATATCTAGGCCGTTAATTTTATAGCGCACATTTGTAATAAACTAATTTTTTTATTAAAAAAATCCTCCTTATAAATGCGCTGGTTGATGAATATGACTTCAAATCTGACCGACTGGCGATTCCCCCGTGTGCTTCTTTTTCTCGAAATGTTCTCCACGTGATTTGGGTGCAACATTGCCAAACTTGGGCACAGGAACAATCTATCACATCCACAGGGAAGGACCCGGATCATGTTGGATGCCCTTGACAATTTTTTGGAGGGTGGGGGGAGCGATCAAAAGGTGATGAGCTCATTTACTGTCGATATGAGCTTTTAAGGAAAGGCGTCTGGAAAGTTTTAATGCAATATCTTTTACAACTAAAATATTTCAGGTAGAATAAATAGCACAAATTCGTATGCTAAAGCTATATTATTGTATCCGCCTTCTTTTTTATCTTTAACATACCATATTTCATAGATACAGATGAATCTTGATGTCGACTATTCCTATTGTCTATAAACATAATGAAATGCAAATTGTTGCCCAAAAAATGCAACTTTTTGTCAAATTATAAGAGATTAGACAGTGACATTTTGTTTGCACCTTCTCTCTTTATTCTTTTTTTCCCTTCTTTGCATTATAATTTAGCTCAACAATTGGCACTTGCAATCGCGGGTTAGGCGCACCATATTGATCACCCCAAGATCAACGGCTAATGAGCCTTCACTAGTAACTATGTTGGTGAAGGTTCACTAGCTGATTACAACTTGGGATCAATCGGTACATTCAAATCCGCTTCCACTACTGAAGTTCTAACAATGGGGCCTGGATTGATGGTGCACACGAAGGCACAAAGAGATTGTAGAAAACAACACTTTGTGCACAGATTGTGTGCGCTTCAATGTCGTTGATCCAATGCAAAGCCACAAACAGCCAGTGTAAATTCATAGGAACTCCGCACCAGGGGATTTGACTTCGGCACAAAGATCACAAAAAATCACACTTGACAGATCGCATGCGTTTCAGTATATGCTGTCAATCCAAGGCCATCAACGCAAGTCAATAGGCTATTAGGAATCCAAGATGGTTTTGATTTGGCGAAGACAACGGATATAACATCACTCCAGCTTATTGGAGCATTCGTCAAATAACTCTAAGAAAAAAGGTAATAAGAAAGGAGGACGCAGAAGACATAAATTCTAAGTTCTATCTTTTCTTAGCTTTTATGTTGTCTTTGCAAGCCTTTTTGCGTAAGGCTTTTTTCTTTCGGATTGTTTAGCGTGAGCATCTCCGTTACAAGTGCTCCTTGACCAGTTTAGATAAGGTTCCGAACATAATATAGAAAGGAGCACTAATTTCTATGTATAACTGGCCTTTTATGTACCATGTTCAAAACTAGGAACGGAGTTAAAATAAGTTTAGAGGGGCCATTGCAATTGAAAAAAAAATGAAGGGCCACATGGTTCCACTTAAAATGACAAATAAGGGGCCATGTAACCCACATAAGAAGTACAATATTAAAATTTTGTGCCTACCCAGCCCCTAGCTCCATCCCAGTTCGGAGCTTATTATAGAGCTAGACCGGGAGAGTTGGCCCTGAAAATAATTTTCTCTTCCTTTTAGGTTTTTTCTTCTTATTTGTTGTTTCTCTTAGGTCCCTTCTTGAACTGTATGCTTTAATAGGATTTTAAATCCTAAAAAACTTCACAGGTGCTACTCTAAAAAACTCACTTAAAGACAGACATCTTCTCCTACATTAATTACCAGGGCCAAGGGGGATGACACCAAAGCAATATCTGTTGGGCTTTGTTTTGTAATAAAGTATAAAGTAGCCCAACTGTCTCAATTGACACTATTTTGAGCTTTTAAAACTGTCTAGGTAATGAGTTTGAGTTAAAATACTCATCAAACTGTGGTTTTAAGTGGCAAATTTTAACCATTGGATGACCTATGGATGAATAGTTAAGATTCTAGGGTTTTTAACAGTGGTATCCTGGTTTAGATATAAATACATCATTAGTCATCCTAATTTGGTGTCTTAAGTGAGATTACTCTCAACCAAGTTCTAAACTAGAAATACTATTTTGTGATTCTGAAGAAGATTGATATAAGATCAAGCTTTGTTGATTCTAATGGCTACAGGTATGCCTAATCTCCTGAATTTAAGTCTATCAATTGGTATTGAGGCAGGCTGATTAATTACATGTTCAAAAAATTTAAAGCTTATGTTTACTGTTGTAAAAAATTTTCTATCCGTCATTGCAATTTTTTTGTTTACTATTTTTGGGCGGTTGCCAGATGGCCGCTAGACCGTGGTCCAGAGCAGACGCACCGGCCAAAGCTGCCGCCGCTGCCGCTGTGCTGGCCCTTCGATTCTCGCATAGTCCGACGGCAATTTAAAAAAAATATTGATTTTTTTACTGTGTACGCGCCGGCTTCAATTTTTTCCGGCCGTTTCCCCGCTTCCGATCCTGCCAGGTGCTGGCCAGCGCCGCCTCCTCACCGTGTTTGGGCTCTGGCCGACGCCGCCGCTGCGCACAGAGCCAGTTTTCCTCTGTTGTTGTCGCGGCCATTTTTTGATTTAGATCTGGCACTGCCGGCCGTTGTCGTCTGCCATAGGGGCCGGATTTGGAACTTCCCCCATCAGGTGGAACTCTTTCTGGCCCCTTGGTTGCCAGCGAGGACGCGTACAGTCCCTGGGAGTTTTCTCCCTCACTGTGTGTTTTCCGATATAGCCCTTCCAGGCTGTTGCCACCTGTTTTCTCCGTTGGAATTGAGATCATCGTTGTCGTGTGGCATGTTTTTTAGTTTCGGACACCGGCGGCCATCGTTGGATGACGGCTGACGACACCTTTCGCCGGAGCACATTTAGACCTCTTGCCGTGGTGAGAGGTAGGAGACGACCCGCACAAACGGGTCTTCTCAGACCAGCCCGTGCGGGTCGGCCCTAACCCGCGTCAGGCGCGGGTCTATTTACTAACCCGCACGCGGGTCGGCCCGTCGTGGGTCAGTTTCTGACTCGGCCCGATGCGGGTTAGTTTCTGACCCGGCCCAAACCGGGCATTCCGGGTCAGATAAAAAAAATCTATTTTTTTTAATTTCCTTTTTGGCTTAGTATAAGAGTAATAAAAGAAAGTACAACTCTTAAGCGAAGCACAAAAATTATATGACCAACATAAAAGAATCTCAAAAAATAGGATGAAAAAAGAAAAAAACTATCTTAAACAGAGTCGTGAAGGTTGCTTTTCAGGACCATTAAGCTTATGCACGATAGAGTGATACTCGGCCTCAAATGAAGCAAACTAAAGTAATAAGAAAGCCCAAGAATGGCCACTAGATGACCTCTTTATATCATCAACAACCTCATGAAGAAAACGCACAAAAATCGATCAAAGGACTCTTTTTATCCCAAATTGATCAGCCAATTGCCCGACCCTACACAATGCCCCCCACTCACCAAGCCTCCTTGACCCACTGTAGCTTCAACCAGCAAAGATCACCATCAATTGCCCTGCCCACCTCTTCTTCTCTCTTCCCCCTGCCATCGACAACCCACAACCAAATCAACTAAAGGACACAATCCAAGCCAATTAGAAGCGTGCAACTCCGAAACACAACAAAGGAGAACCGTCACTCAGCCAATTGTCATACGATGAATCAATCCAAAAAAAACTTCGCAAAAAAACACAGTATATTCCATAAAAGACACCAAATTGAGGATCGAGTTCAACAATCAGCATAATAGGAAATCGGGCACAATTGAAATTACAAAATATTGTCATTGGACCATTGACCCGTTTTTAACACAATTCCCTTAAAGTTGAAGGCATATCTATCTATAAAATGTTTTTTTTAATAATCAAGAATTCTATTTATGTAGCCGGAGGTCCCATACTATCTTGATTTAATATTTTCTTTATCCTATCATTGTCATCAGGTTTCGAGTTCCATTCTATAAAATCCACCCATCTTCTTCCTATATTCGCAAATTCGTCGGCCACTAAATTTATATACCTCTTAACATGTTTATAAGACTAAGTATTTTTTGTACTCTTTACGTCCTGCTCAAAATTTAGATTTCTCATCGCCCCCAACCTTTCCTTTATTACTTGTATATAGTCACCTTCGAAAATGACACTTTCATAATTTTACTTCTCACAATTTCTTCCCCCATCTATAAAGCATGTGCCTCCGCTTCAGCGCTAACATCACCACCAACTAGGCTGTAAATTTTTGCCGATATATAGTATAAGACTTGCGCTTCGTGATCTCTGCAAATTATCTTGGATGCACCATCATTAGTCGTAGCCATCCAACTTCCATCGAAGTTGATTTTAATTGTGCCCCGTGTAAGCTTGTCCCATCCACTCCATTTAAATATTTTAGCCAATTAATTCCTACAATGAACAAAAAACTTAGATAAGGGATACCGTAAAGCCCCCATCCACTCTAACAACAATTCTTAACTATTTAATTAATAGTTTTGAGAATATAAAGTAAAGTTTTGAGGTATCTTTCTCAACGTCACTTATTTATTTTTTCTTTTATCACGTACTTAGTTACATAAAAAGTGTCGCTAATAGTTTTATTATTATTTTTAAAAAAAGATTTTCTTATTAGTTGTGCTTTTTGAAAACATTTCTAATGATTAACTTTTAATTAATTTATTTAAAATTTTTCTTATTAGGGATTTTTCATAAACATTACTAATGATTTTTTTATTACTTTTCTTATTAAGGATCTCACCTATTTTTATGAGACCCACTTATTAATAGTTTTGAGAAGATGAAATAGAGTTTTGACATCTTTCTCAACGTCACTTATGTATTTTTCTTTCATCGCTTATTTAGTTACATAACACTCCCTCTATCCTATATTAATAGTTATATTTAGAAAAATCAAGGTTTTTAGTAAAGGCATATCAATGTATAAAATGTTTTCTTAAAGAATTAGTAATTCCATTTATGTAGCCAGAGGACCTATACTGTCTTCAAATAATATTTTCTTTAGCCTATCATTGTCATTAGGTTTTAACTTCAATTCTTAAAAATCCACCCCTCCACTTCATATATTCGCTAATTTGTTGGCTGCTTCATTTATATATCTCTTAACGTGTCTATAAGGCTAAGTATTTTCTAAACTCTTTACGTAATGCTTAAAGTGTGGATTTCTAGCCTTTATTACCTAATATAATCACCGTAATTTTTACTTCTCGTAATATCTTCCCCCATCTATAGAGCATGTGCCTCTGCTTAAGCACTGGCATCACTACCGACTAAGTTGTAATTTTTTGCTAATACATAGTATAAGACTTAAGCTTCATGATCTCAACGAATTAGTCGCAGCTATCCAACTTCTATCGAAGTTGATTTTAATTTTGCCCCGTGCGGGCTTGTCCCATCCACTTTATTTAAATATTTTAGCCAATTAATTCATACAATAAACAAAAAACCCAGATAAGGGATACTGTAAAGCCCCTATATACTTTAACAAAAAATTCTTAACTATTTAATTAATTGTTTTCAAAATATAAAGTAAAGTTTTGAGGTGTCTTTCTCAACGTCACTTATGTATTTTTCTTTTATTACGTACTTAGTTACATAAAAAGTGTCGATAATAGTTTTTTTATTTTTTAAAATTTTTTTTCTTATTAGTAGTGCTTTTTAATGATTAATTTTTAATTTTTCATATTAGGGGTGTTTTTATAAACATTACTAATGATTTTTTTATTAATTTGTTTATTAAGGATCTCACATATTTTTATGAGACCCACTTATTAATAATTTTGAGAAGATGAAATAGAGTTTTAACATCTATCTCAACGTCCCTTATGTATTTTTCTTTCATTACGTACTTAGTTACATAACACTCAATCTATCCTATATTGGTAGTTATATTTAGAAAAATAAAGGTTTTTAGTAAAAGCATATCTATTTATAACATGTTTTTTGAAAAAATCATTAATTCCGTTTATGTAGCTGGAGGACATATATTGTCTTTAATTAATATTTTCTTAAGCCTATAATTATTATTAAGTTTCGACTTCAATTCTTTAACATTTACCCCTCTTCTTCATATATTCGCTTATTCGTCGGCTGCTACATTTATATGTCTTTTAACCAGTGTTTTAAAACCCGGACCAGCCCGACTGGTTCGACCGGGTTCAACTGGACCCGGTCAAAATTTTGGGCCAAGTCGTCAAGGTCGCCGGGCCACGTTGACCCGGCCGGGTCAACTCAGCCTGGCTGGTTAAACCGGCAACCCGGACGACAGGGCCGGTTCGGGTTTTTTTTTTTTTAAAAAAAAGAGAGAGGTAGGAGGAAGAGAGGGGTGGTTGTTGCGGAGTGGGGTATGGCTAGGACCGGCCGGAATCCGAAAGGCGGTGACTTTCGAACTCTCTACCGGGATCCAAAAGGCGGGGGCTGGTCGGGGTTAGACTGGCCGGGGAAGGGACTCGGGGAAGGGGGAATTAGGGAAGGTGGAAGTAGAGGGAAGAAGAGGGAGGGGAAGGGGGAAGCAGAGGGAGGAAGGGGGGAAGGAGAGGGAGGGGAAGAGGGTTGGTCATGTTGTCAGAGAGGAGAGGGAGGGGCCATCAGGCGTGTCGGCGGAGAGGGGAGGGAGGAGAAGCCGAGGTCGGATTGCCGGAGAGGAGAGGCAGAGCCGTGGAAGCCAGTGCAGAACCGCCAAAGAGGAAAGGCAAGGGAAGCCGGTGCATGCAGAAATCGCTCTTGCTGCTGATGTCGAAAATTCCATTGCCGTCGTTGCAAAAATCGTTGCCGCCACTGTTGCAAACATCGTTGTTGTCGTCGCTACAAAAATTGACATCACCATCCCTGCAAAAATCGTTGTTGCCCAGGGAGATGGAGAGGGGAAGGAATAAGGAGCTCAACTTGGTGGGAGAGAGGTCGTGGAGGAGGTTGGAGAGGCGGTGGCTGACTTGGAGAGGGCGAGGGGGATGGGAGAAAGAAGGGGAGAAAGGGGAAGATTGTCTTGGAAGGCTGTTGTAGGCCGATAGAAGTCGGGGAGGGTGGTTGTTGCAACTGATGGGAAAGATGGTTACTGCCGGCAAGAGGGAGTGGGAGTAGGGCGGTGGGAGAGATGGAGGAATGACGAAAGAACAGGAGAAGATTGGGAGGGACGGTAGGAATTAGGGTTATTTAAGGAGATGTTTTATATGATAACGGGTCAACCTGGGTTGACCCCGGGTTCAACCGAGTTGAACCAGCCCGGCTATAAATCCGGATCAGTGGTTGGGCCGGGTTTTAAAACACTGCTTTTAACATGTTTATAAGACATAGTATTTTCTGTACTCTTTACGTCATGAACAAAGTGTGGATTTCTAGTCGCCCTTATCCTTTCCTTTATTACTTACATACAGTCACCTTCAAAAATTACACTTTTATAATTTTTTCTTCTCGAAATTTTCTTCCCTTATTTGTAAAGTTTGTGCCTCCGCTTTGCCACTAACATCACTACCGACTAGGTTGTAAATTTTAATAGATTCATAGTATAGGACTTGCGCTTCGTAATCATTATAAATTATCCTAAATGCACCCTAATTAGTCGCAGCCATCTAACTTTAATCGAAGTTGATTTTAATTATGCCCCATGCGGGCTTTGCCCATCTACTATATTTAAATATTTTAGCTAATTAATTCCTGTAATGAACAAAAAACTCGGATAAGGGATACCGTAAAGCCCCCATCTACTCTAACAACAATTCTTAACTATTTAATTAATGGTTTTAAAAATATAAAGTAAAGTTTTGAGGTATCTTTCTCAACATCACTTATATATTTTTTCTTTTAGAACGTACTTAGTTACATAAAAAATGTCGTTAATAGTTTTATTATTATTTTTTAAAAAAGATTTTCTTATTAGTGGTGCTTTTTGAAAACATTTCTAGTAATTAACTTTTAATTAATTTTTTTAATTTTTCTTATTAGGGCTGTTTTCACAAACATCACTAATGATTTTTTTATTACTTTTCTTATTAAGGATCTCACCTATTTTTATTATACCCACTTATTAATAATTTTGAGAAGATGAAATAAAGTTTTGACGTCTTTCTCAACGTCACTTATGTATTTTTCTTTAATTACATATTTACTCCCTCTATTCTATATTAATAGTTATCTTTAGAAAAATAAAGGTTTTTAGTAAAGGCATATATATCTATAAAATGTTTTCTTAAAGAATTAGTAATTCCGTTTATGTGAATAGAGGACCTATATTGTATTTAATTAATATTTTATTTAACCTATCATTGCCATCAGATTTCGAAGTTAATTCTTAAAAATCCACCCCTCCACTTCCTATAACCGCTAATTTTACAACCGCTGTATTTATATGCCTCTTAACATGCATATAAGACTATGTATTTTTTAAACTCTTTACGTCATCCTTAAAACGTAGATTTTAAGTTGCCCCTAATCTTTCCTTTATTTCTTAAATATAGTCACCCTAAAAAATAATACTTTTATAATTTTTACTTCTCACAATATCTACCCTAATCGGTAAAGCCTGTGTCTCCATTTAGGTGCTCAGATCAGTACAAACTAAGTTGTAAATTTTTCTTAATGAACAATATATGACTTGTGTTTCATGATTTATATAAATTATCCCGATTACACCCTCATTAGTCGCAACCGTCTAACTTCCATCAAAGTTGATTTTAATCGCGCCCCATGTAGGCTTGTCCCATCCACTATATTTAAATATTTTAGCTAATTTATTTATACAATGAATAAAAAACCCGGATAAGGGATACCATAAAGCCCTTATCTACTTTAACATTAATTCTTAACTATTTAATTAATGGTTTTGATAATATAAAGAAAAGTTTTTATGTGTCTTTCTCAACGTCACATATGTATTATTCTTTTATCATGTACTTAGTTAGATAAAAAGTGTCGCTAATAGTTCTTATTATTATTTTTTTAAAAAAAATTTCTTATTAGTAGTGCTTTTTTAAAACATTTTTAATGATTAATTTCTAATTAATTTTTAAAATTTTTCTTATTATAGATGTTTTAATAAAAATCACTAATGATTTTTTATCATTTTTTTATTAAATGCCTCACCTATTTTCATGAGATATGCCTATTAATAGTTTTGAGAAAATAAAATAAAGTTCTCTCGTCTTTCTCAACGTCACTTTCGTATTTTTCTTTCATCACGTACTTAGTTACATAACACACCATCTATCCTATATTAATAATTATATTTAGAAAAATAAAAGTTTTTAATGAAGGCATATTTATTTTTATTTGTATATATAGTATTGATATGAATTTAAAATCTTTTAAATTATATGATTCATTCTATATAATTTACTCATTATATTGAAGTCAATGTAATAGAGTTGGAATTTCATACTTGGCTATGCAAGTGTGTGAAAGAGTATTGACAGAGTCAAGATACTTAACACATTACAAATCATAAGTAAAACTTTTGGACCCATAGTTGACTCCATTTATTTTATGGTTTATAAATATAAGAGAGGAGCCAATGATTGATTCTATTCAATTATATTTTATAGTAGTCATGACTCCTTACTGAAACTTTATATATATATATATATAGACACACACACACACACATACACATGAACATGTGTGTGAGAGATAGAGAGAAAGAATCAATTAGTGATTTAGTACTTACTTAGATCGTACGCACATAAGCAAAAAAGATGTATAAACTTTAAATTAATAGGTAGAAATCTAGACTTAGTTCACTAGATATACTTTATAGGCAAAATCTAGATATAGTTCACTAGCTCTCTAATTCTAGACCAATATGATTAGTTAAATTAAAAATATGCAAGTAGAATTACATATTCATATTTATTAGGATTAGAATGATTAAAGGTAGTATTTTAAAATTTAATAATATATATTATATAGATGAATAAGGGTATAATAGGAATGAAATAATTTTTCATACCTACATTTTCAATTTTATTAGTAGTAGGATTTATATTTATTTTAAATATAATAACATAATATGGATATTATATACTATAATATATAATATATTACATACCATATATTACTATATATATTAGTATAAAATAACATAGAATATTCTGGGTATATGGTGAAAGTTAAAAAATTTATATAATATGGGTATAATATGTAAGAAGTGATGTATAACAAATCGAGTCGAGTTCGAGCCGAGCTTCGAGTCAATCTCGAGTCGAACCAATTAGGTTTCAAGTCGAGTCGATTCGAGATGACCCATGTTTGAGATCGGCTCGTTTACTTTCGAGTTAGAATCTAGTTCGAGTCAAGCTCCGTTTGAGCCGAGCCAAATTTGAGTCGAACCAAGCTTGTTCAGCTTGACGAACTGGCTCGACTCGTGAGCAGACTTAGATAGGCCTAGGCTCGGTTCTAGATAAAAATATTAAATAAAAGGCCCTGACACAACCCTAACCTCCCTATTAAAAAGTTAGCCCAGCCTAGCCCAATATTCGGGTCAAGCTGGGACATGGGATTTTTTTATGTCACCATCGACGAGAGAAAAAGTGGTCATCAGAGGTAAGAAAGAGAAAAGGAAGGTGGTTCCGCAGATGCGAGAAGCAAGAAGAGGAACTGAGGGAGGCGGTAGTGTGCGGTGGATTGAGGTGTTGAGGGAGGCTATCTAACAGTAAGAAGCAATAGAGGGAGGTGATGGTCCGTCAGAGGTGAAAAATGAGCAAGTGGTGGTCTGGTAGAGGCAAGAAAGAGGGAAGTGGTGGTCCTTTGGTCCGATAGAGGTGACAAGGAGAAGTAGAGGATCGAGGGAGGGGCCAAGCCTTGTCCCGTAGAGGTGAGAAAGAGAAAATGGGTCAAGAAGTTGTAGTTAGAGGGGCGAATAGTAGGCGATGATTCGGTGGAGGTGATATAGAGTCTTGCGGAAGAGGGAAAGGAGAAGAGGGAGGGTGGCGACGGTAAGAAAAAATAAAGATTGAGGGTTAGGTTACATATGAGGAAAATTAAGGTTATACATGTAACACCCCGTGTTCTAATTACGCTTAACCTAGGAGGGTTAGGGGTAGTTATGTAATTTTTAATTAAACTTTAGGGGGTTTAAAGAAATAAAATTCTCTTATTTGGTTAGAGCTCAAAGTAGCTAAGTGTAATGAACTAAGGAACACGTAAAACAGAGGTTGGGAGTAAAAGTTACTACCTCGATAAAGTGCCACATGGGCATAATCCACGTATAAAGTACAGAATAACCTACCCATGTGGGGTTTAGTTTCAAATGGCTTG
Source organism: Saururus chinensis (assembly GCA_035235625.1). Lineage (NCBI taxonomy): Eukaryota > Viridiplantae > Streptophyta > Magnoliopsida > Piperales > Saururaceae > Saururus > Saururus chinensis. The sequence goes on from CP141147.1 coordinate 30,077,729, forward strand.
TTAAGACGAGTCCATCGGTACCAAGAGCGCAGGACTTCGACTTAAGGATAAGAAGTTACCACATTTTGAAGTTAGAATTGTAGTTGAATAAAATAATAATAAAATATTGAAGTATAGACGGAATAGCTGAACTCGGCAGTGTCAAGACGAGCCAGAGCTTAGCTGAGCCGAGCCACAGGGGCACTGTGCTATCACTATCGTCCACATGATTGCGCGGTTGACCATGCGACACATGACAGAAGCGCTGCGCTACCACGTGAGCCATGCGCAACGCACTAAGTGCGTGTCAGTGCTACCGAACCCATTTCTGGTCCAATTAGAATGTGCCACATAGTGCGATAAGGTGCATGCATATTTTCCTTTCTGCCATACACTTCCACGTCTTTCTACTATAAACTCTCATTTCCGATCAAACTTCTGGAGGAATTTCTGGTGTTGTTTGGAGTCCCTTTTTTTCTGTTCAAAAGGCGTTCTTAGCTGATTCAAGGGTGTTATATGCAATGGAAGCATCCAATCCTTAAATTAGCAACTCCATAAGGGGGAAATGCCCTAGGACAAGAGGAGACTCTATCCATAGTCTACAAACGCATAGAGGAAAAAGTGTATGCGAGTAAGGAGAAAGTCTGTCCGTTGTCTACAAACGCGTAGAGAGACAAGTGTATTTGGCGCAATGAGAGAAACATGCTAAAGCTAGAGGAAGCTCTGTCCACTGTCTTCAGATCTAAAAAAAGACACCTAGAGAGAATGAATAACTTCAAACACTGCTACATCTCAGGTTATTAGGGGAGTAAGCATTTTTTACTTTCCGATTTAATTATATAAATGCATGTGTTAATTAAGATATATGATATGTTATGATCCGTTATGTTCTAATATGTTATGCTATGAATCGATATGTTTTGACATGCATATATTTGATTTGTTCCGAAAGGACCTAATGTGTTAGTGTTATGTTCCGTTCTATAGTAGAGCGAGATGTGTGATGATATTAATGTTCTGTTCCGCTTTGTGATTGAGCAAGATGTGTATTTTCGTTGATTTATTGGTTTCCATATGATTTCGATTAAATATTTGGATATATATATATATATATATATATATATATATATATATATATTTAGACGTATGTATTTTTGTGATGCCTGATGTATGTAACAGCCGATTGGCATAATTATGTTCAGATCCGATTATATTGAAATAATATCATAAATGTTATCTAATATGTACATAGGCAACTAACAGTAAGGCAACGTTGGCCCGATCCAAATTAGTTATAAAATTTAGTTGTTCTGATCGACGTGCAACAAAACGTTAAAGTTCTGTAGTGTGTGGAAGAACGCTATGACTCTCGTATGCAAAGTCTTTCGCTCCTTATTGGTCTTGTTTAATTTTTCTATTTAATTTGATTAACTCTGATCTTGTTTTTTGAATAGCCCCCAGTCTAGGTTTGATTTTTGAGTCGAGGCATTACAATAAATAGGATTTAAAATAGGCTTAGTGAGCCACCGGGCTGGACCGGGCTTTTGTAATTTTTTTGCTGGGTCTGAGCTCAGCATAATATAATACGGGCTTTATAATTTTAGGCCCGGCCCAATCTCATGGTCTAAAATAAAAGACCCGAGCCCCATTTTTGTTAGGCTGGGCCAAAGAGCCGGGCCGCGTACGAGAGACTTTCTACGATAAAGACTATGGAGGGTGGGTTCTGGAGTGAGTAAAGTGGGCTTACGACAGGAGTTGTCAACGAGATACTTTGTACGCTAAAGACTGCCGTAGTCACACTTACCGGCTGATGAAGGATTTGCTGATCGACGGCTAATGTATTAGCACACAAATTTAATGCAAAATGAGTATATTTTTTTGTGACAATTTTGTGCGCTAATACATGCTCGATTTCGGGTGATCAACAGCCGACATACCTTCATCAGCCGATACAATGAAGGTTCACCTGCTGATCACGACTCTTAGGGCAGTGACTTATCACTTACCCTGTCCTGGCTCACTGTTCCAACTTAGAATGTATCAAAAAGAGCTCATTATAATCTGTTCCCGTGACTTATCACTTATCCTGTCCGGGTTGGCTCACTGTTCCAACTTAGAATGTATCAAAAAGAGTAGTTACACTTCCAGCTATTGAAGGATTCGCTGATCGACGGCTAATGTATTAGCACACAAGTTTAAAGCAAAATATATATTTTTTGACAATTTTGTGCACTAACACATGCTCGATTTCGGGTGATCAACAGCCGGCAAACCTTCACCAGCCGATACGGTGAAGGTTCACCGGCTGAACACGATTCTTAGGGCAGTGACTTATCACTTATCCTGTCCGGGTTGGCTCACTGTTCCAACTTAGAATGTATCAAAAAGAGCTCGTTATAATCTGTTCCCGTGACTTTCACCTCACGACGTTGTTATCTAATTAAATTCCAAGTTCAACTCCGAACATTAAAAAATAAAGAAAAACTAGCCAAAAATGTTGGAACTCAAAATTTGAGGTTCTCATCCGAAAAAAAAAAAGTAATTTTGTGTTTTAGTTTAGAGCGGGAGTCATGAAATTGCAAGACCCCACGATTTTTGCAGTTTGTCCATCTGGGATCCGACTTCATTTGCTTTTGCAATAAACCACCGGTAGTCTGAAAATTTATTTGTTATTAATATCTAAATGGGCTTTAAAAGAGAACTGATATTGAATCTACAAGTTCAGAACATATCTCATGCCTAAAAAAACGTTCAGACAGATTCTTGGGGAAATCGAGTCTTACGCGAATTGGTGCATCCAAATAAGAAAATGACAAATCTCTATGAATCAGCCCATGAATGTTCTACAAATCGGTTGCCATGCAATTAGCCGCTTGGTTTGGTTCAAATTGACAACCGGATCAACTGTTGATTAAAGCCTCTCAGTCTCAAGTGAATCACAAGTACAATCTATTCACCTCTTTATTTGGATTCTCATGAGCATTTGATACCAACTCCGCGGAAACCTTTCTCAGCGTAACTCGAGTCAAAATCCGAAACGAAGACAAAAAGAAAAAGAACCATGTACAGAAAATGTACGATGCTTTTGTTAGAGTACTAATGATCTCTCTACAAGACGGGGGCTGATTTTTTGATTGAAGGATGCAAGTTTCATTAGACAGAATTATAACAGGCGCAGAAACAAGAGCTGAATTCATCTTCCAAACAAAACGGAGAAAGGTGCTATTTGTAAATAGTCATGGTTGTACTTCACCATCCTGCACGGATTGAACCTGCTCAACCACCATGCAACTTTGAGCGTCCATATTTTTCCCCCACAGCAAAATGTACAGCCCCAAAATCACAAGTACGCCTCCTAAAACACTTCAGGTATAAACATGTCTAAAGTTAGAGGCAGAGAAAAGTTGTTCTACGTGTGTCAACTACATATATAAAATATATATATATATATGGTGGACAAAATACAAGGAAGAAATGCACAAGGTTTGGAGAGAAATCTACCTTCCTAGGTGAATTTGCTCTCGAAGAACCAAGCACTCGATAATGGCCACTACTATTGGACTAAGGGGGTCAAATGCAGAAGCGAAGACGGGTCCTCTCTTCTTAACGCACCATGACATTACCACAAATCCTAGGCCAGAGGCTACTATGCCCTACACTTGCCAACATGATCAGTGTTTATTGACCTAGTTGTAGCATAGAACATGCCAACAGAAGAAGAATATGTAAACAGTAAAATACTTAAATTTCTAAATGGAATACGAAAACCATTAAACCAAACCTAAATGGTATATATGGATATCAAAATGTAATCGTAACCAAGACTTTCATGTTCCTAACAATTTGAGCAGGGCAACATAGACCTTAAACCTCCACTGTAGCTTATCTTATGTAAACTCTTGTTAATATAATAGAATGGTTATATGATCAACATCATTTAATTGAGTCGTAAAGACTTAGACACCCCCTCAATAATTGTACTCACCGAAAAAAGAATGGTTATGATCTGGAGTTTCCTATTCAATGCCCACAAGGAGAGGTCTCTCTGCGTGGTGACACCCACTGCTGCACACTGTAAGGCGCCTAGAAAGGACACCAAGGCTGTGTTGGAGTAGACGGCAGGATAACTCTCGCTTATTTTGGCTTGCAAGAGATACCAAGAAGACCAGCTGAGTAAGCCCCCAACAAGAGCAATGGTGCCTATGGTCCGATCCTTTGTCCCATTCTTATGGGCTTCAAGTCCACGGTTGGCTGCCTGTACAACGGCTGTGTTAATGTGTGAGGTGTGTGTTAGTGCAGGTCCTTTGTAGAATGTCAGTATCATTGCTCCGCTGACTGTCACACAGGTGCCCAAGACCTTGGCTCTTCCAGCTTTAGGGTCTGTTTAGATTGGTAGAAACCGGGAGAAATGGAAAGAGAAAGAGAAAGTGAATCCAGGTGAAAGAGAAACTAAGAGATTCCTAAATATTTTCTACTGTTTGGTTACACAAATGATGTTAGAGAAAATTGACAGTGACAGTGGTAGTAGCGGCGGCGGTGGTGGTAATGGCGGTGACAGTGGTAGTGGTTGTGGCGGCAGCAATTATGGTGGTGGCGGCGACGACGGTGGTGGTGGCGGTGGTAGTGGCAGCGGCGGCGACGGTAGTGGTGGTTGCGGCGGCAGCGGTGGTGGTGGTGGTGGCGGGGGGAACGGTGGTGGTGGCGGTGGTAGAGATGGTGGTGGCAACGGTGGTGGTGGTGGCAGCGGCGGTGGTGTCAATGGTAGTGGTGGCGGCGGCGGTGGCAACGACAGTGATGGCGATGGTGGCGACGGCGGTAGCAGAGATAGTGGTGGCGGCGGCGGTAGTAGCAGCGGTAGTGGTGGTGGCGACGGCAGCGGCGGCGGCGGTGGCAGCGGTAGTGTTGGTGGCGGCGGCGGTGGTGGTAGTGGCGGCCGGCGATGGTGGTGGTGGTGGTGGCGGTGGCATCGGTGGTGGTGGTGGCGGCGGCCACAATAGCGGTGACAGTGGCGGCGACGATGGCAGTAGTGGTAGTAGTAGCAGTAAGACATAAGTGTTTAGTACAATTATTTTCTCCCAAAATTCATGGGTTGATGGGTAGAAAATTTTTGGGCCAAATTTTCATCCATTTTCTCTCACTTTTCACTCTAGTTTCTCTTTCCCCGATGCACCAAACAGTGAAAACTGAGAGATTTTAAGAAGATTCCTTTCCTTTCCCCCGCTTTTCAACAATCCAAACAGACCCTTAGTCTTCAAGTTGGATGTCTCCAACCTGTTACCATGATTAAAGGCAGAATCCTTGAGGTGAATCCCTGATTAAAACACGTTATACATGAGATGCTCTAAAGAATCTCAATGATCTATTGTTTTTTCGGTGGACTCACCCGAAGGGAAGAGCCAATAAAAAAGTGGCAACAGGCGCCATGTTGATGAAAACAGATGCAAAGGTTGCGGAGGTGTACTTCATTCCAAGCAGGAAGAGGAATTGGATGAGAGTAGCCCCGGATAACGCACTAAACCAGAAGATGCAAGCTGTAAGCTTGCGGTGAGTTTTCCTACACAATTAACAAATTCAGGTTAGCAGCCTAATAAAAAACAACTTACGAATCTCTTATATTCATTGACATGAAGGAATACTAACCTTTCCCTCAGGCAGGCGACTGGGGCAAGAAACACGGCTGCAACAGCCAGCCTGTAAGTAGCGAATATGAAAATGCTAGTACCTTCATCAACAACCATCTTGCTAAGGACGTTCACGATGGCAAAAGCCACACTGACGGCCACCATGGCAAGAATAGGCTTCCAATCGCCGCAACCGATCTTATCCATGGAGGAAACTTTCGATCTGATTCTCTCTCCCTCTCACTTCAACCTGTCCCTTCCACCTCTTTACAGGCTTTTATATAGAGAGAAAAAAAATGCTTATATCACGAGAGTAGCCCTTAAACATGATCAGGTTATCATTGAGAATATGTAACCTTAAAAGGGTTTTTTATGCTCCTGCTCACCCTGAGTACGTAAAGAAAACCCGTGGTGCATTGATATTTAAGATAGACGGTGTATGTATTAGCTTGTGTTAGTGTTAATGCCACTGAGGCTACAGTGTGCTACTGCATACATCGTTAGTCTCACGGATGTACGGCTCCCTGGCCTTCGTTACGCATGAGTTAGCCTTCATTACGCTGAACTCATGCCAGGTGGGAGCAAATGGGTACTCTTGCACACGAACGCTTATTTTATTTTATTCCATGGAATCACAACACAGCTTTTAAGCAGTCGCTTTAGACTTCCCCCTTTGCCCTACCTCCCTCTTTTATGAACGTGTCCCTTCCGGCGAATCGTGATGGAGATGAATCAGACTGATGCCATTTTAGAATCACTATTAAGACAGTGCAGCTGCTCTCTCCTTCTGTGACCAGCCTCCACCAGGCTGGCCTTATCTGCTTCTTCCCATTTTGGGACAAGGTCTAGGATGTTCTACTGTCTAAAGCCCCCCCTGAGGCCAGTCTCCACTAGTCTGGCCTTTCTGTTTCTTCCCATTTTGGGAGAAGGTCTAATGTTCTCCTAGTATAAAGCCTGGTACAGCATTCAATTAATACCATAACGCACAAAAAAACGCTCCTTATAAAAGTGCTGGATGCTGGAATATGACTTCAAATCAGATCGACTGGCGATTAATTCCCCAGGAGTGCTTCTTTCCCTCGGGCTATCAACTTACCCACTTCTCGCATTGTTCTCCACGTGATTTGCATGGCCTTTCATGCCATAACATCCCTGTACTTCGATCGAGACAGTAAACCCTGTGTTTTCTCAGGCACAGAAACAAATGGGTACTTAGTTTATTTTTGAAAATTACTTTCATGACGTGTAAAAATGCACGTCAAAAGCCCACTTCATCATTTTCAAACCCTTGATGTGTAGGGCCATAAAAATGATAACGTGTGAAAAATACTCTGAAAGCCAAATACTTTTATAACGTGAAAAACCGCACATCAAAAGCTCACTCATAATTTTCAAACCCTTGTTGTGTAGGGCTCATAAAAATAGGCCCTACACATCAAAGGTTTAAAAATGATGAAGTAGACTTTTAACGTGTGATTTTTCACGTCAGAATAGCACTACTATGAAAGAATAGCACTACTCTGAAAGAAAAATACTTTCATGACGTGAAAAAATGCACGTCAAAAGCCTACTTCATCATTTTCAAACCCTTGATGTGTAGGGCCCATAAAAATAGGCCCTACACATCAAAGGTTTAAAAATGATGAAGTAGACTTTTAACGTGTGATTTTTCACGTCAGAATAGCGCTACTCTGAAAGAAAAATACTTTCATGACGTGAAAAAATGCACATCAAAAGCCCACTTCATCATTTTCAAACCCTTGATGTGTAGGGCCCATAAAAATAGGTCCTACACATCAAAGGTTTAAAAATGATGAAGTGGACTTTTAACGTGTGATTTTTCACGTCAGAATAGCACTACTCTTTTCCACTTAAAGAAAGACATCTTCTCCTATATTCAATTACCAGGGCCAGAGGGGATGACACCAAAGCGATATCATCGCGCAAACATCACCAAAAATCGACGAACTTAAAGGGATCACGAGCCTCTTTACGTTAACATGCCAGAAAAAACAGTTTGGGCCCGCCACCCTTACTCTTCTAGTTAGTTTTTCTAGTTAAAATCAGTACTTGCACCATGGCTGTGCCTGTCATGTCCGCAAGCAAAACATGGTTCTAACCAAGAAGGGGAGTTCTATGAAGATGGTGACAGTCACCTCCGGTAATGAGCATTCCTTGCACGTCTCTTTTCCCGACAGTGTTGGTGAAGACCTTTAAAACAATGATGCCCCAGCCCAGCAGCCCGCCCTGTCCTCCACTTCTCACCAATTGGCGGACCACTGTATTCACCGCCGCCCCAGCCGCCACCACCTTTAAGCATTATAGATTTTCATTAATATGATATGGCCTGTTAATTAGGTTTTGCATGTTAAATATGATACATGAGTAGATTAATGGAAAGCTTGATCCATTCAAATCAAGCTGGTGTAATGATATCTAAAGTCATTTGCAATTAGCAGTTCGTTTAACTTGCGCATATATAATTAGATTACAACAAAAAGGAAACAATATAGAGAATGTCATATAGCAAAGTCTATAATTTATAGATAACAGTACATAAGAAATAAAATAGCATAAATTAAGTCATTAGGTAAAACAAATTCCGTTTATAGGAAGTCATCTTCCTCTCTAATTCAATTGCCAGGGGAGCATGAACCTAGATCACCATTGCAATCAAACAGTGGGAAAATGGCTATAGGATAAGTGATACAAAAGCCTCGTTGTTACCATAGGCAAGAAAAAGGATTGAGCCGTCACCCTCGACTCTACATCTAACATAGGGCACCGAGTCTGCCACTACTGTGTCTATCACATCTACAAGCAAAATTTGCTTGTACTCAAAAAGGGTATTTTTGGCGAAGGAAGTTTATCATGGTGACTGTCTCCTCCATTAAGAAGCACCTCTATGCTTTCCCAAATCCCTTACCTGGTACTCCCCACCAGTGACCGTCATGCTTTACTCATGGAAGGCCGTATCAGTCGATACGGCCTCATATCGACTAATATGTACCCATATTGGTCGGTTGAAACCGATATGGGTACGGGGGTGGTACGCCCCCACACCAAAATTTGATGCATATTGGTCATACCATATTGATACGGTTAATACGTATCGATATGGTATTAAAAATAATTTTTATTTAAAAAATATTTTTAAAAAAATAAAATAAATTTTTTTCTTAAAAACAAAAACACAATTCAAACCCAACTTCTTTGAAAGTTTAAGTTTTTGTCATATTAAAAATGATATTTTTAAAGTTATATGAGATGAATACAAGTAGGTCCATGTAATTTACATAGTTATTTTTTTACATATAGTGCTCTACAAATATACATTTATTCAAACATATGACTTAAATTCATATTAAGCATATCATTTATTTTTAAAATAAACTAATTTTAGAGCACTTAATATGGGAAGGAATGAACAATAATTTGTATGGGACAGAGAGTATAATAATGTATGGTTCCAAATGAACTAATTTTAGAATACCCATGTCGGTTGATACAACATTCTACAGTCTTATAATGCTCTAAAAGAAGTATTATAATAATATATTATTAGTTATAATATTTTTTTATGTTTATAAGAGAGTTTATACCCATTTCGGCACGTATCAAGCGTATCATCGATACGTACCCGTATCTATAGTCATCGATACTGACATTTGTATCAATATGGCCTTCCATGGCTCCACTGTGGCTTTTGACCCGCATAAGGCTAAGCACATAGGCATGTCCTAATATAATAGATCCTGCTAGGTCTTTCTGGGGTTTCCCTTATACTCCGTTAAAATGAAACAGTTCATTTTAATCGGTCCTACTTTAACAATCAACATTAAAAAAATTCCTAAATTAACTATCTCATTATTTGATTAGTGGCTTTTTGTCTAACATGCTTGTCTAGCTACAATAAAATAAGGATAATAATTTTCTAATTCCATAAGCCCCTATTGTCGTGAGACCCACTCTGGTGTAAGATTTTGTTAGACAAAAAGTATAATAAAGTTATCATTATCATTAAATTAAGTATGTTAGTAACTAATGCAGGCGGCTCAAATGGAAATGAATTTCCAGAAACAGATCTTCAATCTTCATTAACCAAAACAAAATTACAGAAACAAAAGCAAAGAACAAGCTGAGATTTAACCTCCCATTAAATCAGTAGCTTCAGCTCAAAAACATTGCACAAGGATAACCCTCATTTGGAGCAACAAAATACAAATGAACATTCATCAATCAACAACTAACTCCCTCGTAATTACATCCCAAATTCTATTTATACTAAATAGTTAAAATCCATGAAGCTCTCTTTGACGGAATCTAAATTTGAAAGTGACGATGTTTATTGGTTCCAGTTACTATGTAAATGAACACATGAAGGAGACGATTAATGACTTAAACGATAAAGTTAATTAAACCATAAAGTCATATTTGCCATTTTCTATTCCACATAATTACCCGATCCACCAACATATAGGGATTTAAGTCATTAGTGATTACCAACTTTACCCCTGCATATTTTAAATCCTGTGAAAACCTATTCGATCAAATGACTAAACCACTTCTGAAAACACTTCATTTCTTCACCCAGCCACACTTCCATTATGCCCCTGCATGATACTCTCCTGCCCATGAAAAGCTTGACCTCAAGCTTTAAAGCATATAAAGGTCTAGCATTGGAACTAAATGACTAAACTGATCCGGTGGAGGTTTTTCAAACCATAGTACATTACGCATATGAACTAACAGCTATAATTCTTTGTAGGACCAAGCAGGTTTTTCAACTGGAAATACTTCTATGACAAAAACCCTGAGAAAAATTCTCATTTGCAAAGCATCAATGAACTGATTTTCTTTCTAGACTCTAAATTTTAAAGGAGTCATGAAGTCAGCTTTAAATAAAACCCAGTGATGCATATATGAAAACCACAGAATATCCAAGATAAGAGTGATATTGTTGATTGTGATCAAAGATGGTTCTGTTACAGCACAATTTATCCGGTGATCTTCTCAATGAATTCCCAGAGTATGCACAGTTCTAATATATTGTAATGTTTGAAAAGAAGAATTCCGGATCCACCACTTCATAAGCATGAATTCCAACATATTCTGTAGTAATGTAAATTGTTGTCATTTACATATCAAATCAAAAATTTTACTGCCTTGAGTTAGCACTTGGAAATTCCACTTGCTATTTTGCATTTTCGATGCCTTCAAAAAGATTGAAATGTCTGTTTTCAATCTTAAATGTTGTCCAAAAATTTTCAAAATATCCTCGACACTTTGCTTTCCCATTTTGAAATCTGTTAGTATAATTTGCATTGAACAGCTACCAGAATTAATCCTGGTTTTTCGCTAAATGCACCACTGGTCCAACTAATGTAGTTATAATACTCTTCACAGGCATAATGCAAGTCTTATGTTCTTTCAAAATTTTCACAACAACCATTCAAAATTTATTTAGTAAGGCAGAGAGTTTATGTTCAAACTGAATTTCCTTCAACTCAATTGTACCTGCCTTTAATTTCTCAAAGATTGATTCATTCTTCACTATTACCCAACTAATCTCTTCCTACCAAAGACAAATTCTATAATGTGCATATGAAAAGTATTTCCTTATTTCCTGCATAATACTCAGTAGCTTCATACTATCATTGTATCTAGCAATATATTCAAAAAGAATGATAGTCCATTTCACCCTCTCACTGCCATCCATTTCTTATTGTTCATAATGGCAAATAACTTGAGATTGCATTAGTAAAACAAGAGGATTAATACCCCAAACAATCCTTGCTTGTTGTTTCATAAGACATTCCAATTTTGTAAGGAATGTTAACACATTTATATTGCCACTAAGCCATGTATAACCACGAAATTGAAGAATAGGTGGAGGCTCTTCAAACCATGTCAGTTGTCCTTTGGTAAAAAATCCAAACTCCTATGCAAAATTATGTCTGTCAGCAGAAATACTATTGCAACCATGTCCAATCACAAACACATCATATTTTTCATCAATATGAGTCAATAAATTGAATAGGCTATTCTATTTTCTTAGCAAATGCATAGGTCGTCTGTTGGTCAGATTCTTAGGCACAAATGCCAATTCACCACTGTACCACAATATTTTGTCGACTGAAATATGAAAGATGAAATGAATAGTCACAGTAAGTTCTACCATCTCAAAACTGATTCTTAAAAATCTATGCATTCTTGAAAAGATAAAATTGAACTTCAAATGTATACCATCTGTCGACTTAATGTAAAGGAATTCCCAAGGATTATGCAACATCTTATTCTAAACATCTATCTTCTTAGCTTCACTCTTTGATTTGCTTCAAACAATATTCTCTATTTCCCACTTTAATTTCAATGTCATTTTCACTGTTTTGGGCATCTGTCATTTTCGGAATTATTGCAAATCGAAGAAAAGTCTAAAGAATAGTCTGAATTTGAAAGTGACAACGTTTATTAGTTCCAATTACTATGTAAATGAACTCACAAAGGAGACGATTAATGACTTAAACGGTAAAGTTAATTAAATCGTAAAGTCATATTTGCCCTTTTCTATTCCACAGAATTACCTGATCCACCAACATACAGGCATTTAAGACATTAGTGATTACCAGCTTTACCCCTGCATATTTTAAATCCTATAAAAACCTGTTCAATCAAATAACTGAACCACTTCTCAAAACACTTCATTTCTTCACCCAGCCACACTTCCATTATGCCTCTGCATCAATAACCCTACACCGAATTTGTTCAACAAAAGCCTACACTAAAGTTTAGATTAGATAGACATATATTCGGTGTACGGAAATCATTTCCCTTAACGCGAGAGTGTGCGTTTTCTGCAAAAACATATTGGGGATGAAGGAAAAGGTGGTGTAGATGGAATAAAACATTAAGTCCCTGCTCATATGTACTTCTCATGTAGACTCTAAATGTGTTGTAAAAAAAAAGTAAAACACAATTTAGAGAGTATAATGTGTGAGTGGATGAAGTGTTTTTCCACGGCCTAGCTAATTTAGGGTGGAGGGAGTATAATGCATGTTGAAGTTTTGAAGCAAAAAGGTGAGATGTCATCAGACGCTACCTCATTCACAATTAGCAACTCATTCAACTTAAGCATCTAATGGATGGAAGAAAAAAGAAAAAATTTAAATGATAAACACTTCTGTCAGATAGCAAAGTCCTTAACATTAGTCATGGTTCATACATACTCCCTCTGTCCTAGGTTAATAATTATATTTAGTTTTTCAAAATAAACTAATTTTGGTTCATGTTAAAAAATTAAATAAAATTATTAATATAGGATGGAGATAGTATAACATAAGATATAGACTAGCATTCATTTGAGTAGTTAGGAACAAATGAGGAATTTTTCCTATTTATAGAAGGTCATCTTCCCCTACATGCAATTGTGGGCCAAATCCCTTGACTTTACTTCTACTAAATTTTCTTATATGCTTAGCATTTAATATATATATTGTAATCGAAGTGTTTGCTTCCTCTAAATCTTCTTGAAGTTAAGTTTTCTTTTTAAATAATTTATATTTTAAGACTCCCTCCATCTCACACACTACAAAAAAAATAGTGGGGATTTAAAACCCCCGCTAAAAAACCTCAAAACAGCCGCTAAAATTTTTTGTGGTGGTTTTGAGGTCGCCGCTGAAGACAACCCTGTAGAAATGTTTTGTGGGGAATATAGTAGCAGCTATTGTAGCCACCGCAAATAAAAAAATACTTTTATGGTCAGCTATTGTTGCCACCGTTAATGTGTTTCCAAAAAATAATTTTTTTTGTGGCAGTTTGGAAACACCTTGCTAAAGAATTTAGCTGTGGTTTTGGAACCCGCAGCTAAATTCTTTAATGGGGGTATCTAATCACTTTATAGACCTTTTAGCAGCGGTTTGCACAACCACCGCTAAAAAATACCTTTTGTTTACACAAAATTTTCTTTAATTTTCTACCTTCGTTGGGAAAATAGTAAAGATGTATTTGAATTTTATCATGAAGAGGAAGAAGCACCACAAAATTCCCATTAGACCCTAATGTAGATTTTGATTCAGAGGACGATATGGCATTGTAACGACCGTCCATTTTTAAATAATATAAAATAATATTTAGTATGCATAATTAGTATGTAATTGTGCATAACGGCCGTTAACGAGAAATAGCCAAAAATTTGTATATAAAAAAATGTCGGAGTAAGTGCACAGCCAAAAATTTTATAATATATTAACAAAAGTTTATAACTTAAACATAATGTACATACCAAAGTTTACTATACATAGAACTAGTAGTTATACCAAAATAATTATCCAGGCACATTGTGCCTTTTACATATCAGTCATATATTTTTTACATTGACATAACAAACACACAACTATTTAAAAGATATTCTCTTCATTCACTTCTCCATTGTTGCATCACCTGCAAAGTCTGGAGGGGTGTGAGTATATTTATACTCAGTAGGATTATTTAAAATCTAAAAAAATGTTAAACACAATATTTTTAAAATCGATTAAAACAAATTCACAAATTCAATGATATCCACAAGCCGCAATACCCAATGGCCTACCTCCGCGCTCATGGGACAACGGAGGCCACTAAGGGAAGGAGTTTCCCCATAATGCTCCACCCTGTACACGCCACTAGCCGATTATTTCCTCGGCATGCATCAAAATAGTGTACACACCACAACACTATGTGGTGTGTATGAAATCAATTCACATCGATATACGTAGCAAAATTGTCACATAATTCAAGAGAAAATCCATTCATCGGTTAAAACAAGTATCATACTCATATTTGAATCAAATACTTCAAGAAAGATTGACTCAAATCAGCAAAGCAGTTATTTAGAGTTTCAAACACCCTACCTTAACCTTAGGTAAAGAATGCGTAAATATAGAGGTCTCAAATGATGAAAATAACTCCACCACAGCGTTCAGCATGATCACTTTAGTGGAGAATGCCTTTTGAATGAGTAGAATCGGACTTGAAACGACTAGAAACAGTATAAATAGGATGTGGAGAAAACGAGAAGGAAGATAAGGTTTTCACGATCTTAGAGGGGTCGGTTTAAGAAAATAACCCTTCCATTGTGAAGAACACCCTCCATTTAGTAGGAAACAGTTTTTGAACGGGTTAAAACGGACGTAAAATGGCTCCGGGGTGAAGAAAATTGGAAGGGAATGAAGAATTGGGGGTGAAAACCAATTTTTCACCCCCGGCCTATTTATAGGCAGCGGCACCGCCCGGAGGGCGTTGCCGCGCAGCCATTAATGGCGGTGCCACCAAAAATGGCTGCACAAATGTGCATCAGCATGTTCGTCACACAACTGAACACGCGTCTGCACGTTCGTTTTGCGCCGCATGCGCGCGAATTTTTTTTTTTCTAACTTCAAAAACTTAAAACTTGCATAACTATTTACCCCGATTTCCGTTTTGCACGTTCTTGGTGCCGTTGGACTCGTATTGACGAGCCCTACGACACCATGACACTTATTAATACATTTACCCATATTTTACAAGTGAGTCCCATTAATTATGTCACGCTTCTCGAGGTCGTATTTTCACTCCCGACCTCCGCTTTATACGATTTTTGACTCGTTATGTTCGTTTCTTCGAGATCTACCAAAGTATTATAAAACATTACCACATAAAAAAATTTAAACTAATAAAAATAAATATTAAAAACTCTAAGACTATTTTTATTAAAGACTAAAATTTTTACCGTGAATTTTTGAGTCATTACAGGCATCCCAAGTGGAACAAAGGACAGCGGCTAATGCATGGAGGGATAAAATAGCTGCAGAAATGTGGAACGATGCAATAATTATTACTATGGGCTTATAAATTGAGTTTTGCATAATTTAGAGGTCTTGAGCATTATTATATATAACTTTTTTATTAAAAAAATTAATTATATAATATTAATATTTTTAGTTGAGATGTTAATGACATGTTTGAAGTTACTTAATTATGTATTAGTCACATTTGAAATGTGTAGATCAATTTTTATAAGAGTCAAATATTGAGAAATCCAACAATTTAAATCCAAGGATTCTAGCAATACAAGATTTGGGCATCCAAATATTTAAAAATCTGACAACTCAAATCCAAGAATTTGGCTTATAATTTAAAATTTCATATTCCAAATCTTATATTTCAAAATCTTGATTAACTAACCCCCTGTTAAATAATATTGAGTTATGAAAATGTTAAACTGCTCGTTCCTGCATGATGCTTATAATGATGGCATGACCCTTAGCCCTCATGTAGGCTCTATACTTGTGCCATGCCATCAATGAGAGCTTCGTGAGGAAATTGCTAGGAGGAATTGATCAAAATGGACTTGTAATACATCGTATTATACAAAATGTGTCTAACTTTCAAGTAATACACAAAATGGACTTATGCACAAGTAAACCTCTACACATGTGTCGTGAATTATCTAAAATGCTCATTTTTTAGTTTCCTTCCTTTTAACTTCACCAAGTCACTGTTTCTTATTTCCACCACCTCCATCATAGGCTCTGCTACTGGTTACGCCGCCTCCACCACCAACTTCGTCGTCTTCTCCACTGCCTCCATTTCAACCAATTTTGTTTTCTCCTTCTCTACCACTATTACCTTCTCTTCCTCCCCTCTTGTGCCACTTCCTCTTCTTCTTTTCCCTTCTTTACTCCTCCTCCTCCTCTTCCTTTTCCTCCTCTCCTGCTCTCCCTTTTCCTCCTCTCCTCCCCCTCCTTCTCCTCCTCTTCCTTTGCCAAACCAAGGAAACTTCTTATTTCTATTACATTCTTTAGTCTCTCTCAATTTAGTACCACTTCCACTTTTGAGGGATGCACCAAAACACCCTCTTTAAAAATCATATGTCCCTATAAAAGTTAATGCTCTCAAGCTAAAAGTCATACTTGCTAAATTTTGCATAAATTTTATGTTTCTGAAGTATAGCAAGAGTTTCCCTGATATGTCTTTCATGTTCTTCATAAGGTGAATAGATAAAGATGTCATCCACAAAACAATAACAAACTTATATAAGGCAAACATGTATATACGATATCAAGTCTATAAATGCTCCTAGGGCATTAGCCAGCCCAAAAGGCATCACTAAGAATTCATAATGTCCATATATTGTTCGAATGGCAGTCTTGGTTATATTTTATTCCTTCACCCTTAAGTGATAGTACCCGAATGGAAGGTCAATCTGTTAAAACACCTTTGTCAGTTATAGTTAGTCAAACAGATCATCGATGCGAGGTGAATTATATTTATTTTTCACTATAACCTGATTTATCATTATGTAATCAATGAATAACCTCATGGATTGACCTATCCTTTTTCTTTAAAAAGAGTACCAGTATACCTCAAGGGGGGACATTCGGCATAATAAATCCTTTATCTAATAATTCCTCAAATTGGGTCTTAATTTCTTTTAACTCTGCTATGTCATCTGATATGGAGCTTTAGAAATTGATAAAGTTCCTGGGACTAAATTTATAGTAAAGTCAACTTCCCTCCTTAGAGGTAAACCCAGTCATTCCTTAGGAAATATATCCAAAAATTCTCTAACTACGGGTATCTCATTCAGTTTTCCCTTTTCCTTGTTAAATTTCCCAATGCTTGCTAAAAAGGAAAAACATCTTTTTTTCATTAACTTTTGGGCTTTATTCGCTTAAATGATATAAGAATTCTCTCTTTTGATCATTCTATGTATCTTAATATTCTAATTATGTGTTGTACTCAATTTTATCCTCTTCAATTTATAATCTACTAAAGCATTATATGTTGATATTCAATCCATTCTCAAGATAACATCATAATCTACCATCTCTAAAATGAGTAGACTACTACAAAAATTCCTTTCTCCTAATACGAAAATGATATTTCTCAAATATTTATCTACTATAATAACTTTTCTTAATAGAGTATAAACAGCATAGGATATTGTTAACTTATTCCTAGGATAATTGACATCTTTTATAAAAAATTTAGAAATAAAAGAATATAATGCAGCATGATCATAACATAGTATCTTCAAGGACTACATTGTCTTTTCTATCTTCCTACAAATCAAAAAGTTAGCATACGACGGGCTACTGGGGTGGGGAGCGAGAGACTTTGTAGGCTTAAGACTACGGAGGGTGAGTTATAGAGTGAGTAAAGTGGGCTTACGGCAGGAGTTGTAAACGACCTACTTTGTACACTAAAGACTGCAGTAGTTACACTTCCAGCTATTGAAGGATTCGCTGATCGACGGCTAATGTATTAGCACACAAGTTTAAAGCAAAATATATTTTTTGTGACAATTTTGTGCGCTAATACATGCGGGTGATCAACAGCCAGACAACCTTCACCAGCCGATACGGTGAAGGTTCACCGGCTGATCACGATTCTTAGGGCAGTGACTTATCCTGTCCGGGTTGGGTTCACTGTTCCAACTTCGAATGTCTTAAACGAGACCAACAAAATGAGCTTGTTATAATCTGTTCCCGTGACTTTCACCTCACGACGTTGTCATCTAATTAAATTCCAACAAGAACTCTGAACATTAAAAAAACAGGATGAACTCTGAGCAAGACTGGCCTCATATATCAACTAGCCAAAAACGTTGAACTCAAAATTTGAGGTTCACATCCGAAAAAAAGAAGTAATTTTGTGGTTCAGTATAGAGCGGGAGTCATGAAATTTCAAGACCCCACGATTTTTGCAGTTTGTCCATCTGGGATCCGACTTCATTTGCCTTATATGTTATTAATATCTAAATGGGATTTAAAAGAGACAGTTATCTGGTATTGATTCAAAGTCTTAAGCGAATTGGTGCATCCAAATAAGAAAATGACAAATCTCTATGAATCTGCACATGAATGTTCAACAAATTGGTTGCCAATTAGCCGCTTGATTTCGGTCAAATTGACAACCGAATCAACTGTTGATTAAAGCCTCTCAGTCTAAAGTGAATCGCAAGTACAATCTATTCACCTCTTTATTTGGATTCTCATGAGCATTTGATACCAACTCCTCCGACACCTGTCTCAGCGTAACTCGCGTCAAAATCCGAAACGAAGGCAAAAAAAAATATGAACCATGTATAGAATAAGTAAGATGCTTTGTTATACGAATGATCTCTCTACAAGACTGGGCTGCTTTTGGATTGAAGGATGCAAGTTTCATTAGACAGAATTATAACTGGCGCAGAAACAAGAGCCGAATTCACCTTCCAAATAAAACGGAGAAAGGTGCTATTTGTAAACAGCCATGATTGTACTTCACCATCCTCAGCGGATTGAACCTGCTTTACCACCACAGCAAAATGTATAGCCCAAAAATCACAAGCACATATCCTGCTAAACTACTTCAGTTGTAAACATGACTGAGGTCAGAATCAGAGAAAAGATGTTCTATGTGTGTCAACTGCATGAAAATAAAGGAATATGGTGGACAAAATACATAGAAGAAATGCAGAAGATTTGGAGAGAAATTTACCTTCCCAAGTGAATTTGCTCTCGAAGAACCGGGAAGTCGATAACGGCCACTACTATCTGACTAAGGGGGTCAAATGCAGCAGTGAAGACGGGTCCGCTGACAGTCACGTACACAGGTGCCCAATACCTTGGTTCTTCCAGCTTTAGTCTTCAAGTTGGCTGTCTCCAACCTGTTACCATGATTAAAGACAGAATCCTTGAGGTGAATTCCTGATTAAAACACATTATACATGAGATGCTCTAAAGAATCTATATGATCTTTTTTTCTTTTTGGTGGTCTCACCTGAAGGGAAGAGCCAATAAAAAAGTGGAAACAGGCGCCCTGTTGATGAAAACAGATGCAAAGGTTGCGGAGGTGTACATTCATTCCAAGCAGGCAGAGGATTCCTCTTCCTGCTTGGAATGAAATACACCTCGGCAACCTTTGCATGTGTTTTCCATAATTCCAGACTTGGAAACCCTGCCCAACAGAAGCGAGTGGCGGCGGAGGAAGTGCTTAAGCTCGCCGGTGGGCGACGTGATCCACAATTTCGAAGCCGAGGAGCTTCTTCTGGGAGGAGTCGATCTCTCATAGGAAGGAGAGATGGCCGGAGATGTTCTGGAGGTGGGGGTGGTGGTGGTTGCCGGGACGGTAGGCGGGGCAAGAGGCGAAGGTGAAAAGGTTGGTGGACTGGAGGGAGAGGAACACGAGCAAGTGGAGGTGGAGGAAGGAGGGGCAGAGGGAGTCTCGCTGGAAGTTTGAACTGGGTTATCCCGTCTCGAGACTCAGGTCTCTTGCACATGAACGCTTATTTTATTTTTTCCATGGAATCAAGTCACCGCTTTTATGACCTCCCTCTTTTATGAACGTGTCCCTTCGGGCGGATCGTGATGGAGATGAATCAGGCTGATGCCATTTTAGAACATCACTAGTAAGGCTCCTACCAGCTTTTCCCACAAAGACAGTGGACCTACCCTCCCCAGCTGCTCTCTCATCCTGCGGCCAGCCTCCACCAGGCTGGCCTTATCGGCTTCTTCCCATTTTGGGACAAGGTCTGGGATGTTCTCCTTCTGTATAAAGCCCCCTGCGGCCAGCCTCCACTGCGCTGGCCTTATCTGTTTCTGGCTTTTTTGGGACAAGATCTGATGTTGTATACAGCCTGGTACAGCATTCAATTAATAATCTAATACCATAACGCACATTTATAATAAACTATTTTTTTTTTAAAGGCTCCTTGTAAAAGTGCTGGATGCCGGAATTATATGACTTCAAATCAGACCAACGGGCGATTAATTCCCCACGAGTGCTCCTTTCCCTCGGGCTATCAACTTACCCACTTCTCAAATTGCTCTCCACGTGATTTGGGTGCAACATTGCTGAACATGCATTGCCTTTCAAGCCATAACATCCCTGTACTTCGATCAAGACAGTACACCCAGTGTTTTCTTGGGCACAGTAACAATATATCTATGACCGAAGTCCCAGCAAATAGGTACTTATTTTATTTTTGCATGCAATCACATCACCGCTCTGATGAACGTATCCCTTCCGGCGAATCTTGATGGAGACGAATCAGACTGATGCCATTTTAGAGCATCACTATTAAGGCTCCTACCAGCTTCTCCCACAAGGACAGTGGTCCCCTCCCCATCTACTCTCTCCTTTTGCGACCAGCCTCCACCAGGTTGGCCTTATCTGCTTGTTCCCATTTGGGACAAGGTCTGGGATGTTCTCGTACTGTATAAAGCCCTCTGCGGCCAGCCTCCACTGGGCTGGCCTTATCTGTTTCTTCCCGTCTTGGGACAAGCTCTCATGTTCTACTGTATAAAGCCCGGTACGGCATTCAATTAATTTTAGAACGCACATTTATAATAAACTAATTTTTTTATAAAAAAAACGCTCCTTATAAATGTGAGCGATGCTGGAATATGACTTCATATCATACCGACCGGCGATTCCCCACGAGTGCTTCTTTCCTCCAGGCTAGGCCTGCATTCAAAACTTGGCCATGAGCCCATCTGGATAGAACCGACCCGCAATTGACCTTGTTTGGGTCGGGTTGGGTTTAAAAAATTTATTTAGATAAATTTTGAGTCTGGTCTAACATGTGAAAACTTTTTCACAAGACTCAAGAACTGACCCAAATTGACACAAGTTCTTAACTAATTTATAAATTTATATTTAATTTTAATTATATAAATTTTTATATTTTTTTATAGATAGAACTAATTTAGTATAATATTAAATTAATAGAACTGACCCGACCTAAGATAGAATCTTGGTTCTTATTTTGGTTATCAGGTATTTCAATTCTTCTTTAAAGTCGAGTCAGATTTAAGGCTTTACCCATATCCATACCTGCTTTAAAAAAAATTTCCTATACCTACCTATTACTCATTTCTACATTTATTACTCACATCTTACCCATTACCCCTTACCCATCTGGTAAATAAGCGGGTAACGGGTAAACGATCAACTAATCAATAAATATAAAATAATAACAAATATATATGTTAAAAGTCTATCTAATGTACAAAAAATTCAATTCATCAACAACATTGTTATTGCCACCCTCACCAAGATTTACACTTTCTCACATATTATTGCAAGTTGTAATCAACGAAAAAAACATATGACTAATAAGTTTCATTGATAAATCTAACATATTTTTGCAAGCCAAAATAAACACTATAGGTTATACAGAGATGAATGGAAACTTATAATATCAAAATGAACTAGTAGCTTTAATAAAAAATAAATTAGATAAACAAATGACTCTTAGATAATAAAAAAACAAAAAAAATTTCCAAATCTGACTAGAGGCTACAATTGTTACAACTGAGAATTGAAAGAAGAAGAAGAAAAATGATGTTTGACATATAAAATGTAATGCATGTTAAAAAATGGGTTACTAGTGACATATCATAATCAACCATAATAAAAGCCAAAATCACAATGGCCCATATTAATGATAGTATAAGAAAACAGAGAATGAACAAAACTTGCCTAGACCCAACTCTATAAAAAAATACGCAATAATGACATTAGGTCATTTAAAATTGTAACAAAAATTGTTGGAAGAAGAAATAATGTTTGATATGTAGAACATATTTAGAAATTATTCAACAGCAACACTCAATGGCAGCACAGTAGGAACTGGGATCTTCAATCATAAGGAGAAGTGAGGGAGGGAAGGGAAGTGGGTTAGCGATGCAGCGGAAGGGAAGCCTGGCGTGGCCTGGCCATCACTTATTAATCACCGGGAGAGAGCAGGGAGGTAGTCGAGTCAATCACCGGAAGAGAGTAGGGAGGCAACTAGATGAAGGAATATGGGAAAGTTAATGGAGAAGAAGCCATGCATTGGTGCACCGCTGCCCTACGTCAGCCCCTAGTCAATCAAAAGAAAATGTAGTGCAAATTAGGATTTATGGTTTCTTTGGCCTGGGGTGGGGCTATGCGGTACTTGTTTTGGGCCTTTGGGCTGGGCTGGGCTGGGCTGAGGTAGTGGGCAAATTATAGGTATATCTAACATGAGTCTCTATGGTAATGAGTATTATATATTATACTAAAATAGGTAATGGGTAATGGGTATGGATAATGGGTTACCCATACCCTACCCACATAATAAATGGGCAGGTAAAATTACCCACTTAGTTTACCTTTTACCCATTTATCAATTACCTACCTACGAATTTTGAATCGGGTGAGCGGGTGAGGCGGGTAAATGGTTACCCATTGACAACCCTATTTATATTAGGTCAAGGACCCAATCTAAATCGATCCAAGATGGAGCCCTACCTAATGCTATCAACTTACCCACTTCTCGAAATGTTCTCCACGTGATTTATGTGCAACATCATTGAACTTGCATGGCCATTCATGGCATAACATCCCTCTACTTCAATCAAGTCACTAAATACAATGGTGTTTTTGGGCATAGTGTTACGGACCTGGTCCAAACACCTTTGTAAATACATTGTAAATATCTTTTAATGTTTTTCTTTATGTTTTTATGTATTTTTCTTTACTTTTATGTAACCATGCCCATAGAGCCAATTTGGCTGCCACTCCAGCAATATCTAAAAAATCTCTTATGCTATATAGGGGGAGGGTAGTGTTTGTGTGCTTAGCTCATGTGTTTTGCACCCATTGCTTTGTAAACGCGTTGATAATAAATATAATCCATCTTCATGTTTGTATTTATTTGCTTCTTTACAATGTGTCACTCCTGGTCTCTCTACCTCTTGCTTTGTAAGGCCCTTTGCACGTGATCCACGTAGCGCATTACTAAGCAAGAACTCTTGCTGCGTTCAAAAGGTTTACTTGTTGGGCAGAAAGCCTTGTATGTGTTGTACGGTAACCTTTCCATTGAGTAGGGCCGTGCCAATAGGAACAAACGATCACATCCATAGAGAAGGACCATGATCATGTTGGATGCCCTTACAATTTTTTGGAGGGTGTGGAGAGCGATCAAAAGGTGATGAGCTATGAGCTTTAAAGGAAAGGTGTCTGGAAAGTTTTTATGCAATACATTTTACAACTCAAAAAATTTAGGTAGAATACCTAGCACAAATTCATTGCTAAAGCTATATTATTGTTTCCACCTGCTTTTTTATCTTTAACATACCATATTTCTTAGATACAAATGAATCTTGATGTCGACTATTCCTTTTGCCTAGTTCTTATAAACATAATGAAATCCAAATTGTTGCCCAAAAAAAATGCAACCTTTTGTCAAATTATAAGAGCTTGTACGGTGATATTTTGTTTGCACCTTTTTCTCTTTTTCTTCTTTTTATCCTTTTTATCTTTGCATAATAATTTATCTCAACAATTGGCACTTGCAATTGCGGTGCACCATATTGATCACCCCAAGATCGACGACCAATGAACCTTCAGACGGCTAATGAACCTTCACTAGTAACCATGTTGGTGAAGGTTCACTAGTTGATTACAACTTAGGATCAATGGGTAAATTCATAGGAACTCCGCACCCGGGGGTTTGACTTCGGCACAAAGATCACAAAAAATTACACTGACGGATCGCATGCGTTTTAGTATATGCTATCAATCCAGGGCCATCAACGGCAAGTCAATGGGCTATTAGGAATCCAAGATGGTTTTGATTTGGTGAAGACAACAGATATAACATCACTCCAAGTAACTTCTTGGAACATTCATCAAATAACTCTAAGAAAAAAGGTAATAAGAAAGGAGGATGTAGATGACATAAATTCTATCTTTTTTTAGCTTTTATGTTATTTTTGCAAGCCTTTTTGCTTAAGGCTATTTCTTTGGGCTCGTATAGTGTGAGCATCTTCGTGACAAATGCCCCTTGACCAGCTTAGATAAGGCTCTAAACATAGTATATATATAAGGGGGCACTAATATTTATATATAAATGTCCTCTTATGTACCATGTTCAAAGCCAAGGGCGAAGTCAGAAAAATGGGTTTAGAGGGGCCGTTGTAATTGAAAAAAAAATTATAAGGGGGCCACATGGTCCCACTTGAAATGACAAATAAGAGGCCTGTGTAACCCACATAAGAAGTACAATATTAAAATTGTGTGCCTTCCTAGCCCCTAGCTCCTTCCCAATTCGGAGCCCTGTGTAAGTTGGTCATGGAGCTAGACAAGGAGAGTTGGCCGGGGAAATATTTTTTTCTTTTAGGTTTTTTCTCCTTCTTTGTTGAAAAATAATAATTTGTATATTCACACTATGATGAATTTAAAATCTTGGGTTATGAAATATAATTATTTACGTAAATCTTGTTGTCCCCACCAACCTTACATGCATTTATACGGCATACATGATGACATGAATCTTCAAAATTCCATGAAAGAAGTTAGCATTTAATATTAGTGACAATTTTTTTAGTGAGACTAATGATGTTTTTTTGTCAACAAACTATCATAGGCACTAAACCTAGTTTAACCTACACTAGTACTTATTTGCACCCCAAGATGCCTAATACCTTAGGTCCATCTAGAACCCAAGACTACCCCCTCAACTAGAGAGTAGGGCTGCCAATAGTACCTGATCTACCATTCTATTATTTGTATTGTACAGGTAAGAAGTTAAATGATATAGTTAAATTTATTTGACAGGTAAATAAAAAGATAATTTCATCTGACCATTTTCTTAATGGAAGGTAACGAAAAAAATTCTTCCATATCCTTTTATCTATTACCAGTTTTTCATATTTAAAATTTATAAATATATTATATGCAGTAGTCTTAAGTGCTTTAATTTCAAAATAGATTAGTTAATGGTCTTTTACAATAATTTTCATGTCATGATTCACAAATGTGATTTAGTCAATACAAGATGTTATTCAAATCTCAAATATTTTTTGAATTAATTTACTTAGAACCATTTATTATAGTTGTTACAAGCTGCTACTTGCAAAATGATTCCCTCTTTCTAGCATTTCATACTAATTATAACTTTTTTATAAAACAAATATCCATTTATAACTTTTATTTCATATTCTTTTAAACTTACTTCGCTTCAATGTTTCCCATTTGGTTGTTTTGTTTAATTTATCTGGTCTTATTAGGTTAGGGTTCAACTTTAATCATATGTGTTATAATCTTAACTTGCTACATAGACACTTTGTGCAAAATACTTTTGCAGCTCTTAAGTTAGTTTACATTCCATTTTAAAAACTCAAACACATGAGTATTTTTTTGTTTTTGATAATTAAACTTATTGAGTGTTTATTTGTGCATAGAAATGATAAATGGGTTTGGAGTAAGATTGATGAGTCAACACTATTCTACTCAAAGGTGGACTCAAGTTAACTCAAATCAAAGCTCGAATTTAGACTACTGGTACTAAACCCTTTTTTGAACCATCTCAAACTGGATTGGTTTGAGTATTAGCTGGCTTAACTTTAAATGGTGGTGTTAGTGGTTTATTTTGAGATTTGATATATATTGATTGTAATCATGATTATGTTACAAATCATGTTTGTATAAGTTAGATTATAAAATTTGGAATGATGATTTACTTATTGAAATAGGTTAGAGTGAACAAATTTTGAATAACCAAACCGGTTTAAGTAAAATTTTGAACAGATTTAAGTGATTTTTTTCTAAAATATGGGTGGGGGTTAAATTTTTAGGTGATGATGTTATCATCTAGTTAGTTCAGGTTGACCTAGCCCAACTACTTATCAGAGTTTAGGGTTTTAAAATATTACTCTAAAGAAACACTAATGGATGATGTATATTTTTACCTACAAAGCCCTTTTGAAGATAGTTAGATGTGAGAAGGCAATTATCATTCTTCTCACACTTGTGATTCTTCTAAAACAAGCCGGTAGAGGGATGTTTTAGAGTTGGTCTTATATTATAAGAAATAATTATTAAAATATAGAGAATTTTATTAAGTATATACCTAATATATATTGTCAATTTACGTTTCATGTTTAATCCTCACGATTTGTTTATAACAACTATAAACCACAATAGTAACAATGTTAGTAATTTACTTTAGTAAGATCTGATTAAGTTAATAAAAAATATTTATTTTAACCTTTTTAGCATATTTAAAAAATATAATAGATTATGATTATCCAATTAACTCGCCGATTATTAATAAAATAAACGGTTATAAAAATACATATAGTGTTTACTTATGAACGGTTATAGATAAAAATTTAAGAAATAATTATAATAATAGAACAAGTTATACCATAATCATATTGTTCTATTGGCAGTCCTACTAGAAAGTCCTTAACCTCATGGGGATAGAGATAGTTATATGTCATTATGAGATTTTATAGTACAAGTAATTTATAATTGATGTGATCATAATGACAATATTATGAGACTTCTGATGTATAATTATGACTTTTTTTCTGTGTTTAATTAAAATTTTAATATGACATTAACTTTTTTATTATAAAATTCACGCACTCTCACCTAGACACCCACCATATACCACAAGGCCCAATAGTCCTGGGACCAACATATTTAAGTGAAAAGAAGTCTCCCACCCTCTGTTTTAGGCAGCTCAGCCCAACCCGCTTAAAGTCTCTCACTCTCTGTTTTAGGCAGCTCAGCCCAGCCCAACCCGCTTAACAGAGTAACTAAATATCCACGAAATGTGCTAAGAAGGGTGAGCTGGCTCATCGAGGTGGTGACAAACTCTTAAGACTCCTTATCCTTAACGAGAGCTACACTTCAAATTTGAGCGGCCCAAACCAATCCCTACCTGGGACAGAAAATTAAACAGGTCGAGGTCACTTGATTTTCAATATTTTAAAAATTAGAAGCCGTGAACAAATTAGAAATGTGGCTACTCAAAAATAGTTGCAATTTGGTAAAACCCAGATTAAGCTGTGTCACGAGCTATGTTTCTTCCATAACGGTGGCTAACCAGCTGAGTTCACAAGTGTTGCGTCCATATTTCCAGTGCGTTAAGAATTTACGGTGCGAAAACTTTCACAACACTTGCTGTGCCCTGCTTACACCACTTATTCACTAAACCTTCTTCCTTGATGCATCTATATGACCTTTTTCCTATATCATTCACTCAGCTTCTTATCAACCTGTTCTCTCACAATAGCGGAGCAAATTCCTTCTTTCTTCTAAAAGTAGTTGCATCTGGTTCCGTGAAAGAAAAATGTTAATTATAAGAGATTACAGTACCATAATCTCATCTCCTTATACATTGAACACATACTCCACAACACCAAGATGATGATAGTCTGTTACATCTATCTGGTAGAAGAACAATGGTTCTCTTTTGTACCTCATCTCTGAGAGATGATAGCGCATAAAGAAATAATTTCCACGATCCTGCATTAAAATTGCGCCTAAAGAAGTTATTCCCTCCATCCTGCATTAATAGCTTCAAGTTACTCAAAATGAACTAATTACCGGAAAGAGGAAACAACACGAACCTAGCTCTAATTCAAGCTAACCATTAGGCACGTAACATACTGCCAGCCAACACCAATTTCTTAGAAGTGATCAGTTGGTGAACCATCCATCACCCGCGTTGCTGCTGATGAAGTTTTGACCAGCCATCCATCACCCAAAGTCTAACAGCACACACATTAACAGACCTGCCCGAAGACCGGGTTGCGCAGTCAATTTTCGATAGACAGCTGGTAATAGCAAACCTTCGCCAGCCAATGGTAAAGGTTCGCCACCTGATTACAACTCCCAATTTCTAGTTAAACACCAGCTAACAATTAGTTGGTAATGTTATCATATCCACGTGATAATCAAGCCACATTTCCAGGGGCAATCCACAAAAAGCAGGAGATCAATTACAGCGTCAGCCAAAGTGATTAAATAGTAGCAAGTAATTATGCAATACCATGACATATATATGATCCACATTTAAACTTCTAAATCTTTGAAAACTATCAAATTGAAAAAAATCATTCCAGATCGCTAGGTAACAAAACAAAATTCTGAAGCAAAATTCCCACAAAACATTTAAAGGCAAACTAAAGTTGAACCCAGTGCCCATTAACCCATTAATTCTCCTCAGCCATGTTTCCTTTCTCGCTAACATAGATACCATCAAGGAATTTTCTGATGTCCTTGTTCTTCACATGACATTTCTGGTTGCAACAAATGAAATGAGAGATTCAGTGAAAGCAAATAACAGATATACAAATTCAAAAGGCTGCAACTTAATATTACCTGATTAATCAGAGCTGCAGATCTTGAAACCAGCTCAACATCGTTCCCATCCAAAACCAGCTCATCCTTAACCTTTTCAGAACGGGTGATAGATACACCCTCAAGCATATCAACCTTGCGAACCTGACCAGACACAGATAGAGACAAAGGAAACCCAACATTAGCAAGTGTAAACAGGCAATTGAATTTTATACAGAGCAATGCAGTAAGAAAAAAACAGTCAGCTTATAGAAATAGATGCAATCAATACAAATAACGGGAATTATTTGTTCTTTAAAAATTGTGCCTAAAATCCGATAATGTAGATGAGTGATTTAACATAACTTATGTTCATCAATGGGAATCGACTATCAAGAGCATGCACCAACAGACAACTCAACAAACGAACTGTTCGTCAGTTTCCTATTCTGTTTTGCAAATGCTAGAAGAGAAAGAAAAACTACTTTAAACAAAAGTCAAGCATTATTCAATTTCTTCTATACAAAAGTAAAGACTTTAGAGAAGGAGAAACAAATGGAAAACAGAGGCTAAGGGCTTCTCTCAGACAAATGCCTCAATTGACATCAAGGTTTAGAGAATGGATATTAAAATCAGACTCGTCATCCAATATTGACATCACCGAGAAACCCTTTCCAAGGCTATTCAAGGTGCTGCTCTGGAACACCAACACTGTACTCCTAATTCTATCAACAAGATGAAGAAGGAAAAATGGAAGAACAAATTTGTAAGAGAAGACAAAAAATTGCAGAAGGCAGACCACATAATAATAAAAAACAAAAGCCCTAAACCGATTCTGCCTTGATCAATTGGTTTTGGATCACCTCCCCATTTGTGCCTACTAGAGTTTATTTATAGAGCAAGATTAAATTAGGGTTCCACTGAAACCGCCTAAGCCATATTCTTCGCATTTTAAAGCAGACCGTTATTTCAAGGGATTCTCCTTCTCCTCACAGATCGGAATTTGGAACAAAGCCTGCAAACCAGGCATCAATCCACTCGATCTAAGGAACACCTCAAGGTGCCAGTCAAGTCTACATATTCATATATGATCTACTGTATATTTTTTTTCCTTTTTATACTGTGAATTAGCAAGCAATACAAACTACACTTTCTAATGGCAAAATGCACCATTACAAACTTAGTTACAATAGTAACCATTATAAATAACCACATGTTTCCAAAAAAAAACGTGATCATATAAAACCAAAATACCCAACTCTATACAGTTTTAAGAATGCATTTTTTAATAACAAAACATCAACAAGATAAAAAATCAACACCGAACAGTCAAAGCTAAAGTTAGGATCTTGAGAACTTGTATACACAAAAAGTGTGGTTTATCAACTAATATAAATTTCTCATCGACTGAATCTCAAATGTTCTAAACCAACAAATTTACAAGTAACCGATTCTTTCAGATAGGGTTCAACAAATAGCAATTACACATGTATCAAATAACAATAAACTTAAACCAAAACCATTAACTGATTCCCCGCATTAAGATCAATTAGAAAGGTACCAATGATCCAGATCAACTCACAAGTACAAATGTCATCATCGGATGAAGAAATGAAAGACCCAATCATATAAATGAAACTTTTTTCATACCCTCTTCTCGCCCAAAAAGTTCCTGATCTCGATGCTCCTGCTGCCGTTGGTGATGCTAGCATTGATGGGAAAGTGAGCGTAGACGAACCGCATCTTGTACCGGAATCCCTTGGTGACGCCAGTGACCATATTGCGGACGTGGCTGATGGCGGTGCGGATGGCGGCCATGGTCTTGCGGGAGCCGAACCAGGCGTCGACCTTGAGCACCCCATTGCCATTTTCGTCTTTGGTGAGCTGGAAGTCGAGGTTGAGGTGCTTGAAGTCGCGCCTCAGCTTACCGCGGGGGCCCTCCACCTCGATGATCTTGGCCTTCACCCGCACTTTCACCCCCTCCGGGATAATCATCGTATCCGACGCCAGAATCGTCTTCATCTTCGCCGGATGGGCCTGGCCTCGCCTCCTCCGCTGCCCTCTCTCTTTGCTTCTCCTGCGCTCTCTCGCAAATGGCAGGCGGCTCAGAGGCAGCAAAACCCTAATGGAGGGTATTTATAGGGTGAAAATGCCACTTCTGGCCGGACAGTGGTCACTCGAACACTTCGGTAATCCGCCCGACTCCGTTTATACCAAAACGAACACCACTCTGGACCTCTGGAACGTTGGACTTCGCCTACCCGGATCCGATTCCACTGCTTGTCCAAATCTGAGTGGTTTTTTAGGGTAATCAGACCCATAGAGCAAAGTCGGATGCCCAATACTCAACCTTTCCCTAAAATTAAGGTATTCCAAATACTTCTAGTATGTTATTTATATTAATAGAATAACTTTGGTTGCGCCCTTTTCGCGAAATATTTTTGCAACTTTGTAGTTATGGGAGTGGAAGCCTTCTTAAAGTGTTCGACAATAAGTTTCACTAGTTTTTCGTGAAATATTTTCTCTAACTTTGTAGTTATGGGAGTGGAAGCCTTCTTGAGGTGTTTGGCAATGAGTTCCACAAGTTTGTAGATATGGTAACTTATATGGAATTAACTATCTAAAAGTTCCAAGAAATAAGAAGACCCCCCAAGGACCAAGATGCTTCTTTTTAGTAAGAGTTGTAGTATCAAGAGTCAAGCTACACACTTGTTATCATGCTTACACATGCAAATATATATTAAAAAAATATATGCAATAAATATTGAACATAATGCAATGAAAAGAGTAAGGCATGATCAATTTAAAATAATTAAACTAAATCTTTCAATCCCTTGGGGGCATGATTACCTATTTTACAATCTAATGTAATTTAAGTTATATAATAATTATAACATTAAATATCTAAATTAAATTAAGAATAATTATTAGGCACTTATTTGTCAATGTATGACTTTGACTAACAATTGAAATAAATAGCATATTTGAATGCCTACATATCTATCCTAAAAGAAAACAGAAGTAACCTAAGCTATAAGAAAGTCAACTCTATGTCGTGTCCTTCCCTTATTACAAATTATCATCACCTGCAATACAAGGGTATTGAGTATATGGATATACCCAATGAGATGACTAAACAAGAACTAATAAAATTAATAAATAATAAATACAAAAAATAAATTGAGTTAAATCAAGTCATTACCTTCTATTCTCTTCGTAGTCATCAACTAAGCCTCCTTAGAACGTAAACCACCACACTATCCAACTTCATACTTCTAGTGAAAACTTTTGCCTAGCTCTATTCACACCATGAAGTGAAAGCTCATAAGGGCTCATAGACACAATAGTTGAGATTCTCAATTTCTATAATCATCGAAACCTCCTTTGTTGTATTACAGTCAATCATTCATTTGTTTATGTTATAACTCATTTGAACCTAACTCCCAAGCTAGGGGAGCGACTCTACAAATTGAATTTCTAACTTTTGGGGAGTAAGAGACCCATAAGTCACCCCTTAATCTTGAGTCTTCTAAATGTGGCTAGAAATACTCTCTTTTGAGGTTGATCAAACACTAGGCCTATACGTATGTGAGTGTAAAATGTAATAGTCAAGTGACATCTATCAAATACAAAGATTCACACATAAGGTTTACTTAATAATATCATACATGTAATTCTTTATGTATCCAAATATCCATCATGCACGAAAACTATGTTATTATATATCTAATGAATAACATATATTATGGTAAGAATTGTGTTTAAAAATCATAAACTAATGTATCATTTGTAGATCCATCAACATGTTGGTGTAGGTGCTGATGACCATCGATACCATCAATGATGTGTTGGACCCTTGCCAGCAATGAGTCAATTGTGGGAGTCCATCTTGCTAATGTAATCAACAATGCACCGGTCCCATTGTTGATGCCTAACATCACACTGACACAATACATCATGTTGATATCAAATGTTGTTTATCTTCCTCCAAACACCAATGTTATCACTAAAGTATCAGCAACCCATCGACGATCAAAATGGAAAACAAACATAAACCACACTGGGCCACAAAACACTCCTAATCCATACAACATTATTCCCACATTATTCAAACCATAAATCGTTGTGAAAATCATGATTTTAGTCACTTGATCATCATAAATCATTAAATATCAACTTTACTCTAAGCATGACAAAAAATTTAGAAAACAACCACGATATGCACGACACGTCACCAAGCATGCAATCAAATTAAGAGTACCTGATTAAGTTATGATATGGTTACCAGGTTAGCAATATGACCTTCAATTCCACATGTCTTTCCTCTTTGGAATGAAGTCTCTTACATTCTTAGCTGAGAGCACTCTGCACTTCACTTGACTTCTTTATACTAAAAAATCTTCCAAATTTTGAGATTTTTGCCCTTTATAAAGGCTACAATCATCTCCCAAAGTTATAATTGCATAACTATCCATGTTTTGCATCATAACTGTGTCTTCTAGTTTCACCGACATGTTCAACAATATGACAATGTCTTACCAATGAAAAAGAGGTGTCAAAATAAAATATATATTTTTCTTGGAAAAACACAATGTGTCACACCCATTCTCTTTGAAAGACAAAGAGGAGCATGATAATAATAGCTCATAGGCTATCGGGGAATTGAGTCATTGTCTTCGGCGTTAGGAGTTAGCGAGACAGTCACCTTTTTTAGCCTCATCACCGACAACAACAATAACAACAACACCGACAACAACAACACCGACAACAACAACGACGACATATGAATTGTGGTTAGAGCCCTCGTCATAGGATGCAAACACGGTGATGGATTGACAGTGGAGGAGTTGGTCGAGGGAAGTGCTACTAACTCCTCTTCCTCAACTGCCCCTTTCCTCTACACGGCCCATTGCTCCTTCACAACCACAACACATCTCCAACTATGCCTCCGGCGAGTTCCCTATCCTGGAGCTCATTGCCCTCTATCACATAATATGCATGCTCCCATCTAATTGTCAAAACAAATTGTTGTCAACAGAATCCACAAGTCATCATATTCAGAGGATGTACACACCACATAGGATTTGTTCATGTTCAACATGTTGGGGTTATTGGGGTCTTACCAAACCCGAAGCTCGACTAATGGCTATTCTAGTGTACAAGCTCCGCTAACACAAATAATTAACATAAAGATGCACAAGTAATAGAACTAGAAGGGATAACAAGATTTATCCCATGGTTCTACGATGCCTATTTTCATGGGCAACAACAACAAATCTACTAAGGTAATAAAACTTGGTCATAAATAATCTCTCTCTTCCCCTTAAAGGGTTTGTTTGGATTGGTAGAAAGCGGAGAAAAGGAAAATAATCTTTTAAAAATCTCATAGTTTTCACTATTTGGTATAACAGAGAAAAAGAAACTAAAGGGAAACTGTAACACCCCGACCCGCACCACCTGACCCGGACCGGGGTTAGATCGGAAAACACAATCGGAGTGTCAAAATTTAGCGGAAAAATTAAAATCGACTGACCAGGAGCTGCAGACTCTGAGTGCGAGAGTCATAGCGTTCATCTACGCACTACGGAGCTTTAACGTTCCATTGTGCGTAGATTAGAACAAACCTAATTTTATAACTAATTTGGATCGGGCCAACGTTATTTTATCGTTGGTTGCCTACGTACATATTGGATACCATCTCTGACGTTATTCCAATACGATCGGATCCGAACGTAGTTCTGCCTAACGGCTAATACATTCACCAAACATCAGAAAATCATATACGATAAAATACGTATACTTTATATCCGAATAATTCATTTGGAATCCGACGAAAATCTTATAACTCATTGGAGTCAAACGAAAGCCAATAAATCAGTAAAATACACTTCTCACATAGGTGAGAAGAACACTAATAAAACACACGTCCCACTCTATCATAGAGCGGAGCAGAACACACTACAGATCATTTTAGATCATATTAGATCCTATCAAATCATATCAGATTTTATCCGACCATACTGGTCATATTAGATCAGAGTATGTCAAGTCATAGCAGAGCATTTCAGATCACAACAACATAAATCAAAGTAGATTAAATAGAAACATATCAGTATGTATCACATCATAGCAAATAATATATCTTAATTAGTATATTACTAATTAAGATATGCATTTATATAAATCATATTAAACTAAAAGGTCAGAAAAGTGTACTTCCCTCCAATTCCGAAAATGGCGATGTGCGGAATTGCTCATTTCCTCAGAGCATCTGCCCTTTCTGATTCGGAGATGGTGGCCAGGATCTCCTCTGACTTCGAAACACTTTACCCTTCTTTCGCCCGTTGTGTGACGAGATGAGAACCTCCCCATGCCTCGAGATATTTCCCTTAAATAGGGTTGCTAACTTGAGGAATGGACGCTTCCATTACGTAGATCACCCTCGAATCAGCTAGGAACGCCTCAAGAATGACTCGAATCGGACTTAAAATGAGTGAGAAACGAAGAACAGAAGTTTCTGAATATGGGAGAGAATACAGAAACGTGGGAGAGTTTCTCCCTTTCTTTCTCTGGATGTTGTGGATGCTATTTATAGAAAAACTGGATGGATGTGAGGATAACACGTGTCAAACCTATCCACTTCCATCATCAATCCTATCCGCTTTGTCAGCAATCCTATCCACTATCAATCCTATCCACTTTGTCGTCAGTCTTATCCACTGCGTCGTCGATCCTATCCATAAAGATATTATTTTATTCAAATAATATCTTAACTTCAAAACGCGATAACTTCCAACCTTGACGTTAGAATCGCACGCTCTTGATGCCGATAGACTCGTGTCAACGAGCCCTTCAAAATAAGACCAAAACATGGGTAAGTCATCCCGCACTTTCAAAGTGGGTCCCGCCCATATGACATTTTTTTTCCGAGGTTGGAATCGTGCGTTCTTAGTACCGATAGACTCGTATCGACGAGCCCTTTGAAACTAGACCACACATGGGTAGGTTATCCCGCACTTTTCGAGCAGGCCCCGCCCATGTGGCACACTTCCCGAGGTCGTAACTTTCGTTCCTAACCTTCGTTTTGTGTGTTCTTCGATTCGATACACTCGTTACTTCGAGCTCTACCCGGATACGGGGATCACCTAAAAACCCCCTAACACTGGTCATAAATTACCAAATTACCCTTAACCCCCCGGGTTAAGCATAACCGCCACGCGACACGCGCGGGACGCGCAGGGAACACACGGACGGCCGCGTTTGCATGCTGTTTCCGCGGCGCGGCGGCTTGGCTCCATCTCTGGCTCGGCTCAGCTTGGTTTGCTGACATCAGCTATTTCGTCTTTTCTTGAATATTGTCAAAACGCGATAACTTTTTATCCCGAAGTCGGAATTGCACGATCTTGGTACCAATGGACTCGTATCAACGAGCCCTTCAAAACTAGACCCCACATGGGTAGCTTATCTTGAACTTTTAAAGTGGGTCCCGCCCATGTCACTCGCTTCCCGAGGTCGTAACTTTCGTTCCCGACCTCTGTTTTGAGTGTTCTTGGATGCGTTGTGCTCGTTACTTCGAGTTCTAACCAAATACGGAAGTTTCAACTCTTAAAACCCTTAAAGAATTAACATATATTACATAATTACCCCTAACCCTTTGAGGTTAAGTGTAATCGGAACACAGGGTACCACAGAAACTAGGAGAAAAGGGATGCAAATTTGACTTCAAAATTTTTCACCTCTCAACTCATGGATTTTGGGAGAAAATATGCATCTCAAAGACTTTTACCTTTTAAATTAAGTGGCAACCTTGTCGTGACTGCCACTGCCACCATTGCTGCTACCTCCACCGCCACTACCTCCACCGCCACCATCACTACCACCACCACTGCCACTGCCACCACTACCACCATCATTGCCACTAGCACCTCAACCGTTACTACCTCCACCACCACCACCATCGCTGCTAATACATTACCACCACCACCGCTACAACACATTGCCACCTGTCACGGGGTAGCGGAGCGGACTACCCATGACACGTGCTGGGGCGCACACACGTAGGAATGTGTTGTATATGAGGTGTGCATTCATTTTGGGAATTGCCCTTAGTGTTGCATATCATGTGTGCAGGCATTGCGGGGAAGGCCCGCAACGTTGCGCAACATGTGTGTGCAACGTTGCGCAGAAATGCCGCAACGATGCTCACACATAGTTCGCTGTGTTGGGACACATAGCCAACTAGCACCGTTTTGGATTCTAAAGATGTCCCCACCTACCTATATAGTGTTTGAGGGTCCTTGGGAGTGTTCTCGGGTAGTTTCGCGCAATTCGGAGATACCATGCCCGTACGGCCACTTTGGCTGCCACTCCGGAGAAACACCATAAATCTCTTATGCTATATAGTGAGGGACATGGTGAGCTGAAATGACAAAGTTGTTGGTATGATGCCTAGCCTTGCAACAGGCTGTCCGGATGGCAACAAAACCTTGTTGCCTTGCTAGCTATCATGCCAGGAGCCCATCCGCTGGTGGGATGGGGCTCTCCGACTCGTAGGGCGGCCGTCCGGCCTTATGGCCGTGTTGGTAACAAAGGCCCTTGCATGCACATGGCTGAGACGGATTGTTCGGATGACCGAGTTGCCTAAGTTGGATCATTGCATCGCAAGGAGGTGTCCCTCTCCAGCCAGCTCGCTTGGGAGATGGTATGGCACGTTCGCACGTCCGCCTTGGGACGGGTTCGCTGCTTGGCTTCGCGGGCTGGACGCTTGGTCGAATGGCACGAGGCCATGACCTTGACGAAGAAAGGCTTACTCGCTCGGCTATTTGGCCTTGCGAGCGCCGCACGGCACCTATGGATGGCTAGGGTCGTGACACACCGCCACTACTACAACACATTGCCACCGCCACCGCTACTACTTCCGCCACTCTGTCATCACCACCACTGCCACCAAGGCCACCTTTTCCGACACTACCACCCACACCACCATGACAAACTCCACCACCACTACTACCATTAGTGGATTAAATTTCAATTTTCTATAGCGACACTGGTGCAACCAAATAGTGGAATATTTTTTAGAAACCTCCTAGTTTCTCTTTCTCTCATATTCACTTTCTCTTTCCCTTTCTCCCGATTTCCACCAATCCAAACATACCCTAAGAAAACCTTATGATTTTCTCATAGACAAACAACCCACACACATGTTTGTAACACCCTTGATTTTTTATAATTTTTAGAGATTTTTAGATTTTTTTTTTGTTTCATTTGTAAGAAAATCAGGAAAATGGGTATGCAAACCTGAGCTATGTGGGCACGTGTTAGGCAAGCCCATTGACTTGTCTACCAGGATTTGCTTGGTGCCAAAATGAGGATAGAAAAATAAGGCTTATTTGATTTGATTTGATTCTTATTTGATCTCAATTTGACAAGGATAGAAAGAGTCCTAAAGAGAAAGGAAGTTGCATGACTTAGGGCTCTTCCCATAAAGTTACTCCTCGCCCCATGTCTCTCTCCCCTATCTCTTTTGTGGTCATTATTGGTGAATTTTGATAGTTCATTATGCACCAGTCAAGAGAATGGATCGAAAGATCCTTCATTCCAAGAGATAAAAAAATATATTTTGTGGGACGACCTTCTCTTGATTACTAAAGGCTACTCCTTACAATTTAAAGTAAGTTAGTGGTGATTAATCAATTTTTGAAACCCTTTGATTAGATGAAAAAATAAAAAAATAACTTAGAATTTATTATTAAAAAAGAAAATTTCCAAGAGAAGTGGCTACAACTTTCAAGTTTAGAAAAAAGAAAATGAGAAATAAAGAAACTTCTTCTTGAAGATGAGAGCTCTCTTGTACTAATTCTTCTTCTTTCTTGTGTACTTATGTTTGTCTTCTAATTCTTTAAACTTCTTTATTTTTCAAAAGGTCAAGGCTTTTAGAATTTTTAGACATCTTTTAATGAGTGATGGACTTTTGGATTTCTTTTTTAAGGTCCCTTAGACTTGAAAGTTAAAAGCCCCTCATTATGAAAACGAATGAGTATTTATAACATTGGGGTTGTACGGTTAAACAAAATAGTAGGGGGTGAGTTAGAAGGGTAGTTTGTAGGAAGTGAAGAGTGAGTTGGTGGGAGGTGGAAAATGAGTTAGTAGGATAGTTGGTGAGAACCAAATTAATCAAGGGAGTGAGTTAGTGCGAAGTGGGAGTGTGAGTGTGAGAGAAGTTCGAGTATTATACATTTGACTTGGTCCCCTCCACTTCATCACTCTCTTTACACATTATTTTTTTTAGTTTTATCATTTCATTCATTCATTTTATTTCATTTTTTCGTTTCATT
This sequence comes from Saururus chinensis, assembly GCA_035235625.1. Classification (NCBI taxonomy): domain Eukaryota; kingdom Viridiplantae; phylum Streptophyta; class Magnoliopsida; order Piperales; family Saururaceae; genus Saururus; species Saururus chinensis. Next base: position 30,116,766 of record CP141147.1, read on the forward strand.
TTTTTTAGAGTAGGAGATCACGAGCCTTAGGTCCTTGACTTAGTTTCCCACTCTTTATGTGGGGCCCGTGGGGGGTTTCTTCATAATCTCTTTACTTTCTTTTTCTTCGAACTTAGTTCTTTGAAATTAACTTTTTCTATGGCTTAAAAATAGAAAAAGTTAATTTCAAAGAACTCAAAGTTCGAAGAAAATGAAAGTAAAGAGATTATGTGGAAAACCCATAAGCCCCACAAAAAGAGTGGGAAACTAAGTCAAAGCCCTAAGGCTTGTGAATATATATATATATATATATATATATATATATATATATATATTCAAACAAGACATATTGTGGGGTCCATGAATGTCACTTAACCTTTTATTTATTTTGGTTTAATGACTATTTTGATGTGAGATTTATGGGGTCTCACACAACCCTTTGCAATTAAGATTTGTTATTTTTTATATTTAGTAATCCTTTTGATGTAGCTATGTGAGGCTTACGAAGCCTCTCTTAATTAATTTAGTTGATGTCGCTATTGTAAGGGGGGCCTCATGATGTCCTCACATAAAACTTTTATTTTTTTGTTAGAAGTGGTAAGTGGTAACCCATCCCTACATATGTAGAATTAGATTTTAGTTCTTCTTTTCTTTTTCTTTGGACTTTGTCCACTTTGGAAACTTTGCCCTTTTTTAAGATTTGTTTCTATTCAGAGCTAATCAAATTCCAAAATCTTGGTCTTTGAAATTTTGACTTTTTTTTTATGTCAACAATTGTCAACCCCTTCACTCTCCTTGCTCTTTTTCTCTCCCCAATTTGTTCCCTCCTCTCTCTCTCTCTCTCTCTCTCCTACTCCCTCTCTTCTTCCTCCCCTTTAGCATCTCCTTCTCCTCCTATTATCCTATATTCTTCTTTTCTTGTTAATTAAAGAAGAGCTCTATTGAAAGGCCTTCAAAAACCCCATCATTGGAACATCACCTTGCTATTCCTCGACATGCATGCCATTAGGGGATTTGATTGATACTTTTAGGGTCATCTCAAGCTAAGAGGAAATTAAGGTTTTATTGTTGTTCGATTTATATAAGCTCTTAGAAGTTGGCGCCTAAGTATTTTCCTATGAAATTAGGGTTTTGTGTAAGGAAACATTTCTCTTTTCTTTTCTTCTATTATTTGAATTAGGGCTTTTGAAATCAATTGAGAGGTAAGTGATCCACACTTGTTGATTTACTTACTTGTGGGTATTTTGATGTATAGTTTTTCTTATATGAGAATTAGGTTTTCTTCCAACATGTTGAAGCTATGATTTTTTATATGTGTTTTTATGAAATATTATCATGGATTGATTATAAAACATGTTTTGATAAATTTTCTGGTTGGCCATAGTCTATATTTTTGTTTTGGATTCATATAGTTATTGATTTCATTGTTATATTGACTATGGAGTTCATTGGTCATACTCTACTTCATCGCCTTAGTTACTGTGCACACCTAGAATGACCAATTTTGTTTGAGGCTTTTCATTGGTCTTTTATAACTGAAATATCTTTAAGATGTTCATGACTCTTCTATCTCAATCTAGCCAATTTTTCATGAATTTTTATTGAGTTTTCTCATTCAAAAAGTTATTCTTTTTTAGAGTTTACTTTCATTTGGTTGACATTACTCCAAGTTTCTAACTTGGTCTTTTCTTCATGAAATTGGCCTACAAACATTATTGGATGTTGATAGAGGAGTCTTGTTTCATACACTATTTTTTGGGAGTTTTCCCAAGTATTATCTATTTATTAGATTTTTTGGAATCTATATAGGGTAGGATCCTAGTCCTATAAATTTATATTATGAGTTTTTTCCTGTATTCAAAATAGGTAAAATTGCTCACAAATTTCTCGTGGGAAAAATTAAATGTTATTGGTTACCATAAAAAATACATGCTTTATTTGGAGTTTGTATCATCGAAGTGTGTTTTTTGAGATTCAACTGTGTAAGATTTTTTCCACCGCCAGAAATTGAAATTAATTAGTTTTTGTGTCAGATTGTCCAATCAATTTAACTTGGAGACACTCTCTATCCTAAATTGTTGTGTTCTAAATTTCATAAGCATCTAAAATTCATAATCAGTCAAAACACCAAAATTTGGGTTTAAAACTTTTGCGCGTAGATAACTAACTCATGTAGTATAATACAATTATTTTTATGTGTTTCCAACACATTTTTCCACTAATAGTTATGCCAAGGGGTGGGAATAATTTTGGTATGTAATTATGAGCCAAATACACAATAAAAATTGTACAGAACTAGATTGAGTGAGCTCTTGTGGACTTTGGAGGCATGGTATGTAAAAATTTCAAGATTGGTGATGGATGCATATGGTTTATGACGCAGTCACTTGGGGTCAAGGGTTGTTTGGGTATAGTGGAAAATAAATGTCAATGTTTTTAAATTTCGTCATATGGTTTACTTGGGCATATTTTGAGGCAAAATGCTTCATGTTTATTTTTGTTGATCTCATTAGTATAATGTATATGTTTTCAAACATAAGCGGTGAATTTGTATATGTGAGTAACCTTATTGGGCGTAAGCTCACATGAGGTTTTGTTTTGTATGGACTATACACTATGTGCACTTGTACACAAATGTATTCATATTTGTATATGCTTGATGCTAGGAGTCTCGAGAGTATGCATGTATAAGCACTTGTCAAGAGAGACAAGGGTAGATGTAGTAGAGATTTACTAGTTATTTGGGACTAATTAGTTATATTATTTTGTTGGATGACTATAATAATTTTTCCACGTGGTAATTCATTTGGCAAGACTTTTAACACTTGCAATTTTGTGGTTTTTAGTTAATTTGAGAATAAAATATTAATAATCAATTATTAGCTTTAAGTGAACCACCGCGATTACCAGTCATGATCTCCACTAGAGAACTCTCAAGTCAAGATCGTGACACATGTAACTCCTTTGCTTAGCCTAAAAACATATTCCGTTATTCTTTATTTTTTGCACAATAAACTTTCTATGACACGTTGAGGCCAACGACTTATGACTAAGTCACCCACCCCACTCTATAGGTATGAATATTGGGTAAAATACAAAAAATAAATATTCTAAAATATTTAATTTTTTCTTCAAAAAATAAACAAAAAAAGTATAAATGTAGCAAAAAATTACTATGAAAAATTAGTGACATTACGGTAAGTGAATTATAAGTGTGGTCATGATAACAAAATATTTATGCTTTCATGTTTGTTAGTATGTTTATATGTGTTATGGTTTGTTTCTATTTTTATACTTTACTTGATGTATTTCATGAAATAATGATCATAATATATTTATATGATATTGTTGAATTATGGATATATTATTATTACTTGGTTCTTGTTTAATTATTCTATGGGTATATTTACATACTCAGCACCTGTGTAATATAAATTCTTTGCAGGGTTAAAGGTACTTTAGGATTAGATATGTAATAAGGTTGATATTTTTAAGCTACTTAGTATGTTTTATATTTTTTTTACTTTGAAGTATATAATTTTAGGCACGTGAATGTCAATTTATTTGTATTTTTATACTTTACTTGATGTACTTCATAAAATAACGATGATAATATATTTATATAATGCTATTGAATTATGAATATATTATTATTACTTGGTTCTTATTTAATTATTTTATGGGTATATTCATATACTCAACTGTATAATATAAATTCTTTGCTGGGATAAAGGTACTTTAGGATTAGATATATAATAAGGTTGATATTGATAGGCTACTTAACATGTTTTATATATTTTTTACTTTGAAATAGATAATTTTAGGCGTTGATTTATTTGTATTTATGTGCATATCAATATACTTAAATATGTACTGAGAAAATACCATATTTAATTTAAGATATAATTTGACTTAAATTATTATTATACTCTGATTTAATATTTATATATTCAAAAAATAATTAACTCATACCTTGAAATAACTTTTTGAATATTTGATAAAAAATTTTAAACTTTTATTTTTACTATTTTATTTATAAAGTAAATTTAAAAATCTATAAACATGAACTTGAATATTATAATCATTAAATATAAATATAAATATGTTCGAAAACAAATTAGTCTTGTCCCAAGGTAACTTGTTACATATTTTAGCAAAACATATTGAAAGATTTATTTCTTCTAGAAAAAATTAAATTTAAAAATTTTAAGGCGTGACACTAAATTTTAGATAAATTGAAGATGTGGACCTCACCTGATTGTCCAATCAAAATCCGCCCAAAGAGTTTTGTTGGAGAAATTTGCAGTGATTATCATTTTTCCCCGCGAGCAAATAACTTCCGCGCCCGCTCGCACCAAAATGGTCCGAAGCCGTACTCGTGCGACCCGGCTCAAAAACTCTTCTTCCGGTCGCCGCTCTCCCCCAAGCTGCTGCCCTCTTCCCCACGGAAGCCCGATTTCCCCCATCTCTATCGTCCGCCACCAGCTCCGGGAGCTGGTTCTTCACTAACCCTAGTTCGGAATGGCCATGCAGAGGGCCACCGCCTCCTCCTCCTCCTCCCTCCGGGCTCTCTCCCGCCTCCGCTCCGACCTGCTCCCCAACTCCCGCGCCGCCTCCGCCACCTCCGCCCTGTACGCCTCCCCCGTCCGCCACATCCGCACCCACCGCCCCCACGACGACCCCTCCTTCAGGTCCAGCGTCCTTCCAACTCTCCATCTGCACTTCTCTTATTGTTTTCATAAAAATAATCCTCCCAACCATTTCAAGATGGGTTTTTCATGGAGTGGAAGTTTACTGATCTCCGGTTTCTGTTTTCCGGTGCCTTTCTGAAAATGCTATGTTTCATTGTGCTTGAGAAGTGTTTTTTCCCCCTCTGTCTAGTTGAACATTCAGTTGTTTGTGAACTGTAAATTTGGCAGGTTTTAATAGATGGTTCTCTGGGATTGTTATTTTTCCATGTAAAACAAGTGTTCAGTATTGTAAGCGCATTACTCTGTAATGTGATGGACACGAAAAATTTTAACTTGTGTTTTAATGTGTGTTTTATTTTTAATTTGATGTGTTTTCGATCATAGATATGAGATGGCACCGCCGGTTAACTGGGGAATCCGCATTGTTCCTGAGAAGAGTGCATTTGTGATCGAGAGATTTGGGAAGTACCTGAAAACGCTTGACTCTGGTATTCATTTGCTGCTCCCAATGGTCGACCGAATTGCTTATGTGCATTCCCTGAAAGAGGAAACAATTCCCATTTCTGAGCAATCGGCTATTACAAAGGATAATGTCAGCATTATGATCAGTGGCGTGCTGTACGTTAAAGTATGTGGTTAAGTTTTGTACTGGTTCTTCTTTATGGAAAACATGATGATGGGTCATAAATTAATTTGGCTATCGTTTTCTTTGTGCAGATTATGGACCCTGTGTTGGCTTCTTATGGTGTGGGAAATCCGCTTTTTGCAGTGATTCAGCTTGCCCAAACAACAATGAGGAGTGAACTGGGAAAGATTACTCTGGACAAGACATTTGAAGAGAGAGACACTTTGAATGAGAATATTGTGGTTAGTTTTCAGTGTCTGCTTTTCAGTATTAGACTACATTAGCAAATATTTGATATTCAACTCACATATAAAAATGCATGTAAAATCTTGAAGACCAAAACCTTTGGACATTTCCATTTGGACCAAGGACTAACTTCGATTTTCTTCTTCTAGTTTCTACAAATTGCTTACAATCGTATTTCCTAATGCTGGTAGCCTTAAAGCTTTTACACATATACTGAGGTCTGAATGCTAAATTCGAGCAAAAGATCAGTTGTTTGTTTAGTTTTTGCTTTCATCCTAGGGTAAACAGGCATGAGCACTTATAGCATTTCCAAAGTCACTTCTCTGCTAGAATAATATGTCTACTATCAACCAAAAAATTGTTGGGTGCATTCATACCTATTCCGCCCAACAATATTTCTTTAAATATTGTGTGAACAACTTGGAAAAGTAAAGCAAAAATGAGATACATATACAGTTCTTTACTTACTGCATGAGAAAATATCCTGCTTCATTATAGCATAAGCACCATATGTTTTTGTCATATTTATGATGAAGCTTTATCTGTGTACAGTCAACTTTTTAACCCTTGTATGTAATAAGAGTCCAATTATAATTTCAGTGTTGCCATAAAGGAGGGAAATGATGTATAAAACAGTTTTTGTCTTATAGACTTTGCAATATGTGTTTTTATGCTTCTTTTCCTTTCCGAGTCAGAAACTAGTTTGAAACAGTCAGCTAAATAGCTCAATCAATATCTGAATTATGCTTCCTATATGTTGAAAGAACTTCTAATTGCCATATTGGCAATTTCATAAATTCAATTTCTTTTAGTAGGCTGTTTCGTTTAAATCTATGGCAGTAGCTGCACAAGTGAAACTGATTTAATATGGGGGTAAATTTTCAGTACTAATATTTGCCAAGAGTTAAGGTTCTGCACCATTTGATAGCTTCTTTCTGCCTTTATTTATTTTCTTCTGATTTTGCAAGTTATCATTTTCGGTCTTTGACAGAACAATTAAATGGTAGAAGTTGTATCTTTTGCTGTTATTGGTGATCAGAAGAAAGTGTTTTATTTGTAAACTTGCATTAAATTTTGCAGAGAACAATTAATGCTGCTGCTTCTGATTGGGGTCTGAAGTGTTTACGATATGAGATAAGTAAGACATCAGTGAACTGAATGAGTTGTAGTCAATATGTATTCTTTCCTTGTCTTAGCTGCCATCCTTCATTTATGCAGGAGATATATCTGCTCCTCCTGGAGTTAGAGCAGCTATGGAGATGCAGGCTGAAGCAGAAAGGAGAAAACGTGCTCAAATCCTCGAATCTGAAGGTGACATTAAATTTTCTTCTGGCCATGTATCAGGAAATTTCGTATTTTTTTTTTTACAATTAGGAAATTCCATAATTGCCAAGTGTATGGATTATGCATGAACACCATATTTGTGCCAGTTAAAATTGCAATTGCCCATCACTTTTGCTATAATAGTTTTTGCACATTTTATAACTTCTGTTCTGCGTTGTTTTATCTAGTATGAACCTTCAAAATGATTGTTTCTTTACATACAGGAGAGCGACAAGCAAACATTAACATAGCGGATGGGAAGAAAAATTCGGCAATCTTAGAAGCTAGAGGTACCATTTTCAGTTGCATATTTAAATTTATCATTGTTTCTTAAAATAATCTAATGATACCTTAAATCTTCTCTCTTTGATATTGCCTGAATTTAGTTTGCTACTTTGAACTGTTGACAAGCGTAATCTGTATTGCGGTTGCATTGTGTGGCTGGAAAGAAGCACATGCAATAAGATTCTTGTGATGCAAAACTAATTATTTCTCCAAGCTCTTTCTTTGATGACAAATGATGATAACAGCTACACATCAACTTTATCTTGGTCTTTCTTTCCATATCTCTATAAATGTTTTGCTATATTGCTAATCAAAGGCTCATCTATGTTTAGGACTATCAAGTTCTGTAGAGCATAATGTTCCTTGTTTATTATTTTTCACACCAGACTGGCCTAGGAACCACCTTTTGCTTAATTTTTGGTTTAATCTGGTATCAACATTCTTGAGGTTGATGCATCATATTTATGCTAGCCTTCTGGTCTTCTATAGTCACACATAAATGAATGCCTTGATACAATATGTTTAATCTGTTTGCCATTGCAAGATTCTTTTTCCATGAAATTTTTAACTTTGACAACCTTTTTTTTCCACCAATTCAGGTGAGGCAGAAGCAATGCTCGCCAGATCTGAGGCAAGTGCAAAAGCGATCAAATTTGTCTCAGAAGCCATCAAAGCATCTGGAGGCTTTGAGGTGTGATACCCTTCATTCTGATTATTGCATACATAAAGACTTTCTTTTGGAATCATGAGATTATCTCTTTGTCTTTATCCTTATTTCCTGAATAATAATTATACTACCAAGCCGAAATACTTTGGGAGAAGTCAATATTGATGAAAAAGTAAAATCGGCTCTTTTATTATATGCTTCCCGATAGGCGTGGTCTGGAAAGATTTCATATCGTCCGACTTTAGTTTCTATTCAGCCAACCCAGTGTCCTATACTGCCGTGAGCAGAATAACATAAATAAGGACAGAGTACATTTGCGTACCAAGTGCTTTCATTCTTGTCGTTATTTTGATATGTTCTGTGGACCTTTCCTCAGGCAGCAAGTTTAAGAGTTGCTGAAATGTATATTCATGCATTTGGTAAAATTGCTAAAGAGGTTAGTCATTTGTTAATGTATTTTGAATTATAATCAATGTTACAGGCAACTAATAGCCGAACTAAATTTTAAATTTTTTGCATTCCTTCTCGATTGCAGAGCACCACACTGTTGCTGCCCAGTACCGCCGCTGATCCTTCAAGCATGATGACTCAAGCTATGGCAATTTACAAGAACCTAATTGGCAAAGGTGGGCCTGGGCACACTGTGTCATCTGAACATGAGACCAACACAGATAACGCCTCGGCACAAACTGAAGATTTGAGCACTGCATCTAACATTTCTCAAGTGAACGACTCAAGCCCGATTTTCTCACTCCAGCGGAAGGACAAGAACTAGATATCTTGCCTGTCGAAGGATATTTGAGATTCCAAATTTTTTTGTTTTTATTTTTGATATACAACTTCAGCTCACTTTGCAAGCCGCAACCTTTTTGATCGAAGTTACAGCCAAAAAGGCAACGTGAGAGTTGAATGAGGCACGGTTTGAACTAGCTTCTTCGGCATAATTGATGCCGTATAGACAAAAAGTTCTGAGTCTGCTATGATAGCCTAGCTGACAATGGTCTAGTTTCCTCCGCGTTTCATCCCTGATGTCGCATTCTCGTTATAAGCTTAGGCTACCCCAGTTACCACTACCAGGACTATCCAAATTTTATGTTTTTTCTATTTTTCCTACTGTCTAGAAAATCCGGGGGAGGTTTTTACCCTAGAAAGCACTTTAATCGAATATGGCTTGAGGGTGCTTCTGCTTTAGTGCTTTCAATTACGACATTTTGAGACTGTCAAGGACTGCTCCTTTCAAATATGTGAAGCTTAGGAAAAGTGCTCGTGACGTTAACGGAGACAATTTTTTAATTTTATATATGAAAAGCTACAAACCGAAAGGGTAAGAAAGGTGGGTTAACTCGCCTTTGGCATGTTTTGTCTAGACCATAGTCCTCAAGTTCAATTTTTTCTTTTTGACTGGAATAACGTTGTTGTTTGCACTTCAAATTCAGCGACTCATAGTGGCGTGGGAATAGCTAATCACTCAAACACTCCTCCTCATGACAAAATCCCTTATTTTTCAAGAAGCATTTAACTGAGAACAGTCAGGATCCAGGAAAGAGCAGTTGAGAAACAAGCATATTAAATGTTTCATGTTAGATTACATATCTTATTTCCTGCTCATAATAACAAGCATCGGCATGTCTCTGCAGTATTTTATCTAAAGATTAAAAAAAATAGAGAGACTCCTGTCGTTTCCATCATCAAGAATATCCTGGTCTAGCATCTTCCTTCAACAAGATATCACTTCAATGATTTCTCAATATCAATTACAAAGCGATACTTCACATCCTTATTTATCAACCTTTCAAGAGCTTCATTAATATACTGGATATCAATGACTTCAACTTCAGGGAATACCTTATGAGCGGCACAAAAATCAATCATCTCCTGTGTAATTTTGGTACCGCCTGTTAGACTTCCAGAGATAGTTTTCATACCTGCAACAGTTTATTGTATTGAGACTGCTCTCCTTTTATATAGCTAAGGTTTATTGGTGCCAGAGATAAGCAGCATACCTAGGTTGAGGCTCGCTGGGCTTAGTTTGATTTCGCTTGGAAATCCAACCAAAACAAGAACACCATTGGACTTAAGAAGTGCCATGTAAGGATCAAAGAGATGATCACCGGAGGCTGTGTCAATAATGAAGTCCAAACTTTTCATCATGCCCTGAAAGCAGGAATGATCATACTTTATCATGTGCCATTTTATATTTCCATAAACAACTATTATATATTCTCTCATACTACTAATTTCAAAGAGATGTGAAGCAACAGAATACATGCTTGCAATAAATAACTCGCTGATGTTTACCTCCATTTCCTTTTTGTCAGTTGAAATGATAAATTTGTCAGCTCCAAGAACTTCAATGGCTTGTTTCCTCTTGGAATTGCTCGTGCTGAATACTGTTACATTCAAGCCGAACGCCTTTCCAAACTTCACAGCCATATGCCCTAGACCTCCAAGTCCAACAACTCCAAGACATTTTCCTGGTTGGTTCATTTTATGCCGCATCATAGGGGCATAAACTGTGACCCCAGCACATAACAAAGGTGCTGCAAATGCCATTGGATATCCATCAGGTATCTTATAGCAGTACCTGTAAAATATAACTCCTTGTTAGAAATTTTACCAGGTACGAGGCTCACTATGTAGACACTAATTGCAGAATGTTTTTTCCTTGGGAACAGTTTAAGCTCAATAAGCCAATTCTGCAAGCTCACATAATTAAGTGAAAATAACAAACAAAACTGTTTATTTTTTTGGTTCACGATCAATACCTTATTATTAAATTGATGCAATGAATCAGCCCGCTGTTTGTTTGTCGACTTCTATTCAAATACTTCTTTTGAGAAAGTTCTAACTTCTAACAGACTGTCCACCAACCAAATGATAGGATTAACTTATCCTTTTATACCTATGTTCATTTTATTGCGTTGATTATCTTGGCTCCCTCAACAGAGTCACCAGCTGCAAGCATACTAAGATATTGATACAATTCTTCCTCTCCATCAAAGCAGCTTTTCTTCTATGAACCATATTACCCAATTTTTCTCATCCAAGTTAAAGTTAAGGCGTAAGACCATCAGATTTAGTAGTCTAGCAGGTTAATAATCCAAAATTACAAATTAATTTATTGGAAAGCTTAGAATGCTTGCCTCTCATGGACTACTATGTGAGTCGAATATCCACCCTTTGTGATTGTGCCATCCACATCAACCGCATTAAAAGTGAATGTAGATCCCTTTTCACAAATGACTTCCATAAAACTATTACAACTGTCACAACGTCTGCAGGAATTGATGTACGTTCCTACACCAACCTGGTCACCTATCTTAAAACGCGTAATACTGGAACCAATTTCTTGGACTACGCCAACAATTTCATGTCTGTTGGACAAAACATCAACACAAGCAAAAGCACTTATTAGAAATGGTCATTTGGCTAAAATAAATAGATAAGACAGATAAAAAGACACAGTACAACAAAAAACTTATAGCAGATGTAGTAGCTACTCTTAAAAAGCAATACCCCGGCACCAATGGATACATAGTGTCTCCATGTTTATTTCTTGTCCAGACAACATCAGCATAACAAACACCGCAGTGAGTTATTCTGACTGATACATCATCACTTCCAGTTGGCCTGTAGAATTCATGGTGCAATTAATACTCACATGTAGTTCTATGTATAACCTCTTAATCTTTAGAGTGGAGTTTTATAGAGAAAGAGAACTATGCAAACAAGGTTAAATGAGTTTTCAAACAAACATATGGTATGGTGGAGCAATTAGTAGGTATTAGGAGACACCCTCATTTAGTAAAGACCTAGGAAGAGAAGAATATTGGAACAAATTTGATATCAGTTACACTGTAAGACATTAAAGATACAAGCGATTCTTGAATATGAAAGGAACTACTGCAAGCATGCCTTCATTTTTCCTTAGGAAAATGTAATCCAGTTATAAAGGCTAGGCATAGGTATAAGCATTAGGGCCCCAAAGAAGGCATGGATAAGCAACACTTGCTTTTTTTTTTGGTAAAATTATAGCTTGTATTCATATTTGAAAGGCAACTTTTTAGTCTTTGTTACTTATACAGGACTGTATGCCAAAAGTCAAATTTTTCCTTGAAAATATGCACGGTAACTTCATTATAAACCTCCTAAAGCCTAAATGAATGTAATTACTAACAAAAAAGCTTTATAGGCAATTATCCAATGATGGCATGTAACTACAGAATGATTGAATTAGTTCCTTCCTGGACATGCAGAGATTTTGACTCTCTTAGCTCGTAATAAAAAAGTCCACAATACAAATCTGACTCTTTTATCTTTCTATGCAATAGAGCAAAGCAATTCAATCTTGACGAAGACTAATCCCCAAACAGGCTTCGCTTTGGCAGAGAATATGGGTAAGAATCCATTACCAAACCAAAGTTTCTGAGCAAATTTCTTACTAAAGTTTACTGCCATGATATTAGAGGGGTGACCAACATTTAAATAACCGGCAGTTGGAATGGTGGCTGTATATGAACTTCTTCAATGAAAAAGGCCAGCAAGATCATTACAAGTTGTTGGAGGCAAAACTCAACAAGTACCTTCTACCAATCATCTACTTTACTCCAGGAAAAAGTTTAACATGCTCCCGTCAAATCTGGGTGTCAGTGGCCGTTAAACAGGGGGCAGATGTGTTCCCCCTCTTTAATGCCCGCTGTGGGATCCAGATCCAACAGCTGTAAAGCGCATGGCGGACACACATCCAATTGTGCTGGGCACATATAAACGGGACTCTTTACACAAAAGTCAAACACTCTTCCCAAATGCCCTCTTCTTTGCGTATAATACTTTATTGCTATATATTTTCTTTCCCAATAAGAAAGGAATATAGCAAAGACTGCATCGCTTTGTATTTTTCAATAATGTTAGATGAAATTGAAGAACATATAGATAAGAAGGCCAAAAAAAAAGATGGTTTTAGCCTTTAGGCTCAGCAAGCCAATTATATTTGTATTGAACTATGGAATTTAGATGGGGTTTATCTATCTCCAATAGGTAAAAATCAAGTTCAGATGCAAATAAACTGTTATGGGTTTTAAAAGCCGACCTCATATTGCTGGGAAATCTCAAGGATTTATCCCGAACACACATAACAGATTTGACAGGCTCAAGTTACAAGAACATCTACACGATATCACAGCACATTAGATATGCAGATCATGAATGAATTGCAGAAGAACACCCACCTCCGGCTGAAATTGTACGGCGATAGAATTCCAGATGTATCTCTCGCAGCCCATCCTAGGCAATTCTCACTGTTGATTTCAAAGCTTTCCATTCTGCTACTCTTCTCTGATCTCAGTTCACCAGCTGCAGAACCAAATAGTCTATACTATCACACAAAATCACCTTCTCACAGATAAAGAATTACAGACATAGCTCTCATGATTTTAAACTTCTTACTTATTCAGTTTGATATAATTGGGAAACAATATATACTGCAAACACAAGATTCTTAAAGCAGGTACAGAGATGGGGAACTAATAGATCTTTCATGGTCAGTGAGTTACCTCTCGCAGTGTCTGCACCCGAGTCTCGCAGGCACGTGGAGTTCAGTGAAGAAAATGTCACCCCGGATCAGTTCGTATCCAGTTTTCAGGCATGCTTAACCCCACGAGCACTTATCCACAGGCGATCCGTCACACTGATCCCAACCATTTTTTTAGAATATGGGCTCCAAAAATCAATAGAGTAGTTATCTAAAGAAAGTGATGTTGAGAAAAAAGATAAGTTTTATACGTTAATAACCTACTTCCTCCGTCGATGAGTAAGTCTTCTTTTTGACCCCAACGATGAAGTATGTTCATAATTCTAATCCCCTCAAGGCCCCGGGTGAAGCATCAACGGCCAATTACGTATGCGTATGCGTATGCGTGAATAGAGCTTTCATAAATAGCGTTTGCAATCTTTTTTTAGGGGACAAAATTTTTAAAAAAATTAATTTTAAACATATGTCTCAACCCTATTCTAAATAAATTCGTCATCCTCAATTAAAGTAAAGGATATATGACTTTTCTCTTCCTCACTCTCCAATTTAATATGGCCTCCATTTAAAAAAATAAAATTTCTCTTTCAACCTCCCCAATGTAGTTTGTACCTATTTCAACTCTATTTTGTCCTCTTTTATTAAAATATAATTTTTTCTTCTTACTCTCTCCGATCAAGTAGAAGCATCTAAGTTGTTTGTTTTTGGGATTTGTCTAACCTGATTAGTTCTCATGACCGAGGCAAGATGACCAATAATGATAAGCTGCTACATTACCCAAAAATAGTGAGAGAAAATATAGGAACTGATCTAATAGTTCACATATTTTCCCCTAGCTTATGGGTCGTGCAGGTCATGAAAACTGGTCAAGAAAATATTTCTATTATTTTTGTAAGAGATTTTATGTTTGAGTATGAACGGATTCCACCTGCAACACACACAATATGAATGCTACTTCTATCACAATTTGGGTTCTTGAGAATTCTAATCCCCTAAGGCCCCCATGAACCGTTAATAGCCAATCACGTATGTATCACATGGTCTCACGTGACAAAATAGAGAGGTTTCACAAAATGCATTTGTAGTCTTGGGGCCTAATATTAAAAAAAAACTAACTTCAAACATATCTCAATCCTATTTCTTCTTTAGCCTCCATTAAAGAACTAACTTTTCTCTTTCCCTTGTAGGCTTGGCCTCTAGTAAAAAAAAATGTTTTTCCTCTTTCTCACTCCACTCTTACAATTACATTTTGTCTTCTTCTATTAAAATATGACCTTTCTCTTTCCTACTCCCCAATTAAGTAAAAGTGTGAAATTCGGAAGTTTTATATTTTTGTTTATGATTTTTATGTTGATGGTTTAGAGTAATTGTAAATTTTTTTAATCTTTGTTTTGAATTTTTGGTGGAGAATTGGTGAAACCAATTTTATTAGGGGTTTACTCAAGGTGTGACAGACCTGTTGTACTAGTCATAGGGTAAAATTACCCATAGAGTACATTAGTATTTTGCATAAACTACAAATTTACAACATGATTTGTTATAATTTCTATACATTTTCTTATTTTGAGAAAGTAGGCCCCACTCTAAAACCCACAATCATTCTCATTATGTGCTAATTTATTGGGCTGTCGACCTTCATTTGGATTGCTAAATGGGCTTGGTCTTGGTCATATCCATTTCAACAAATTGTTAAAATGA
Organism: Saururus chinensis; assembly: GCA_035235625.1. Taxonomy (NCBI): domain Eukaryota; kingdom Viridiplantae; phylum Streptophyta; class Magnoliopsida; order Piperales; family Saururaceae; genus Saururus; species Saururus chinensis. Next base: position 30,131,807 of record CP141147.1, read on the forward strand.
GTTCCAATTATTCCTCAATTGGGCTCATGTAAGCCCACTTACTCACTTGCTAGTATAAATAGGCAAATTGGTCTCCTCTCTTCTTTGGGGTGGCTGAGATTCTCTAGTTGCATATGCCCTATTCTCCTATTTGCTAAGAATGCAAATGCTCTTGCTTCATCCAAGGTGAGTTAAGTGATTCTACTTCATGATTTCTTGAGTTTTTGAGTTGATTCACATATCCTCTTTGCATATTATTGAACTCTATGCCTTCTTCTCTTGAAACTGCTTTCTTTTACCTATGTTGTAGAGCTCTAGTTCTTTGCTTTTTGTTCATAACCTTGTGTTTCATGTTTGGGATTCATCGAACACAACAAAATACATGATTTGTCCTACTACTAGTAGTTTTGAGTCTCTATTTAAAAAAAAGTGGTTTTTGCTTAGGCTAATGAAACTTAATTTGTTGATTAGAAATTCTTTGATTTTGAAAAGAGATTGAAGAGATTCTTTATTGATTAGAGGTATGTTAACACTATGAATTATGTTATTAATCATGATCTAAATGTATGATGGATATGTAAGCTTTGATACATTTTGATATAAGTTTTGATATTTTGCCATGCATGTTCAAAGTTTATGTTGGATTTATTATATCTAATGTTTAAATGATGATTATGCAAGGTTTTAGTATGTTTTGATAGTTGATTAAATATGCATTTGGTTAAAAATCGTTGTTTTCGCAGTTATGCACTTTCTTGATTGATCACCCCTAAGGGCCGATTGATCCAAAATGTTATTATCTTATGTTATGTTTTTCTAGCAGTAGACCTCTTGGCAGATCGACCGGCCTTGATTTATCTGAGTGCATTTTTCATACCAATAGATCACCATTGTAAGATCTTTAAACTCTAAGCGGTTTATTTAATTTTATTTAATTATTATTATGTGGTTTAATGTTAATTTGACCAGTTTTAACTTATTTTCGAATTTAAGGTGGTTAACTAAGGTTTTAATTAAATTTTCTTCACTTTGATGGCTCACATAGATTACAAGGTAAGGGACCTTGAACTCGTAATTTCATGATAGCATGTTTTGATTGTGATTGTTTCAGGATTGATATGTTATTTTGGATGATTTATTTTATGAAAGATTCTGTTAAAAAATTACGATTGCTCTAATATCTATTTTATAATAAGAGATTTTGTGTTCAGATTAAAATTGATCCATGTTTGATCCAGGTTTGAACTAAGATTGATCCATGACTAATATGGCACTGATCCAAGATTGATCTAGGTTTGATCCAAGATTGATCAATGATTGATTTGTTTTATGATGAAAATTTAATTTCTGAATGATTCTTTGAAAAGATTATAATTATGAGATGATTATGATTGTTTTACAAAGGCTCCTAAAAAATATACTTTTAGAATTTAGCATAACCTGCAAAGTATAAATATACTCACCCACCTGAATACTCTGCAGGAGTTGCAACAAAGGCAGAGGGGAAAGAAGAAAAAATTTCTAAATAATTATTTGTGTTCTATTGTAGTTAAATCAATGTAATTACTTATGTTGACTGATGTGTAAAAACATGAGATGTCTGGAGATAAATCTTTGTATAAATTACCGACTCTATGTACAATAATCCTTGACACTTATTATTTTATTTCTAATGTGTTAATTTTATGAGTTTGGATTTTATGGGTCATCACAGTTCGAGTATTTATTTCAAACATTATGATTTTATATGTGAGGGTGTCATAGCCTTGCCTTTGAAAAGTTAATGGAATCTAGTTGCTTCCTAGAGGTTAAGGTGATACCCTAGTGATATTCATTCTCATTAACACTAGAGTTGATTAAATTATAATGAGCTCTAATTATCGATAATAAGTGTACGAGTAAGATTAAGATTGAACGAGTACAAGTAAGATTTTATGAGTGTGAGCAAGTCTATAAGTGTAGGAGATTAGGTAATATTGTATGAGTAAGACTGTAATTATAAAAGATTGAATAAGACTATAAATGTAAGAGTTTGTGTAAGGTTGTATTAGCAAGACTATAAGCACAAGAGTTTGAGTATGATGGTATGAGTAAGACTGTAAATATAAGAGTGTGTAAGAGTGTATAGTAAGATGATATGTGCATGAGTATGAATATGTATATGTAAGGTCCTTGATTTTTCTACGATTTTCTATGATTTTCCTGCTATTTTTTTGGTCAATTTCGGCGGGAAAATGTGACGCTACGGTGTATTCGTATTTGTGTATTTACCCCTATATTTATACCCATAGAGTTGGGTGTGGGGCTTAGTCGCAGGCCGCGGGCCTCGCTGCGCGCTTATCGTGCAAATTTTGGAGGTATAACGCGTAACTAGTGAGTTAACGCACATTGGGGACATGGATGTAAAAATTAAAAAGATTATATATATATCATACGTCGGATTCCTTCAATTCTTGTCAGGATCTGCTTTGTCTCACCACTACGAGTCCATAGGTACCGGCTATGACCGCCGTCACGGCCTCTTCGCTCCTCCACGAGGTACTGAACCTTTTTTCGGGTTTTTCTCTCCTTCAATCCCGTTTTTGCACTGTGGGTGTACAATTTTGACATCGTTTGCGGCCGCTCTCAACTAGACTTATGTTTAGTTGGCCGCTAGGAACCCATAGGCGCTGGCTAGAGCTGCCGCCATGCTTTGTTCGCTCCGTAGTGAGCTACCGGTACTTTGGTCGGGTTTTGTTCTCATTTTCCATCTCACTGTCCGTGGGATTTTTGGACGCCGGTGGGTTTCCAGTTGTCATCCGGCCACCGATAGGACTCCGTCCATCCTACCTTGACCCAGTGTCGGTAGGGGTTTGCCGTTTCCGACCCCGCCTCGCCCCTATTGCCTTGCTCCGCCCAATTTGACGCTTTGGGTGCGTCTCGGGTCATTGGCATCGGCGAGCCGTGGGCCATTTGGCCATCGTGGGCTCTGCCCCGGCTCGGCGACAGTGAGGGTCAACCCGATTGGCCTGATTATACACTCCGCTCGGAATGGGCCGCTTGTCATTGCCCTATACCGTGCGAGATGCACAGTCGCCCGCACCATGGGTATTGGTTGTGGGTGGCGATCTGCAATGTCGCCGCTTAGATTGGCCACAACTAGGGCTTTGGCCCTGTTGGCTTTTGTGAGCCTTAGTTCGCCTCATGTCAGCCCTCTCCCCCGCCCCTTTGGGTCGCGTGTGCATGTGGCCACGCGTGTACTTCTGGGTTTAGGCGCCGCATTTGCGCCGCCTGACCATCGGTTGGCTTTGCCACCGAGTGGAGTTGACACATAGCCTTCCTCCACCCTTCCTTTGTCCTCGAGCATTGCCCCACGCTCTCCGCCCTTATGTGGGCCTTTATTGACCAAAATCGTCGCCGTTGGGTGCTGTCCATGGCCGATTTCGACAGCTTGTGGCCGGTTGAGCACGTCTTAGCCACCGGCCGATCTTCAGTGAGTACACCCTCGACATCTGGTCGCACCGCCACTTATGTTGGCATGATATTTCTCCCGGCTGCCCTAGTGTGCCGCCGTGGATCGCGGGTTTTGCCGCATTGACTTCTGACACCCTGTTTGGCCGTGATAGTTCCGGCGCTTCCTACAATCCTCGGGACAGTAGCTCTCTCATCCAGGCAATAGTTTTGGCCGCCAACTCCGCCGTCGACGCCGCCACCATCATGTGCTAGCCATCAAACGTCATGATTACGAGGTAGGGGAGCTTTGAACTCGTAATTTCATGATAGCATGCTTTGAATGAGTAGCAGCATGCTAGGATTGTATGATTCCATGCTTGGATGTTAAGTAACGATCCGATTGCATGATGTGCGTATAAGCATGATTGTATGGTATGTTGAAATGCATATGACATGCATGTTGGCTGTAAGTATGTTGGATGTAAGTACGTGCTAGTGATGACTAGCGTGTTTGTTGGTAAGTTTTGTATGTTGATTGAGTATGTGCTAGTGATGACTAGCGTGTATGTCTGATGTATGTATGCATGTGCTAGTGATGGCTAGTGTGCATGTTTGGAGTATGTATGAATTATGCATGTGCTAGTGATGGCTAGCGTGTATGTTTGACGTATGTATAAATGTGTGTGTATGCACTAGTGATGACTAGTGAGCATGTTTGTAAGCTGTGTATGTATGACTGTATGTGTATGTTGTACGTATGTGTGAGACATACATATGTATGATGGCTATGTGCCTATGCTATGGATATGTATATGTGGTTGTGGGTAGATGTATAGCTATGGATGGTAAGAAGTATTAGTGGTTGGTATGGATCTGGATACAAATGTGTAAGCGTATGGCAGATGACAGAGGATATGAGTATGACGGGCAGGGATTAGAATGGATCGGTTTGGGTTGGATTGTATGTTGGGCGATTATCAGACAGTAAGAGTGTTCATAATTGTACAAGCATAACATACATATTATGAAGTGAAAAGTAAGCATAATAAGTGAGATATAAGTAAGAGGGCGACAACTGGGTTGGCTCTGAGGAGCTTCATTTGAGGATGTCAGTGTAAGATGGTTTGGCCATAAGGTGGATGGCGAACTATGTAAGACCGTAAGGATTTTGGTGTACGATGAGTTTTGTCCATGACGTGGACAGGTTAAGTGAAGTCTGCTGCCCTGACAAACTAGGGTTTCGATCGGGCTTAGCTTTGGTTTGATCAGTCGAGGACTGTGAGTTTGTGTGGCATAATTGTACCGCATAATTTACTTAATTCAAACTTGAATTATAAGCACAACTAATGATAGCGTTGTGAGTTTGAGACCTGAGGGTTCGACGGATTAAGTTCCGTGTTTGAGTTAGCCGATAATGAGTCGGCCGAGCATTTCTCATGTCTTGCCATGGTGTTTATCCTGCGGGATGTTGTACGTGTCTTGTATAGAAACCTGCGGGCGTTTGATGCTCTGCTTAGAGCGATGTATGTTTTCGATTTGGTCTGCGTGCTATATAAGCCCAGACGTTTGATGCTCTGTTGAGAGTGAAGTATGTTTTCGATTTGGTCTGTGTGCTGTGTAAGCCCAGACGTTTGATGCTCTGTTGAGAGCGTTGTATGTTTCCGCCTAAGAGTGGCCTTTGTGCGTTTTACGCAGAGTGGCCGTATGTTTTCTGCCCAAGAGTGGCATTGGCACTATAAGACCCATTATGGTAGGCAATTCTATGGCACTATAAGACCCATTATGGTGTGCAATTCTCTGGCACTATAAGACCCATTATGGTGGGTGATTCTATGGCACTATAAGACCCATTATGGTGGGCAACTGTATGACCCCTTATGTGTGGGTGTTTATATTTGCACGCTTAGGTAAGTAGTATCATGGATCTACTCTTACCTGTTTGATCCAGTGCCCCATGAGCATTGGTGTGCCTTACCTTCGGAAAAGTCCCTGGAGGTTAAGGTGATGCCCCAGTGACATTCTTTTCTATTTCGACATTGGAGCTTATTAGTTGTAATGAGCTTCAGTGGTCGATAGTATGTGTATGATTATGAGTATGAGTACGATTATATGAGTATGAGCACGACTATAAGCGTATGAGTATGAGCACGACTGTAAGAGTATGTGGATGAGCACGACGGTAAGAGTATGTGTATGAGTATAATTGTAAGAGTATATTTCTGAGTAAGACAGTAAGTGTGATTTTGTGTAAGTTGTACGAGTAAGGTCGTACGAGTATGATTGTACGAGTAAGGTCGTACAAGTATGCATATATTGTACGAGTATGCGTATGGTGGTATGAGTAAGTTTGTAAGACCCTGGATAAGGGTGTTTGTGTAAGTTTGATTTGATAGTATGATTTTGGCACGATGGTGCATTTGGTATGATTTTGGCATGATGGTGCTTTTGGTATGATTTTGGCACGATGGTGCATTTGGTATGACTTTGGCACGTTGGTGCATTTGGTATGTTTGTATGCGTATGAGCATGATATTGATATGCCTATCTGCTTCATGTTTGAGTTGCATGAATGTATGTATTTATGAACTTTTGAGTTCACCGTTTGGGATTTCCCCTACTGGGTATTTTCTTACGGAGTATGAAAATACTCATCACCCTACTTTTTAGCCCTGTTGTACGGGAGGTTTTGCAGAGTTGTGCTGAGAGCTCCTGGTGATGGACGCTCATTTCAGCGGTGGATTGATTCCCATTGACTCAGGTATATGCTTCACTCACTGCGAGTTTATTTGTGCCACGATCCGATGTATTGGGTGAGACGAGATGTTAAAATGTTTATTCTGGACTTTCATTTGGATTAGTCTGTGGACTGTTATGGGACTTGCACTCAGGGATGCCTGGGAGGGATTTGTATTTAAAGTCTATGATCATAGCAATTTATTCGTACGTGTGTTTTCGAGTAGCGCCTGATGATATTTGCTTTGGCCGTATGATGTTTGACCGTATGATGGAAATATTTAGATGGAAAATGGATGTTTAGTGTTTTAAATTATAAACTGTTTTATCAGGTTTTGATTTCGTCATTTTCCCTCCGATTTATAGATGTTATATTGCAAAAATTTTCCGTGAATTTTAAGGAAAATGTGTGAAAAATCTCGGGCGTTACAATATATTGTGAAACTCTAATTTATTATGTTATTACTACTTCATGCTAATGTTTCATTACAATTATGTATAGACTTACATAGTTTACTGTTTAAAACTCATATGCTCAATATGAAAATACTCATTTTCCCCCTTTCTAACCCTAGATATTCTAGATGTTTCTACAAGTCTTAAATTGAGAGCTCCCTATGCTTGACTTTTACTTTTGTTAGAAGGACCAATATGTTTAGACTTCAATTGTACATTTGACTTGATATGAGTCATTTTAGTTTTGCCAGAACTTGATGTATTATTTTAAACACTTATATATTTGGTGAGATAAGAGTTTAATTTGTATATATTTTTGGACTTGTGTATGAGAGTTTACACTTTAGGACTATTATAGGACTTGTACTTAGTGATATATAAGATATGTTTTAGTAATTAAGCCATGACCACGACGTTGAAATTTATATGTTTTTATTTTTTATTAATGTCTGAGAATGTTTAATGTGGATGTATGATGATTTGGAAAAATTTATGTTAGAAAAATTTATGTATGATGATTTAAATTTATACAAATTATTTTATAAGTTTTTAATTTTGTCAATTTTCACGAAATATAGTTATTACATTGCAAAATTTTTTTTCAGTTTTTTTAAAAAATTATGTAAAAAAAATCTCAAACATAACAAACCAGATGCACACATTTGCAAGATAAATAGCCAACAAGTCAATCTAATCATTGATGATCCTAGATCTATGTTTCTTCGAGCCCAATTGTGTTGCAGGCCAAATTGACTAGTAGCATAATGAACTGATCGAATTTGAGAACTAGGCCGCATGGGTCTTGCTCCTAGATTATCTTATTAACAAAACCTTATATTGAATTACAAGGATAATAATATATACTTACAACAATAAGTCAATTTTATAATACTTCATATGTCTTACATTAGTAGCTTTATATAATTTTTTAAAATAAATTAAAATTTATTTATTTTTAAAAATTAAATAAAATTATTAATATAAGAGAGAAAAAGTATTTATTTATAGTAGCCAATACATTTACAATGTCTCAAATTGTACAAATCTTATCATCATGTTTTATATGGTGTGCCATTTGTATTTTTAATATTTACATCATACTTCAATTTTAATAGGAAATTTAATCCATAAAATGGAGTGATAAATCATTAAATATTTTAATACTTTAAAAAGCAAAAATTTATAAGAGCCTTAGTCCCTGGTTCATCTGATAACTCACGTTACCCAAGAATTAAATACCTCTAAATAACATAAAATCTGACAATCCCGAGGCCTGGCCGGAGCTCATACGGTCGCGCTTGAACGTAGACCAGGCCGGGCCAACAAGCAGAAATAGGCCCTACGCATAAGTGGGCCCACACCATCCCGTGGGGAACATACGTGGGCCCCCAAAGAAGGGCCGAGATTGTTCACCATTTGGCTGCTTCCGGGTCCCTCCACCCTCCCGCGCAAAATGTAAACGGGGCGGATTTCTCTTCCCAAAGACTCGATTTTGATGATGCACAATCCATGTCCGCCTCCGCCGCCCTTGCCGTCTTCCGCCTCCCGTGACCACAATGCCAACCCTCTCCTGCCATGCGTCATGGAAAGCCCCTCCTCAGCCCCGCCCCGGCTTCCGACCTCTCCGCCCTCCTCCTCGTTGCCTCCCTCGTGAAGTCCCTCTCCTCCCCGGCGCCCGCCCGCTCCCTCGACTCTCTCGCCGCCTCCTCCGCCCCACTCTCAGAGTCCGTCGTCCTCCAGGTCCTCCGCCGCTCCTCCCTCCCTGCCTCCAGCAAGCTTCACTTCTTCCGCTGGGCCGCTTCCTCTCAAAGGCCCGACTACAAACACTCGGCGCGCGCGTACTCCCACATCTTCCAGGCCGTCTGCCGCGCCGGCCTCCTCGCTGATATTCGCCCCCTCCTCGACCTCATGAGGCGCGACGGCGTCGTCGTTGAATCCCCCACCTTCAAGCTCGTGCTGGACTCCGTCATCCGTTCCGGTAAGTTCGACTTGGCCCTGGAAATCCTTGACATTATGGAAGATATGGGGACTAGCTTGAATGCCCAGTTGTACAATTCGATTCTCGTCGCTTTTTTGAAGAAGAATCAGCTCAATCTGGGTCTCTCTATCTTCTACAAGCTTCTCGAAGTGTCGGAAGTTGATTTTCTTGCCTGTAATGAGCTGCTCTCCGCGCTGAAGAAGGCGGAGATGAAGGAGGAATTCAAAAGAGTTTTTGAGAAGTTGAAAGAAAAGGGTTTCCACTTTGATACGTGGGGTTATAATATTTGTATCCATGCATTCGGCTGCTGGGGAGATTTGGGACTTACACTGAAGCTTTTTAAGGAGATGAAGCGAATGGGTGGTTCATCATCCTCAGTAGAGCCAGATTTGTGCACTTACAATTCCCTCCTCAGGACGTTGTTCTTGGCCGGGAAAGTGAAGGATGCTCTCGCTGTTTGGGCAGAGTTGAAGAATTCCGGTCACGAGCCGGATGAGTTTACCTATCGAATAATGATTCAAGGGTGTTCGAAATCTTATAAGATTGAAGATGCAAAGACGGTCTTTAGGGAGATGCAGTCGAATGGATTGCGCCCGGAGACTGTGGTCTATAATTCCCTCCTGGATGGGTTGTTCAAAGTAAGTAAGTTAGCTGAAGCATGCCAGTTGTTCGAAAAAATGGTTCAGGAGGGTGTGCGAGCTTCGTGTTGGACTTATAATATAATGATCAATGGATTGATTAGGAATGGGAGGGCAGCTGCTGGTTACACTTTGTTTTGTGATTTGAAGAAGAAGGGACAGTTTGTGGATGGCATTACCTACAGCATTATTGTGGTACATTTATGTAGGGAGGGTCAACTCCAGATGGCACTGGAATTGGTGGAAGAAATGGAGGATAGAGGATTTATTGTCGATTTAGTCACAATTACTTCTCTTTTGATTGGACTCCATCGACAGAGGAGGTGGGACTGGGCAGAGCAGCTTATGAGACATGTAAGGGACAGCACTCTTGTACCAAACATACTGAAGTGGAGGGCCAACATGGATGATTCATTCAAAGCACCTCAGGATAAAGGGAAGGATTATTCTCCTTTGTTTGAGCCAAGAGATTACTTGACCGAATTTTTGGATATGGTAAACTCTTCAAGTGACTCAAGTAAAGATACTGATGTTAATTTGGGAAGTGAGGTGAAGCCATCTTTTAGCTGGTCATCATCACCGTACATGGATCAGTTAGCAGATGAATATCATCTTTTGGAAAGTTCACACTTTTTCTCCCTATCTAAAGGACATAGAGTTCAAGGACTCGGAAGTAGATCATTTGACATTGATATGGTTAATACGTACATGTCAATCTTCCTTTCCAAAGGGAAGCTTAGTGTAGCTTGCAAATTGTTTGAGGTCTTCACCGCTGTGGGTAACGGCCCTGTTAGTTACACATACAATTCTTTAATGTGTTCCTTCATCAAAAAGGGTTACTTCAACGAGGCTTGGGGGATTCTTCATGAGATGAGTAAAAAGCTCTGTCCAGCTGATATTGCAACATATAATATTATAATTCAAGGGTTGGGCAAAATGGGCAAAGCAGATCTTGCCAGTGCAGTTCTTGATCAGCTGATAAAGAAAGGTGGGTATCTTGACATTGTGATGTACAACACTTTGATTCACACAATGGGGAAAGCTGGCCAAATGGATGAAGTTAACAAATTGTTTAGACAGATGACCTCAAGTGGAATCAATCCTGATGTCGTGACTTTTAACATCCTTATTGAGGTTCATACTAAGGCTGGAAGAGTGAAAGAAGCATACAAATACTTGAAAATGATGCTGGATGCAGGCTGCTCCCCTAATCATGTCACAGATACCACTTTGGATTATTTAGAGAGGGCAATGGAGAAACAAACTTATGAAAAGGCTTCAATGAAGTCTGATTAAAAGATACTGCGTGGGATTATTGGTTGTATCCATATAATATATGGTTAGTCCATGCAGTTGTTGTACTATGGTAAACTCAATGATTGATTAGAGAGCCATTGCAACAGTCCATTGCTGCCATCTTGGATTACCTGACATCCCTTGTAGGGCAATCATGGTTTAGTGAGTGCTGAGAATGAGACATACGATAATAAAAATGCTCCAAATTGGTAGCTGACCAGCAACTTCTGCCGGTCATTGTTTTGGGACTGACAATTTTCCAAGTGGCCTATTACTTTGAAATGCAAAGAGGAGGAGACACATAAAGATGAAGGCAGTTCCCTCAGTAACTTCTTAAAAATACTTGTGATGCCTTGGCATACATCAAGGATGAAGCCACGTACAGAGAGGGGAGGGGATTGCCTCCCTGAGTTTTGTATGTACTATCTGTAATGTGACGAGATGTTTAAGTTATTTATGAGGTGAACCTTTGCATGATATTGTAACAATGCATTTCATATTGAGTATCAACTAGTTGAGAATTCGGTTTTCGTACTTATGAGAGCTTTAGCGCTCTATACACTTGAAAAATCAGAGGTCCCCATTTAAACTGCAATTTGGAAATAACATGTTCTCTATTTAACGGAAGGAAAACCCTTGATTCAAACTGAGCTCCTCCTTGAGAATTCCCATCCATTAAGCTGCCAATTTTATGTTTCTATGAAGAAAATAATGCCAGATATGGATGAATAAAAGGTACTATAATTAATTTTTAGCTCTTTCTATTATGTTTCTTCCAGCAGATTTTGTTTTTATTTTATGGTGGATGCAGCATGACAGAGGAAACGAGAAATTTGAAGATAACTTGTGAGGAAGCAGCATCTACTTATTACAGAAAAAAGTGGTAAGACAAAAGTAGATAGTATGAGAAGTAAGTTGACTATTTATATGATGTTTTTCTTTTTTATTTTGACTATATATGATTTCAGGGTTATGGGTATGCTTGCTCGAGGTCTGCGTGATCACTTGATTATAAGCTTTTTCAATTTGAATTTAATTCAATACCGAATTATAAATACGTTGACCAACAGTGCATGTTTCTTCACATTTGCTATTTTTAGCTAATGGGAAACTTTGTATCTTTTATGTTAATACTGAGGACACTGTTACATGCATTATGGCAAAACAAAATTGTTTCAACTGCGCATTCTCTCTCTGCTCTTCTTTAGGTACCTGAATTTTTTGTCATTTTACAATTCCTTTTGAATTGGTGCTGCTTTTTCCTTGCAGTCACTCACACTTGACGATCTGTTTCTCCATCCCATTTCAGACAATTTGGGGGTACAGACTGAAGCTCTTTTGGAAACTAGTTGTTAATCGATTGCCCTCTGACAGATGAAGAGAAGAAGAATAAAGTAGAATCACATGGGTTGTTGACAGAGTCTTCTGTGCGGCCAAAGTGACACAAAGTGATGTTGGAAGGATAATTAGGAAACAAAAGCACGCAATCACAGTAAGATAATTACATGAATAAACTATTACTCCCTCTGTCCCAAATTAATGGCTCTATTTGTTTTTTTTAAAAGAAACAAATTTTAGTTCATTTTGTAAAATCAAATGTAGCTATTAATTTAGAACGGAAGGAGTACCTTATTTAGCCTAGGCTTTCTTTGCTATTTTCCTAGTTGAAGTAGGTGATTGTTTTAGAAGCTTTGCTTAGTATTAGGATTTTTTAGTTTAACTTGTTTAGGAGTTTGCTTGGTTTAGAACCTTTGTTAGTCTGTATGAAAGTTGGCATAACCAAGCTTTGTAGTTCAGATCAATTATTGAATGAAATTATCTCCGGTTTCCTCATGGATTTGAGGATTCCCCGTGTGGATGTAAGTGTTCTTATTCCTTATCTTTTAACACTTCCGCCTCCATATTACAACCAGAACCCAGCTTTACTAGACGCAAGAAGAAGCCAAGAAGACCAAGGCTTTGGCCGCTGCTTGTCGTGAAAACAACAAATTTCTTCCTAATGGTGTCTTCTAGGAGAAAATTTTGGGTGTTGAAGCCCGAGCTGAGAGATTGACATATCTTGTAACTTTTTGTTCTTTAATTGTTTGAATATCTTATTTTTTTTTATGGGTATAATATGTTTCTCTAAGTTGGCTGTGGGAAGAGGCTTGCATAGGGAAGGGTCGATCAAGAGCCTTTAATTCTTATGCATAACAGGAGTTTTATTACAATCTTACTAAAGAAGAGTAAGCTAGATGAAATGAGTATAACTAAAAGACCTGATATTCAACTGCAGTCGAACTAATAACAATGATAAAAGATTGCTATGAATATGAGAAAAACTGTCTTAAAAAAAATCACTACAAGGAGCATATGCCTAAGGCGAAGCGTATGCATGTAGCATAGCATTAGAGGACCGTTAAGCATAAAGAGCCAGGCACTCTCACCTTGTATTTTAAAAAAAATGAAGTGACATCTCAATCTTTTATGACAAAACTGATCAAATTACATCAAATATTACGTTCACACATAATGATTCTTAACTAACACGCAATCAAACTACAAAATGAAACCTTAATTCACCACCTTGCAATTCTTCCTAATCTCCCCTAGTGAGCCAGTCAGCACATCAATGGAACCCATCCTCACCATGGCCGCTGCAAACTTAGCAGACCACTGTGCTGGATGACTTGCATAGCTTGTCACCAACTTTGCTGTCTGTTTGTTGCTTGTAAGCGCCTGATCTGAACTCAATAAGCCCTTGTGATTCCTCAAGTTGTTGTAATACATATTATCCAATTGGTTGGGGGTCACAGGGTCAAATGAGACCGAAACGTTTTGGTCACTTGTTGTGCCATGGCACATTGTCTTCAGATAGGCCCCATATTGCTGATTCAAGGTGGCGTCCATTGAGTGGGACCCCTTGAAGTTGTACAGGCGATCGGAGAAGGCCGAGCAACCAGCGGTCCCAATTGTGTGGGCCCCGGAGAGTGTCACCATTTCCTCCAGGGACAAACCCTTGCGAGCAAAGGTGGCCTTGAGCTGCTCCACATTGAAAGTGGGAGCTGGAAGGTTGTCACTTGGCTCCGCCTTCAGAGATACCCTTCCGTCTCTCCTGCCGGCGGGCACATCATAGTGGATCTGACCCGCTTCAGAGGAGCTATCGCGGGCGGCAAAGGCCACTATGTCGGCGCAAGAGACTATGCCAGGGCACCGCACTTCAATTGCGGCCTTGGCCTCGTCGATGACCTGAAAACCTTGCAGGCTCAAGTTCATCGAATTCTCTTTCTCCGATGAGTTTCCCGGCGTGGAGTCGAGTAGCACAGAACCATCACAGCCCTTTTATGTTGCAATAAACACCGTAAATTGTTTGATAAGTTACAGGCTTTACTAACCAAAAATTTGTACCATGACACAATAATTACGCTCTAAGTGAAAGAAGTTGATCACTTACCCGAACAAAACAATCATGAAAGTGCAGCCTAACAAGGGCAGCCGCGTTGCCAGGGTCCTGAGCCACAGCCTTGCTGACGGTCTGTTTTACTATTAGCTCGGCAGAGGGGCAAGTGAACTGATAGAAGCCCACTTTCAATGGAGTCGATGAGGCAAATGCTGCTATGCAAACAACAACATGAATGAAAGCCAGAATGCTCAATGAGCAAGCCATCTCAGGACCAGCCAATGGAAGCAAGTAAATGGAAACCAATGAATCGAAGTACTGATTACTGAATGAGGCTTGTGGAGTGCACACGCCTAGAGTCAATTTATAGTAAAAGAAATGTTTAGTTTATAGACAAGTTGGAACGTGTAATTGTAATTTAATGCAAGGCGTGTGGCCTCCACGAGCTTGAACAGTGTAATAAGATGTAGCTACGCGGCTAAGGAGGAATTCTATGTGCTACTCGTCAACCTTCGATTTGTAAGCTCGTCTGGTTCATGTATGTGTTTTATAGGAGACATGTGAGAGGAATTAAGATTTTAATAAGGGAGGTGGAGGCCATATCTAGCTGGCTTTGTGACCTTTGTCAGGCATCCTTTTGGGTTTTCAGCTTGTTCACATTGACAAACTCATTTTGCTTACTGTCTTCGCCTTCTTTCAAGTGGAGAACAGATTGGATATGGCCTTCCAGGTCAAATTGGTGAACATCTTTATCATTAAATACTATATGGGTGTGTCGGAATGTGTAGTTTAGTTTGACCAATGAAATTATACATATAATTCAAATAAAATAATAATAATATTACACTTAATTTGTACAACAAATCTGAATAACTGTTGAGATGGCGGATTTTTTTTAGACAACAAAAATGGCTATGTGCCACCACACCAGTGTATAGATTTATACAAATTCATTATATAGCTATCAACTTCCTTTAAAGGGCTATATGTTGTCAGTTCGGGAAGCATTTTGTTCAAACTTGGCGGCTGGTGCCCGTTCCACCCGTTGATCTCACTTTGTTGTTCAATGACATTTCTGTTAGTACTTGGGAGTAGTTTGCATTCCAAAATATGCATGAAAATGCATCTAAAGAAGTACGTTATCTCCATACATATTTAAATGTATCATTCACACTCTGATTGATAAATTACGTTTTGGTTACCTATGAAGATTTTGCAGACGGAGTTTAAATTGCTTAAAACATTGTTAAATATGAAGCAATTATATTGGCATCCCAAACTTTGGTTCCTCTTTTGGTTTGTAAATTAACATTGTACGAGCTAAAACAAATGGCAATAGAAAATGACAACGTCTTTGCCTTTTCCATTGAAGATCTTTTAATTCCTTGTAAAATATTCTCTCTGTTTCACATTAATGGCTCCATGTGTTATTTTCAAAATGAATTAAATTTAATTTATTTTAAAAAATTAAATAAAGATATTAATGTGGGACGGAGGGAGTAGCAGTTTACTTTCAGTTAAAAAGTTCATTCTTTTATTTACTAGAAAAAAAAGTATTTTGCCAATTAATGGCGTACAAAACGTCAAAACCCGGCTGAATCTAAAGCCAAAAAGAGTTATTTGGCAAGAGTTAATGGTTATGACCAAAATCTTGTAGCTAGTCTGAATGTATGAAACAATCGGTGAGTCCCACAGTAGGTCACCCATAAACATTTTAGGCCCAACCCAGTTTGGTTCTTCTGCTTGGCCCAGGCCATACTTCTCACAGCCCAAGACCTCATGCCGATCTGCTAGAGTGTGTAATACATCCATCTGTCCTACTTTAATAGCTCTTTTTAATATTTTTTTATTTATTAAATTTAATTAATTGGGTACTTAAAAAAATATCATAAACTTATTTTCACTTTTCTTAAATGTAAGTTTTACCATTCAAAAAAATTATTATTTTACTAAATATAACTATTAATATAGGTCAGAGAGACATATAGTTTTTTTATAAAAAACTATATACTAGTAGTTATTTGAGAAATTTATTTAAATAATAATTTTTAAAAAATTATTTACCAATTTGGACCACTTTGAGAAATATTTCCTAAAGTAGTATTACTTTGTGTCATGCAAGTGCTAGCCAAGCTGGTGCCTGCATGGTTTTTTTTTTATGATTTTATCCTTTAGAATGATGAAATCAAAAGGACGAAGTACTGGCGAAATCAATACTTCTCTTCCCTCTCTTCACTCTCCTCTTTCTCTCTATTCTCTCTCTCTCTTTCTCCACTCTCTCTTATCTCCTCTTTCTCTCTCTCTCTCCACTCTCTCTTCTCTCCTCTTTCTCTCTCTCTCCCCACTCTATCTTCTCTCTTTTCTCTCCTCTTTCTCTCTCTTATGTCTCTATTCACTCTCTTTTTTCTCTATTCACTCTCTCTCTCTTCTTTGAGAGAATGAATAGAAAGAGAAAGAGGAGAGAGAGTAGAGAAAGATAGAGAAGGGAGAGAAAGAGGAGAGAGAGAGTGAAGAGAGAGAAAAATCAGAGAAGAGAGAGAGAGGAGAGAAGAGAGAGTGAAGAGAAGTACTGATTAATGATGAAATTATTATACAATAATTAATAAAATTATAATTTTTTTTAAAAAAACTACGCAGACGCCAGCTGCTTTGTTGGCGCCTGCGTAGCAAAAAACAACACCATTTTGAAAAATATTTTCGAAAGTAGTCTAAATTGGTAAATAATTTTTTAAAAATTATTATTTAAATAAATTTCCCTAGTTTTTTTTGTCAACAACAACAATATTTAAAAGTAATAAAAAAATATTAAATAAAAACTAATATTTTACATGCTTAAATAAAATTTCCATTATTTGTCATGTTATAGTTTGAACTACATGCAACGGCAATTTTGGACTTAATTTCGACAAAATTTTCCACGCCCCTTTTCATTTCCAAAGTAGTATGGATGACTTATCGAACTTTGACTCCGTTGAGACTCCAAGTCGACTTGTCTCATAATGTTGAAGCTAAGCTCGAATCTAGTTCCAAATGTAACACATGCCACCTTAATTTTTTTAATTATTTAATTCATAATTAGACCACTTAATAAGGTTCTAAATGTTGGAGTTAGTAAATAGGGCATGTGTTTTGCCACGATTTTTCTTAAATCCATTGGGGAAACGACCCCTTGGAGCACATTGACGTTGGAATGGTCTGTAAAACGTTGAAGATTGAACCATATGGTGGCGGCTGACACACCTGTAAAACTTAGTAGGAAGATGTTTTATTTTATTTTGTTATATTCATAAGATTTTAGAAGTTAATTATGTTTTTGTTACACACTAAAAGTCATTAGCTTATTATGTACGCTCTTTGTGTTAAATTACTAGTTCCATTTGGTTTTTCAAAATGAATTTTGTCCCAAATTAATAACTCTATTTGGTTTTTTAAAATAATTTATAATTAATTTATTTTAAAAAACTAAATAAAATTATTAATATAAGACAAAAGGAGTACAAAGACTAATGGATTTTAGCATGTAATAATTAGTGACTTGGTGTGTTGTAATTCAAATCTTTAGTTAATTAAGCGGCTATTTCGTCAAAATGTGTTTGTCACATATTGATCTGAATATTATGAGATCCATCCTCGTGGTGGGAGATTGTTGTAGCCCGGTGCTCGAGCCGCACTCAGCTGGTGCTTCCACCATGGGTACTTTTGGAGTACCACATGGACTCTCACTTCATCGAATGTGCACATGTTGTTAGAATTACCACTTGCATTAATGTGCACTAGTATATGCTATTTTTAAGATCGATGACTCCTATAAAATGAGAGTAACTCCCAACATATACTTTGGGAGAACTAATTAATAATTAAATGATTCTATTTCCCTCCCAATAAAACTCAACACACCCAAAATATGTTAAATGAGAAGGAAATAATGAGGTGTTATACTAAGTCTTTATTGGGGGTAGGGGGGTCGGGCACATGGGCTCGTGCACCCATGCAATAGTACGGGCAAGTCATCGAATAACCCATGAGGCAACGAACAAAATGATTCATGAAATGGTGCCAATAATTGTCCTTAATCAGAGTTGTTGTCACCTCTCCTAATTACATAGTCCCTCTGTCTCATACTAATCGTTCACATTTGAAAAAATACGATAGAAAACTAATTTATTAATCTTTTTGCTCTATCTTACTAATTACTTTGAGAAAAATTAATTGTTTCGACAGCTAAATTAAATTGAAGTCGTTTTCAACAATACGGTCAGCTGCCTACTTATGTCAATCAGCGTATTGCTATCACTCTGGCTTTTTGTAGCACAAATATTTCTTTTACAGCAATTGTCTATTTCAGTGTATTGCTATTTTTGCTGGCACAATATTGTTGCAAATTTTGCTGCAAACGTTGTAATCATCTCTTGTGTGGGATTTATTGGACTTATCTCCTTAAGCTTCTTATGTATCGATGAGACCTAAATTTAACCAATGCCGTGCACGGCGTCATTACCAATGCATATATACTCCGATGACAATCAGACAAGTTTGAGTTACAGTTCTCCCCAGAAAGACCACACCCTTGTCCATTTTATTTCTTAATTGGTTTTTGGAGCCAATTTTTGCTGTATGATCCAATATCTTGGGCGAACTCCATATTTTACTCAGTCATGGACTGAGTTCTCCTCCACTCATATAAAAGTAGGAAGGAGATCAAAGAAGATATAAAGCAAAAGTTAGAGAACTTACATCAAAGACATGGCTTGCAACTTCATGTATTTGTTTGAAGCTGCACTATATCTTGGGTTGGCAATTGCGGGTGTTGTAGGGGCGAGGTACACTCCATCATTGGCTAGCAAAGAAGTGGCAGATGCAACAATAGCTCCAGCTCCTGCAGCAACAGAAGGCACTTGCAAATCTTTGGTGGAAACTTATGGCTATGACTGCGAAGAACATATGGTATATATGAAAGGGCTTGTAGTGTTCTTCTTCTTCTCATCTCTTTGTTTTTCTTTTCTTCAAAGAGTACTTAAAACTGACTCTTGCAGGTAACAACAGAAGATGGTTACATGCTTAGCATGCAAAGAATCCCAAATGGTATTTCAAATACCGGAGGTCCAAAACAGCCAATTCTGCTACAACATGGGTTGCTTATGGTAAGTTATATAGCCGTCCATAGGACTCGTGAATTGTGATCATCTGGCCGCTGGTGAAGCTTTGTCGGTCGTCTGATATTATAGAATGTTGGACGAGTTGTAATCAGCCGTTGAACCTTCACAAGCGTAGTGGCTGGTGGAGGTTTGCCAGCCTAATCGATGGCGCATGTATTAGTGTATGTCCTTCAAAAATTTAATTTTTATAGCAAATTTGTGCGCTAATACGAGACTTCACGCACAATTTATGTTTTTGCATGAAGTTTGTGCGCTGTGCAACAATACGTGCGCCATTGATTTTTCGTGATGGATGGCCGATAAAGCTTTCACTAGCTGATCACGTATTCATATTGGACCATGAGCAATATTATAAGCTCGGATAAATGAGTGAGCATCTTCTCTTTGGTATGACAGGATGGGGTGACTTGGCTTCTGAATTCTCCGGACGAGTCCTTGGCATACATCTTGGCTGATGCTGGTTTTGATGTGTGGATTGCCAACACTCGTGGGACCAAATGGAGCCGCGGCCATGTCTCTCTGAGCCCTGATGATCAGGTTCTTAATCTCTCTCTTTAAACCCTGCAAGCATGTTTTCATTCATGTTTCTTGATCAAGGTGTCTAATGTTCTTGAAGGCCTGCATTTTTTGTCCAGGCATATTGGGATTGGTCATGGGATGAACTAGTGGCATATGATCTTCCAGCCACATTCCAGTATGTGTATGACCAGACAGGCCAGCAAATGTACTATGTTGGTCATTCCCTTGTAAGTATAAAATCCAATGCCTCAATTACCAAAATAAAAATCCAATGCTTCAACAAAGGTTTTGCCTATTATTATTTATTCATTAATTTATTTTTTATCTGCCCTGTCCGTCATATAGTTTGCGCAAACGCGTTGGAACCAACTTGTTCCCTTTTTATTGCTAAATTAATTCTAAAGTATCAGAATGGAACCAAATTGTGAATGAAAAGGAACCATCTTTAGTTCCAAAATGTTTAATTCCTACTGGTAAAATATACTCCCCCCGTCCTCCATTTTGTTTTTCAAAGTTAACTAAATTTAATTCATTTAAAAAAATCAAATGGAGATGTTACTGTAAGGCAGAGGGAGTATGACATAAAAAAATGTTCCTAATATCTGAGAGTATATATGTTTATTTATACCTTTATTATTCCTATATACAAGGCAAATTGCCGCTTAAAAGTTAATAGAAAAAAGCTAGTCAGAGCTGCAACAAACTACAACTCTAGGACCATGATCTGACGACTAGCTATCCAGAGCTACAGAGATTTGGCTAGATATGTCAAGTTAATAGCCGCCTATAAAACTTTGTTTAGTGGAGAATTTGGGTTAAACTTAAGTAAAAAATGGGGTTATGAATAGACAATACATATTTGTAACATTTATTTCCTTGATCTCTCAGGGAACTTTGATAGCCTTGGCGTCTTTCTCTCAATTGAAGTTATTGGACAAGCTCAAAGCAGCGGCACTCCTTAGCCCAATAGCTCATTTAGGTCAGATGACATCGCCTATTGCTACAACTGCAGCAAAAGCCTTCTTCGCTGAAGTAAGCAATGCTTTGATAATTTATAGTAGACGCTGTAGCTTAAAATAGAACGTTTGTTGACAAGAGTAAGTGTTCCAAAATCAGGCTTACTACTGGTTGGGTCTTGATGAATTCAATCCAAAAGGGTGAGAATCTCTCCTTGACAAGTTTAATTTATTTACTTATTTCCTCCAGAAGGAGGTGGAAAGCGATTACAAATCGTTTACTATTGAATGTTTTCTTCAGTGAGGCTGCAACCAAGCTTTTAGGTACCATTTGCAAGGATCCGAACATTGACTGTTACAATCTAATGACAGCTTTCACTGGTACGGTCATTCAATTGATTTTTCAATATTTTAGAAGAATTAAAATATTTTTGTCCCACAAGAGGGAATCAATGGTGCTAGCTCATGCACTGTCCAGATGTATGGTGGGTGTGCTTGCTTGTGCACCATTAATTTCCCCTAAATATGTACATCTTCATTCTTCACCAGCAGATTTGCGTTCATCAACTCTTTGTAAATAGGGGGACAACATTTTTTTTAACATGCATGTCTCCCCACACTTTCTTAGTGTCATTGGTTGGCAATCCAACACGTGCACCGTTCTGTGGCTTATGCTAACTTTTCTCATCTATGTAATTTTTTTTTTAAATCTTCCTCTATATTCAACTAACTAATTCCAGTAACAACAATGAAGGTCAGAACTGCTGCCTCAATTCATCAACTGTGAGCACCTTCTTGGATTTTGAACCACAATCAACTGCAACAAAGAACATGGTCCATCTTGCCCAGAGTAAGTTCTCAATTCTACACTTTCTCCATTTATATAATAAAAGGGAAAATGATAATACTACACCAAATCTGTATGAAAAATTAACATACACCCCTGAGGTATGTATGGCTCATTTTAATTGTCCAACAAAAATATACCACCTCTCGGGTATATGAATTTAGTGTCTAGCTTTGGTGTACAGTTGTCAACTTCCTTGTAAAAATGCTATGTAGGCTCATGCCATTAGGCACTCACCATGTCTTCCAAAACATCATTGAAAATCCTCATTGTTTTTTTATGTTAGTGATACGGAAAGGAAGCATAGCTATGTACGATTATGGGGACGACAATGACAATATTAAACATTACGGGCAGCCAAATCCTCCAACCTATAACATGTCCGATATTCCAAATGATCTTCCTCTCTTCTTCAGTTATGGGGGAAAGGATGAACTTGCAGATGCGAATGATGTGAACCTCCTTTTTGAGAATCTTAATGCACATGAAGGAGACAAGCTAACTATTCAATATAGAGACGACTATGCCCATGCTGATTTTGTTATGGGTGTCAATGCCAATGAAGTTGTTTATAACCCTCTCATTAGCTTTTTCCGGATATATTGAAAACTAATGCATGAGAATTAATGTTCTTATGATCTATTGTAAATGCCTTGAACTATTAATGAAGCTGGATTGTATTTCACTTCTTCTAGTGTATGAGAATTAATGTTTTTATTAAATTGATTTTTGTGTGTAGCAAAAAGATTTATTGATCATTGATGTTGGAATATGTGAAGGTGGTCTAGATGTTATCTAAATGGTGAATAAAAAAAGAACAAAAAAATTTAGTGCTTCTTGGTATTGCGAACCAATTTAACACCACCAAATGGCTTGCACAGTCTGTCACCATCTTTGTCATTTATTTGTTGCCTGTAAGCACCTGATCAGAGTTCAATAAGCCCTTGTGATTCCTCAAGTTCTTGTGATACTTGTTGTCTTAGCTATTGTGGGGGTCACATGGTCAAATGAAACTGAAACACATAAAGGAAAAAAATAAACTGGAGCTCGTCCAATGGAGCCTGTGTTGGAGAAGGAAATTTTGTTCATGTCTGAGGAGGTGTTGGAGGTTAATTTGTCCTCAAATTGTATCGATGGTGAAAACTTTTTGGAAGGAGGACCCATTGCACATAATGTATATTACAATTTGGAAGCAGTTAATGTCATGCCCTAGGATTTTTGAAACTCCTTTATCACAATAAAAAACAGTGGTAACAAATTTTTTTTCAATTTTTTTTTGTCAATCAACGATAAAATTGTCCTTAGGGTGACTCACTTACTTTCAAACATAAGAATATTTAAATCATCTTATTCATAATTAAGATAAAGTTAAATCACACATAAATTACACAAGGTCTTCCCCGAGTACATACCAAAAATTTATCATATACATACAAATATAAGTAATTGACACTTACATATGTATGTTTAAACTTACATATCATACTAAAAGTCTTACTACACAAAATAAGAAATTTTCATTCTCTCTAGAGCTTGTTGTCCTTTCTATGCTCCCATCCCAACCCAGCTACTCTTCATGCAAATCTGTATAATGAGGATGCGAGTATACGAATATAACCAATGGGATGACTAAATAAGTACTATGTAATAATAATGCATATAATTTTATTTTATTATCACAACAACAATACTCTTATATCCAATAGTAATCTTCATCATCATGCATAAATAGAATAATGAAGACATTCATATTTACTATCTCATGATTTTAAACATCATAACATGACTTCACTAGGGAGACTCTTACTCCATATGTGTATGCTAAAAGATTCTATATGACATGATAGACACGTCTAGGAGTACGACTTTGCCTCACTAGACCATAAACTACTCACTACAAACCTTAAGTATTTTGAAGTCTACCCGTTTTATCTATGTCATAAAGCTAATGCCTACATGTGCTCATAAACTTAAGTGGTTAAAGTCTTGACTTTTATTAGCATTAGAACTTCTTGTATTGTATTATACGTGACTAGTCATTTTTAATGCTTTAGTCCATTCGAACACATCTCCTAGGCTAGGAAAGTGGTTCTATATAACTTCTATCCTTATAGAGCTAGAAGACCTAGTCTTATTTCATATCAAACTCTTTTTGTTATGTGGCTAAAGACTCACTTGATGAGCCATATTGACAAAGATTCCCTTGTCCTTAAGTGCCTTTGCCCAACAATTCTAGGGGTGCGATTCATTACAAGGATTTCTACACATACAAAACTACATAACTCAAACTTCATCAATCACAACATCACATATAATTGCATTTCATGCATTCAATATCATGTTACTATATCTCATAATAGTAGTTTAACACTTATAACATTCATTGCTAATATTTACTTCAAATTAACTTATTGTCGGTAGATTCATCGACGTGTCGACTAAGTCACCGATAACCATCAATAATTCATTGACATGTCAACTAAGTCACCGATGACCATCAATAACTCATCAACATGTCGAACCCTTACCAACAGTAAAATGACAAAGAAAATCATTCTCATCTACCCAAAGACTTAACTACTAGTAACCCATCAATTGCACACCAATGTATCGATGCATATCAATATCTCATACTTCATCTTCTTCTTTACATTGACAGTGTCATCAACGTGTCGGTAAACTTGTCAACGGTCGGGAAGAGTAATATAAATATCACTTTGGTTTTAAACTCATTTAGAAACATGATGTAACATGATATTTCACATTTAATATTCCATAATTAAGGCTATAAAATGATCTGATAAAATAAAATACTCATTTAACATAGGGATCATGATCATAATTATCATCATAATAAAGCATTCGAAAAAGTCATGCCTTCACACATTAAATCACAATAACAATGTAATTTAAATTCGTCATGCATACACATGATGTTAAATCACATTATGAGGTTACCAATCTGACCTATTTATGCAATCAAACAAGATCTCCACGAATCTGGTTCTTCTCCCCTTCCACTAAACTTTGTCATGCCTTTAGTCCACTGCTTTCTCCCCAAAGTCGGAGAATTCGTAGGATTAGGGTCACAGTTTGTCAAAGGTATTTATATGAGAATCAAATAGCAGAATTCTGGTGCATAATCATCCTCAAAGCCCGCTTGGAATTGCTTTTTCCTGCAGTTTCAAACTTATTGATAAAACTATTTTATGATCATCGACATGTCAAAGGTTATCGATAGTGTCTTCAATACTTCATTAGTGAGTTGACCAATGTGTCGAACTTCACCAATAGTAAAATATAGTTTCATAGATAGGTTCACCGACATGTCAGTGCTCATTGATAGAACCTATTATTCTAAACTAAGATTAAACAAACTTCATGCTTAGCATCTTTACTACTTTCCCTAAGTTCATTACTCAAAAATTATATGTTTATCAAAGAGATTTGTTGACTTGAAGAACACAAGGACCTCCAACATAAGGTCTTAGACAAACCATGAGGATAAATCATGAATAATAATATAGAAATTTATCACAGAATTATGGGTGTCACAGTTAGTATGAGTTAGGCTAAAGCACACCTACATGAGCCCAGTCATCTTGACCCATTGGATCATGATTTGATGGCGCAAGTAGGTGGGTGGTGATTCAAACCTGCCTCCCCCCTAAATTATGTGTCATTGGATAAAAATCCAACAACCCACGAAGTCCAAGCATGTCCTTATGTGTGTTGTCAGATAAAAATCCAATGGCCCATGAAGTCCAGGCTCATGCTAATACATATGAGCCCAATAGAGCTCATGCTAACATGTCACTTATAATATTTGGCTTTAAATATTATGATGTTATACCTATTTTTGGATGAGTAAAATGAATGTGGATTTGTCAGGGGATGAAATAAATGCACAATTTCTTGTATCAGGGAAGTGGTTTTTCATTTAATGGTGTCTATTCTATCGTGTCTATTCTATGAAAGGTTATAACTAGATCCTAACTTTATGTACCTTTTTGGGTAATAATTAATTTTTGTACATGCTAATTCTAACATTGTTGTGTAGGAATGACAATGGCAACATCTCATTAAAGCCAAGTTGTGCTTCTCCTTGACTCTTTTTTGTTAAGTAAATGGAGGGTATTTGATGAAGGTTGTAAGAGGCTCAATGACATAAGGGTTCATAACTTGAAGAGACATGCAGATTTGTTTGGAATTGATGATGCAAATTAGCTTGGTTTGAAATACATGGAACAATGGAATTGAAGGAAGAAAATATGTCAAATTTACTTGAGTGATTAATTGGGCTACAAGGGCCATCAATTGCCTCTGATGGAATTCATTTGTAAAAAAAAATTAAGTGAAAGGCAATCGATTGGCCATGTAAGCAATAGATCAAAACATCGATTGATTAGTCGGTCTCAATGATCAATCAACACTATTTATGACACTATATAACATGAAGCTGAGAGAGTGGCATTCATCCAAAATGCACTAGCAATTAATCGGCCATGCTAGCGATCGATATGTTCAATGGCAATACGGTTTTGAAATTCTTTTTAGATAAGCATTTGAATCCAAATTGATTTATTTTAAGTCTTTTTCTTTCCTAGGAGTATTTATTCCATATTCCTTTGATTATTTAGGGATTATATGAGTTATTTTTCTTAATTTTGATTGGTTAGTCATACGGTAGTTAAAGATTGAATTCTTTTTATAATTATGCCATTAGGAAATGTTAAAAGCTTGTCTCTTTCATGGAAGTCATGGTTGTTGATAGTTCTGTGTTTTTATGATATATATTGAAGAAGAAGATATTATTTATTTCTCATTTATTTTCCCCTCTATTTTATGTGAATTTGCCATTGGAATTTGTGAGAGATGAAGGTTGTGTGCACCTATAACTGGATTTGTCAAACGACATTCATCCCATCAATCCAACTATAAGAGGCTCATAGATAAGGGGGTCCACAACTTGAAGAAATATGCAAATTTGCTTGGAATTGATGATGTAAATCGGTTTAAAATACATAGAGCAATGGGATTGAAAGAAGAAAATATGCCAAGTTCCCTTGAGCTATTGATCGGGCTGCAAGGGTGATCGATCGACTTTGATAAAATTATTTAATAAAAATCAAATAGAGCAAAAGACTATTGATTAGGCATATAAGTGATCAATCGAGACATTGATTGATCGATATAAGCATTTTTTATAGCACTATGTAAAACAAAAATGAGAGTGTGGCATTCTACTGAAATACATTAGAGATAAGGATTTGAATCCAAATTGATTTCTTTTAGTCTTTTACTTTTCTAGTAGCTTTATTCCAGATCTTTTGATTATTTAGAGATTTTATGAGTTATTTTTCTTAATTTTGACTGGTTAATCATAAGGTAGTTCGAGATTGGATTCTTTTATTTATAATTTTGTCATTAGGAATTGTATAAAAGCTTGGCTCTTTTATGAAAGCCATGGTTGTTGCTAGTTCTTTGTTTTTTATATATATTGAAGAAGAAGATATTATCTCTTTGTCCTTTATTTCCTCTATTTTCTGTGAATTTGCCACTGAAATTCAAGACAGAGGAAGGTTATGTGCGCCTATAGCCGGATTTGTCAAACAACATTTATCCCATCAATCTAGTCCTGCATTAGTATTAACCCCTTCTATTAAGCCCAAGAGAGAGTTCACATGAAAAAATAAGATACAAGATAAGAGACAACATAGAGACTAGACTACAAGTGTCATCCAACTTTGAGAAAAGAAAATTCTTGAACAACTTTGTGGACATGATGATTACCCATCACATAATTGCACATTTCTTGTTCACAAAACCCAAAAGTCTGCTATTAGTCATGGACACATTCATGAAAATTCTTGAATTCCTTTTATTCCAAATAAAACAGACAATGGCATTGTATAACAATTTGAGAATGGTCCCCAAATGTTCATTCTTCTTGCTGAAATATTAATTATGCTCAAGAGGTTGAACAACATGACAACTTATTAAATCCACTCAAACAATCTAGAAATACAGTTGATCATTTAATTTGTATATACGCCAAAGAAGAATAAGTGAGCTAACACTTTCAGTAGTTGATTTACATAAATTGCATCAATTGGTTAAATGGACACCATGGTGATGACGTTTGTCCAACGTAAGAAGTCTTTGATGTAACATTAACCAAGAGATGAATGTCTAAGAAACATATACTTGAACCACACAACATTACACCATCCAATGCAAGGACTATGCACACAAATTACCTTGTATGTAGATTTTGTAGAAAAATTGCCTGATGACAAAAGTGTCCAAGAGACTTTATCCTCCTTAGACCCAAAAATAGGGACAAAATTATGTAATATTGTATCATATGAAGACCCCTCAAATTGTTTTTAATGTTGAAAGACCAACATCCCTTGGTTATACAGTCCACAATTCAAACACCATTGTGGATTGAGAGTTGATGAACTAAAAGTTTACCATAGTTGTGGAGTGTAGTGTGAAATTCCCTACCCAAGGGTCAATCCAAAAGAAAATACTCTCTACATTTTTAATTTCATATTTAATATGATCAATAAGAGTGGACCTAAGAGAGATAATATGCTTCCAAGCAAATGAGCCATTGGGATGATTCTCACAATGCCAAATGGTAGAATTATGAATGTAATGGGAGTGAATCCAATTCACCCATATATAGCGACTATTTTTCAACAATGACACTCCAAAACAATTTAGCATGGCCAACTAAGCATCATTCTTTAACAACATATATAGCAAATTCCTCTCCTCCCTGGGCCAACAAACATATTTCCATTTAAGATGATGAATTTTTCCCCCTTGTCTCCACTAGACCAAAGAAGTTAGCCATCATAGATTTAGTCACATTAACAATTTTAGCGAGAAGCATGAAATGAAAAAAACTAATAGATATGCATATTATCAAGAACAAATTTAATAAGTTCAATTATACTAGTAAATAACAAAATTTTCCTCTTATAACCTGCGAGAGCTGATTGAAATCTAGAAACTAGAGGATAACACATATGAATACGCAGGGAGCCAAAGAAAAGTGGAAGATTCAAGCACCTTACATGAAGAATACTCTCTTGAAAACCCAATATCTAAATAATATTACTCTTCAAGGTACAACTTTTAAAAAAATAATTATTAGTTTTAGCACAATTAGCTTCGAGACCTTAGATAGATACGAACATATTAAGAACCTCCTTGATGGTCTTGGCGGAATGTACATCTTCCTTTGAAAATAATAAAATATCATATATAAAAAAGAGGCGAGAAATAGGAATAGTAGTCATGCTTGGGAACTAAGATCATCCTTGTGCCTTGGTTTTTAATTGGAGATTCAAATGTTGTCTCTAGAAAGGGAAAAAAGTGGAGGATCGAAATGATTAACATTAAAAAGAGCAACCAATTCGTGGGCAAGACCAACACTTGTTAGCTCGAGTGAGTTAAGCCTAAAGTGGCCCACCTTATACCTGGTCAAATGGGTAGATGGGTTTAGATATAGGACTATGGAACACATTAATAAAGCCCTGATAAGCTAAATATGGACCTCCCTATACCCTCATTAGTGAAGGGAATGGTGGAGCTACGTGATTAGCACGTATTGTTTAAATGGTCAGCATTGGCCAACTCCCTTATGGAACTGATAGTCCTATGCTTTCATGTCTCATTTGGACTTATTTTATATATGTATGATACATATATGTGTAATGTAGAAGTAGATGTGTGTGACATTGGTGATGAACATGAGTATTGTGTTGGCAGGGTGGTCAGGAAGCTGAGTTTAAGCCCTCACTCGATTGGCACATACATGAATTATATTTTGACTTACCTAGTGCATATATTGTATAGACTATGCATGTGCCTGAGGAGATCGACCGTGAAATACAATAATATAAGAGATTAATTGCTCTGCCCTTCTATTAACATATAAAATGAAAATATTAAGTATCAAGTTGTAAATTGCGTATGAAGGGTAATTACTACTTTGGTGTGGAAGCTATGTAAGTTTTTAAATTTGGTGTCCATGGCCCTTTATTCTCTCAATTTTCGTCACATTCATCTCCTGCAAGAGGTAGGGGGTTTCAAGAATTTGAAGGCTCTACCTCCTCCCAATCCCCCTGACCTAAATAATTGGGATAAGCCCATAGGATTGAAGTGGTTAAAGTATGATTTTTTTAATTTAATATGACCGGTGGCTATTGACCTCAAGGTGTTGGAAAAAGTCACTACCTTTGTCTTAAAATAAGTATCTTATTTTAAAAAAGTTAAATATTTAAGCTATCTTACATTACTCAATTTTTTTTTAAATTACTCTTTTATTAAAATATAAAAAATTGATAATAAGTATTTTAGGCTATATATATATATATATATATATATATATATATATAACTGCATAAAAGATAAAAAAGTGGGTGATAACTAACTGCATAAAAGATAAAAAAGTGGGTGATAACTAACCCAATAAGATACTTATTTAAAAGAAATAAATTTTTAAATAAGACAATTATTTTAAGACGGAAGGAGCATTTAATTAGGATTAGTTATGATTATGAAACAAGTGGCTTTAAATTTGATGGATATGTTATTCAAAAAAGGGCATTTAATATCTAAGTAATTGTGGGTCATTAAATTTGTATCTGACAACCCTAAGGATTTAGTCTCACGCAATCGCAGGTAATCCTACACTCTATAAAGTTTTGCCAAAATAAATATTCTCACCTTATTATATTAATAATTTTATTTAAAAATATAAATTTTATTAAATAGTGAGACCCAAAAATTAAGAGGGTAGAAAATAAACTTTTGAGATACTTTTTTTAAGTGTCCAACTACTTCCATTCATTTAAATTAAGCTATTAATAAAAAAATTAAAATAAACTTATTAAAATAAGATGAAGGGAGTATAATAAGAAGTCGTTTCTTAACCTCTAAAGCTGTTGAAAAACAATAATTATTTCATATCTGTCTCTTCCTTAATTATGTATGGGTTATATTTATAATTTATTTTTAAAAATTTACAGAAGTACGCTACTGCTAGCAAAAAATGCACTTAATATTGGAGTTCGGTCACTTAAAAAATATTTTCTAAATTAAGTTATTTAAGTAAATATTTTATTTTTAATATTATTTTAATAATTTTCTTTTTTATATTTTTTTATTAAGAATGCAATGAACTAGGATGACCCGGTCTCAAATGTGTAGATTTTCTTCTTCTTTTGCTTAATGGAGTACAACTAAGCAAGCAACTGGAAAAGACAAGTCTACCAAAAATACAGAAACTGTAAAAGCAAGTTCCTCTCTTTTCATTTATCGAATAGCTTTCCCATTAATTATTAACTGAAGCAAGTCTTAAAGGTTTCATGACTGGATAATGGACAGTGATAGAAGAAAACTGGCAGGGGCCAGGAAAACAGTAGCCGGTTTATGCTACCAGGAAGCTTACTCAGAAAGCTGCATGCCAATTAAAAACCAATATGCTGACCTTTCTTAGTAGTCTCTCCTCGCGAGAAGTGATACCGACCCGACTACTTGACTCGGCATGCGGATTTCGTCAGCGACGATGTCACTTTCGTGGAAACATATGATTGGATGACACTCCAAATCATTCTCTTTGTTTTACTCCGATAAATACTTGATTCAAGTCCTCTATTTATATCAGAAGAAACACCTTTCTTCTCGTATCATTCTCATGTGTTTCTCTCCAGCTCTCTCTCTCTCACACAGTTCTTGCATTACTTTTCTGACAGAGATCTTGGATCGCATGTTCGTGGAAATCTAGAGTGACTGGATCTTAAGAAGGCCTTTGGATCCTGCACCAATTTGATCATTACAGCTGTCCAAGGTCAACTTATTTGAGGACAATACGTGAAGGAAGATCATACGGATTTGTTCTTCCTTCTCGTATGCTTCAGGTTACAGATTGGAAGGTGCAAAACACGATTTGGGCTGTCTCATTCATCCTTAAAGGCAGCAGACAAAGATAGGGGAGATCAAGCTGATGGTTTGAAGCCAGAGGTGAGCAAAGAAAAATGGTAAATCCTTTTCTCAAGAAAGAAAAGAGTGGTAAATCTGATCTGCAGCCAGCTCCATGTAGATTGTGCAAGCAGTTTAATTCCTCTAGTTTTGGAAAGTTTTCTTTTTGTTAGTCTTCTTTGTGAGAATGGGTGGAATTGGAAATGCAGTGGAGACGATTCCAAATCAATGGAATCAATGAACCAACATATAAGGAGTCTGACACTTACTGTGCAGAAAAGGTGTGTTTATAACAAGTTCTTCCTTAGCGACACACCCTGCGCACTAGTTCATGTGAATCATTGCGCACTAGTTCATGTAAATCATGAATAACCCATGTCTTTGTCCTTTGCCAGGTCTTCAATAAACTTGAAGGTCATAGAGGGTTGAAGAAATGCGTTCATTTACTAGGAATTATTATAAGTTAAAAAATTCTTATTGTAATCAGCAAATTTATGACAAATGTATTTAAGCTGTTTATGTAAACAATTAGAAACAACAAAGTCTTGTTTCAGTCGTGGCAATGATCGATCCATTTCTGCATAAAATATATCGATGATAGAGTTTATTGAGCAGAATTCTTATCAAACATCTGCATCCTTGAGCTGTTATAAATGATGTTGATGGTCTTAAATGCGGTATTATTAAGTAATACGCCTTCTTGAAAAAGATAAATCTTTCTTGGAAGAAAAAGGAAACTTACATAATGATCATAAGGAAAATATAAACGTGTGAAACGTTCCCATCCTTCTTCCCCCTTCAACGAGACCAAGTCAAACAAATACTGCACCAGAGCAAGTTTAACATGAATCCTTAATCAAGTCTTTTTATAGGTAGGTTAAAATCCTACACGCAAGCTCACCTTCAAGTTTCAGCCTGGAATTTTCTAAGATCTCACCATCCTTATGCTGATTGGTTTAAGCTACAGGGTCAACCGCTACTCTTTCACATCTTCATCTTGGTTGGCTCTAAACAATGGCTTACTCACCTGACAACTTATCCTCTAGAGGCTTTAAATTGGCAAGTAGATGTTCCCTTTGTCTCTACAAAGCTGAAACTAGGGATTACATTTTCTTTGAATGCTTATATTGTAAAGAAAGTTTGGAGGCTTCTACTTGCTAAAAGCTATATATACAGACTCATCCTTGATTTCGATAGTGAAATTGGTGGCTGCTGCATTTAATTAAGGTAATTCACTTTGTCGCTATTCTCCTCAACTCGCTTTTTAATGTTTATATCAATTTCGCGTGGAATGAGAGGAATAGGAGATATTTGAAGACAAGAGGAAAGACGCTTCAAGCTTAGCTTTGGTGATCATCCAAACAATAATTGTTATTTTGTATTCCACTCATCTGAATTTGTCTTGAGGATCGGAAAACGAGGAGATTACTGCTTAATGGCTCACGTCGAGATGGGCTATATACAAATACTTTTCTATTGGACACTTCACCGTCTATTCAAATAATGCGTACATTGGGCTTCTCTTCATCACCATATCTAAAGTTCCGTGAAAGTTGTTGTGACATCCACGATTTTAAAATATTTTTTATAATAAAATATTAAGTTTAATTAGAGTAGAATTTAATTTTCTAGTGGGTAGGATCATCGATGTCATCATTGACATATCGGTGGGCATGTCACCAACACATCGATGAAACCTAAGTATGCTTAGATAAACAATGATGTGTCAACAAATTGCTCGGTAAATCTAATGACATATCTACATTCAAGGTAGCTATATCGACAAAAGTAACAACCATCCAAGATTGATAATATAAACCATAATTTAACTTTTTTTCGTATAACAAAAAAGTTGAGAAGTGGTGCATCCAGGCACTTTTGAGATGCCAAATCGGGGTAGAATGTATTTTTGCGCCCCTACTACCCTATGGACACTAGATCGAGATCTCATGGCAGACATGCACCAGGCACATATGCGCCCAATTCATGTTAACAGAACCCTTCATATATACCCCTTCATGTCCTAAAGACTCTTATTCCTTCAAAATTGACTGTAGTCTAAGAAGAGGAGACTAAGGGTGCATCAAGATCGATGGGGAAAGTAAAGAAGGGGGAATAAATTCTCGAGGATCAGTGATTAATGCATAAGGAAAGGTCGGATTGTTAAACCTCTAACTGATTATGGTCTAAATACTAAAGAAGCATGTTAAGCATAACAATAGGGTTTTTGAGTTAGACAATGAACATAGATTTATGAAATTGTGTTTAAGTATTTCTTAAGGAGTAATTATTCGATTATGGATATGGAAATCATTAATTAGTTGAATTTGTATGATTCTACCATTAAGGGCTAATAGCTTCTTGTAAAAACAAGAATATATGGTTTTATGTATGTATCTATGTTGAGTAATAAGTATAATGACTCATAAAAGATTTATGGGGAGCTTGATACGGCACCAGTACAGTAATTTATTCACTATTCTATACTGGTCGTCAACTTTTTTACCAATGTGTCAACGGGATACCGATGGTTAGGACAAAATGAGGAGATATTGGGATCTATACATAGGGATGTCTCGATGTTATATTAGGCATTAGTAGAAGTCTGGTGCGCCGATGATGACATCAATGATCAATGCTTGATGGAGTCTTCTCACTCTCGGCAAGGACTGACGTGTTGATGAAGGTATGATGGCCAATGCGTTAATAGGTAGTTGACAGTAGTTCAATTGGAGATAGCGTTCACTTGGAGATTTGAGATAGTCTTTTATTGTGACTATATGTTGGTCAATAAAGAATATTTTGACAAACTTTGTTTTCATAATAAACATAAATAAATATAGAAAGACATGATAAAAGGCATGTGCAAAGGGGGTAATGTAAACCCTATGTTTGAGCATATACAAGAGGCACTACCTTGACTTGATGATGATGAAAGACATTTAAGGGCATGAGTACCAAATGTTGTCGTGGGCTCTAAGAGTAGGTCCTTTTAGTATTGTAGAGGAAGGTCATGGTATTAAAAGGGAACATGGGTTTCTGACTCCCTTAGATTTGGGAGTTTGTTGTTTGTTAGGCCTCTCCCCGAGCTCGGGATTTGGTTTGGATCTTCAAAAGATCATAGTGCAACATGAAAGTGAGTCTTAGTAATCATGGAAGGCTCAGATACTCAGACAACTTGGTCCCATGAGTTGTTATGGGCCTTAATTTCATAGCATAGGTGGAGCAAACAATAATCTATAACAATAATTTGGAGTTGTTTTGTAAAATAGTATACATTTTGAGCTAGGAGTCAGATGAACCTCCTCGATGTTGCCACAACTTTAGTGTGATATCCCACATTAGAGATGAGGGTCAGGTAATGAATCAAAATTATATATTATGTTTTTTATAAGAATGATGATATATGTGGTTTTTTATTTAGCCATTCCACTGAGTATATCATATACTCAACAACCATGTGGTGCAGGTATTTTGAGGAGTAAGTTATTTGAGAAAAATATTATATCTCATCATGTTATCTTTAATAAACAACATTTTCCTTTTGATGGGCAACATCCCACTGTTATTGACTCCCCACCACGGTATCTTTTTTCTACCTTTGGCATTTCTAATAGCTACCCTAGCAGGCTATCAATTGATCATTCTCCTAGCTTTTGATGTGCAACACTCTATGTTTTCAAGAAGAAAACCATTTCTTTTTATGTATTAAAATTTTTATTTTTGGTTTCTAGTGAGCCATCAACATATCGTGGGCTACCAATGATATAGTGCAATGTTATTATTAGCAGACATCGACATGTCTAAGGTCTATCAATGATAACTGTATGCATCTATTTTTTATGAAAATAAGGTAGTTTTGCAGTTGCAAGACTCCTTAAGTAGTTATCCCAATATCAATAGAGTAAAATCTAGAATTGGGAGTAAAAGGGGAGTCTCAAAGAAGTCCTAGTACTAGTAAGAGTCCAGAAGCAATTTGGGAAGATCATGCATAGGAGAGGAATTTCTACATTAGTATAGGTCGAATTGCAATCCACATTTGCATTTCAAGAAAAGTATTCTAAATTTCTAATTTTATTCAAGTTCTTGATGATCCTAAACTTGTGATTGTGCTTTATCTTGAGTTGAGCTATGCATGAAGGTTCTTTAATGGTGAATTCAAATCATAACTAGTTTAATGCTTGATTTGTGACTTAAATGGCTTATAACTTGCTTTGGAATAATTTCCAATAGTTTTGATGCAAGAAAGTGTTTTTGGGGAGGACGGGGAGTCTCTAATCATGTTTTTCCCAATCATTGGTTAGTTCACTGATGCTTCGGTGAATGTGTCGATGAAAGGAAGAGGATAAATAGTGTCCCTTGCATACATGTTGACTAGTCATCAATAGTGAGGCTAACGCGTTGGTGTGACATCAGTGAGGTGGGTTTTCCTTGCCAACTCATTGCTTGTAAGGGTTTTATACTTTGATAGATCTATCGATAGTTATTAGTGATCCAGCTGACAAGTTGGTGAAGTAACCATTGGTACACCTCAAGTCAAATGATTTGCATTGTGAACTATAGAAGGGGATAAGCTATATTGTCATTACATGTATATGCATGATTTATGAGGCTTTTGTGTTGTATGTGGAATTTTGAGTAAGCATGTACTAAGTAAGAGTTAGTAAACCATAATGCATGTGTATGGGACTAGGTGATATGATGATTTAGTCACTATGAACTAATGCATTTGACACATAAGGTCCAAGATTCCTAGTTTCATATTGGCTCCTCAAGTGAGTCATATAGCCACGTAGAACGAATATGTATGGTATGAAAAATGATCATAATATTTTAGTTCTCTAAGGATGAGAGTTATATAGAACCGCTTTCCTAGCCTAGGAGTCAGGTTCAAATTGACTAGAATATTAAAAGATGATTAATCTCACGCAACACAATAAAGGAGGCTTTGACGATCATAGTAGTTGGGATCTTGATACTAGGGTCCATGAGCCCTAGCGAGCCCTTACTTCATGCCGCGGATGGGTGGGGCAAGCTTCAAACAAAGAGTAAGGTCAAATTCATGGTCGTCCAATATCTAGTGAACCATGAAGTGGAATTCTCTATTGTAAGTATTACTTATCATAGAAAGCTTTGTGCGAATTTTGATCTCTATGTCATTTATATTAATATTGACAATAGAGTCTTTCTTAGTATGTTCATTGAACTATTTATTTTCACTTGGATTGCAATTTCATTTCATCCTTTGTGGTGTAAGTTCTTTGGGGAGAAGACAATAGAATCTAGATATCTAGTTGTGGATCCCGTAAATATTTTAGTATTTTAGATATCTAGATGTTTAACTATTATGATTTTGCAACAAATGTTTATGAGAGAGATAGTTCTCATGTCCCTAATTTGATATTTCAACATTTTATGAATGTATAAAATAGTTTATTTATTACGTGGTATGAAGGGGAGTATGTTATAAAATTTTAATTGAAAGCAAATATTTGCTTAAAAAATGGTTTTAAAATTAGAGGTTTGACATAATGTGTCTATCATTGCTCCTGTTGAGCCTAATAGTAGATTTTACTATTGACAGTGAACCACACCCCATAGTTAAAACATCTGATCGAGTAGCCCCTGTATAATTGAAGGAGTTAAAAGCCCAACTTCAAGAACTTTTGGATGAGGAATGTAAAGTTGATTTACAAGAGTTGAAGATAAGACTTACTATTACTGTGCATTCATAGGTTTTATTTGAAGGCAAAAAGAGAATTGTAATGTATGGTGATGCTTTCAAGGAAGGCTTAGAATGCGTACTTCTATAGAATGATAAATGATAAAGTTGTAGCAGTGAAAAACTCATGACAAGAACTACTCAACCTATATATGACATAGAATTGTCAACGGCAATAATTGCTTTGAAGATTTGGAAACACAACATATATGGAGTAACCTTCAAGGCTTTACAAATCACAAGGGTTTAAGGTAAAGCCAATGCAGTGACATATGCGTTAAGCAAAAAGTCAAAAATCGTAGTGGTATATCAAATCGTGAAAGATTAACATAATTACATTGAGGAATTACTGAAAGACGGAAGTCCCTTCTAGCTGGTTTTGTTGTACATTCCCATTTCAAAAAATTATAAATGCTCAAGAAGTGTAGAAACTTCTTGCAACTACATATTCACTTTGTGAATTAGTAAAATTTTCTCTAACACATTTGATCATAGTATATAATAGAGATTCATTTAAAGTTGAATTACGCAGCGAAAGTATGTGTTTGAGTAGGATTAGTGCAAACCTTAAAGATAATCAAGTTGAACCTAAGATCATATTTCAAAGCTTGTCTAAGATTGACCATGGCGAATTGTGAGGATGCAATTCTTTTAAGGGAAGAATGTTACACCCAGGAATTTCTTAAACTTGGCCATGTGGAAAATAATAAGTCTAACCCTTAGAACTTCTCAATAGAATAACTTTATGTATAGATGGAGTTTGGATCTGGAACTTTAATATTAAAAATTAAATAAAAATATCTTTTAAGAACCACAATAATACACAAATCGGGGCTCAAATGAGGAAGTTATGGTAGATGTAACATAAAAGATTTTCTAAATCCACACAAAAAATAATGTATTTGACCCTTGAGCCTTCTCAGTGTAATAGCTTACTTTGTAGTTAAAGTTTTAGTTTAAAATTTGATGTTAGAAAGTAGACGAAAAGAACATCGAAACTCCATGAAGAATGCATGAATCAGAGACTAGATGAAGAAGTTATGATATTCTAAAATTGGACCCACCAACACACACCAATTTGACCCTTGAAACTTCATTATAGTATAACATTTCCTATAGATAAAGTTTTGATTTGAAAATTAGTGGTTATAAATTAGATAAATAAAATTTAGATGCCAACATCAATGGGCTAATCAAAGTTCAGATAAGAAAGTTATGGTCATTCAAGATTGGACTGTGGTACTTTTCACTATTGCGACATCGATGGATGGATGGGGGTGCCAATGGTCAAATCAACCCTACCAAAGGTCTAAACAATTAGCTAGTTTGTCAATTATATACCAAAGTTTTGTTCTTTCTCACTTATAAATACCCTTGAGGCCCTTTAGAGTATCATTTCTTAAAATGCTTCTCAAAATAAAAAAGGAGAATATCAAGGGCAAGCCAAATTAAGAAGAATCAATAAATTTTTCAGGGAATGGCTTGTACGTGAGAAAGGATTTTATTTCATGAAAAAGTTGGATTGCTAACCTTAAATGCAATATATATGATCTTTAAACATGGAAATGACATGATCTAAGGGATTTATGAATTACTAAAATCATCATTAATTCATGGTTCTATGTTGGAGTATTTTAGTATGAGATGGCTTTAAGATCATGGATATGAAACTATTAGGTTGAAATTATAAATCTAGAATTCCAAGTGTTATTATTATTTTATAAAGACATGGATCTAAGGTTTTATGCAGGTATAAGTTTTATTTAAATTATTATTTTTAAGGGATTGTCTTAGGACTAGTTCAGGAACAATGTCCCTTATGCTCAAGTCATCAACATGTTTACCAACACATCGATGAAGATGTTGATGGTTAGGAGAAGATGGATAATTGTCAGCATTGACACATGGGGTGAGTTAGTGTTATACAGGCATCTAAACAAGGACCGACATATCAATGACAAACTCGGTGAATTAAACTCTTAGTAGTTTAACCAATGTCAAAAGGGTCTGACATGTCGATGGGATGATCAATGACAATTTCAACTATTTTTTCAAAGTGATATTTTTGTTGATCCTTTTTCCATTAATGAAGAACAATTTGTTATATTACACTTGTATAATGTACATAAGTAAACACTGGACGACATGATAAAATATATGTGAAGATAAGGACAATGAGAAATGTTTCTTGCATAATGAATATAAGTAATCATTAGAAAAAATGATAAAATTCATGTGGGAAGGGGGTAAAAAAACCTAGATTTGCCCTCCATGTGTGGGTCAATTTAGTTACATAGTAGGAGTTATTCTAAAGCCTTCTCCCCTAGCCTTGAGAATTGTTTCAGATTGCAAATACTATGTTTGGGTATACTAAGAGGGTAGTGGCATTTACCTATTCATGAATGACATAGAGGGTCATGGGTAGCTAATATATCGATGAGCTCCAAAAGTGGGTTTGTTAACTAGACAAAGGAGGTTCATTGTAGCAAATGGGATCAGGACTTTTGGCTCCCCTAGGCTTGGGAGTTTTTGTTTTTATTATAAATTTAAAATAAACATAACTCTAGCGCACCACAACAAAAGAGTTTTTGGTAATCATAAAAGCTAAAAATCTCAATCACTTAGGTCGATGAGTAATTGTGGACCTTAGCTTCAGAGTGTAAATAGTGCAAACTTTAGTCTTCAACAAGTGTTTGATACTTACTTCATCAACAATATGCATTTCTAGGAGCTGTGGAGATCTTATTGTTGTTATTATTGAGATTAGTTTATTTTCACTTATTTGTGACCCACGTTAGGGTTTAATGACAAGTTAAGAGATTATGTATTTATATATGCATAAATACACTATGAACATAATGAATTGTGTGTGTGGTTTCTTATTTAGTCACCCTACTAGATATACTCATATACTCAGCATATGTATGTTGCAGGTATCTTGTATGATTAAAATTCTTTTAGAAATTTGTATATGCAAAAAGGCCGACATTTTATTACGCTTGGCATGTACAAATATTATTTAACTTAAAGGTGGAAAATTCTCAAGCACATGAGTTTCAATCTATCTATATTTATGTATATCAGGATATTTAGGCATGTACTCGAGCAAGACCATGTTCAGTTATGATGTAGTTTGACCTACATTATTATTGTTCTCGTATGTTAGAAAATTGAGTGGCTCACACCCTAAGATATCTTGACAAATGTTTTGATAAAAAAAAATGTGTTTCTACTGTTTTATTCATGAAAGAAATGGAAAAATCTTGAGGTGTGACAGAATCTTAATAGGTTACATTATTTTCTCACCACGCATGTTCATTGCTCTCAAGATTATCTTACTCTATATCATATGAGATATGCATTGGAGTTACTTGATCAATTTGTACAACGAGTCCAAATTCATGGAGACCCCTCTTTGTATAGCTCTCATTTGAGCAAAGATGATGGAGATGTTTTGACTAACATTTCTCATTATCGCCAACTTGTAGTATCTCTATAGTACGGTTATGACCCATTTGGATATTATTTATGTTGTTAATCAAGTATGTCAATTTATGCAGGACCCACACCCCATTCATCTCATTACTACCAAGATAATTTTGCTTTATGTGAAGGGTATCTTATAGTTGGGCCTTCAATCCTATAGATGTTCACATCTTTTTCCTCAAAGGCTACTCTAATTCTAACTCGGTCGGCTGTCCAGATGATTGTTAGTCTATATTTGGCTCACCGTCTACCTTGGGCCCAACCTTCTTTCTTAGACTGCCAAGAAACAATGTGTTGTTTCTCAATCCAACATGGAGGCCAAGTATTGACCTCTAGCTACACTAACTTCTAACATTTTATGGT
Source organism: Saururus chinensis (assembly GCA_035235625.1). Classification (NCBI taxonomy): domain Eukaryota; kingdom Viridiplantae; phylum Streptophyta; class Magnoliopsida; order Piperales; family Saururaceae; genus Saururus; species Saururus chinensis. The sequence continues at coordinate 30,172,746 of CP141147.1, forward strand.
TTGTCTTTAGGTCCATGCACATTTGGTGTGTGGTTCAACCTATTTTATACTTGACAATATTAGTTCTTTGCACTCCAAGAACCCAATTTCTCATTATTGCAGCAAGCATGTGGAGAATGATGTGCATTTTATACGTGGCATTGTTGTTTGTGTCTCTAATATGCTAAGTCACTCACAAGTAGCTGACTTCTTCACAAAGGCCTTATCATCTACTCACTTTTAGGAGCTCCAATGCAAGCTTAATGTATGTTTTCAACCCCTTAAGCTTGAGATGAATATTAGGAAAGAAATATACAACTATCCAGTAGAGGAGCTTTGGAACCACACATTGACTGATTTGAATAAAAAAATTAATGATTTAAATTTGCGCTTAGTGATGCCGATGGAGGAAATTGTGGATTTGTACTATGAGTTCATTACCCTTCAAATCTCGAGGGTCACCACTGTGTCGTATGCCCAAAACTAAAATAGATAAAGAGAGGTACAAGATGTAGCTTGCGCAGGAAATTAAAATTGCTATTAGCATGGAATTTCAAGCACACAATCCACAAAAACTACAATGAAATCTTTTACATGTAATTAAAAAAAATCATGCGACCACTTTATGCTGATTAAGCTATGCACTATAAAGATATAGAACTTACAAAACTCAATGTTACTAATTCCCTCTCTAGAAGTTCATCTCTAAATCTCTTGGCCATTAAAGTCCATCTTAGTACTTGTGAACTTCAAGTCATTTACCTCTTAAGGGGTTCAATTCTCTAATTGGTTATTAACTTCATTCATTGGTCAGCTCATAGGGTATTTCTATCATTATGTTTAGGATCTTTCCAAGCTTCATTGGGTCCAAAACTGAGCTCAAGGATTCTACTCAATGTCATGAACTCATAGTAACTCTTTTGACATTTAACTAGTCCATCAATCCTTTGAGCAAGGCTTGGTTCACTCAATGATTTACTTTCCAAACCTAGGGGTAAAATAATCATTTATAGGCTTAATGACATTTTTGTCAGACATGAGGCTTAGTCTAGGTTTAGGGTACACCCTCACCTCTTACTAGGTTTTTCCCATAAGTGCCTAAACCACAGCCCATTTGTTTGAACCATACTTAATCCATAATAGCTATTTCACAACCTATGGGATTTTTCCCCAGGCAAAAACTTGGTTTGGACACTCATCACCCTTGCTAGGCCCATTTGTAATTTTTACAAATCACTTTTACCCCTTGAATCAAACATGGTTTAGTCCCCTTTATCATTTTAGGATGAACTAACATAGAATCAGTTTGGCTCAGCACAACGGGTCCTGGCTAAAGTGGGTCTGGTGACTCGATCCATCAACCCATGGCACATGTCATCTTCAACCCACACAGCCAACCTTTTTGCAGTTGGTGAACATCATGCCTAGCCACCACAACAAATTTGTTGCATGACGAATATGATAGCCCTAGCGATGCTGCTTATCGGTAGCCAATCAGGGTTCATCTAGTGGCCAAAAGGCTAATCCTTTTTTTTCAACAAATGTCACCATTACCACCCTTATTTGCCCCATCCAACATCTATTGGTCATGGTCTAATTACAATGATTGATTTGCCTAAAGTTGGCTGCTTAACCCCCTTTTTCCTCTCTATAAAATATTTTCTATGGACAAAAACGATGACGAAGATGAACCATGGTTAGAAGCTCTATCACATAGCCACCACCTGTCAAAGTTGCCAAGTGATGGCACTGACAACTTCCTTCTTCTCCAGCATCAATGACCCCTTTACTGGCATGTGATAACTGGCATTCAACAATTGTAGTTGACAATTGTGCAATTTAAAGTTGCTTTATTTTTCTATTTATCTATTTGGTTTGTTGATATATTTTAGTGCATATATTGAGGGAGATATAGTCACTTAATATGTTGTCTAATTGCCATTGTACTAAAGTAAATCTGGTTGATGATTACCGACTATCAACTAGCAACTACCAATTATAATGAGTTGCTATTTATGGATGTATAAGGTTTCTTTGGTATTAGAAAAAGCTCTAAATAATGTAAAAATAAAATCCTATGATTATTTTTTAGTACTTGAACATGTTTATGAGATCACTTTTTAATATTTGAGCTTGCAAAGAGATTAAAAATAAATTTTCAATAGCTCTATTGGCTGGTTTATGGTTGTTTCTTGATTCCATCATATTCCAAGGAGGAGGAGGTGGCAGAGGAAGGGATAAAGAGGTAGAGACGACAAAGCCAGAACCAGTGTCAAAGGCGACAAAGCCAAAGATAGTGTCATAGGCAACAAAGCTAGAGCTAGTGGAGAAAGCAGTGGAAGCGCAGATGAATCCAATGCCAAATGGAAGGCAATTGGTTAGTGGAGTGAAAAGGTACAAGAAGAGGGAGGGTATTTTAGATAATTCTTGTCACATGTGTTGGGTTTCACATGTGGGCAGGGTCATTTACTATAATACTAAGAAGTTTGTGACATATTTTGGAATATACTTATTTGAGGGCCAATTGTGTAAATTACTCCAACTATAATTATTCTCAAGCATTTTATAAAAATATCCCTCAAATGCAATCTTTTCTTCAAAATGTCAACAAGTTTGTATTCTTCTGCCTCACATATCTTGGTCATTCGCATATGGATAAATTTGTTTATGTTTATCTGTGTGTTTATGTTTTTTGGCTTTAGATGCAGTGGATTCGACCTATCTCTATGCAGATGGGGTAGTTCTTTCACCAGTGATGGCGAATTTTTGTAGTTGACAATCCTCATAGGGCATGCCCTATGCACTCCTACATTTGTAGTGGCATGTGTTGCTTGCCCAAGTTGCCAATGATTTCTCTACCCAAGGCAACTGTGGTTTATCTGCCCACGTTGGTAGCCACTTCCCCTTAGGGCATTTGAGGATCAATTATAAGTTGGTGACTAGGCCCTCCCTAGAGTTTATCCCTAATGCTAGAACCACCACTGGGTAGTCCCAATTATCAAATTGGCATTTGGCTAACCTTATCGAGTGCCCTTGCAAAGTTGGAGTTTGAGGTCCTCTTTTGTGGATGTGTTCTTTGGTGCCTACATTGCCTTCCTTATTATGATTGTTATATTTCTAGAATGATTTTGAGTGTAGCAAAATCTGTTGCAAGATTGGGTTCTATGTTATTTGATTAATTTTTTTTAAGGCTTTGTCCACGTAGGGAATTTGTGATAAAATAAAGAGTACTTCCGCACATGTGAACCCCCACACAGTCATAGAACTTACCCCTCTTCCTTTTTAATCCACCAACCCACTAGACAAAAATACATTCCTATGTATCATAGGCTCTGACTCCAAGTCCACCTTCTCTAGCCCTTGTTGCAACTCATCCATCACCAATTTTGCCTCCTCTCCCTACTCCACCCCTGTCTTTTCCACCACCTCTTCCTCCTGCTTTACCTCCTCCATCACGAAATCCAATAGAACCATCCTTGAACTAGCTAACAAAGCCATGAAAATTTTATTTTTCCTCTACAAAGTCTAATATTAAAAAATAAACTTATAAACATGTTTAGCTACTAAAAACCAACAATAGGTTTTATTTAAACTTGCTTTTGAGTTTTTCCCAATGCCAACAAACCATAGAATTTCATTAATTGCGACTTGTGATAATAGGTAGCTGACAGTCGATGACCATATTTATTGTATTAAAAAGGGCAATAACACAACACTAGAAGTGAGAGTACTTCACCATATACATTAAACCATCTCAATTAATAAAATAGATAAATAAGAAAATAAGCAAGTTTAAAACAATAGTTATCGATTGTCTAATCGTAGTTGTCACTTGTTAATAAAAGGGGTCATTGGCATCAAAGAAGGAGGTTGCCAGAGAGCAAGAGGAAGAAGGTGATAGGTGTTGAACTCCATATTCATTGATGCATTTGCATTTTAAACATGTTTTATTTTCCTATTTATCTATTTGGCTTGTTAAATGCATATATTGAGGGAGATATATTCACTAATTAAGTTATTTTAATATCCCTTTTATTGTAGTAAATATGATTATTGATTGTTAGCTATGAGTTATTGAGAATTACCATTGACGGAAGTAAGATTTGCTCGGTGCCAGAAAAAGCTCAAAACCAAACAAAAAAAAAACTCATAGTTAGTTTTGAGTACTTGAACATGTTTATAGGGTTTTTTTTTTAACATTAGAGTTTGTAGAGGAATCTATATTTTTAATGTTTCTTATTAAAGGACTACTTCATTCATGTCATCTTCTCCAAAAACATTCCACACATTTCCCTCCTAGAACATTCATCACTTTTCTTATCTAGACTATTCTTATAATTATTCTTGTTTTCTCTAGATTTGCTTCTAGATGATTCATTTATAATCTATATATTGTAACTTCTTGTCAATATTGGACCTAATCGAGTTTTCATTCATAGTATCAAGCTAGGGATAAAGCTAACGCTCTACCTTGTCAATCCAACCGGCCAACCTCAATGGTGCTCCTCTCCACCACCTGCTTCACCCTCCTCTTTCTCTCGTCGGTTTATTTTTGTGATAGCCTCTCCCAACCCACTTGTTGTTGTCACCACTAGTTCTCCCAATCCGCCGCAGGTACCTCTTGCTCACCAAGCTCTTTCCGGTCGGCCAATCTCCTCCTTGCCTGCCTCCTCTCCCGTCGGAAGCCCTATCGCCTTTCCTCCCCTCCAAATCGTGTTGTTGTACTCCTCTTGTCCCTTCTCCCTGTTTCCCCATCCCTGGAGCCACCCTCCTTTCCTTAGACCTATCGGCCTCCATCTCTGCTAATTCCCTCCCCAAGACTTGTCACCCTTCTTCTCTGACCTCGTTCTCCTCTCCAATTGGCCACCTCCCTTGCCGCTGCCCTCCACTTTCTTCCTCCTTCTCTCCCTGTTTCACAGTGTCGTTGCCCTCCCTCTGTCGTGCCGGGCCGTCACCCCCTCTTCCCTTCATCCCTGCATCAACTTTCGCCTCTTCTTCCTCTCTCATCTCTTCCCCTTCTCTGTCATCACTACGTAACCACTATACACCGCCACCCCCGACTACCACCCTCCTTCATCTCCCCCCACACTCTTGCACTATGGGTCACCCTCCCTGTCTCCAACGTGACCCCTCCTCTTCGATCCTGTCACCCCCCCCTATTTGCTTTCCGCCGCCTTCGGCAGCCCTTGGCCACCCTCCTTACCTTGCTTTTCCTTGCATATTTCTCTTTGATTCTTCATCTATGTATTTTTTTTCTTTTGGCCGCAACACTTTACTTTGGTGTCCTATCTCAATTGGTTGCCATTTTGCTAGGTACCATCTTGTAGAGTGAGGTTTTGTACACTTTTGGAAGGTTTGATTTTTCTCTAAAATCCCTCTAACTAGCTCCCCCTATGGACCCTCCCTCCTCACCCCCGACTTTAGTCACCTCCGGCGTTCACCCTCCCCCACCCCCTTTCACCATCGCCTCAAATTTTCTTACTATTGTTTCTGCCTCCATCAAATTTCTCGTATCGAACATGACCTCCCTCATCACTCTTCGCCTTGATGGTTCCAATTTCCTCGTCTAGCGTAAAACCACTCGCTTTGTCCTAGCCGCCTACCAACTTCTTTCCTATGTTGATGGCTCCCTACCCTGTCCCTCTCCTACATCTACTTCTGCTCGCCTTCCTTATTTTGAATGGACCCATGCCGATCATCATCTCCTCATCTTTTTGCGTGCCACCATTGAACCAACACTCGTCCGCCACTTCCTTACATACACCACCTCTACTGCTCTATGGAGCATGATCGAGACTTGCTACCTCTCAGCCTCACCAGCTACAGTCATTCAATGGATGGGTGATCTTTGTCGTTGTTGTCTTGGTAAAGGTGGGATAACTGCTTATCTTGACCAACTGCAACTCGTCGATCAACTCGCTACAGTTGGTATTCTCATTAATGATCCGAACCTTCACCAAACCCTGGTAGGCCTCCCGGCTGAATACTCCATGTTTGCAGTCGGAATTCGGGCCCATGATGCTTTGTTTCTGGTCACAAAACTTTGGAACCTTCTACTTAAGGAGGAGGCCACACACACTCTCTCTCTCTCTAACAGTCGGCCCCCATTGGTCCCTCCTTGGCACATCCCACTACCCTTTATGTTGCCACTGGTCCCATGGCCCCTCCTGCACCTTTGCTGCTCTTGCCATCCTCCAGCCATCCTCAACACAATCACTGATACTTTGGGGCAACTTCTTTTTAGTTCTCTCCCTACCTTTGCATAGCTCTTGTCGTTCCCTCCAACGGCCACTGCAAACTGCCTCATGCTACCGCCTATGCCTAACCTTGTCTTCTCCTTACTCCCCCTAGTCGTCTACCCACACCTCAATATCAATAGTAGTGTTGTGGGGGCGGTGCGGACCGCTACCAAAAGCATGGCTGAGGAGGGCCCACTGCTTCCATCCCTCATGCCAGATATGCGGGGGGGCACATTGCTATCAACTACAAAGAGTGTTTCAATGCCTCCCACTCGGGCCCTGCTATGGGTCCCGGCCTTGCCATGATTGCCCAAGGAGGAGGGCCCCACTCCAATTAGCTCCTTGATTCCAACACCAGTGATCACATCACTCCGGATCCGAATCACATCACCACCCCAGCATCCTACCCTAGTCCCTCCCACATCAACATTGGTAATGACCACTCTCTCCCAATCTCCTCTATGGGTAGCACCACCATCTCTCTTTCCACCCCCACACTTCGTCTTAACACTATTCTTCACACACCCACTATTGCCCACAATCTCCTCTCTATACACAAACTTGCCCGCAATAATGATTGTTCTCGAACTTTTACTACATCTGATGTGTCTATTTAGGACAATAAGTCCAAGTGCGTCCTGTACCACGGCCCGAGCCAAAACGGCATCTACCCTCTCTCCTCCATATGCTCTCCATGTTACTACTTCCTCTTCCGACATCTGGCATCATCGACTTGGTCATCTGCCCCCGCCACTTTGAATTCCATTGTATCAACTTTTCCTTTTCCTATCACCAAAATAAAAAAAACTTAGTTTGTAATAGTTGTCATGTTAGTAAATCCTACAAATTATCATTCCCTCTTTCACACCGATCATCTACTCGTCCACTTGAAATTATTCAATCTTACGTATGGGGCCCCTTACTTGTTCTCTCATTCCTTGGTTATCAATACTACATCATATTCATTAATGATTACTCTCACTACACCTAACTCTACCCTCTCAAACTCAAATCAGACGTTATTTGAAATTTTTCTTGTCTTCCAGTCCATGGTAAAAAATGCTCTCCCTCATTATATCACCTTCTTTCATTCTGACAATGGTTGTAAGTACGTCAACTCCCGCTTCACTCATCACTTCAACTCCCATGGCATCACCCATAGTTTTCCTACCCTTATACCCCCGAACAAAATAGTGTTGCCGAATGTAAACACTGTCACATCATTGAGACCACTATCACCCTTCTTACTACTGCCCACATGCCTCCCTCTTATTTGGTTGATGCTGCCTGCACCACAACATATCTCATCAATCATCTCCCAACTCCCACCTTAAAAAACACCTCCCCCTATCAACTACTTCATCTCACCCTTCCTAATTACACTCATCTTCATACCTTTAGCTATCGGTGCTACCAGCAGACCCATCCTTACTCTGACCACAAAATTTAACCTTGTTCTATTCCTTGTGTCTTCATCGGTTATTGCCTAACTACTAAAGGTTACTGGGACCTTGACCCCCCATCGTCTTTACATCTCTCTCTATGTCCATTTCATCGAAAATGAATTTCTCTTTCTCCATCACTCTCCTACTACCCCATTTCCCTCTCACCTCATTCCCCCTCTACCTCTTCCCCCACCTACCTTCCTCAACCCTCCTCCAACCCCTCTTCCTACACCCCCCCATTCCCCGTCAACCCCAACTGCCCCTCCCGCCCCTAACTTGTCCCCCACAACACCACTCCTTCCCACCCCACCACCTCTCCCCGACCCCTCTCACCCGATGATTACCCGCAGCAAAGCTGACATTTTTCACCCCGGCATCCCACTCTCATCACCCAAACCTCCCCCCAAACTGAACCCACCTCTTTTTGTATTGCCTCCCAAGTTCTTGATTGGTGTGATGCTATGCACGAAGAGTATGAGACTCTTCTCAAGCAGGGTACTTGGACCCTTGTCCCTTTGCCCTTCTACTATAACATCATTGGGTGTTGGTGGACCTACAAAATCAAGCCAGGTCCCCAATAGCTCCATCTCTCAGTACAAAGCCCACCTCATAGCCAAAGGTTTCACTCAAGAAGAATGACAAGACTATCATGAAACCTTCAGTCCCATAGTGAAACCTACACCATTCGGATTATACTCAGTATTGCTATTTTCAAAGCCTGGATTGTGAAAAAGCTGGACATCTCTAATGCCTTTTTCATAGTGTCATTGAGAAAGAACTATACATGGCTCAACATCTTTGCTTCATTGATTCCACTCACCCCCACCATGTGTGTCGGCTCCACAAAGCCTTATACAACTTCAAACAAGCTCCCCGCCTCTCATCCTATCTTCTCACCCTTGGGTTCCGAACCTGTCATGCTAACACCTCACTCTTTCTCCATCAGACTGGCTCTCAGGTTACTATCCTTGTCGTTTATGTTGACGACATCCTCATTACTAGCAGTCACCCCACTTTCATCAATCACATCATTACCCTCCTTGGTCGAGTCTTTATTGTCTCAGACTTGGGTTTTCTCCACCACTTTCTTGGCATAGAATTCACTAATACTCCGGATAGTCTCTTCCTCTCACAGGCTCAGTATACTTAACACATTCTCATCAAGGCTAACATGGATGACTGCAAACCCACTCCTACTCCTACTAGGTATAAACGACCTCCTACCTCTCCCACCGATCCACTCTTCTCTTATCCTTCCCATTATAAAAGCATTGTTGGAGCCCTTCAGTATCTCACTAATACTAGTCCTGACATTGCCTACTTTGTTAACTACGTGTGCCAATACGTGCATCAACCCTCTATAATTTATTATACAACTGTCAAACAGATCCTCTATTATCTCCATAGCACCTTCTCTCATAGCATTATCATCTGACTAGGTCCCTTCACTCTCACCGCCTACTCAGATTCCAACTAGTCCAATGACCGTCTTGACCGCTCTTCATGGGTCCTAACCCTATCATCTGAAAATCCAAGAAACATGAAACGGTTGCCCGCTCTTCTACAAAAGCTAAATATCGAGCTCTCTTCCACTGCTACCGAGATGATTTGGGTATATACGATTCTTAAGTTCCTTGGCATCTCTCCTCCTGAGACTCCTACTTTATGGTGCGACAATCAGTCAACTATTGCTCTCGCCGCTAACCCTGTCTTTCACACTCACACCAAGCATATCAAAATTGATCATCACTATATTCAGAAGCAAGTTTTAGCTGACAACTTGTAGGTTCATAACGTTCCATCATGGCATCTTCACCAAACTGCTCCCCATAGCACAATTTTAGACTCTCACTTCCAAACTAATGGCTCTTTATCCGTCATGAGTTTGCATAGGCGTATTAAATGACTACTTCATTCATGTCATCTTCTCCTAGAAAATTCCTCACTTTTCTTCTCTAGACTATTCTTGTAATTATTCTTGCTTTCTCTAGATTTGCTTCTACGTAATTCATTTCTAATCTATATATTGTAACTTCTTGTTAAGATTAAACCTAATCAAGTTTCCATTCAGTTCTATTGGCTAGTTCGTATTTGGTTCTATTGTCTAGTTCATATTTGGTTCTATTGTATGAGAAAAAAGAAAAAGAGACAAGCGGAGAAAAAGAGGTGGTAGAGGAGGGCAAGAAAAGGAGGAGGAGGTGGAACTAGCGGCAAGAGTAAGAGGCAGAGCCAATAACAGAGGAGCCAGAGCAAAGCTAAATTGGTAAAGTGAAAAGGAAAAAAAAGTGGAACATGGTAATTTAAATACTCTGCCACATGTGTTAGGGTTCACATGGATAAGGCTAATTTAAGGAATACTATAAAGTGGCTTAAAAGTTGTAGTTGAGTGTACGATTCTATCCAATCCCTTCTTACGTGTCGAATTGCTTTCCAATAGAATAAGACTTGCCACTCTGTTTATTGAAAATAATCAGAAAAAGAAACACTGGGCTAAAACGCAATTCACATGAAACTGCCTAGACATAACCAAGTCATCTTTAGTGTCCAGGATAAGGACAAGGGAACTTCTAGACTCAAGGGTCACCATTATCAGTGTAAACTTAAAAAAACAAAAGCCTAGGGTGACTTCAAACTTGGAAGCCTGCCCCATTTCCGACAAGAAAGAGGTACAACATTTCATTAATTCATGAATAGACTTCAGATCACCCACCACCTATGAACCAAGCCAGGAAGTCAGTATCCCTACAAAGGGGCAGGAGGCTGAGAGATGCCCACAAATTTCATAATCAACAACCGAGCAGGAACTGCGAAATTTCCATTTGAGTCTTCATAACGACTCTACATTAGGACGACCCCGTCTTCCTCACTTGTACAGGTTGTATTATGAATGAGTTGACTGCATTACACTGGGTCTTCTTCGTTCCTTACGCTCCACGACAAGAATGACTCGCAAAGCGTATTAAATGTACCCAATTTTCTTTTACCACTTTAGTCCTCCCAGTAGTCTAATAAAGTTCTTTCCCAATGATGGCCCGAAAAAGCATTTGTTATCTCACTGATATCCTCCTCTTAAGAGAAGCCACGGAGAATTCACGGAGTTCATGTTTGTGCACCTTAATGTCATATTGGTGCACTGTGTATTAATTAGCGTGTACGCAATGACTCATATAAAACATCCTAATAGTGGAAGAAACAAAAGTTGTTGAGTAAAACCCTTCAACAAGGGACAGCGTAAATCTTCATACGAAAGATTTAAAGAAACAAGAGTCAGCATAAACGAATGTGAGGGACATATTCCAATTTCCAGCCCCCTCACGCCAAGTTTCGTAGGTATGTATGCTCCATATCATGGTCGTATTATAAGTTGCAAGAAAGATTCTAGTGTGGAAGATGCATTGCATTGAAGACTGAACAAATAGCACGGCAAATGCACGATGTTTGTCCACCAAGAGAAACCTTGTACTATATAACACTTCATACGCATCATTGAAACCGTTCAGCTGAGATTGAAGCTAAACAGTTGAAACTTGATTGGCTTTGCAGACCAAGTAAAACTGTACGTGCCTGTCTGGATAGCAAGGAAGGACCGTCGCAGCGCCATGTATTGCATTGCTGCACTCTTCCTGGGCGCAACTCATTCCCCTGCCTCTCGTAGATGGCGCCACGCTTTGGCTGCCATATATTCTTGCCGAGCCATCATCTCCCTTGCGTTATCTTCTGCAAAGAATAAGAGAAGAAATATATTCCCAGTAGCCTCACCATCACACACTGTCCTCAGCATCGAACCTGAATCCATCAACAAAAGTACTCATGTCACCATTGACCAACATATGCTTACTAAGCTTGTCAAGGAGAAGGACCTCCACAGTCTCAGTGTATTTGGAGGAACCAGTAAAATCGCCTCAATGTTAGAGACTGATCCACAGCAAGGCATTCGTGAAGACCCACAAAATATCCTCGTAAGACAACACTTATATGGGGCCAACACAATCCAAAAGCCACCACCAAAGAAGTTTCTCACCTTTGTGCTGCAAGGGTTCAAGGACACCACAATCATCATCCTCTTAGCATGTGTGGCGTTCTCCCTTGCGTTTGGCATCAAGGAGGAGGGACTAAAAGAAGGCTGGTACGATGGAGGCAGCATCCTCATTGCTGTCTTCCTAGTCATTGTGGTGGGTGCAGTGAGCAACTTCAGGCAGTCCCGGCAATTTGCCAAGCTAGAGAAAGAAAATGAGAACATGAAGGTTGATGTTTTTCGAGGTGGTCGGCGGCAACACATCTCAACATTTGATGTTGTTGTCGGCGACATTGTTTGCCTCAAGACCGGCGACCAAGTCCCCGCAGACGGATTACTTCTCGATGGCCACTCCCTGCAGTTGGACGAGTCCAGCATGACAGGAGAGAGCGACCATGTGGTAATTGATCAAGCCCATAACCCCTTCCTGATGTCCGGCGCAAAGGTAGTTGACGGCTATGGCCGGATGCTAGTCATTTCAGTCGGCATGCACACCACATGGGGGGAGATGATGAGCTCCATCACTCGTGATTCTGAGGAGAAAACCCCTCTGCAAGTCAGGCTTGATAGATTGGCCTCCTACATTGGCAAGGTCGGAATGGCTGTTGCCTTCACTGTTTTGGTTGCGCTGCTAGTGCGTTACTTCACTGGCCACACCAAAGACGATAAGGGAAACTCTGAGTTCACCAGCAAAACGAAGGTAAGCCAAGTGATGAATGATGTGGCTGGGCTTATTGCTACAGCAGTAACCATTGTGGTGGTGGCAATCCCAGAAGGCCTGCCGCTGGCCGTGACTCTCACGCTTGCTTATTCAATGAAGAGAATGATGGCCGATCATGCAATGGTGAGGACGCTTCCATCTTGTGAGACCATGGGCTCTGCCACCATCCTCTGCACTGACAAAACCGGTACCCTCACAATGAACCAGATGAAGGTCGCAAGGTTCTGGATTGGGGAAGCACTACTAACAGATAATGCTTCTTCGTCCGGGATAGCTGCTAGTGTCAAACAACTCATTTATCAAGGAGTTGGCCTCAACACTACTGGTGACGTTTACAGACACAACTCGGATTCTTTGCCACAGTTCGAGTTCTCAGGCAGCCCAACTGAGAAGGCGCTGCTTTCATGGGCAGTGCTGGAACTGGGAATGGATGTTGAAGAGTTGAGGAGGAGCTGCACAGTGCTCTCTGTCGAAGCCTTCAATTCCGAGAAGAAACGAAGTGGGATTTCATTGCGAGAGAATGGCAATAACATGAATCTTGTGCACTGGAAAGGAGCTGCAGAGATGATACTCGACATGTGCTCCAGCTTCATTGACAGTCAAGGAGAAGTGAAAGCCATGAATACAGAAGAACGAGTAACATTCGGGCAAATAATACAAGGTATGGCTGCTCATAGCCTTCGCTGCATTGCTTTTGCTCACAAACAGATTGAAGATACCGAAGCATCTGATGAGCAAGACGGCCAAAGGCTCGCCCAAGATGGGCTGACTCTGCTATGCTTGGTGGGTATAAAGGACCCTTGTCGGCCAGGGGTTAAGGCGGCAGTGGAAGCTTGCCACGCTGCAGGAGTTCATCTGAAAATGATTACAGGCGACAATGTGATCACTGCGAAAGCCATAGCCTTGGAGTGTGGAATACTGGCGCCCAACCAGGACATGAGAGGAGTAGTTGTTGAGGGGAAAGACTTCCGGAACTATACCGAAGCCCAGAGGATGGTTAAAGTAGGCAAGATCTGCGTCATGGCAAGATCATCACCTCTGGACAAGCTTTTGATGGTTCAATGCTTGAAAAAGAAGGGAGAAGTTGTATGTGTCACTGGAGATGGCACCAATGACGCTCCAGCTCTTAAAGAAGCAGATATTGGCCTTGCAATGGGGATCCAAGGCACAGAAGTTGCAAAAGCAAGTTCTGACATTGTCGTTTTGGATGACAACTTTGCGACAATCGTCACAGTTCTGAGATGGGGGAGGTGTGTCCACAACAACATCCAAAAATTCCTGCAATTCCAGCTAACCGTGAATGTTGCAGCTGTTGTGATCAACTTCATTGCAGCCATCTCCTCGGGTGATGTTCCACTGACGACAGTACAGTTGCTGTGGGTGAACCTCATTATGGATACATTAGGCGCTTTGGCTCTTGCCACAGAACGGCCAACAGATGATTTGATGAAGAAGGATCCTGCCGGACGAACTGAGCCACTTATAACCAATATTATGTGGAGGAACCTCTTTGCTCAAGCTTTATATCAGATAGCTGTCTTGCTGGTACTACAGTTCAGGGGTACAAGCATCTTCAATGTGAATGGGAAGGTTAAAAATACTATCATATTCAACACATTTGTCCTCTGCCAGATCTTTAACGAGTTTAATGCAAGGGAATTAGAGAAGAAAAATGCATTCAAGGGAATTATAAAAAACAAGTTATTTGTTGGTATAGTTGGGATAACGATTGTTTTGCAGATATTGATGGTGGAATTCCTAAAAAAATTTGCAGACACAGAGAGGTTGGGATGGGGGCAATGGGGGGCATGCATTGGTATAGCTGCAGTTTCTTGGCCACTTGCTTGGCTGGTTAAGTTCATTCCAGTATCAGCCAAGCCATTAATTGGTTTTCTCAAGATTTAAATGCTAAAGCTAAAAAATGCGGCAGATATTAGCACCAGTGTTTACCTTACTGTTTCTTTGCACCTTGGGTTGTTTGTGTAGTATTAATTGTAAACTTTTATAAGTTACAACTGTTCTTCTAAATGATATAGCTATATTTATGTTCTGATTAATACAGGAAACTTAAGCGGCAATTGGGAAAAGAAGCTATGCATTTCCTTGTAATATCCGCTATCATTGTATTCATTGTAAATGTCAAACATTGAAGCCTCAATTATATCTCCTACGCTTGTTAATTGGTAGTGCTTAGCTATATGCCCGTCCTCTTGTTTCAGTGACCAAACTGAAAAGGATATAATTGATAAATACGAACTTACATTTCTCCGAACATTTGCCAAAATCTCCCGACACAACTCCTCAACACTAGACACTAATACTTTATGAAGCACAGATACACCACTTCAGGCACGATATCCGTATCTCACATGTATGGGATATACATACACAGCGGATCTGGATGCCCAAGTGTCATATCCGTTTCCAAAAGAAATATAAATTAAAAAACAGATACATACCAAATACATATGGGATCCATCCGAACTACATATCAGATATGTTTAGTAGAAGACAAAAAATCAATTTGCTTAGGTGAGCTGGCACAGACAAACCTATTCTTTATATGGTGTATGAAATCAATATTTAGACACGAGGGCAAAGATAGAAATCAAACAGTCCTTTTATAATGTGATTCATGATATACTCTTTCATCAGTGGGGTAAAAGTTGCACAACATTGTTGGGCCTTCAATTGAATCCTAAGTCTGAATAATCAATATAAAGTGTTAATTTTTTCACTCTTTTTTTTTCTTATTATTTTTATATTAAAGTTTCTTATTAATAGCTACCTATTATAGTGAAGAAAAAATTAAGGATGGAAAAATTGGTGTCGAAGGAACAAATGTTTGAAAAGATGTTTTCCCAGAATTGGTGAGAGAACAAAGGTGAATGTATGAGTATGCTACATTTTTATGCTTACTATTTGTTTTTACATTTAGAACTAACCCAAAATATACCTAAAAAAATATAAAAAATAAGTTTTATTACACGTATAGCCCGATATCATATTTTGTTTTTTCTATAACCCATATCATATTGTATCCGTGTCCCCTATCCATGCTTCCTTGCTAATACTACATTCATAATTCAGAAAATTCACTGTACTTCATTATTTAGGTTCTTCATATTAACATAAAGACTACTTATGAGTGGTAATTGTCAAGTAGAATGCCTCTCACTTGCATATCCCGCAGTTGATGTTCAAAAAGACAACAAGCAATTTCCCCATTTGATGCAACGCAGATGCATCATTTCATTTCTTAGTCCTCATTATCTATAAGAAAACACCCACACCTAATGTGAACTCCAACCCTTTAACAGGCTATTGAAATAATAACCGCATATAGAAGACCTTTTATTATGCGACTCCTATCCACAAGCAATTAAAATACACTGTTACCTAATTTTCATTAATCATGAGTAGTAAAACACTGATTTCAGACAAACTATTATGCAGACAAGGATGGCACAGTGAGACAATCATTTTCATCACTAACTCCACAAGGCATAAGGAAAGATAGTATTATCATTCTAAAATATTTAAATAATGCAAAATCAATTTGTTTCAAATAATCCCCCTCCTCCAAAACAATTTATAATAAACTGCATACACAGGATTTTTTGCTAAGAGCAATATGTTCTAAAAAGAAAATAAAGAGAATCAATTATTAATCAGAAAATGCACAGGCACCATACAAGCAAATGGATTTCTTCCTTCTAGTTTCAAACATATGTAGAATATGCAAAAACATTCAATTCAATCAAAAGAAAGAACTCATGAAATGGCCACTCGCCCAGCAGGACAAGCTCATTTCAATTTTAAAGAAATGATGAATGAAATCTGAAGATTTTAGATGTTGAGAGGTCAAGAAAAGAAGAAAATGCCATAGTCACTGTGCACAATTCCCATTCTACAATTCCTCCCCTTCCTCCAAGATGATAATCACATCCGTTATATATGCCATTGTAATCGTGATTAACTTTTAGCTTTTTTAGTTTTGCTTAAAGCTGCTATGAATGAAATGTCCGAATAGAAAACCACATTGAAACAGAAGCAACATCAAGACAAAGTTTGTGGCTAAAATATTTACAAAAAGGAGGTCCTTGTTTCTAAAAATCACATCACCTCACCTGCAAACTCCATGCCTAAAACATAGGAGAGGCTAGTGAGACAAGAAACTAGTTCGTCATAAAGAACAATTGCAGTGGTTTTTATGGCCCCTGTGTGAAATTCATATAACAAACCTATGCTATACGCTGCTCTAAATATTTCAGTAAGGAAAAAGCAAAAGCAAAAAGAGTATCCCAGGGTTTAGGGAACATGCCTCTTCTATGACAATTGGTCAATTGCGCTTACCTATGAAACACTTTCACTTCTCTCTAACCCCTCTGCGATATGTAAAAGTTCACAATCTATCACAATTTGCATCTGGTTAAGCTCAATTTCTCCAATTATATTCTCATAATGGTAACAAGGGAACCGCTTACAAAATAAGGATGAGATTCCTCAATAGGAATTCACACATTTTAACCTTATATGAAGAGATGCACAAGATTTGTGTTTCCCATTTAACACGAGAATTATTCCCTCTCTATTCTTACTAAATGCAATGGCATTCAAATGCTCATAAACTGAAGCATTATGCTGTTGGCCCAATTTAAAAATAGTAAACAAAAGACGGATCCTTCCTTCAACCTATTTCTTCTGGTTATAAAATGTGAAACCCGTAATAAATTGATGGTATTAGAGTAAATAATCTTTACCTAGACAAAGTTTTCAGAATATGTGAGAGAGTTGGGATTCACTAAATAGGTTCAAACAATTCATCTTCCTGACAATTTTCAAGTAAAGTAACATCAAAGCGTAACATTGTGTTCTAGAGAAAATTTAAATAATATAGATGAACAAAATAAGGAACCTTCTATTCAATTTGATGTCAATTCCAGAAGTAAGTATCAGAATCCATGTTACTCAAGGGAATAAAAATGCACAATACGACAGATGAAATCCCCTCTTCAAACATCAAGCAAATATACAACAAGTGCACAAACACCCAATCCAAGCCAACGCTAAAGTTAACCCAAAAGAATGTATGAATGATCAATCTCAGTACCAGGGATCAAAGAATGCAAGTAGTAGACACAGATCCGATCAGAAGAACCCGCACAAGACGGAGAATCCGAGGACGATGAGCCAGACGATGTGGATCAGGAGGAGGGCCTGGCCGGAGACGGGCGCGCTACTGCCATTACCGACCTCGCAAAAGCCCAGCTTGGCGACGCGGGCGCCTACGCAGGCGGCGTCGGCGCAGCCGCACCAGTAGGTGACGCCGTCCTCGCCGCAGACGGGAGCGGGGCGGAAGCAGTTGACGGGGCAGGAGACGGGCGAGGTCCCGGGGCAGAGTGGGTCAGCCTCGGAGGGGAGGCGGATTGCGGGGCTATCGGAGTCCGAGAGGACCCTGGCGGAGCAGAGGAGGAGGAGGAAGAGGGAGAAGAAGACCGAGCGGGAGAGGGAGGCCGGCATGGATGCCGGCGCAGGCGGCCGCGGCAAGAAAGGGAAAATCTGGACGGAGGAGGATTGGGGAGAAAAAAGGGGACTGGTGTTGCCGGTCGGACTCGGTGGCGGTGGTTGACGGTTTCTACAAAGCGGCAGCATTGGCAGGGAGGACAGATAGAAGAGGCTCCAGCACGTGGAGGTGGGCCTAAACCGTATGGGCCACACTCGGCCCAACATGTTTAGTCTGGCAGAGTAGGTGGGCCAACATGTAGGTGCCCGTTACTATTCGCCCCGGCTCAAGTGCGTCGACGTACACAGTCTCGCAGCGCGGGCAGTTAGACCGGGTCCGACACTGCACTAAGTTACATAGTTTACTTAAATTTGCCCTAAGTTTTGCATTAATAGTCTAATTTCAAAAAAAATTATTTAAGGAACCTAATTAATTTAATTGTTTGCCTTTTCTATTAAGCCTTTTCACTCTATTCAGTATCTTGTGAGAAGGATAATATGAAAAAAAAAAAAGTTGATATTTTTAATTTACTTTTACTACATTAAAAGCCTACTCTAACCTCTAATTAGATAAAGAAGGTGAGCCACATAGAGATTTACTTTTCTCAAATTAATCAGGAATAGGCTTTTAATATAGAGTGTAAATATAATTTTTTATAAAAAAACTAATAACATAAGATAATTTTTATAAATATAACTATTAAAATAAGATAGAGAATATATAAAAAATCTCTAGCTGACTATTATGGAATAGGACAGCTAAATGATCTTCATTCTCCTTGGAGAATTAAAATTCTCATGGAAGAAAAACCTATAAAGCATATTTATCTCCAATGCAGCTGCTGATCTTCTAGCTAACATGGTTAATCTGAAACAAAAAGTTTCACATATGTTTATGACCATTCCTTCTACTTCAGAGTTTTGCTGCCAGCTTAGAAGAACTTGTACTTCTGACAAACTTGGTCTTTGAAATCTTTAGATTTAGTTTTTATTTTTAGCTTATAGTTTATATTTTCTAATAGAAAAATGTCTACGTAACGTTGCAAAATATACGTAAAAAGTCTACTTTATCTTCCGACCCAAAAAAAATTTTACTTCATTTTTCTATCACTAATAATAAATAAAAATTATTTTATGAATTCTATTTATTAATAGTGATAAAAAAATAAAATAAAATTTTCACCTACGTTTTTCAATGTCAGTATTACTCTTTTATGATATGCATTTTTTTACTATAATGTTGGGCCCACGTAGCGCCAGCACATCAATGAGGGCCATGTCCTATGGGTGTCAGAGGCTATTCAAACTAACTTCTCAAATACTTACAACGAAATTAAAATAAGTGTCATTTATGTGAGCCCAGATATTGTGCAACTCGATTCGACCGTACACATAATTTAAAAGGGGTAGGTAGGTTTGAATTACTTTTTCCCCCTCTTTTAATGTGCATCACCCGATGAAGATTTGACAACTCATAATCACAGTTACATGTGAGCTCGGGCTCTAATAAATTTTGCCAATTAAAATTATTAATTAGTGTGCATTCTGGACATTTACAAACGTGTAACTTTAAAGCTTCAGTTGTTTTGATCTCCAAGTGTAGATTGTGTAAGCCCCAAGTTCATATAAACTTTTTCCAAAGTAAGCATTCAAGACAGTTACAAGCTTGTAACTTTATAGCTTCAGTTGTTTTTAATTCCCCCATAAGTGTATCACTCTCTCATTACACCAAACGAATTTACCCAACAAAACACCCAATCTAATTTTTGGTCAGATAAAACATGCGACCTCATATAGAACTCACTTGGCCCATATGATTTTTTTAACTAAAACTGAGTTGAGGAGTTCTATTGAACAAATTCGTCCGATTATCATCATTTTCTTTATCAGCTCTTTCTGACTCTTTATAATCATGTGAACGGCCACGAGACAAGATTGGGAAGGAACCATAAACAAAACCACAAATTGCGAATCAATGGTTGATGAAGCCAGAATTTGCCACCAGCCATCAAATAGTGTCCTGTCTAAGCCTACTTTCTGCCAAAGAAAACCCTGCCAATTTACTAAAATTGAAAAACACTTTCGCCTATAACATGAATTGAAATCAAAATTCTAAATAGGAGATTGACAAGGGACAATGTACTGGTTATCAAATACATCACAAATCATAAGTGCTTCACGTTGGTTAACTGAAAAAACGGTCTAATACAAATTGTTGAACATATATAGCTCTTTACTTATCCTTCATTGAGTCCTGGTATTTCTACATAGTTTTTTCTTCTCCAGTTCAGAGAGTTCAGACATATTTGTTGTTTTTCTTATCTTTTTATATTTATCCGTTTAGCATAGAAACATTAATCATGTCATTCCTGTTTGAACCCAATTTCTTCACCCCATTATATTATCTGACTTGCGTCTGTGAAGTGCCTGTGGATGACGTCTTCGCCTCCCTGTTCAGTTACAACCACATAGAATAGAACATATAATTAGGAAATGGAGAACAACAACGAACAATTTTTTTTCCATATTAAACAACAGCCAAAAATTGCTATTTACCTAGCAATGCAAATAAAGATAGCCCTTCAGGAGCATAGTGTTTTTTATACACCCCCGGGTTCACTATGAACCTTTTATATGCCTCTAATTAGAATGTCTTCTCATACATCAGATGTAGTTCCATATTCATACAGCCAATTTACAAAGAACATAGAACTTGTTGTACTTTGTATAATCCACTGCAGAAGGAGGTGGGTTAGGGAGGCCAGAAGTGCTATACATCCCTCCCTAGCCCTCCATATCATCCCTCCTCACCTCCCTACCATCAGTCATTGTGCTAGGGAGGGATGATAAAGAAGGATGAATAGGTGATGTGAAAAGTATTTTCCGGGTATGGCCCCTGGGGCTCATTATTGCTACCAGCAGTAAACAGAAGTCAGAATATTTGGCGTAGTTTACTAGATCAAAGTTGTGCTGTCTTGAGAGAATAATATTTCTTTTAAGAAATGTATTTTTTGGATAATTGTAATTATAACAAATTTTTACTTAGCAAAAAAAAATTCTAAGAAAAGAAATTATTGCTACGGTGATATATGTTTAATTTGGGCAGAAATGAGTAGGTTGCTTGAAGAATTGACACTCTCAGGTCCTGAGCTAGGAATGCAAATCTCTTATAATCGCAAGTGTTTAAAAAAACAATTCTAAGAAAAACATGATTCCTTATATATAAGATTACTCATGTAAGTAATAGTTACTATTCTCAAATATCAGAATTGCAGTTCTGTCAACACTGACCCCCAATCTTGTCTACTCTAGTTTTCATGAATAATTGGAAGTTTACTTTCAGATTTGAACCTATGAAACGTTAATAGCAACTTATTTACCCACCTGAGGAACTCTTAGTCCATAGTATCTGCACATCTATGATGGAGGACTGCTCGTCGTCGAGCCGCTTCCAAGTCTTGATGGACTTCACCGCCCCCCATCTCTCATCCTCCGCCTTCTCCATGGATGCCAGAACCACCCTTGCCCGCCGAGGCCACCCAGCTTTTCCATAGGCGTGGTATCCGAATCCTCCAGCATAGCAGAGGCTGATGTAGTTGAGCTTGCCGCAGAAATCGTTGAGATGGTCGTGGCCAGTGAAGACAGCCTTCACATCCCCAGCTGCCACCATGGTGGTGAAAAAGCCTGAGTTGATGGAGGCGGAGCTGATGCCCTCCTGCCTCACGCCCGTGAAGTTGGTCGCATCGAAACTGGAGAACTCTGGCAGCGGGATGTGAAAGTACACCAACCCCGGTGCTGGCTGCTTCTGCGCCTGTGGCGGACTAGTATACTCTTTCTGCACACGCCCAAGATGATGAAAAAACTTAGTTGAAATTAAATTGAAAGAGAAAGAACGAATTTAACATCTTAAGCCAATGATAAACAGTACTGTTAAATAGACCTGACTCTTCTTCTACTTAGAACTGAACCTCGAGAAACTAAAACATCTATACATGGGGTAATCTTGATGTTTTAGACTAAATGCGCCTAACATGCTTCTATTAATTAAACTTCTATTCTGCCAAAAAAACCAAGGCCACTACTTAGATGGGAATAGTGATTGGAACTTCTCCTCAAGCTTATTTCAGTATAGATGTAAAATGCTAGTCATAACATAGTTAGAAAAACAGCATAGCAGAAAAGTAACAGACAAAGTATCTTTTGTAGCTATATAGCTTAGGCATTTCAAAAGATGATTAAAGGCCATTCTTGTTTTTTCTGACAATGTTAGAAGGTCTTTCAAACTGCACTAAAAATATTCATATCAAATAAGGCAATGTTTGTCTTAAAATTTTTATGCAGTACAGTGAAAAAAACAGAAGAATAGCAAAATAAGTGGTAACACACATGAAAACAGAGCTTTGTAGGCTTAGCATTCCCTGAAACGTTAAATATTAATTGAGCTGTATGTATAAACCTACCATTTTACACTTTACACTACTCATGGTAAAAAGTAGTCCCTCAGTTCCATATAAATAGCTCCATTTGGTTTTCAAAAGAACTAAAACCAAATGGATCTATTAATGTGGGATGGAGGGAGTAGCATTTATTCTAACACCAAACAATAATAGGCAATTACACCTCTTAATGCACATACACAATTCATATATAACTAGGGGTGTTAAAGCAAGCTCGAAAACTCAACTAAGCTCATGTTCAATTCGCATTTGAGCTCAAACTCAACTCAAAGTTAGTCAAGCGAAGCTCAAACATACATATATTTAGCTCAAGTTTAAGATCGAAAAAAGCTTAAACTCACATTATGTATATTATTATTTTAAATATATATATACATATATTACACACTGCATATAAATTTCGTGTTTCCCAAGTTTCAACTCCTTCCATCAAATATATCATTTCATTTTTTCATGTATATTACGTTAGACTTTCTGTTAAAAGAAATGGATCATATGCCTCATGAGAATTACAATCATTTTTTATAAACTTTACTCCCGCCTTCCTAGATTAATATTCTAAATTAAAAAATTAAAATCAACTAAAATTAATTCATTTGGTTTTTTAATCCTAACACATTGGATATTCATTCATATTATTGATTTTTCTCGGCCACCAATTAGAAAACCAATCACAAGATAAAGCAACTCAACTCAAACTCAATATTGAAGTTTCAAGCTTAAGCCTGCCTGAACACTCTAATGCCCGGACGAGAGGAATTCGGAATCAGAGAGTACTGACTTGGAGCACGGCGGAGGTTTGCTGAAACCAGAGCTGCTGGGAGGGCTTGATCCAGCCGTAGCCGGGGATCGTCCGCACCGTGGAGTAGTCTCCGCTGTCCAGGAGGTAGAGGTTGAGCACCGACTTGTTCGCCAGGCTCGACCCCGCCACCCCGCCTACCTCCAGGTTGTAGTTCCCGTACCCGTCGATCTCCGCCGCCGCCACCCCTCCCCCGCCGCACCCCCGCGGGGGGTTAACGCGGGACACGGTGCCTCGGAGGCCGACGACGTGGTGCATGACGGCCTCCCTCGACAGCGTTGACTCTTGGTCGTGGTTCCCCAGCACCGCCGCCCAAGGCACACCCGACTCCATCGCCGCCCCGAACGCCGCCGTCAGTGACTCCGCCGCGTCCGTCGCGTCAAACCCGTATATGTTGTCGCCTGTTCCATGTCACAAGGCTCCCTGTCACTCGCTGTCCGCTTAATCTCCATCTCCTCTCATGGCCGCGGCCATAACAAGCATTTGGAGAGAAAAAAAAACAGAAAAAGCTTTTGGTTTGAAGCTCCAAACGATGAAAATTCGAAGTTCTTAAGCTGAAAACAGGCGAATTGCTCATAAATCGGGGGATTCAATCTCGCAATCTGCGAAATGGAAGAAAGAAATGGAGGAACGGGATCAACTGGCAGTGGAAGAGTTCGAGCTCGTACCGGTGAAGACGATGAGGTCGGGGCGCTCGGCGCGGATCATGCGGCGGACGAAGGCGGTGGTGTTGAGGTCGGAGCAGCCGGGAACCTGGTCGGGGAGGACGTCCTCGCAGGGGGTGGACTTGCCGTCGGCGTAGTGCATGTCGGCGACCTGCAGGATCTTGAACTGCCCATTCCGGTTGAACCGCAGCACCGGAGTGCCGCCGGCGCGGTGCTCCGCAGCAGCAGATAAGAGGGGGAGGAGCAGAAGCAGATGGAGGAGGATGAAGGAGCCCATTTCGGCCCACTGTTACAGTCGAGTCGAGCGTACTGCTGACCGTGGCTTCCTAGCATTGAACCGAATTTATCGTAATCTAATCAGTCTCAGTCCGTGATTTCCAGACAAAATTCGATTGGAATGTCCGGCGGAGACTCCTAGGCACACATGTTTTTTGTGCTCACTTAGATTTTTGTGCTTAATTATTGTTTCTGCCACTTAGTTTGTTGGGCTTGCGGGGCTCTTAACATGGAAGAATTATATATAACAGCCCTTTTATGTACTATGTTTAGAACTTTATGGAGGCCGGTGAGGAAGAATTAATTAGGAAAATATTTTTTAGTTGATTGAGAGTGACCAGTTACATTATTTAGCAATTAAGGTTGCCATAACTATTATGATTGGTGGTAAAATAAGTTTGTAAGTTTGGTTAAACTCGTGTTCGATTTGGTTTGGTTCTTGTTTGAACTCAAACTTGAAATTAATCAAGCGTCATTGTATTTGCGTTCATTCAGTTCAGCTCAATGCTCGAAAAACACTTATATTTATAATATCTATAATACTTCTTCAAATTATGTTCGTATATATTACACTATATTTAATTTTCATGTCTTTGAAGCTCCTTCTATCATATATATTTTTTTCACTTATTTTCAAGTATGATTACTTTAAGGCTTTTTGTTATACTCCATTACTCCTAAATTAACAACTACCTTTAATTTTTAAAAATAAATTAAAATTAATTTATTTTGAAAACCCAAATAGGGCTATTAGTGTAAAATAGATGGAGCATATTACATAAGAAGTAGGACAATTTTTAACTTCTATAAATATAAACTAATTAGAACATTTGTATAATATTTCTTTCATATCATGTTAATCGTCTAGGTTATAAAATCAAAATCAACGAAAGCTAATTCATTTGATTTTCTAATCCAAACCATAAATATGAGCAAGGTTATAAAGTTGGTTGACATGTTGGGAGTTCTAACATTTGTATCTCTTTACTATATAATACACTATATAATGATATTACAACCACTAATTACAAAACTAAGTTTGCTTGCAAGCTGAAGCAACTCGACATGTCTTGAGCTTGAGCTAGCTCAACTTGAATTCAAAGTTATAATTTCAAACTGAAGCCAAAAAATCCTAAAATTCGACTTGGCTCAACTTGCGAGCACCCCTATCGATTGCAACCTTAAGACTATCTCACTTCCCCATTACCAATTACCTTATAAAATTTGCCAAAATAAATACTCCCTTAAACTTATATTAATTATTATATTTGAAAAAATGATAAATTTTATTAAATAGTGATACTCTAAGAAAAAAATAAATAAACTTATGATACTCTTTTTAAATACTTAATTATTTAAATTAAATAAAATTGTGCTATTAATATAGAACAATTTTTTGCTAAATAGAGCTATTAATTTTGGATAGAGAAAGTATTAACTTATAAATATTTAAAAAAATTATTTATTCATTCTATTATTTTTTAATATATACCCTACTCCTCTAGCATTTGCGTGGTCCCACGTCCACCTCCTGGCCACCTCCTCATTTTCTTCTTCTTTCTTCTCTTTTTTTCCTAACAATTAATATAACAATGATTTTCTTATCATAAATAGGTTGCAACGAAAGTTGTAACTTTCTAGCTACATTGGCCGTAGTTAGGCTAGATCATAATTATCTAACCGGCTGCCAAAGAAGAAGAGGAAGAGATAAGGCTGAGCCAAGAAGTGAGACATAGCGGATGGCAAAGGTGTTGAAGTGGTTGTGACTAATATTGCCCGTATTAAGAAAGAGAAGAGAGGAAATGAGGTAGTGAAGAGAGTTTTAAGGGAAGATAGTGGGGGAAATGAAAAAAAATGGGTCCCATTAATAACATTTTATTTTTTAAAGTATGTTCTAGTATTATTAACTAAGTAAATAAATAATATTTTACACTATATTACTTAGTAACAAATTATTTGGTGTTTCATAATTATTTTAAATGACAAATAGTGATGTTTACCATTTAAAGGTTTTTCTTAGTAAAATCTTGAGAAAAGAATTAACATTTAAAAATGACAAATATAAGGCATATAATATAAAGCAAAGATGAAGATTTAATTGCAAAAAAAAAACCTAAAACGGTGGGAACTAAAATATACTAAAAACTCTGCTCTTGTTTTTAATTCGGTGGCTCGAAATCTAGGTATCTACTTGATTTCATTCTTTAAACTGTTGCTTCATTTTTAAATGCGTAATCTAAATAACTGGTGCCATCCTCATTTCACGTGGGCTCTTTTCCAAGTCAAGTCCTGGTTTTGGTTTATTGTGATCACTCATAAGGGAACAAATAGCTGTCGACCTTGTCAGAGATATGGATGTGCTGATCAGAGCATATGACTTGTATGCATGAGGCTGGGTGAAGACAAAGATAATGAAAGCTTCCCGTGACCTACCTCCCACTGCAACAGTGCACGTGAAGGCAACTTCATCTTTATCAAACTTGTTTAGTAATCACTTAGTTTTATATTAATAGTTATATTTAAATAATAATAATTTTTATTAAATAATAAATCTCATAAAAATAAAAAATAAGATTATCATATTTTTTAAGTACTTAATTACTTAAATTGAATAAAATGAAATCATTAATAAGACACAATTTTTTTAGTAAATAGGGCTTTTAATTTAAAATGGGTTCATCAATGATAACATTGTCTTTTGTTAACAAATCAATAATGATAATGAGGTCCACTTTTTCACATAGATTATCAATCAATATGTTATATATTATATCTAGGGCTGTTAACGAGCCGAACTAACTTGTCTCGTCTCGGCTCGAATTAGGCTCGACTCGAATCGGGCTTAATTCAAACTCAATTTAAGTTTGAATATGATCTAGCCGAGTTCAAAATGACCCCTACTCAACTTAACTCGGCTCGAATAAAGCTCGAACTCGATGCTAGTCAGCTCGAACTCGAATATAATTTTAAAATTATATATAAATAATATATATATATACACATTTTATATAAACATAATTATTAATTTAAATATATCTTTATGACATACTCCCTTCGTTCTAGATTAGTAGCTCTATTTGATTAGTTCATTTTGAAAATATCAAATGGAACTATTAATCTATGATGGATGAAATATGTATCAATACCATGTATATATCATATATGATATATGAGACTCATTTATATGAGTCAAGGCTCACTTATGACTGCAAGAGCCTTGATGTCGTGCATCCTCATATAATGATCTAATAACGCACATAATTCAAGAGGCAGATTAGTTTATGTCTTCTTGTATCATTCGATCTCGATTTGATAGCCCATGATGTCTTAGCTTACGTTGATGTACGTCAGCCCAAACTTATATAAAATTTAAATATATATCATGGTTAAATTATAATGGATATATAATTTATATATATGATATGTATTTTATAAAAATAAAAATATTAAAGACACAAAGACTAATATACTGCTTCTATCCCAAATTAATAGCTCTATTTAGTTTTTGAAGATGAACTAAAATTAGTTTAATTGAAAAACCAAATGTAACTATAAGTATATGACAGAGGGTCAACATGATATCATATTAATATACTTAAAAATACTTTTAAAAGAAGTATGACATTACGAGGACCAACCTTAGTTTACAAAAAAATGATTAGATATTCTTTTAAAAGTTGAAGCATGATACTAGAATCGTCCTCAACTTACAAAATGTATATTTTTTTCATGTATTTTAAAATTTTTTAGAGGTATATTAAGGCTAAAGAATAGTTCTTTTATATGTAATTTATAAACATGTAAAGAAAAGAAAATACGAAGAAGTAGATGGTAATATTACCTAAGTGAGTTTTTATTTTTTGCGGTTTTTTTAATGATTATATGCACATAAAGAGAGTAAAATAGTAATGCTACCTATTTTGAGCATATGTAACTAAAATTTATTTGTCATAATTTTCTTCTTTCAAAGTGACTATAGTCAGATGTTCAAGGTATAGTTGTAATACTTGTTGAAGTATATTTAGTAATATTTAGTACTAAAAATATATTAGTATGTGTAATACTTTATATATTTTAGATTTATATATATATTATTTTTATTTTTTTAGTTCGAGCCCAGTCAAGCCTAAGCTCATGATTCACTTACTTAAGTTCAAGCTCAAGCTCAAACCAAGCTTTAGATTTCCAATTCAAGCCGAGCTTGATCTAAAATTTCAAGCTTATTCGACCTTCGAGCCGAGCTTGAGCCAAGCTTTAGATTTTCAATTCGAGCCGAGCTCGAGTTAAAAATTTCAAGCTTATTTGAACTTCGAGCTAAGCTCGAGCCAAGCTAAAAATTTCCTCTACTTCATGAAATCAAAACCTCGTACCCTTTTCTCATATGAGCTGATAACTTTATATTGAATTTGTATATTTTGGTATTTTACTGGATTAAAAAAAGTAAGTTTCATATAACAAAAACATTCTCATAGCTACAGCTTATAGCTCACTATCGCTATAGGAAGTAGGCCATTAGAACAGGGTCTCATACTATTTGACAACCCATTCGCTAGAGCTATAATGAGCTGGAGTTGTAACTAGCCCTTCACTCCATATAGTTTACTTTATTATTCCTTTCGTTTTTTAAAAAATATCCTATTTTTGGACGAAGAGAGTATCTCAATTCAGCAAATAATTGCAATGTGTTGTTTTGTTTTATTATGTTGCCTTTGTGGGATCTTTGCCCATCACTTTTATGTTTAGCATGTTAACTAGTTGCCTTTTGGTGGTCTATGTGATTGAGCTTAATAAAAATTTTAATTTATCTCTATATATACACTAAAAAGGAATTGACATTGGTTTGACTTTTTAACAGATAAATGTAATAATGACCCAAGGATTTGTTAATTGACAATTCCAACAATTTATCTTTGTGGTAATTAAGCCTAAAAGTTGGAGGGAGATGTATAATTTTGTGTGAGGTACGAGACATTTTGCTACTAAGGAATATTGTACCCACTAGTCAAAATGACCAGTAATGACCATAAGATTTAAGAATTGGCAATTAGGTGTCCTTTGGATAACGCATTGTGTCATCCGGAAAGCTACTTTTCGTTGAAATCATTTTAAAAAAAAATAAAGCAAAAGCGGCTCATGTTTGGATATATATTATAAAAAAGTAGTTTTTCAAACAAAGTTTCAGAAATTTTGTTTGGATGGCCATTACATTTCATACATCTGAGTTAAGAGAAAAGCCCACTTTACCCCTCAATAATTGTGATTTACAAACTTTGTAAACCTATGTAAACTCCATCGCTACTTATAAAATAAATTAATACCAATTAGTACAAGTGGCCACTGACAGTCGTAGCTTTTCTACATGAAGAAGACCTCCGCAGGGATTTATTCTCTCCACAATGGCAATGTGCTTTTGTTGTTGGAAAGGGAACGAGAACTAGAACCAAGGGAAGATGGAGTCTGCCCAGTGAACGGGATCCACGTATGGAGAAGAAAATTGGCGAGCAGATGCACTCGTGGCCCAGAGAGGAAGACGAAATGCTGGTCTGATTTGAAATCGGGCCCGGAGCGGATATAAGCAATGTCGGGAGGAGAAAGGGGAAGAAATCAGGCCTGGAGAGGATATAAATGATGGTGGGAGGAGAAAGGGGAAGAGTGTTATAGAAAAGGAAATGGCGCAGGAGGGAAGGAATAGATTGCAGGATTGAATTATGACACAATATGAGAGAAGGGCAAAAATGTCAGTAATTTTTTTTTTTAACCTTTTGTTGACATGCTTTTAGCCTAACCCTCCTCCAAATGAGAGTTACACAAAAAATGGGTAGAAAGCAAAAATAAGCCAAAAGCAAGGTTAGAGGCATTTTTTAAACAAAGTAAAACTTTTAATTTAAATTGTCCAACCAAACAAGATTTACTTGTAAAACTGCTACAAATGGGAAGAAAGCTGGTAGAAAGCGGTATCCAAACGATGACTTAATATGAAAATTTTTATGGTGTGAACAGGTTGTAACTTAATAAGTTACAGTACTTTTCCTGGGCTGTTAGATTTCATCTACAGCTTACAATAAGTCTCATGTCTTTTAAAGCAAAGTAAGTCATTTCCATTTTTACCCTTGAATCCCAAACAAAAAAGAGAACTGTCTTCTCTCTTGGTGGGTTCTCTCTTCCCGCTTGTCATAGTTGTTTCCTACTCGTCGGTGGCAGCAACTGCTCTTCATTACCATTTCAATCAAATTTGTTGTGAACATTGCCAACCTAGCTCCTCTTGCATTTTTCGTGAGCCCTACTCTCACTAAGCCCTCCCTTTTAGTACTTAGAGCAGCAAAATAGGGTTTGATCTTGTTCTGTTATGTAGATTCCTTTTTTTTTTAAATTGTTCATCTTCTCATGTATGAGGAATTACCTTCATTCAGGATGACAATGTGGTGAATCCACTTTGGTTAGTTCTAGTACTTCTGTAAAGTTAGTAGTGGACTGATTTTATTTTTCCCCTTATTGCTGGACTGTTTCTTGTTTTTATTGTAGAGCTCCCTTACGTAGTTTTGAATGAATATTTGCATACATATAGTTGTAACTGCATAGTGACACTTTTTATTTGGACCCTGCTTGTAAGAAATGTTGAATAATGAAATCTGCCAAAAAATAATTGCAATGTTGAGTTTTCTAATGCTATGTGTAGTGTTCTTTCATACTTAATACATTTTTTTATAGAATTGAAGTGATAGTAATTTACTATTTTCTTAGCAGCATGGAAGAGGAAAACAAACTTATAACAAATATGCTTGAATGTGAAGGAATGTTGACACCACATTCCAAGCGTACTCTTCTCGTCCCTCAAGTACAAGAAGATACCAGGAAGCCGAATGACATTCTTAGATGTAGATGAGGCATTTGAATTCTACAATGGTTATGCACGTGTTGTTGGATTTAGCATCTGACTTAATTCTTGTAGATATGATAAAGACAAGAAAGTGAAGTGGAAATCATTTGTATGTTATAAAGAAGTACAACCTAGTAAAAAAGTTGAAAAGGGTGAGGTGAGAAGGCATCGTGCACAAATACGAGAAGAATGCCCTTCACGAATGATTGTGAAGAGAAAGAAAGACTTCTCAGGTTGGGAAGTTACAATTTTTGAAGAAATGCATAGTCATGAGATGACAACACCGAGAAGAAGACTTCTTTTAAAGTCACATAGGAAAGTATCTCTTGCTAAGAAATCATTGATCGATACCATTAGTGCTGCAAATATCAAGACAACACACCAATTAGGGGTATTTGAATTACAAGCTGGGAGCTATGAGAATGTTGGGTGCATTGAACAAGATATTAGGAACTATGAAAGGAATAAAAGGGAAGAGGTCAAGGGTCATGATGCAGAATCTTTGTATGATCATTTTCAAGAGATGAAAGAGCTAAATCCAGCATTTACCTATGCCATCAAAGCCAATAATCATAATAGAATAACTCACTTGTTTTGGGATGATCCCACATGTTGGGTTTCATTTAGTCATTTTGGGGACGTTGTTTCTTTTGATACAACATATAATACTAACCGATATCAGTTTGTATGTGCATTATTCACAGGAGTAAATCATCACCATCAATCTATTTTGTTTGGTTGTGCCTTCATTCAAGATGAGACAACAAAATCATTTGTATAGTTGTTAGAGAAGTGGCTTGAAGCTATGCCAAGTGACCCACCAAAAGCAATTATAACTGATCAAGATCCAGCAATGTCTAAAGCTATAGCCTAGGTTCTTCCTCAAACTTTTCATCATTATTGTGCTTGGCACATTTTGAACAAAGTTCCTGAAAAGTTGGGTAAACTTGCACATTTGGATAGGTTTATGCGTCGTTTTAACAATTACACATGGAACTCTGAGTATGTGGATGAATTTGAAAGAAATTGGGAGGTATTGTTGAAGGAATATAAGTTACATGATCACTTGTGGTTATCAATGATTAACAATATACGACAAAAATGGATTCTTGTGTATCTAAAGCACATATTTTTTGCAAGCATGTCAACTACTCAAAGAAGTGAAAACATGAACTTTGTGCTCAAACAGTATATTAACAGGAAAAATTCATTTTTGATTTTATTATAAAGTTTGAAAGGGGACTTGCTTGACAACGTCATCGGGAATTAATTGCTGATAATGCTACAAAGTCTACAAAACCTAACTTAAAGACTCCATTAGCTATAGAAAAGGAAATAAGTGAGGTATACACAAGAATAATATTTTATAAATTTCAAGAAGAACTTTTGAATGTAATGGCATGTACAGTGGAGCATGAAAGAGAATTTGATGACAAAGTTATTTACAAAGTAGGTAAGCTAGAAGGCTCTAAGAGAAGTCGAGAAGTTATTTTTCAGCCTATATTAAATAATGCAATATGCACTTGTTATAAATTTGAATTTGAAGGAATACTATGTAGGTATGTTTTATGTGTGTTCATACATCTCAAAATTGCACATTTGCCATATTACTATGCATTAAAAAGATGAACTATAAATGCAAGAGAAGGCTCCATATTAGAAAAGAGTTGTGGTCAACTAAAACACGGTTGTGATGATGGTTTAGCATTTAGGCACCTTGAATTGTCTCATATTGCAACAACAATTGTTGATGAATGAGCCTTATCTAATGAATCGTTTATTGAAGCAAGAGATTGTTTTGTACAACTTAAAAGGCAGATTAGAGAGATAAATTCAAGAGTTGGGCCAACAATTACTAATAAAAGACAAAAAAATAAGAGAAATGACAATGATATTCATTATTTTGAACCTCTACTTGCTAGACCAAAAGGAAGTGGAAAGCGGTTAAAATCAGCGAGGGAGAAAACAAAGAAGAAAGCACGACTTTGCAACGGATGTAACATGCGTGGAGTTGCCCATGACATGCGTACTTGTCCATCTTTAGGGTATATTTCTTCACATTAAACTTGCATTCTTTTATTTGTACAATTTTCTTACCATTATATATTTTATTATAGGTCTATGAATGATAATAGCATTTAAGATGCAAATGATGGAAATGAACGTAGTGGTGTAGAAGGCATGCAGTTTAGGCATAAGGAAAACGGAGATCCTTTTACTATTGGCGAATATGATTGTAATAAAGATTTTCTAGACATGAGGTGTTTCCTTCTCTTGTTAGTTTTTTTCTTTAAAATTTGTATGTTTTTTATGAATTTTAATTATATAACACATCATTTGAATATATATTTTTAATGTTGGAGAATCTGGCTTGTTACAACTATGAGGAGAAATATATATTCAGGGCTGCTTTGATGCGTGACTTTCAATTGTCCACTTATTTTTTGGCATAACATGCACAATCAACTTGTAACATGGTTCCATTTTGCTTTTTGAAGATGTAGAAAGAAGTTTTTTGCATAAAGTCACCTTCAACTTGTCGACAATTACATTACTTAGTTCTTTTCGGTTTACTGAAGATGGTGGCTAGAAATTTTTTTGTATTTGATACTACACATATACTCCATACACAAAGAAGACATAGATCTACTTTGAAAAGAGATCATGTAATTATTCAAAAGTTATAGCATTTTTTTGGATTTGTGTAATATACAAGGAAACATATGTAAAAATTATGATAAGGAAAAGAATTTTTTGGCTCAAGATTTGAGTTTGTTTGTTATATAATTTTAAAATTAATGATATTTTGGCCAAGTTCACATTCTTAGTTTATTGGCTCTTAGTGGATTTGAACCACCACCTTCTTGGAAGATAGGTAATCCACAAGCTGCTCTCCCAATTTGAGCTAATGAGCCAAGTGTAAAATGCATTTCAAAAATGCATTTTATTTAATAGTACAACAAAAGTTATCTACGAGACAAACATGATATCTCATTTTATTTGAACCACCACCTTCTTGGAAGATAGGTAATTAATCCACAAGCTGCTCTGCCAATTTAAGCTAAAGAGCCAAGTGTAAAATGCATTTCAAAAATACATTTCATTTAATAGTGCAACAAAAGTTATCTACGAGGCAAACATGATCTCATTTTATTTCATAGTTCTCAAACCTCTTAGAAATCTTTATGAGATAATAGTCCAACAAGGTGGGCTACACATTGTTTCTCTTACTCTACTACAATCTGTTAAGATTTTTCACATGTGAAAATAGAGGATATTGAAACTCTTTAATGCTATGGCACTCTGTAAATTTTATACCATTAATTGCTCAAGAGAAGTTTATTGCATATTTGGGTGTTGCCTTCATCTAAAATATTTAGAGCACCTTCCTAAGCCAATTATATTTAACAAGAGCATATCAAATTCAACATAGGGTGCTTTATATTCTTCACAACTTAAAAAACAAGGTCATGCATAATTCTTATACCAACTAAGATCCAAACAACAAATTATTTATACAATGATACCCAAATAGAAAATTCTCTATATTTTCAAGTTCTTTAACATATCAACCAATCCCTCAGAGCACCAAACAACACCATCTCTCAAAATCCACCATAATTACAGTCATCCAACACACTTTAAAATTTAAAGTAACCCATGCTCATAAGAAATTTACAAATCAGACCACTTACAAAATTAATAAGGAAAACAGGAAAAAAATCAAAGCTTGGCCTTTACCTGGAGCGGACACTACAACACCAGGAGCTCCTCTGTCTACACCTCATCAAATCTTTAGCTAGATCACTGCACAGGATTTTACTCAGCCTTATAATTTGCAAGTTCTTTCAGATAAACTAGATATAATCAAACTTAGATATAATCAAACTTTAGTTTATAATTGTTATCTCCCCTCACAGAAACAAGAACAGAACATGGTACACACCTTGGTTAAGGCTACCCAGCACTTGATGTTACCAACACACCTTGGTTGAGATTGACAGCTACCTCTAGCAAGCCAAAAAAAAAACTTCCTTCCTCGTATAATATAATACATCTACATCTACGATATTGCAACTAGCACAAATACAACGTCTTCATAAACTGAGCAATATTTGATTAGATGAGTCATAACCGATGTTGTACAAAATCACCACCAATGCCTTATGCCAACAACTAGCGGTTGGCCACATGAATTTTCCATTTGTATTTGACTCCTAATACAATCAAAACTATGGTATGAATCCATGCAAGGACACAGTGGCACATCAAAAATCCAAATGATGACTACCGTGAAAAACAATAAAATTCATTATTAGCCACCACAAAAAATAATAAAATTCATTATTAGCCGGAATTCCTGACACAAAAAACCACCATATGTAAAAGTTCTCCCAGTGCATAAATCCAGAAATTAGCTCTTACCCATTTCATTCTCATCTATCCAATAACGAGACTTCATATCAAAGCAATTGCCCACTTCTCCACATGCATTTTACAAAACTCCCTCAACAACTATAGCACAACAAATCCAAAGCTCAGCAACATCCCAAAATTCAAAAAAAAAAATCAGATTACCAAATAACCCAGAGAAAAGGGGAGAACTAAGATGGGGAGGAGAGAGAGAGCCAGAGGAAAACTACCGTAAACCCGCTCGGAGATCTCCAAGAGCCGATCTGGCAGCTTCTGATATAAGAACAATTTGAAGAGCGCCATACGCCAACGGCAGTTCCTCCTCAAAATTGGACCGAGACAGATCCCGTCGCTAGCGGTTCCTCCTCGAAATCGGACTAAGAGCATCACTCTGGTTTGATGACCAGTCAGTCAACATCGATCTTGGTCCGGCACATTCAAAAATAGTGAGCAGCGTAAACCGTAGCCTCTCCGCCGGTAGAAACCACCCAACCGTCAACAGCCCCCATCTTGCCCCCTTTTTCCCAGGAAGCCCTTGATCTCCAAATCCTTCGCTGCCACTACGGATGCCACTCGGGTCGGGTAAATAGTAAACCCGACCCCACCTTAATGGGTTGGGTTTAATTTTTAAAAATAACTCTAATGGGTCGGGTTAAGTTTTAGTGATCCAACCCTACCCAACCCGAATATAAATATAAATATAAAATTTATATTTTTTATATATTTTTTAATATTATTTTTTTAAAAAAATTAAAAATAATAATAATATATTTTTTTTAATCTATTCGGGTCAAACGGGTTGGGTTCAGGTCGGGTCAAGTTCGGGTCATAGCTTTGTGATGTGGGATCGGGTTTGGTAAAACCCAACCCGAACCCGACCCGGTGGCATCACTAACTGCCGCCATCCTCATCTTATCCCTAGCCGCCAGATGTGGCTACCTCTTCATCTCCCCAACTTCGGCCACGTTGCCACTAGCCTCCGTCGGAGCTCCTCAACATCCGGCTCCGACTTCGGTTAGTACGATGTGTTCGATGGAGAATGGGTCCCAGACGATACCTACCCCCTTTGCCGAGAGGGAATTCAACTACTTGGCCAACGGCTGAGAAGAAGCCCTGGTGTTGCGAGATCCCTAAGCATCGTTGTAAGAGGGAACCCAAGAAGAAGAGAGAAGACTCGTTATCTTTCAATCTGGGACTGAAGGGTACAATTGGAAAGATATTACGTTACTTTAAAAGGCGTAAGTCTTATTGTAGGCCGTAGATCAAATCTGACGGTCCAATAAAGGCACCGCAACTTGTTAAGTTACAACCCATTTGCACCTTAAAATTCTTCCAATTGATATAGCTGATCTTTGGCAGAATATGTCTATTGTTGATGATTAGAAGTGTAATTTCATACAGGTAGAGTTATTTTCACTCTAGACGATTGTACCTTTCAGTCTTTATGGAGTAGATGTATGATTGTATCATTTTAGGCCTGTGTGTAAAAACTATTATCAGTGAAGGCTTAGTAGGAATAACAAACATTAAAGTTGATTAAAGGGAGTTTTATTAAATTATTATTATTAAAATAAATATTTACTAAAATAGAGGTGAGAATAACTATTTGTGTAGAGTTATTAATGTGGGATGGAGGGAATATTTTCTTTAGAATGTGCAGAGGACTCTTAATATACTACCTCCATCCTAAATTAAATTAATGACTCTATTTAAAAAAAAAATAATTTTTGTTGAATGCTTAAACCCACATCTAAAAGAAAGAAAAATAAGCTTATAATATTTTTTTAAATACCCAATTACTTAAATTGAACAAAAGAAAACTATTAATATAAAGCAAACACTTTTGCCAAATAGAGCTATTAATTTAAGACAAAGAATATAAAAAAATTCATTAACCCATCTTTACATAGGCCATCAATGAGGGTACTGCATCTATTTAGAGTATTGGGCTTGCAAGTGACACCATATTCGGACACTTTGTTATCCTCATAGGCTCCCTCCGTCATGAAATAATAAGTATCACATTTGTAAAAATAATTTGTGATGTCTCATTTGTTTAGCTGACAACCACTTCCACTTTTCTTTTTCAGTTGAATATTTTCCCTAAAATACCAATTGCAGAGCTGATGGCTTTTGACTCATTCCACATTGCCCGATGACTATGAGCAGCACAAGGATAGGTCTCTAACCTCCTCCAATCGTCACTTCTAGCAACCAAACATGCCTCCGTCAGCCTCCCTTACTTGCACAATTGCGCAAAATATTTTATAAGGTAACAAATATCAAGTTCTCCGAAGAATTTTTCAGGCTTCCTAAAGATAATGAGCCCAGGGATGTATATAAGTTTTTGATATTTAAGATCGATAGTGCACATATTGATATGCATTAGTATCAATATTATTAGTGCTAATGTACACTAGCATGTTCACTATCAATCTCATGAATAAACAGCTGCCCTGCATTCCTTAAGGTCATTGTCGGAGTGGAATATTAAAAACACTTCCAAAGCTCCCATGTACTGATGTACAAGACAACCAAGATCAGTACAAAGTCCCCTACGAGATCAACTTCCATTTGATTGTCCCTTCCCGACATTAGAATCCATTTAAATGATTATCATATAATCAATTAAAATAATGCGATGCTGATACAAAATGGGGTCCGAGTCCTTGTGGCAATAGCTATCTAGACCATAATTTATAAGGTCACAAGTAAACTTTCAGCATCCTTATTATATGGAATAGTTTACATAATTTTACTCCACTTATTTCCTTCTAAATAATATCCCAAGTTTGCAAAACTTCCAATTATCATTATTCTTATATAGACCAACACTTTAAGTTGGAATATCACACGGGCAGTTCACCATATGCTAACATTCTAAGCGAGGGGGAGATCCAATCCAAGTTTTCCACCTCGTCAGTCAAATGACAAAATGTAAGTCAATTTTTATATTTTTCATATATTTCAAATGAAAAAGTCAAGCGCATCTGGGGCATGTACACACAAGATAATTGCCAACTATAGTCCGGACCAGTCTGGCGTTAGCAAGTCAGCCTCTACAGGTAATTTATCAAGGAGGACAAAGCCGTACAACAACCAACTGTTTTTCAAAGATACCCGCGCTTTTTGCTTAACGGTCCAAAGTCACTACCCACCAGCGATTTCCATGGGGCCAAGACCACGTTTGGAATGGTTGAGACTGCAGACACCCTAGACCAACCGGATTCTCCCATGTCTAGGCTAATCTCCTCTCTGTCTAACTCTTTGCTTCCAACAATTTTTTCCCAAACTTAGTCTCCTCCAGCCTTTGAATCTTCCCCTTGGACTTCCTTATATACCTCACATCTGCAGGCTATTCGTCACCAATTCAATCAGAATTCAGAACCGATTCCGTGGAAAAAAAAAAGTTAGTGACAATGGGTGGGTGTGCTAGCAGACCTAAAGCTTCAGACCCTACCATCCTGCCGGCAGAGAATCCGGCCAGCCCTGAGCTGACCCAAAAAACTGCCACCAGTGATTCTTCGACACAAGTAACTTACATACTCTCATGATTCCGAGTTTCCACATGCTTCTGATGGTTCTTCCTTTTTTATCCCCTTTTCATTTTGGTGATATGAGTTTCTGGCCTGATGTTGTTGCAGGTTGAGCAGCGTGAGATCCAGAATGTAGAGGCTGAAGGCAAGGAAGAGCCCAAGGTTGAAAATGCTAACACAGAAACAGCCGAATCCAAGACTCCTGTTACCGAACCAGCAGTACCAGCGACCGAGGCTGCCGGTTCCACTGTAAATGCAACAGAGACATCATCAAATGAGCTTGCAGCCCCCACCGAGGTCATAAAATCCACCCCTGTTGAGAAGGTTGAGGTGACCAAAGAAGCTGATAAGGTTAAGGGTGAAAATAAGCAACCAGTAACAGAAAAGAAGGCAGAGGTGGAAACCAAAACTGTAACCCAGAAGGCTGATCCTGAATTGTCGATACCTAAAGAGTCACAGAAGAAAGAAACAACAGCCTCTCCCGCTTCTGCATAAATGGTGAATAGCGATTATTTTGCTGAAATGTAGTCTGAAAACGAAAAGATTGGGAATGAACATGGAAAGATTACATCAGACAATCAAGGCTAAGGGGCTTACAAGAAGGCATGTGTGTCAAATATTAAGTTGTAACGAGGTGATCTGTAACCAGGTGTATTTTTCCCGTGCGAGTTAAATTGTCATTTATTTTGTGGTGTTTAAAAGGAAATAGTGCATGGAATATCGACCAAAGTTATTCAATTTATATAAAATTACATTACATATGCATCATGAACAACAGGACCGCATATAAAATTGCTCCTTTTTCTTTAACAGAAGAGGATGACACAATTACATTTTTTGAAACATTTTGTCTAATGAGTTCGATGCCACACTTATTTGTGCTTGTACAAAAAATCAATAGATATTCGTGCCCCCAAAAGAAAACAATCAATAAATATTGCTAAATCAACATACAAAATTTGTAAGCAATTAACAGTGTAATGACATCGTTATGAAGCAGAATCTGTCTTCACCTCTCGGGACCAGGATAAAAACAAGCTTCACCAGATTGGCTGTTAAGGGCTTCCAAACTCTTTTCTTTAGTTAAAAGAGCTCCAACTTGCATCCAGTTTATTTTAATGAAGATGCAAAAAGGTAGTCAAGCTGGCATGACAGAAAATTCTGACCTCTAGTTTAGAAAAACAAACTATTTGGAGTTAAGCAAATATGTTTTGCAGATATTAGTAACAAAAATATATTTTGCTGATAAATTAAATATTAATAGAAACCTATCATGTGAGTAAAGGTCCAATCACGACAAAGAATAATAAACCAGCCATTATGTAGAGTCAGGTTCCCACTTCCCATGACTACAAAGCTTAGATTAAATAGCAGAATGCATCCCACTTTGTTCTAAACTTTCACTGTCAATAGGTGCAAGGATATGGAGCAGTTGTCTTATCTCACACCCCATTTTCTTCCTAAGTTTTGCTTAAATGAGTATCAAGTATCAACCAATTTTTCTCACGTGATTACACTTCCATATAGCTGTTTTCACTTAAGCTTATTATTTATTAAGTCGTTCCTATGTTATTCAGTCAATATAGCAAAACATACAGAACATGACCATGAACCAGCTTACCTATGAAGGATTTTCCAGCCTCTATCAAACCTGCTAGGTCGTTCTCGAATTAAATTTACTAAGAAGGTTCATATAAATTTCTTAAAAAGGAATGTGATCATGGAGAATAAAGAATAAGTCATTAATTGATTAAAACTCCAGTAAGTAAGCTGGGGAACAAGAACTTGCAGCATAACACATACTTTTATGGAAACAGAGTCCAAAAGAAAATAATTTTATTAGAGGCCACTAGAAAAATCACCTCAGCTGCTCTTATTTTCTGCTACTTTCGGACTTGACTTAAACCAAGACATCCAAACCGATGTTGACTGTTGATATAATTGATATGCTTTAGCTCGCTCTTCTTGTCTTAACATCCTTCGCTCAACTAGACCCGTAACATAAGCCAAACACATGCTATTAACTAGTGAGCCAACAAAGGTCCACCCTTGCTCCACATTCCATCCAAAAATCACTAGGCCCCACCACCATAGTTGCTCCCCAAAGTAGTTTGGATGCCGTGAATACCTCCATAAGCCAGTATCAAGGTTGGGTATGGGAGCCGCACCAAGCTCTTTTAATTTGTTGTTTTGTCGTACATAGTTGAAAAGCTGTGTGTCCGCAAAATATGCAATAAGAATTCCACTCATGCAGACCACCACAGCAGTAGTATCCCAAACGTTCCATGGCTTTTCACTTGAGTGGATTGCATAGATAGGGAGGCATATGCCAACAAGAAAAACCTGAAAGCCAGATTAACCAGCAAGATGCACTTTATATGACATACAATTTGAAGCATTCACCTATGATAAAGTAAAATATATTCTTTATAGAGAAATTTATATAAGAAGAAGAAATTTCTTGCGGCGAACATTTGGTAAAATTTAATGGGAAGCAAACTGATTAACACGTGATACAGTACAAAAGACAAGATTATGATTCTACTAAATGCAAAGCACACTTTCAAATAGTAACCTTCTGTCGAACTTTTCAATTTTAGCCTATATTCCTCAAGAGAAAAATACGGGAAGCATAATCGAGTAACACCCGCCAGTTGTTCGAGTGATGATCGGAAAGAAAGTTACTGTGTCACAGAAGGGACAGAAGCAAAGATGCCATATCTATCATATGACGAGTTACCCATTCATAGAAGTAGGGTGTTCCATTGATCCTATTTATGGTCACCGCTCTTCTAAATAGGAGACACCAGACCAGACAAGATTGAAACTTTCAAGCGCAAGACGAAGTTGTCCCCCCAAATCGCATCCAAAATCTCTCTAACTTTAGCCACTTAGAGAAGGATGAAACAGAGCATCCTACCTGCTGAGAGACATAGACAATGAAAAACGAGATCCACCACCAGTGCTTGCCATACTGCTTCCTCATGTCACTGAACCTCCAATCCTCCCTGGCCCCACTCCCATTTCTCTCTCCTGAAATAGTTGTGCGTGAGCCTAATGCTCCAGACCCATGTCAACGACATCACAACCTTCGATCTCGCAGCGCTGAACCTCGCAAGTGGGTGTGTTGCATAGTAGTGTGCCAGCATCACGGGCACCCCAGTCCAATACAAATCTATCAACTGCAACAAAGCACGACTCAGTTCTTAAATGAACACAAAAAAGCTCAAAAACCCATTAAAACGGGGAAACTGGGGAAAACGATTCAGACCCAGTGGCTGGATTGGAGGAGGCTAATGAGCCAGAAGAGGAGGTTGACGTTGAGGAAGAAGAGGAGGTTGGCAAGGAGGAGAGGGTGG
Source organism: Saururus chinensis (assembly GCA_035235625.1). Classification (NCBI taxonomy): domain Eukaryota; kingdom Viridiplantae; phylum Streptophyta; class Magnoliopsida; order Piperales; family Saururaceae; genus Saururus; species Saururus chinensis. The sequence goes on from CP141147.1 coordinate 30,215,032, forward strand.
GCGGAGCACCATGTGAAGAGGGCATGTGGGCTGCCGGAGGCGTGGCGCAAGGAGCGGAGGAAGGTGAGGTGGAAGGCTATGGAAGGGAGAGGGACGAGGCATGCGATGGCAATGTTCTTCAGATTCCCCATGCCTTCAGTCCTGCAACAATCGCCCGGCAAAAATGTGGCTCTGCCACCGCAGACGGGAGGGGAAAACTAGGTGTAGTTGTCCCGAGGACAGTGACCACATATTATAACAAGTGAACCCCACGTAAAATTTACATAAAGTATTTAAGTATAAATTTAATTTTAAAATAATAAATTATAATTATAAAAATAATAAATAATAAATTGTTCAAACTATTACATTTTTTTGTAGTACATATAATTAATGATAATAAATAAATATTATATTAAGATTTTAATCTAGAGATAATTTATAAGTAAGATCTAGTAGTCATCTATATTTATCAATAAGTCTATAATAAATTATCTTTTATATAAAATTATAATTTGACAATTATTTACTTATGATAATATTAAAATATAAATAACCAAAATAAGTCTTACTGAGAGACTAAGTTGTATATTTTCTCATTTAGTATAGTTTAGGCCTTTTATGATGGATATCGGTGTAAAAACTTATTTTTTCTAGAATTTTGGATAAAAAAAATTACTTTATAATCGGTATGGGGTTGTGAGAAGTCCTTGGGCTAACTTACTAGTCACAATTTGCTTAACAAATGAATTCATCACAAGCAAATAATAGTAGAATTATATTGTTGTGTACAATATAATTTTATTATAGATCTATTGGTAAATTAATTAGGTTGTTTGTCTTTATTGGGAAGAACCCCTTTAATCTAGATGTAAAATAATATATATAGATAATGATACATATGTGAGTAATGTTTAATAGATGTAAGCATAGGTAAATATATTCTTAATCAGTATGAAACATGATCCATGTGTAATAAATAAAAATTCAGATAAGCATCGGCAAGAGATAAATTCATGGTTATGTTCTTAATCAAGCTAAAAATAATTAAAACATGGTTCATTTGTAATTAAATTGACATGTATAAGCTTTCATGTCCTCTCATGATCAAAAGCTATTAATGTAATGAAATAAACATAAAGAAATAATTGAAATGAGGATTTAAATTATGTAGAGCATCATAATAAGTTTAAACATGCATAGTCATATCTTTAATTAAGTTAAAACGCATATAACATGTTTCATATGTGTTGTGCCCGATTTAGGCACAATCGATACCTCGCACGAATCACACAAAGGAATATAGAAGAGAGTAGGAAGAAGAGGGAAAAGATTGATGTCTATTGCATAAAGAAAACATAGAGGGAAGAAGATGACCTATATAGGGAGTTGTAACTCTCTCCTTGGGGATCATGCCAGCTAGTGGGCCCAACTAATCAACGAGGGCACTAGCTGGCCCATTACAACATACTACCATAATGTCCAAGCTATGCTAATTATTTCAGAAATATAAATAAATAAAGTAGCCTAATGCGAGCAAATAAAAGGTCAACAGAGTGGAAAGAGAACCTGAGTGAACGTGTACAATACTCCAACACGCTTCTGCTATTCGCCTTATCCTCAAGGCGACCATGCTGGGTAGCGAGCCATAAACTCGTCCTTTGACATCCAAGTGGCTAGTTCTGCCATGACACTAGCACCTTTGTAATAATGGGGCCGGAACAGCGGACCCAATGCTTAACAAGCACTGAGGCGGGTGTGGGATCAGTAGTAGGAGCCAGTCCCATCAATAGGGGAGGTGGTGCAATGGTAGCTTGTAACAACCCATTTTCCAATTATGCTTAACCCGAGGGGTTAAGGGTAATTTGGTAATTTGAGATTAGCATTAGGGGGTTTCATTAGGTGAAATCTCCATATCCGGGTAGAGCTCGGAGTAACGAGTGTAACGAATCAAAGAATGCACAAAACGGGTCAAGAGCGAAAGCTACGACCTCGGGAAGCATGCCATATGGGCGGGACCTACATAAAAAGTGCGGGATAACCTACCCATGTGTGGTTTATTTTGAAGGGCTCGTCGACATGAGTCCATCGGTAACAAGAGCATGTGATTCCAACGTCAAGGTTGGAAGTTATTGCATTTTGATGTCAAGATATTATTTAAATAAAATAATATCATTCTAGATAGGATCAATGACGTAGTGAATAAGACTGACGACAAAGTGGATAGGATCGACGACGCAACGGATAATATTGCTGATACAAGAGGATAGGTTTGCTAATGAAGCAGATAAGATCGCTGATGTTGTTACGTCTGAAACAAAACTATGAAGAAGTCAAATTCAGATTTATTTTACTTGCTAATTGTAGTAGACAAGGTCGATCTACAGGGAAAGCCTTCTGCAATAAAGAAAATAGTTATGAAGAAATAGAGGAAGAAAAATTAAGAAAGAAAGAGTAGAAGAGTATTGAGGGAATAACAAGTTAAGAAATCAAGATGAGAAAACACTAAGGCATTAAGGATCATTGTAACATCTAATGATGTTCTTCATGTATCATGTATCTCAGTTAGAATTGAATAAAGATTCTATCTAACCGGAAGATATGAACATTAAAATTGAAATTAAAGATAGAAAATACTTTGGATAGATGAAGGATAAAAATAATTGTCTTTTAAAGATTTCTATGTATCCAAATCACAAAAGATCAAGAAGGAGAACCTTCAAGCATCTTATGTATCCAAATCACAAAGAAACAAGAAGAACAATATTAAATAAACATCACTTCAAATAAACAATACTTACTTGAAACCATTGATGAAACATGAATTGAACTTCATTAGATTGTTACAAATCACCTTTAGCATTAGCTTGAGAGCTTAGAAAGCCATTACAATAAAACTAAAAATAAAATTACAAAATGAAAGAAGAAAATAGGAGAAGAGAGTTCCAAAGAGGAGAGAGTGCCCCTTCTATTACGTCCACCCCTCTATTTATAGGAATAGAAAGGGTTGCTTCAAAGAGGAAAGTGAAATCAAATCTCTAGATTACATCCTGATTGATTGCCTGATTGGTTGCTTCTTTGGCAATGATTAGATACTAAATAAATCAATGATTTATTTATCAAATATGTATCTTTGATTGTTTCTTTAGATATCCAATCAGCCTCATTGTCTTTCCTTATGTGTATCAATCAAAATCAATGAAAATATTCTTTATGTACTGGCCTCGGGTTAGTTTACTAGCTGTCTGATTACATACCAGATTCGACCCATATATCTTCGAAATTTGGAATTTTATCCTGAAATAAGACTTGTATCCATGGAAGTCTTCTTTCCAATGCCACTAGAATCATATCAATCCGAATTATACAGAGAAATATATGGTCAAAATACTACAGATGTGTCAATCTGTCTGAATTAGCTTCTTTCCTAATTTAGTTCTCTTGATGCAAATATCAAATCAAATGGGTCCACAAGGTTGTGCTCGACCATTCCATGTATGTTTAGACCATTAGGAGCCTATTCTTGACTTTTAAATAGCTTTGGGCAGTTGGGCTTCACTTCATATTCCAGTTGGATCCTGTTGAAGCCTATTTAGACATGTAAACTCAATTAAGGTCCAACTAACCTATTCAAAACATAAATAGCCCAAATAAGCAATGAATTAATACAAAATAGGATTGCAATTTGAAATTTGAAAATATTTTATTGAACATTATTTCAGTGCATCAGCTGACACAGTGGATAGGACTGACACATATTAATCCTATCTACCACCTGTCAGTTTCACGTCTATCTAGTTTTTCTATAAATATCGTCCAGAGTGTTTAGTTTGGGAGGGGGGAATCCTCTCCCACGTTTTTGTGTTCTATCTCATATTCAGAAACTTTTGTTCTTCGTTTCTCACTCATTTTAAGTCCGATTCGAGTCATTCTTGAAGCGTTCCTAGTTAATTCGATGGTGATCTACGTAATGACATGGTCCATTCCTTAAGTTGGCATCCATAGAAGGGGAAACAGCCTGGGACAAGAGGAGGCTCTATTCGCCACCCTCCTGCCCCGAAGAGAGAGCAACGGCCCAGAGATAAAGGGGGACTTTGTCCTCCGTCACTGGCTGCATCGTGGGTTGTTGCCCGAAGTAGGGAAGGATCCTCCCTTCACCGAAGGGCCACGCAGTGTGAGAAACGTCATGGGGAAAGAGACGTTATGTCCGTTGCTTACGAGTGTAGAAAATGAGAAGTCTCCGAGAAAGGGGACAGTTGGTCAGTCGTCTTTTGGAGCAAGGCAAGGAATGTGCGGAGGTTAGAGGAGTCATCGTTCGCTGTCTCCAGATTTGAAGGGGAGGACACCAAGAAACGAGTACCCCGAATACCGCTACCTCGCGAGACATTAGGGGAGTAAGCGTTTCTGACCTCCTATTTTAATTATAGAATGTATGTGCTAGATAGGGTATACGTTATGCCTTGAAATGTTATAATCCTTTATATTATGATATGTTATGCTTATATGCCATGATGTGTGCTATCTCGCTCTGGGTTAGAGAGACGTGTTGTGTGTGTGTTCGGTCTCGGCTAAGTGATAAAGCGAGACGTGTGATGCATGTGGTCTCGGCTCAGTGATGGAGCGAGACATATGAATGTGATGGATTTGCTCTGGGATAGAGTGAGGCATGTTGTGGTGGTCGTGTGGTGCTCGTCTCTATGATAGAGTGAGATATGTGTTGTCGGTGTTTTACGGGTTTTCTTATAACCCCGATTAAATATTCGGGTATACGTATATGTTTTCATATGGTTTGATGTATGTAGTAGCCAGTAGGCAGAACTACGTACGGATCCGATTGTATCAGAGTAACATCACGGATGTTATTCGATACGTACGTAGGCAACCAATGGCAAGGCAATGTTGGCCCAATCCGAATTAGTTATATAATTAAATTTGTTATGGCCTACGCGTAACGGAGCACTAAAGCTCTGAAGCACATAGAGGAACAAGAAGACTGTCGCATTCAAAGTTCGCCACTCCTGGTTCTGGGTTTGTTTTTTTTTTCATTTTCGGACCCCCGGCCCGGGTCAGTTTCCGGGTCGGTGGGTTATATAGCTAAGGTGGTGTCACCCACACAACGGCGGAGTTGAGGGACATGGAATACTTGGTGGACCAATGAGACAGGCGGTAAGGCGAGACAGTATGCCACTAGACCAATGCACTCCACAACATCATACGGCCCATGGTAACGTGGGGCGAGCTTGGAATGCTCCGTCTAGAATAAGGTGGTCTGATGCTGAGGAAGGATTGAGATGTAGACCAAGTCGCCTACATTAAACTCCCGATCAACATGCTTTTTGTCATATACCTGTTTCATTCTATTCTGAGCTGAAGGGAGGTTCGACTTAAGTTGATGGAGGACCTCGTCCCGTGTCTGAAGCATGTAATCCACCTCAGTGATTGAAGAGCGGTGAGGAACATATGACAATGTGGTCGGGGGTGGACATCCATACAGTACCTCAAAAGGAGTGACTACACCTCAAACAACTAACTATAATCACTAAGAAATAAGAAAAGTATGACAATGAGTTTTAGTTACAAATGCTCCAAAAAGGCAACATTGCCATTTTATTCTCTTTATGAGCATGCAATCACTAAAATGATGCAGAAAATATAAACTCTCTTAGGCAACATTATCATCTACTTCTTCGTATCTTATTTACCTTACATGCTTATAGATTACTAATAAAAAGAGCTATTCTTTAGCCTTAGTATGCCTCTAAAAAACTCCAAGTACATGTAAAAAGAGAAACATTTGTAAACTAAGGTTGCTCCCCATGTCATACTTCAACTTTTGAAAGAATATATAATATCATGTTGACCCTCTGTCTTATATTAATAGTCCTATTTGATTTTTCAATTGATCTAATTTTAGTTCATCTTAAAAAACCTAATGGAGCTATTAATTTGGGACAAAATGAGTATATAAGTGTTTGTGTCTTTAATATTTTAAATTTTAAAAAATATATATCAAACATAGAAATTATGCATCCATTACAATTAGCATTGCCAACAGTACCCTTTCTACTGTTCTACTATCTGTATAGTACCATACCATACCTGGTTAAATTTATTTGATGGGTAAATAAGAGGATAATTTTATCTGACCGTTATCTAAATGGAAGGTAATGGGAAAATTTCTTTCATACCAGTCTATTCATTACCCATTTGTCATATTTAAAAATTATACACATATATACTCATTAGCCAAGTGGTTCAATTTCAAAAGAGATTGTCTTTTGGTATTTTATAATAGTTTTTATGTCATGATTCACCACGGTGATTGTCACGCCCCAGCGATGCCCGACCCGAGCCAAACCCGGTCCAAGGGCCAGTCAAGCGCGCGCAGGCGATGAAGTGAAATTGAGAAACGATTCTAGCGGAAGACTTAACCCTAACCACGGGCGATTAATAGAACTACGGAGTACGCACAATCCTTTGAGCAAGAGTAAATAAAAGGGAAAGAAAAGAGTTGCTTATCACAAAGTAAACAACAATCTCAAACCCACAAGCTTAGTTTAAGTAAAGCCCACGCTGGCTCAAAATAAGTCATAAGCATCACAACTGTAAGGTATGACATAAATCCCAAAACAAGAACCCTACACAAAAGTTCTAAACATAAGCATGAAACAAAAGAAGATAAGTCACACATCGATCTCCAAGATCACATCCAAGCCATCTCCAACCATTCCTCAAAGAGGAGATCCTGTCCGTCTGCGTGTCGCACCACGCAGCCCCAAAACAAAACACAAGAAAGAGGGGTGAGTTTAACAAACTCAGTAATGGTTTTTAATATCACTATCAACACCGAAAATATGATAGCATAGCAATATAATCATTTAGATCAAAAATTCACATGGTGCATCATTTTCTGATCACGCATACACATCATAATAACCTACATGAATGTATCTCTAACATACATATTCCATCATGCGTCATATCATAACAACCTGCATGAATGTATCTCTAACATACATATTCCATCATGCATCAACATTCTCATTCATCATGCATGTATAAGTGTCACACACGCACACTAGTCCAACATGCAAGTCCATACCCATAGAGAATAAACCTACTCTTCAAGACCGGAGCCCTCGAGCAAACACTTATCAACTAGGCTGCTCCTCAAGGCCAACGCCTTCGAGCAATCTCCTGCTCCTCAAGGCCAACGCCTTCGAGCAATCTCCTGCTCCTCAAGGCCAACGCCTTCGAGCAACTCCTGCCCATCAAGTCTAAACTCCTGGGCAACCTCAAATTCTACATAAGAATTTAAGAAGATCGGGGTAGTCAATCCCTAATTGTTGCTCACCCCAGACGATCTTGGCCAAGGATGTCACATTCTCACGAAGAGAACCTAGAGCAGGGGTGTTCATTCTGGACATCTCCTGCGGAGGGGAGAGCCCGAGTTCCCACATAGGAAACCCACGAACACATGGTAGCTAGTGCAAGGAGCATACCATACTGGATTCTCAGGGTCCAGGTTCGACTATCTCAATAAATAATTCTCAACCGCGTTAACAATTCAGAACAACCAAACTTGACCTGACTCAACCCGGGGAGCGCACATGTTCTACAAAGGAACTCAAATCAAAACATGTCCTTTCGGACCAATCAAATTTCGATTAAGTCAACGACCGATTAAACCGGCACACAATTTCACCACATTTCATCCAATCAATTAAATTCGATTAATCTCGATAAAACCTCGGGGTGTGCACGTAAAAGTACTTCTATGTCGACTCTAGTCCTCACGTCCCATACAATGAGTATTCCTGACGCCATAGAAGCAAATTTAACTAAGCACTAGCGCAACGAACCTTAGAGCTATCCATCGACATAATGCGTCCCATACCACAAGTGTCTAATGGTTTCTCCTCGGCTGTTCCACACAACCGATCAATTGGAAATACATTTTCATGATGTGTGCAACATGGTACATACGTGGGCAAAGCATACATGAATTCTAATTCATTATTGGTGCTCTCATCAGCCCTTCATGCATCATTCATAATTATAATAGCAAACCTCATCATCATCATTAAACCCCACATGTGTGTGTGCACATAGTAGAAGCACTTCACTAAACGCATAACAACATGCTTGTAATTCACTCACCATCACACTACACATGAACTTTAACATCTAATCATTAATTTCAATGAAAAATAATAGGAGAAGAATCATTGAAATCGTAACTCAAATCAAAGCTCAACCACGAAGGCTAAACACATATAAGATCATTCATTTCATCCTTGAATCATGTCATTTACCAACATCCACACATCAACTATCCACATTCTATCATCCCAAGTTAGTCCAATAATAGGTTGTAGTTCTACTGAAAATATGTTTAACTAAAGAGAATCAATCATTCATAAATTCAAGACGACAATTCCAACATCATGCCACAAAACATAAGTCATACCACAAAGCTCTAAACATATATCTCAACTCTATAACCTCAATAGCATGCCTTTCCAGTAGCATAATATAGCTTAAAATACTCCACATTCATATGAATTTGGCAAGCTAAAGTGGAATCATCAAAATAAACATCATGCATTAGAACACAAATCTGCTGTATAGCCGTTCGAACGCCCTTTCAGGCCGTTCAATCGGTTAAACGCAAAATTTTGAAATTTATAATTCTGCCGTTCGAACGCCTAGTAGGCCGTTCGATCGGTTAAACGCAAAATTTTGAAATTCACAGTTTGGCCGTTCGAATGCCAGGCAGGCCGTTCGATCGGCTGAACTGGAAAATTACTGATCCGATAGTGTTGCCATTCGAACGCCCAGAAGGGCCGTTCGAACGCCAACAAGGCAGAACTGGTCATCTTCTTCCTTTCACAAATCCAAACTGAAACACCATTGATAACACTTCAAATCCACATCTAACACCCTAATCATCATCAAAAGTCCTTCTTGACTTCCAGAACATCAAACCATATCATAATAATGCAAAACCCTAAGAAATCGGGATTAAATAATTCTATTTTCTAATCTTACTATTAATACACCAAATCAAGCAACTCATTTCGAAATAAGCCAAAAAATGAAGAGTTTTACCATGGATAAACAGAGATTTTGAAGACCCATTACCTCAGCACTTGATTAAGCTTGGATTGAAGAGTCACCCTTTTTGAAATCCTTGAAAACACAATGAGTTTGAATTAAACTCCAATAGAAATCGATTTACCAAAGAAATCCCTAATTAAATCTTAGATGTAGGGCTTGTTGGTAGTAAAAATCGAATTTTGAGTGTTAGGGTTTATAATAAAATACAAATCAGTAGCTTTTGATGTCCAAAAATGAATTGAATCAAAGGGAAAATGGTAGATTTGGAAGAAATTTAGAAGAAAGCCATGTATTAGTGCTTAATTAGAGTAAGCTTACCTTAATCGGCTTCTAATTCGGGCCTAAATGGGGATTATGCCAGCCCTCCTTCCTTAGCCTATTCCCAAAAATAGAAATGGCTCTGGTTTGCCCTTTTATAGTAAAGGTTGGGGTATGCATGGGTAAGTTTTGGGGTGTAAATAGGAAAAGTAGGCTAAAAATGGGTATTTCGTAAATTTTAGCACTAATTAAGTCTAAAAAAATTCTAAAAATTTTTGTGTAACATTAAGTAGATGTCTAGGTCCATTTGACCCAAAAATAAAATTTTCAACGGTGGGGCCCACACGGGTCCCGCCAAAACCCTAATTTTTGGGAAAATAATAAAAATTCCAAAAAATTCTAAAAATTCACATTTGGTTTAAAATCACTTAAAACCACTAATATTGAAGTTGATTTTGGTTAAACCATCACAAACACTATTTATTTTACGAAATCACCGAACAAGATCAGAAAATACATTAATCTCACGATAACCAATAATTAAAGAAAACTATAAACCGGTTTAAGATCAGGGATCTTACAGTGATTTACTAAATGAAAGATATCGTTCAAATCCCAAAAATTATTAACTACTTGCAACAATTCATTATAGTTGCAAGTTGCTACTTAGAAGATTATTTACTCTTTTTACCATTTTATATCTAACTACATTTGTTTAAAAAAATATCTATTTGTATTTTATATTTTATATTTTCTTAAACTCACTTCGCTTTGATGTTTCCCATTTGGTTATTTTGTCTAATTTTTCTGGTCAGATTAGGTCACAATTCATCTTTAATCATATTTGATAAAATCTTGATTAGGTACATAGACGCTTTGTACAAAATATTTGTTAACTTTAATGTTAATTTAGATTTCATTTTAATAACTCAAACCCATGAGTTTTTTTTATAATTAAACTTATGGAGTGTTTGTTTGTGCAAGGAAATTATTGGTGGATTTGGAGTAGGATTGTTGAGTCAAGTATATTCTACTAGAGGCTAGATTCAAGTTAGCTCAAATTAAAGCTTGAACTTCTGCTAATATACCAAACTCTTCTTAGGCTCATCTCGAACTAGCTTGGTTTGAGTGTTAGCTAGCTTAACTTTGAATGAGTGGTGTAGGTGGTTTATTTCAATATTTGGTATATGTTGATTGGAATCATGATTATGTTACCAATCACGTTTGTATATTAGATTGCAAAATTTGGATTGATTTAGTTATTGAAATAGGTTGGAATTAACAAGTTTTGAAAGACCAAATAGGTTCAAGTGAAACATTGAATAGGTTTAAGTGAAATTTTTTCTAAAATACGGGGGACTCCATTAACTTTATTTAGGTAATGATGTCATCATCCAGTTAACCCAAGTTGACCTAGCCCAACCACTAATCTGGATCAGGGTCCTAGCTGGGTTTTAAAACATTGCTTCAAATAGACACTAATGAATGATGTGCATCACTACATGTGGTCTCATTCATGCCTGTAATACACCTTTGAAGGCAACTGGCTATAAGAAGGCAATTGTTATTTTTCTCACATTTAGGAATCTTCAAAAATAGGCAGTAGATGGATGTCTTGGAGCTGAACTCATATGATAAGAAATGATTATTAGAAAATAAGTAGTTTTATTGTGTATATATGCCTAATATATGTATTCATTAATGTTTCATGTTTAATCATTACAATTTATTTGCAACAACTATAAATAACAGTAGTAATGATGTTAGTTTTTTACCTTAGAATATCTAATTAAGTGAATAGAAAATATTTATTTTAGCCTTTTTAAGTACATTTAAAAAAATATAGTGGATAATGGTTATCCGATTAACCAACCGATTATTAGTAGAATGATCGGTTATGGAAGCACCCATACTGTTCACTTAATAAAATAGTTATGGATAAAGATTTGGGAAATGATTATGGTAATAGAATATGTTATACCATAACTGTATCGTTCTATTGACAACCCTAATTACAATTTAACAAGAACATATATCATTGAAAATTTTATATGAGTTTGGGCTTAGGCAAGTCAATGTGAGCCAAGGCATTATGGGCCATTAGATTAAGATCCGAGGGTGCAAGGGAACAAAAATTAATCTACCCCTGAGTTACGTGTGTTGTTAGATTGAAATCCTAGGGTGCGTGATGTCGGGGCTTACGCAGTCGTGCATGTGCCTTGGCTCATATAAAGGGTCTCATATATCATATATATGCACTATCTTTATATAATTTCAAAATTATATTCATGTTCGATATGTTCGAGCTCAAGCTGAGTAGAGTCGAGTTCAAGTTTTATTCGAGTCAAGCTGAGCTGAGCCTAGTTGAGCAAGGGTGTGCTTGAACTCGGCTCGAGCCTATTTGAGCTCAAATTAAGTTTGAGCTTAGTCCGATTCGAGTCAAGTCTAATTTAAGCCGAGCCGTGCTGGGCCTGCTCAATGAGCCGGCTCAGCTCATTAATAGCCCTAACCATGACCCATCAAGATACTTCAAAAGCTTAAATAAACCTACAATCATTATATTATAAGCAAGAAGACCACTTAAGGTGAAAACCTGTCACCTCTATTAAGCTTGTGAATCCTTGAATAGACTCCAACCTCATAAAATCCTACCCAAAAAATTAGGGTTTTTGGCTAGTCCTAATCAAAACTTAGTTAATAGACTAAATCAAGATGAGAATGATAGATTTAATACTTTCCTTGGGTTAAAAATAAAAATCACATAGACTAGGATTCTAAATCAAAATTAAAAAGATAATCTTGATGAAAAAAACTAAGAATCTAAATGGGAGAAGTAAAAGATGAGATGATTAAGATAAAAATTAAAAGGATAAAGGTGTTATTACGAAAAATCTTGCTTTATAATGGGTTTCTCTTTTCCTTCCTAGTCTCTGCCCTTTCCCATTTAAGAATGGGTTATGAATTTTCTTTTATAGTAAGTGGCTTGTGGGCTGAGAATTGAATTGTTTGGATAGAAAATAGGTAAATAGGCCCTAAGTGGCCATTTAAGTGCATATTTGACTCCAAAAACTAATTTAATCACATTCAACCCTCTCTAGACAAATCAATAGTAGGTTGGCAGCCAAAGAAGGTAACACACCATTTGATATAGATGTGGTCCTATGGTAGGGGCCCCTTCTTTGATCAAGGAAAATAGAAAAATATCTTTAAATAGGTGAAAATTTGGTTTTTCAAGCTTGACACTAATATTCTAAACTAAAAAAATTAACCATAAAAAAACTATAACTAAACTAACCCATTATCCTACGAATATGAAATCAAATTGAAATAAACAATTTCACACAAATCAAATTAGAAGATTTTACACGTGAAGACATTCTCGGTCATCACCAATCTACAAAATCTAGACAAGGAATCAAACTTGTCATGAGAGCTTGAGTTTTCAACAATAGGAGCTTTACCATTTCCTTTGGATACAACAACATCAGAAGTCTTTGAACAGGAGGATGCTCTTGATGGATATTGGATACACAATGGCCTAAAGGTGCCAACATGAAGACTAGACATCATACCAACAAAGGTCCCAGAAGAAGGAATAATCTGGCATGAAGAGACTTTTAGACTCAGAGCCAAATCAAAAGATGTTGCCCATGACAAATAGGCAATAAAAAAAACATGCATAAGAGGGAAGTGTTTTTCATGTTTTTCATGCTCCTTTCTCACCGTGAACCAAGCGTAAGGAATGCATATGTAATACCCCATTTTTTGATTATGTCAAACTTGAGGGGTTAAAGGTAATTAGATAATTTATAAGGGGGTTTTAAGAGACAAAATCTCTACATATGGGTAGATCTATAGGAAACGAGTGTATCAAATCAAAGAACGCACAAGACAGAGGTTGGGAGCGAAAGTTACGACATCTGGAAGTGTATGTTATACATGAGATTCACATAAAAAGAGCAAGATATACTGTTTTAAATGGTCTAGTTTCGTAGAGTTCGTCGATGTGAGCTCAATAGTACCAAGAACGCTCGAATTCGAGTCCGGGGTAGAAAGATAAGTGCGTTTGAAGATAAGTATTTAAAAAAATAAGCGTTGTGCGTAAAGAAGTGCACGTGTTATGCACAAGTGTGACTCGCACCACACACGGTTCGGCAGGAGCCACCACCAAAACCAGTGGTGCCACTGAAAATGGCGGTGCAGCTTGCCGAAGTCCTATACAAGGGGCTCCTGAGGTGTTTTTGAAGCCAGAAGTTCATTTTCTCTATTTATGATCATTCTGAGTCCGATTTAGTCCGTTCAAGTAGCGTTTCTAACTAAATTGAGCATGCTTTACGCAATGGAGGGGTCCATTATTTTATTTGGAAACCGTATAAGGAGGAAACATCCTGAGACATAAAGAGGCTCTGCCCGTCGCCCTCAAGCATCGATAGAAGAGAAGTAGGGGGTTTCGTCTTCCATTGTCGAGCCACAACGAGAGAAGTGACCTAAAGTAGGGGAGGCTCTGTTCTCCACTGAAGGGCCACATAGTGAGAAACATCCCCAGGGTAAGGGGAGGCTCTGTCCATAACTTACAAGCACGAAAAGAAGAAAGTATCTTTGGGTAACAAGATATTTTGTCCATTGCCTCCGGGCACGGAAAGTGAGAAGCGTCTCCAAGTAAGGGGATATTTTATCCATTGCCTATGGGCACGGAAAGTGAGAAGCATCTCCAGGTAAGAGGATGCTGAGTCTACTGTCTCTAAACCTGAAGGAGAGAATGCCTTAATAGAATAAACAACTCCAAACACCGCTACTTCAAATATTTCAAAGGAGTAAGCATGTATGACTTTTTGTTTTAATATAAGTATAAGAATGCGTAGGCATCATAAATAGTTAACTTAGAATGTTAAATGACTTATATGCATGCACATCTTAATTAGTGACATTAATATACTAATTAAGATATATGATTTGCTATGATCTCATGTATTTTGATATGTTTTGATTTGATTGCTTTGATATGCTAGACTCTGATCAAATGTGTTATAATATACTTCACTTTGATCTAATATGATTTGATAAGCTCTTAAATACTCTATTTTGATTTGATATGCTCCCATCTAATTTGATATGATCTGAAATGATTGGATGAAATCTGATATATTTGATGGGATCTAATGTGATCCAATCTGCTCTATTGTGTTCAATAAGATGTATAATTCTGTTAATTTGTTAGCTTCTGTTTGACTCCAATAATTTAAGAAATTTCTGTCCGAGTCTAATGATTTTTAAGATTTTTGTCTGACCTTGATGATTCATGAGATTTTTGTTTAATTTTGATGATTTATGAGATTTTTGTTTAACTCTAATGACGTATGTGGTTTCAGTCTGACTCTGAATGATATATTTGGATATAATGAAATATGTGTTTTAATGTCTATGATTTTGTGATGCCTAATACATGTAATTATCGATAGGCAGAACTACATTTAGATCCGATTATATTAGAATAATATTGTAAATGTTATACAATATGTTCGTAAACAACCAATGACAAGGCAACATTAGCCCGATCTAAATTAATCACGATTATAAGTTTTATTTTAACCTACACGCAGTGAAGCTTTGAAGTTTCATTGTTTGTATTTGAACGTTTCAACTCTAGTCTATGAACGGGGAAGCTTTGAAGCTCCGTAGTACGTAGACGAATGTTATACCTCTCGCTCATAGATGATGTTTCCTTATTTAGGGAATAAATTTTTTTATTCGAGATTTTCTGGACCCCAGCTTGGGTCGGGGCATAACAGCATATGAAGCATACATTTTCGAGATAGATGGCACACATGCTAGCACACATTAGCGTAAATATTACTTATGCTATCGTGCACAATGTGTGCACTGTCAATATCGAAAATAAATGCTTCATATGGGTTCCTTGCGCTCGACTCATTGTTAGAGCAAAACATGAAAGACTCTTCCACCATAGCAGCGGCCACAATCTCATTAGACATAAGCAAAGTAGTAACATTAGACATCACACCCGCCCTTGGTTCAGCCATAGAAGGGCACAAGATCCAGGCTCCCTCAACTCCCGACCAATAGCCAAAGTTAGACCAACCAGTGCAGGTTGGTCCGGACCAATCAGCTTGGGTAGGACAATGTTTAGCAACACTTTCGCCAAATTCACTCTTGTGCATGACTATTGGCAAAGCAAGGTAGGGCTTATATGAACCAATTCAAATTGTTGCTTGAAATGGCATTTTCGTGCCTCTTGAGAAGTCATAGAATATTTCAAACACAAAGAAATGAGTAGCTTAAACAATACATACATCAAATGGACCATTTTATAATTAACACTTGCCAAAGAGTTTTTTCCATATTACCTAGCCC
Organism: Saururus chinensis; assembly: GCA_035235625.1. Classification (NCBI taxonomy): domain Eukaryota; kingdom Viridiplantae; phylum Streptophyta; class Magnoliopsida; order Piperales; family Saururaceae; genus Saururus; species Saururus chinensis. The sequence continues at coordinate 30,230,761 of CP141147.1, forward strand.
GAGATACAAATATTCTATATTCTCTGGATTTCAACACTTAATCCCATATGACCTTGTTTAGGATAAATATAGCCCTAGGTCATAAATAAACCCATACCCAAGTTTTTATCTCATTATCAGTGGTAAATTACCGATGATGGCTCATCCGAGGCAAAGCACTAGTGGCGACTTGCCGGTCGGTGGTGGAGGTGGTAAAACTCTCATTTCTTTATTTTTTCATCTACGAAGGCTTTCCCAGTAAAAAAATTTGTTATTTCTCAGTGCCAATGATTTGTCAATAATACGTATTATTAATAATACAATAAGCTTCATATCGCATACAAGATAACACGATATTCGCCATATAGTATTAATAATAATTTGATATGTGAGTTCTTTGAACCAATGATTCATAATATGATATGTTTCATACCACATACACGATTACATGATATGTCAATAAAACATGTTATTGATAATACAATATGCTCTATATCGCATATACGATAACACGACATGTCAATAAAATGTGTTATTGATAATACGATATGCTCCATATCGCATATACAATAATACGACATGTCAACAATACGTGTTATTGATAATATGATATGCTTCATATACGATATGCTCTATATCACATATACGACAACACAATATTCACCATATCGTGTTAACGATAACACAATATGTGTTCTTTGAGTCAACAACCCATAATACGATATCCTCCATATCGTATATATGATAACACGATATTCATCATATCGTGTTAATGGTAACATGATATGTGTTCTTTGAGCCAATAACCCATAATACGATATCCTCCATATTGTATGTATGATAACATGATAATCATCATATCGTGTTAATGGTAACACAATATGTGTTCTTTGATCAGACAAACCATAATATGATATCCTCCATATCGCATATACAATGACACGATCTTTGTCATATAGTATTTACGATAACATGATACGTGTCATTTGAGTCAGTGACCTATAATACAATATGCTCCATATCACATATATGATAGCACGATATTTACATATAGTATTAACGATAACACGATATGTGTGTTCTTTGAGCTAGCGACCCATAATACGATATGCTTCATATTACATAGACGATAACACGACATATCAATAATACGTGTTATTTATAATATGATATACTCCACATCGTATATAAGATAACATGATATGTATTTTTACGTGTATTCGAAAACACAACATTCACAATAATTGCCAATATTTGTTATTGATATTAGTGTTCATTAAGTCAGGGAACACAAGATGTTCTACAATAAAACTTGCATACAGAAAACTATACTAGAGTCCCTATTTACTATTCTATAGTGTCCTTCCTTAACATCTACATCATTTTCTATTATTATATAGCCTTATTCTCCTCGGATAATCACTCAAGATTTGTTTTTAGAGTTGGAGGTGTCATCCTGATCTCCTTTATAGGGCATATTAGTCTAATTTTTTTAAAATATTGTGTAAACCTAAGTTTTATAAAATATTTTTCACAAAAATAAGGAATATAGAATATTTACAACTTAGGTAAAAGAACCTCCTAACCAAAAGATGTTTAGATAAAAAATTATTAAAAACCTTATGTTTGTGAAAGTATAAGAGGTAAAATGCTTTATGTAGATTATTATTTTTCTGAAGTAAGACGGAGTGGGACATTAAAAAAAGCAATTATCCATGTCCGAACCGGACTCCGATACGACACGATGACCGAGTCCACCCATCCGATTGAGCACGCGCGAAAAAAGCCTCGGGAAAGCCCCACGTGAGAGCAATCTGGGGTCCACTTCCTAGAGGCGTCGAAAAATTCAAACCCCAATGACTCGCCGAAGCCCCAGCGGCTCTGGGTGGCCGGTGGGACGACATAATTCAACGTGGCAATCAGTGATTGGATTTCTCACTTCTGGGACCCGTAAAATTGCCGAAATTTTGTCGTTATCCAAAGCGGACCCGAGGAGACACGTGACTTTTGCTCCCCACGCGGCACCAAATCCACTTTCAATTTCTTCCGACCTTCGCACCACCTTACTTCTCTGCCCCGGGCCCCTCGAAATAGTGGTCAACCGAGAGCAGGAGACTTTGCGTAACCTTTTGGCATCGGGCCGAGCCACATGATTAGGTGGACCTACATAACGTGACCGGGGGCGAACTCCGTTGCGCAGGTAGCCAAGTTAAACCCCCAATCGGCTTCTACCCAACCTCTTAAAGACAATTATTTTTTATTTTTTTAGGGAAGTATTTTTTATGTTATTTAATGATAGTGAACCTTGCACAAGGAACATAAGGGATTCGTACATCCAAAAAATTGATAATATACACATTAACATATATTAGTATTAAGACACTAATGCTAACGTGTAACTTACAATTTTAAATATCAACAACTCTTATGTGTTCATATAAGAACATAGAAAATGCTTCCCTAATTTAGTTTGTATTATATCATGTGTGTATTTGGCTTCCCATGACTCTTTAATTTGCAGCGGGCTCCCAATGTATTTAGCTATTAAATGTGTTTCATTTTACTAAAAAAATTGGCAACAAAAACATGACTCAATCTAACTCGGGTCAACATAGTTCAAAGTCAAGCCCTTACTCGGTTTATTAATTTTTTTCTAGTAATTTGTAAAGAAGTTGCCCAATTTAGACATTGATATGATTGTTTGCAAATTTTATACATTGGCATGTTTTGACAATTTATTATCGGGAAAATTTTATAAATATTATAAATTAAATATAATATAGTCAACTTAATATAACCATAAATTGTCAAAACTTACCAAAAGTGTCATACTAGCAAAAAAACCTACCAACATGCAAGTCTATTTGTCTTAATATGTCCCTACTTAATCCAATATTTGAGGCCCACCATAGGGCGAGGCAGTAGCATCAAAAGTAAAAATTTACTCATAGATGGATGAGTTAGAGCTCTTTCTTTCTATCCTCGTTCGTGTTAAGGTGAACTTTAATTTATGATTGATCAAGTTTACTTTACTCAAGCTCGTAAAGGCTTTTGATCCAAGTTTTGTCTCATCATGTGTTGAGTCAAAACTTTAAGTCAAGCTCTTACTAAAACCGTTCTAGTTCGTCTTATTGACAAGCATGTTTGGTTTGGAATGACCAATCTAGCTCATCTTATTGGAAAAGCTTATATGAAATGTCAAAATTGAAGAAAAGAATATGTTACACAATCCTGATTTGAAGGTGCATGATCATGGTTGTTATGTCATACTTTCTTCATCTACTATTAATAACTACATTTTTTAAAAAATAATAATTTTTATTAAATGGTGAAACATACATATAAAAGAAGATAAAATAAGTTTATAACACTCTTTTTTAAGTGCTGAATTATACGAAGCCGTTAATATGGAATAATTTTTTTTACCAAATACAACTATTAATGTGGGGACGGACAAAGTAAAATTTTGTTGGAGTAAGACATTTTTCTCTTAAACAAGTTATAACTTAGGGGATGTTTGACAAATGATTTATCAAGCAAAATCGTTAACAAATAAGATTCATTAAGTGAAAATCACGGGGGCCCACACTTAGGAGCATCTTATTACATATCGACTATTGCGCTATCCATGAATTCCCATGAATTTGATAAATCTCCTCTTCATGATTTGTAAACTAATTGAAATTCATGATTTTTCACTCCTTCAAACAAATAAATGATAAAATACCAATAAAAACCCAAAAAGCCGACGTTATGAATTAGCCCATGAATTGCCCACAAATTAGTTGCCAAAGAGCCCCTATAATATATAGAGTTCATGAGTACCATAGGTTAGTATTAAAATAGAATTACTAAGAAAATGTGATTAATAGTCCGAAATGGGTTAGTATTGAAATAGAATTACTATGTGGTTAACGACATAGTGGGAAATAACTTTTAACAAATTCTTGTTTGGTATCACAATAGGTTTACCTAACAAAAATTTTTAATTAGGTTTTAGTTAGATAAAATAAGTAATCCTCACACAATGTTTACTTAGGGTTGTTTGGTACCTTCGGGTGTAGAATTCTTTGGAAATAAAATTAAAATTTTTTTAAATTAATTTTATTAATTTAATGTAGAATTAGAATTGAGTTTGGTAATGTAATTTTTTAAGATAAATTCTAGTGAAACTTTTAGCCCATTTGTTAAACCTGTAAACACTATAAGGTTTTCTCCCAAGCTTAAATTTATGTATTTTTGATACCATTATATTCGCATTAACAAGCTCTATCAAACAAGACTACATAAGGTAATTTATTTTAAACTTTTAAAGTGGGTCACACTTATATAACAAATTTTTTGAGGCTCAAATCAATATAAAAAGTAATAATTAAATAATAATAAAAATTTTAATTCAGAAATAAGGGTATAGGAAATCACCTAACCAACACGTGCTAGAATTATCTTTTTGGCAAAATTTTTAATTTTACACTACTTTTATATCTAAACACAATTATGAAGAATTGATACAAAATTGTGGCCAAAAACTTAAGTATCTACCCAAAATTTTACACTCAAATAGCCCAACGCTCATTTGTTCTGTCCAATCTAAACTCACTCGAGAGTTTGTTGGGTATATTCATTATGTACATATCGTTTTCCCAATATTATAACTTAAAAGTTTCATTGTAAAAAAATAGTGTAAAGAATTTAAACTAAACATATGCATGATAAGCCATGGAAGAAGGGAAGCATTTTCTTCACTCCATATTGACAAAGAGTATAAAAGAATGCTTTTTAAAGAAGAGCCGTCAAGAGTCACGAGTCACATGACTCCTGACCCGAACCGGTGACTTGGGAACGAGTCAGGGAAGTCTTGTGTCGACAGTAGGCGGGACTAAATTTTCAGGTGGCGCACAGCTGCCAGGGGACAGGGTCGAGAGCTCTATAAAATGTGCTTCGCAGTCGTCGCCTTCGAAGGCGTTTGTTCGAGCACGCGGCGGCCGAAGTTAGGAGGGGAGCTGGGAGGTGTCGCAGGTCGTCGTCTTCTTCGGCTAAGATTTCTCCTTTTTCGCGTTTAAGGGGGATCGCATCCAGCTCTCTGGGCAGCCGCAGAAGCGAGTAAGTCTTCTTGTCTTTGGCTCTCTCACCACTTCATTTGGTGGTCTCTCCGTGCTTTCTGCATTTGGTTCTTTTTTACTGGGATTTTTCGGATTATTTCGTAGGGATTTCCATTTTTATTGAGATTATAGTACTGGGGGGCTTTTTTTTTCTACAATCAGTTGGAAAGTTTTGGGCTTTTTGGTATTTCTTCTGAATTTGTGACTTTGCGTGCTGAGTGATCTGAGCTGTTGATGTGCTACTCTGTTTCCCTATTTTGGGAACATGTGAATTGCTTTGTTTGACTGCCTCTCCTGGCTTCCCATGTTCGACAGATTAGACATGATGGACTTTTCTGTTCTGTTAGATGGTAAAATCCTTGAACTTTGTCAGAAAGAGGCGAATACTGCGCCTTTTGATGGTAGGATTATACATTTGATAGCTGCTCTCAGCTGCAATATATTGGCATTTAAGGTTTTCATTACCGTGACGTTCTTTTTCTGTATGGGGGACTTTCATTGTTATTAGTGGTTCATGCTTAGAGGTCGAACAAGAGCATATCTTGAAAAGGTGACGTTCCCCGAATCTGTTTACGACGAGCTTGTGCTCAAGGTGGCTCATAAGAGTGATGCTGCAATTTGAATTGTCGTTTACAACATTTTCGGGTTCCTGCCGCAGCTCATCAGGATTTTTTCCGCCTCCATTTAACACGGGTTGTTCTTTATTGCACTGCAGAACAGAGACTTTAAGGTGTTGACGTTGCTGAGATTTGTGGAAATCGATGGAGGTATTTGGCAAATCCATGATTGTTGAGCCCACAAATGTGGTTTATTTGTCGAGCATTCTCAACAGGGATGAAGCAATCCCTAGTCACAAATGTGACAAGAGATGCCAAAACGAACATGTGTGCGCGAACATTTATCGGTGCAAACTAACAGGGATCACACATATCTGTGATAAAAATTGTAACCAGAGGATTCTGTATGATAATCATAGCTCACTTTGCCGAGTGAGCGGGCAGGTTTTCCCTCTGACCCAAGCAGAAGAGCAAGCAGTGAGAGGGATTCGCAGGAAGCTTGACAGTGAGGACAGCCTGGATGGCTGTGCTTTTAAGCGCAGGCGTGGAGATACCCAGCTGCATCCTTCTCCGTTTGAGAGGTCTATCTATACAGCTGCTCCAATTTGCAGCCAAATTGGAGATGGCATGGAGATGTAATCGGTGTTGACAGCTGGAGAGCCATTGCTGTTTCTTCTTTCTTTCTTTCTTTTTTTCTTTCTTCCCTTGAGGCTGGAGAACTTATTACTTGAGGAATGAAGGGGAACTAAATATGTGGTCTGGTTGGCTGTAGGCGCACTTTTTAAGACTTTTAGTAGCCTCCCATAAAATGAGGCTTCTGTAACTTTAACTGTTTTACATTTTATGGATCAGTTTAGACTGCATCAGATATCTCTATGAGCACCATATGTCTTTGAATATCTCTCAAATTGATTGGATGAATTTGCTTTATCTGCTATCTTTTTACAGCTTTGCCATGTTTAGTGGGGTTTTTTTTTGGTATTATGTGCCAGGAACCTGTTTGTGCTTTTGATGTGCTCTAGATTATGTGAATGTGTTATGCTTCAAATGAAATGCAGGTCTTTGCACCTCAGGTCAAAAATGACAGTTATGGGTATTGTTAACGGACTGTCCTCTTGTTATTTAGTTGCAGACTGACGACAGAAATCTTTTTCAGTATTATGGTTTATTGTACTGCTATTGACATGGTTTTGTGAAATTGTGGTTCTTTTGCAGGATAAGAGGTTTGTTTAGCCAGGGGGATCTGACTCTGTTCTAGAAATCTTTATTGTCTTCTGTAACATTGTTATGGTTGGAAGCTAACGGCTTTCATGTCTGCGTCTTGTAGGAATGCTCGAGCACACAATACTTAGGTGGAAGTGGCGGGAGAGATGAGCGGTGGGGATGGGATCTCCTTAAGATGGATCTTTGTTTCTAATATTCACTCTTTGTCTGGGCAGCCAGGACAGAGGAATGATTGAAGATGGGTGAGAACCAGTCGACTTAATCTTGAAGCATGTGATTGCCTTTATAGAGGATGGCCATTAGGTTATCCGAAAGTACTAGAAAAAGACCGTGGCAACCATTTGACCGGCTGGGGGGTGCTCAAGTCTTGGCCATTACCGTTCCAATGTTAGTGTAATATTTTTAATCTTGCACTTAGAATGCCCTGTCTGGTGTGGTTGACAGTCTGCATCACCTTTATCTTATTGTTGTGTATTGGTTTGGAAGGTGTACTAATGTGATTTTTTAATTCATCTCGTGTATATTGGATCATTTTTCTATGTACATGGTGTGAAATGGTTTTTGTGATTTTGATCTTGCGGATCACTCTGTGGCCAATGCATACCAATATAAAATTTTGGTCTATTACTCAATGGCAGTAGGAAGTTTTTTTAAATGCTATAGGGACACTAGCAGATGGGATGGGTGTGTGCAGGTGAGAAACAATATTTTTTTATATTGCACTGACTAATGTATTTATGTTGGTCATGTGATAGGCCTCTTGCATATTCAAGTTGTGAAGATTGACACTCGCACGCTTCCCTCTGCCAACCCCATTTTTTTTTCTTTGTTTTTGGAAGTATTCTTTAGAAGTCTTCTTCATAAGTGGGTCTTACTCATTCATGATGAAGTAGGTTTTTACGTACAAAAACCATTAAAGCATTTCTCCTCAATTAATACCCCTACCGCTTCTAAGTTGCTCCCATTTTTTGTAGTCTTTGTAATTTCGTATTCAGTTAATTCAAGTTCTAAATTTCAGGAGGTCTGGTAAACTAGTCCCTGCACTCATTGAAAAGGGGTAATGCGCTTTTACATCCCGAGTGTGTAGTAGAGAGCCTTTTTACACTCAATGTTGTGCCAACATCAGCGATTGGGCGTTCACAGTTCTAACAAGCCAAGAGAGAAAAAGCTGGAGCTGGAGGAAAGGAAGGTGAGTAAAGTGGAGTATTATAGTGATAAACTACCCTTATATGAGGGGGTTGGGAAGTGTTTTTAATGTTGTACTCTCACAATGAATCTAGCTTAAAGAACGCATAGAAGCCCTTTCATTCATTAGATTTATAGTGCACATGTTAGTATATTAGTATTAATGTGTGTTAACATGTGCATCATTAATCTCAAATATTAAAGGTATTTATGTGTTTTTTATACTAGGTTTATTGAGTGGAGCATGAAAAACTCTTTTGAAGGTTGTGTTTCCATTGCGGGCATAAAAAATAAGGACGATGGTAAGGGACTTAAATATAGACTAAGTGACTCTTAAACTCATTGCAGAGTTAGGAGTGTTAACGAGGGGTGTTAACAAGCCAAGTCAAGTGATAACTTGCCCAGCTTAAAGTTAACTTTTTTTCTAGGGTTGTCATTAGGGCTGTCAATAGGTAGGGTATGGGTCGGGTAAGGCTTTACCCATATCCATACCCGTTTCTATAGATTTTACCCATACCTTACTCATTACCCATATCTTACTTATTACCTATTACCATCGAGTAAATAGGCGGGTAACGAGTAAACGACCAACTAATTAATAAAAAATAATTATTATTATTATATATGTTAAAAGTCTATTCAAAGTACAAAAAAATTAATCTAATATAAACTTATAAGGACTTCACAATTCATATACGAAATAAAATATAATAAGAATCTAACACTTTATATAAATTTAAATAATTAAAAAAACTAAAACATAAAGATATTTTAATTACTTCAATTTTATTGACTAATTATACCAAAATGCTATAAGATGCACCCTTTTTATATCAAAAGCAAAGACAAAAAATATTTACCAAGTTTTTTTTTATTTTCTCTATAAGAAATTTGTATTATAAGTTTATATATATTTCTCAAAAGCCTTTTATCTAATGTATCGCTTAGCGGCAGGTCAATCAGTAGGAGAGACTAAGGAGAAGCCGGGAGCAGGAGAAATAATAGAGAAGAAGTAATGCGCTAAGCCGCCATTGCCCTATGCCCCATTCGCCATCCTTTGGTTTGTGGTTGGTCGATCAAAAGAAAACAGTCAATATCATTTATGATTTAGGGTTTGTTAGGTGGGCAGTGAGTACTTACTTTAGACCTTTGAGTTAGGCTGGGTGAGTTATTGGGCTGGGCATTTGGGCTGGATGGGTTATTGGGCTAGGGAATGGGGTAATGGATAAATTATAAATATATATAAATAATTAAACATAAGAATGATGATGAGTATTATATATTAAATCGGGTAACAAGTAACAGGTATGGATAAGAAGTTGTTCATACCCTACCCACGTAATAAATGGGCGGGTAAAATTACCCACTTAGTTTACCCTTTACCTATTTATTAATTATTTACCCACAAATTTCAAATACGGTGAGTGGGTGAAGTGGGTAAATAGTTACCCATTGACAACCCTAATTATAATCTGCTCTATAATCTTATTTTTCTACAACGTATCTACTCAACAGCTCGTTAAATGGGCCTTGAAAGCTCATTATCCTCTTATACAGGCTCACTTAAGGGCTTTGTTCTCAAAGTTCTATAGAAAAATCATTATCCGTTCTCAAATGAATTCCGGCCCACCTGGAGGCTGGAGCCGTGATGAGGGTAACTCGTTGCCCATTGGGCCCATTGCTTCCCTTCTCTCGCATATATATGAGAGGACTCTACAGTGGCAGACTGGCAGCGCGCTGTAAGTCTGCAACTTGCCGGCAATGGAGTTGCCATTTCCGCCGTCTCTGCCCGTTCCCGCCTGCAAGCTCGCCGCCAAAAGGCTCCTGGCGAAGCCCGTTGCGATTCGGTGGCCAGCCTGGAAGAGGGGCAGCGGAAGCCTCCGGTGTTTCTCCCGAGTGGCCGCCGCAGCTGACCCTGTAAGCCTCTGAACTCTCCACCCCTTCCGCTTCTCTGTTCTGATGGGGAAACTTTTCTCATTGTTCCTATGGACTCCATTTGGGTTCCAGGATATAGGATTGGAGGAGAAGAAGCACAACCTGCTGAAGGCTGCCCAGGACACGCAGCGTGGGCTTGCTGCCACTGCCGACCAGCGGGCCGCCATTGAGGAGGCCTTGGTGAGTGTGGAGTGCTATGGCGCTTCATCGGCCATCGACCTGGCGGAGTTGGACGGGACGTGGCGCCTCCAATACACTTCTGCGCCTGACGTCCTCGTTCTGTTTGAATCCGCTGCCAGGCTTCCTTTCTTCCAGGTAGACCGCAGATTAATTTGCTTCTAAGAAGTTGCAATTTAGCATTTTGTGGGAATTTTTGTTCGGGGATTGCAATGTAATGGACACGAGGGGTGGTTGTGAATTATTCATTCTAGTGGAGTGTAGGTCGGACAAATTTATCAGAAATTTGAATGCCGGGATCGGTCTGATGGAGGAATAGTCCGGAATGTCGTGAAGTGGAGCCTGTCCAATGTATTAGAGGTAATAGTGTTATCTATGTGCTTCCTTGTTGGTTTCTATCCTTTTCCTAATCTGAAATTTCTTCTTGTTATATAATCGAAGTAGGCGATTACATGATTTTCCCTTTTTGCTTGACAGATGGAAGTTGTTATTTTTACTTTTCTGCTTTATCTGTCTTGTCTTCATGACTTTGTATCCTCCCTTTTGAGCTTAATGGATTGGGGCATCCCCCCATATTTAATGATGAAAAAAAACGATAGAAGTAAACGACTGACTTACCATTGTGAATATGCTGGTCTTGATTACCCGAACAGACAACAAAAAGGATATCAATAAATAGAGCTGAAGTTTTTGCGTCTCATTTTGAATTTTCTGATTCATTTCTAAGAAGTTTGAGTCTCTAGATCATAGTTTGTGTTTCTTAACTGTTAACTTTAGAAGTCACAAGAGTTGGCGATTGACATTGTTATAGGGTTTCTTTCATTACAAAGTAGTTAGTTTTATGCATAGTTGGCAGCAGATTAAGGCTTCAAAGGCTGTGGATATCGGTACAAACTAAGTGGTCTCTGCAACTCTAAACAAGTACTGCAAGTTTCTGTCATGCTATGATCACTTGAACATTAGCTCATACATTTTAGATGACATAGATAGATTCGCTTATTTTTGCCTTTTGAATATGTAAACAGGAAATGCAATATTCTTCTTTGCTATTAAAAAGATATAAGTTTTCTATGTTAGGTAAGAAATCTAGGTACTTAATATCATGTTGAACTAAAATATCATTACATATTAGTTAGAGATTTTTCTATATTACTGGCCTAAGTTGCAAATATTCCATATTCTTTGGTTTTGTAAAAAACATTTCACATCACTTGGGTTTACACAATATTTTTTTTTAAAAAGACCAAAATACCCCTACAGCTAGGGTTAGGGTTTAAAAGCGTCTAAACCAATTGACAACGCATAAGCAAAGAGGCAATATGAGCTCAGTGGCGATTTGCAATTTTTGCCCAACGATTCCCATCAATAGCGAATTCCGATTTCTATCGGGTGATTATCGGCCTCCCTCACTTCATTGGTGACGACTATTCTCTTATTTTTGTCCACAAGTTTCTAATCACATAAACTACTTATCCTTATAAAGGAGATCAGGATGCCAACAAGGTTATATAAGAATAGATTGGGATGTAAATGCTAAAAGATAATGTAGAATAGCCATGATGGCCTCCTACCCTACTATGTAAAGAGGGACTCTAGTAGGGTTTTCTATATGCAAGTTTTATTGTGTACAATATCTTATGTAAGCATGTACACAATCTTAGAGGCTTTCATCCCCCGACTTGATGAACATTTCGAATACACGCAAAGAACGCATGTCATGTTATCTTATATACGATATGAAACATATCATATTATCAATAACACGTATTGTTGACATGTTGTGTTATCGTATATACGATATAAAGTATATCGTATTATCAATAACACATATTATTGACATGTTGTGTTATCGTATATACGATATGAAACATATCGTATTATCAATAACGCGTATTATTGACATGTTGTGTTATCATATATACGATATGAAGCATATTGTATTATAGGACACTAACTCAAAGAACTTACATATTGTGTTATCGTAAACACTATACGGTGAATATCATGTTATCATATATGCACTATGGAGGATATCGTATTATGAGTTAGCTCAAAGAACACATATCGTGTTATTGTTAACATGATATAGTGAATATTGTGTGATCGTATATGCGATATGGAGGATATCGTATCATGGGTTGTTGGCTCAAAGAACATATATTGTGTTATCATTAACATGATATAGTCAATATCGTGTTATCATATATGTGACATGAAACATATCGTAATATTAATAATATATATTGTTGACATGTTGTGGTATCGTATGTGCGATATGAAACATATCATATTATGAGTCACTAGATCAAAGAACACACATATCGTGTTATCATTAATACTATATGGCAAATGTCATGTTATCGTATATGTGATATTGAAGATATCATATTATGAGTTATTGACTCAAAGAACACATATCATGTTATTGTTAACACGATATGGTGAATATTGTATTATCGTATGTGCGATATGGAGGATATCGTATTATTTATTGTCGGCTTACTAAACTATATCGTGTTATCGTTAATATGATACGGTAAATATCGTGTTATTGTATATGTGATATGGAGCATATTGTATTATCAATAACATGTATTGATCGACATGTCATGTTATTAAATATGTAATATGAGCCAAATTATATTATGGGTTGCTAGTGCAAAGAACACACCATGTTATCGTTAGCACAATATGACGCATATAGTATAATCAATAAAATGTGTGATTGACAAATCGTGTTATCGTTGATACAATATGAGTCACATCATATCATGAGTCACTTTTTCTATTATGTTGGAGGAATGTTCATTGATGTAGAGAAAAGACGATTTTTTTGATCGGGAAAGCTTTCGCATAGGAAAAAATGAGGGTTTTACTGCCTCCGGCCATCTGTTGGTGAGTTGCCATCGTGATCTGCCTCCAGTGAGCCATCATTGGTAATTCACCACCGATAACACCTCCCACTAGAACGACTCCGCCCCACCCTCATTCATTATTCATTAATGAGATAAGAACTTGGGATGGGTTCATTTATGACTTAAGGGTATATTTGTCCTAAACTAGGTCATACGGGATTAAGTGTTAAAATCCAGGGAATATGGAATATTTATATCTTGGTCTAAGATATATGGAAAAAACTCTATTAGTTATTTATTGGAACTAGTTGATTGATGCTTGACGGAGCTGAATCATGGAATAGAATCCTTGTTCTGAAATAATGGGCATGGTGTTGATGATAATAACAATTGGCTGATAGATGTAGCCATGCATCTTACAAGGACGTAGTATATGCTGTTAATTCTATTTTTTCTCAAAATTTAATATTATGCTTGCCCAGTTTCTAGATAAATTTATATTGATTGGCTTTCAATACAGGAACAAGAAGGTGCCACACTGCTCGTGTCTGCAAAATTTTCTGTTATTTCTAAGCGCAACATCTATCTTCAATTTGAGGAGGTCAGTTCTTTTATTTACGTTACAGTTCTCGGTATAATAACCCTAGAAATATTAGAATCTTTCATAACGCAAGTATGTCTAAACTAGTTATAACTTATATGCTAACAAGGCCCGGTAAATGTAATTCTGGCTATTAACATCTTCTTGTGATTATTCATTATTTATGGATGTTCCACCTTGCTATGAATCCATGGTGATTTCTACCCTAAGAGATCTCTGAATAAAGAAATTTACTATCGAACTCCATTGTAAATGTCTTCTAAAAATTTGCTTCACTTGTACCTCTGCGGCACAGATTGCAGTTGAGAATATCAAGATAAGTGAGCAATTGCAAGCCCTGATAGCTCCAGCAGTATTGCCTCGTACTTATTTAAGCCTGCAGGTACATTTATGGAGTACTTCTGCTTGGCTGTGATTTTTGTACATTATTCATTACCCTGTCATTAAGTAGCATATAATGCCAAGGTCTATTTATGCTTGGGAATTCAGATCTTGCAGTTCCTCAAAACTTTGCGAGCTCAAGTCCCTGTGACAAGTTCAGGAAGGTATGTATGTTGTTTTTTCCAGTACTTTTTTAAGTTACACAAAAGTGCAATAGGAACTTCTTGGGCTAGCCCTATTTGAATTGGCATAATCAGAAGGGAACAAAAAGGAGCAAGATGAATATTTGCATGCAAAATGAATACATACACTAAATAGCTTGTTTCCCTGACAAATTTAGTTAAAGAAAAGGCTGAAAAAGGGGAGTTTCCTAAAACTACAATCTCTACAGTGTCTAATATTAAAACCCTATTTTTAGGTTCTGAAAATTTGGCTAAATTTGTGATTAAAATTAGAATGGACGAAGGGGTTTTGTCTTTAAGATCTTATCTCAAGTCAAATAATCTCTCAATCTGCTACTATTGATCAACATTCTCCTTTCTTGTCAAAGAAAGAAAATCTTTTGATATGATTGGATAGCATATGTTTGCTAAATTTATCAGTTTGTTCATTATATTTACTTCTGAACAATGTTTTCTGGTGGATTTTTTTTATGGCACATAAAATTTTAATGATTGTTAATATGAGAATAAGTATCTCTCCAGTTTATTCTAATTTCAGTTTTTGAGTTATGCTATATAAATATATCAAATGCTTTAATGTGATAATGGTAAAAGACAGAAATGTGGCTAATGTGCACATTTCTCCACCATCCACTTGATTATGATTGAAATGAGGGGCCCTTAGCTTGTGGCTGTTGTTTTTTCTTCGAATTTTGCTGCATACTACTCTGTAACCTAAACTTGATGGAGCCATAATAGGATTTTCTTTGATGTATTGTTGAATTTGGTGTGGAGCATGCATTTACTTTCAACTCTAAATGATGGAAACTCGAATTGAAACAATTCCAGGCATGGGCGATGTAATCGTGCATGCCCCACAAATCTAAATGATGCCCACAGTCATGAGTGATGTTGAATGATTTGCCTCTATCATGGCCACTGTTTTCCAATTTAATATGCTTGTAGTTGCAGGCGGCCTGTTGGGGGATTGTATTACCTTTCATACCTGGATAGAAACATGCTTTTGGGGCGTGCTGTTGGAGGCGGAGGTGTATTTGTGTTCACCAGATCGCAACCGCTTGTATGATTGAATGACATCGTTCTTATTTCTCTTGCAACTGTAAATTGTCATATAATTTACCCCACGAAAATATGTTTTCTATATCTAATGAAAGTAAAGAATAGATGACATTGTACCAATCCCCGAACCCATGTTCTCATGGTCAAGCATCAGCTACCCATCCAGCTCCCTAGGCTTGGAATTGAAAGAATAAATTTGTTAGCCGTTTGGCATTAACCAGATTTGGCTTCGTATGAGCTGCTGTCTCTCTAGGTTGGCAGAGCTAAGCTACACAGTATAGACACCGTCTAAGAAACAGGCCATCCAATCAGGTCACCGGGTCAATTTAACCTTCACTTGGCCCTGCGACCTTGTTCTGATTCCTCCATAGAATCAGAACAAGGAAGACGAGCAGTATCAGTCAGGGCTCATGTAAACGCCTCAAAAATGAATTTTTAACCACTAAGGAAGACGAGCAGTTAACTTGATTTAGAGAGAGGATAAGGAGTCATGGAGAAATTATATAGTAATCTAAACCATGTGGTTGGAGAAAGTCATGTTTGACAATATATAACAAGAAGGTTCTGGGGAGTCAAAATGGTGTGAAACAGATGAAAAATTTATCAGGCTTGACGGAAAATGTGGGCAGTAACCGTAGCGTGTGGGTTACATGGGAGACTTGGATGGGAGGAGGTTAAGAAGTCATGACTTGTGAGAAACATGAGAATCGAGCCGTGACCCACCATGAATATTATTGGTTTGGCAAGGGTCAAGGGCAGGTAGCTTTCATTAGGGTGAACTGGACCAATTTAACAGGGATTGCGTTTGGATTGTAAGGGAGTGGGTGAAGCGTCTTTGTCTAGCTACAGCAAGGTAGGGCGAATGCTATTTCTTCTATAGGACTAAAGGAAATGTATCGATACTCAAGTGATTGATTCTACTTTTTATATTTATAGTTACATTTAAAAAAATAACTTGAAACCCACTTCTAAAAAGGTAAAATAAGCTTCTGATATTTTTTTTAGTACTAAATTATTTAAATTGAACAAAATAAAATTATTAATATATAATATATTTTTTTGTTAAATTAAATTATTAATTTAAGATTAGAGGGAATATAACAGTTATAGAAGTGAATAAAAATATATATACATAAGAAAAATGTTAGGTTGAGATGCAAGGACAGAACAAACGTGCAAAAACCAATATGCCTCTCTTTGGATTAGTATCCAACGGCATGCCAACGTTGAAAAATGTGTCTGGCTCTGACACGTTTTTCCAACGTGGCTAGACCTGATTGGGCACTCCTACCACACTAAGTGGGAGTGCCCACCCAGCCGATCTCGGTTGCTTAGGCTTATGCTCAACTATGTGAACTCGGGTTCATATAAATAAGGCTATGCATATAAAGAGTATGGTTGTTAGTAGGGTGCTCGTGGGCCGTGCAATTTTGATAGTGTGGGCGTAAGTGGGTTTGGGTTTGCCCGCCTGTCGTGATATACGATGCTCCAGGCATACACCAATGCATGTATAATCAGGTGTATATATTTTCACATATAAAGCCATGCGTTTCATGTTAGTGGCCCAATATGGAAAAGAAGCTGCGAGGAGTAAGAAATAAAAAGATGAAAGACTTGAAGCATGTTTCCATATAAGGTTAGGTATTCCTTCCTCTTCATGTACCAGTGGAGCCATTGAACAGCAGATGCTTGAATGGTTCCTTTCAAAGACACACCAACAGAAGTGGCCACAATGGAACAGTAGTAGTGACCATGAATGCAAAAACTGCGCCACAAAAGAGACGGCAACGTTTACGTTGTCTCTGTGGACAGGGAGAGCCATGACTGAGACACGGAGCCTGGCCAGAAGAAGGCCGACACCAGCACTCGCTTAATAGTCATCTAAAAGGACCGTTCAAAGCAGTTGAACGAAATTGCACACAAGTCTGGCTTTAAATTCTTCAAAACGACACTGAAATAGTCTTCCTTTTTCAGGTTTTTAAACCCCTTTACTTCTTATTTCTTAATCATACCTTTTCATATTTGTTGTTTTCTTGACCCTTCGATGTTAAAGTGAGTAAATTTAATTTTTTTTTTAAAAACATGAGTCTGAGCATCCATGCTGCCGTCCTCATTTGATTTTGCGATTCAAACAAATTCTTTTTTTCTTTTAATGTCCAAAATTTTGATCATATTTTCAAAATAATGAGAAGCATGACAATTAACAACCAAACGTATGTTGTAATATTCCTCTGTCAAATTGTTAGGTGTGTAGATTGACTTGGAGGCTTCTTACTTAATAGGCATCGCTTCAAATGTCGTGCTTGACATAGCCAAAAAGGGACAACATAACATATACCATTGCCTAAGCAAAATTTGTTTGGGCACTTTTAATACGATCTTTCGTGCAAGTAGTTTTTCCATATTTAATGGCAATTTAGGTTTGCATAGATACTTAATGCTTTGGTTTAACTCTAGCTATTGACTTGGAACTTCAGTTGAGAATTACTTAATTAGTTGAGAGTTTAATCAAGGACTTGTGTAACCTGAGTAGTTATTTTAGCAAGGCTTGGTGACAATCACATCAACAAAAGGTAGTGATAGAGATAATTGAAAATAGGACCTAACAGTAAGTTTCCCATCACATGTCCAGTGATCTGCACTATAGACTATAATAATAATAATATGAAGCAACTTTAGCAAGAATCACATTTTATGTGGGGGGTTTTTGATACACCTGCCCTTGTGATACACGTAGTATGCAAGGGGACATATTCATAGGAATTAGTGCCTCCTTATTTACGAAGTTAAGTTTTTTTCCTGGGTCTGGTACATGTTTGTCCTCACCAGTTAAGGGACATCACAAATGCAAATAACTTAGAGCAACTAATTTAAAATGTCCCTGAAATCATTCCCTTAAACCATGAAAAAGAAAATTACAACCACATAACTTACAAACCGAAAACAAATCTTTCCCCATACTACTGAAATCATCTTAAAAAAAAAGAAATATTTAAAAGATTTTAATTACATGTGCACGTCCATAATCAATCCAACAATAATTAACGATATGATTAAAAAAAAAGAGAGACGAATATGGGCTGGTGCTTGCTACGAGAGGCTGAGCGTGTGGGACTGGCCTCGGAGGAGGCCATGAGCCCGGGCCAGCTGCTCCCGGAGGGACACGATCTGCAGGTGATACTCCCGGGCATGGGTGACTGCGTCGGCCTCCAGCTCCCCGAGTTGGAAGCAGAGCCTCTCCTCCGACTCTTCCGCCACCCTCAGACGCTGCCTTGTCCTCTCCAGCTCTGCTCTCACCTTCCACTCCCTCTCTTCACTCTCCCTCATGGCCCTCTCCAGCTCGTCATTCCTCCTTCGCAACGCCAGCAGAACCGCGTCCTCGGACGTCACCGTAGGAGACAAAACCACCGCGCCGGGAGACATCGTTGGAGCTGCGAGATGTTTCTGTATTCGGGTGCAGGGAGGGGGTTGGACGTTGATTTAAGGGGCGGGGAGCCTGGAGAAGAGCAAACCGAGTGTGTCCAGGTTCATTGAACCGGACAGGGTCATCTTTTTACTTCATTATGGGCGTGTCCAGGGTTGGAAAATGCTTCCTCTCCTACTAAAAAATTCACTTTAAAACGATAGAAGCCCCCGTGGGAAGAATTTTTTTTGCTCTTTACTTACCATGAGGCATGAGCCCATGGTAAGGAATGTTTAGGAGCTGTTTAACCATGAGGTTGAGAGAGGTTGACAATTCTCCACATGATAGCATCAATTATATTGATGCTAATGTGTATTAACGTGTACACCATTCATCTTAAAATTAAATAATTTTAAATATTCTTTATATTAGTCTTATGATAAGTAAAGAGCATAGGAAACACTTCCTATGCCGTGGTGGAGCAAATTGAAGTGTCATAAGTAAATGACATGCCTCATCTCGATGCCTTTTTTTTAAATCATCACTTCTCAAGGCCCTCCTTGCTTGACCTTTTTTTATAATATTTTTTATTAAAATAATATATTTAACATTAGTTGGAGTTCACCTATAGTTACATAGGCAAATAAAAATGTAAATTTGAGCCATTTGAGTATCTCCAACGTCTCAATTTAACATTAGAGATGCTTTAACCTTCACAAATCAACCGTGGTACTTATCCAGAGAATTTTGAAGAAATATAGCATTATACTTTACAAAAGGTTTTGAAAAAAATAATTAACATTTTGGATCAGATGTGCCTATGCGAACACAAGCATCTTAAGCTATTAAATCGAGATTCAACAACATGTATTAATTGAGAAAAATATTTTAGACCCGATTGAACGACAGTAGGGCATGTAGAATGGGGGAACATAAAAACTGTTGAATCCTATTTTTAAGTTTTTTTTTTTTACTATTTATGCGTGATATAGCAGCCTCCCATTATTAGTCATCGTGAAAACTGATAAACTATATAAGTCCTTGATAGGGGGGCAGGCAGACGATTTAAACGGCTTCATATCCCTCCAACTCTGGTCAGTCACAGCTTAAAAAACGCGTGGAAATCAAGCTCAGATCATAATCAATGGGAATACCTCACAGCCGATCTGAATTCTTAAGCACATTTTCAAAGCCTTTCTTCACGTTAGATTACGAGAAACGTGGTGAAGACTGAAGACCAATTAGTATGGAGGAGCAGCACATTTAGGGAAAATGTTGTGCTTTAGGACCACCTAATAATAGTACGATAATTCATATCCTTAAGTGGGGCATTCTAGCATAAGCCCAAGGACAGTAGTGCAGAGCACCAGTCATTGCATGCCACACTCCATAACATGGCTAACTTTTGCGACATGGGTTCCCAAAAATTGACTAATTTGAAAGGGAAAGGAAGTGTGGGTCCCAGCGTTAGACTAACGACCAGCGAATCCCGATTATTGATTGATTACGTATTAGACATTGGGCGTGCAGAATGGTTCCTCATGCACGTCATTTCATTTGGGCCACTAGTTTTTATATCTAACTCAATAATCCCCTTCGTATTGTATGATTAATCTCGCTTCTTATTTACCCTATATAAAAAGTTATTAAAAAATTTTATATCAACTTCATAATATGTGATTTTTTTTTCAACTTGCTTCTACCTCTTTTTCCTTCTTTCTCTTTTTACGCTGAACTAGTGCTTTCAATTATTCTTCTTCTTTGCCCCCACTGCCAATGCGCCACGAAATGGGTGGCCACCGCCAAAGCTGTACCTTCTTAGTCACGACGTCTCTAGCATAGGCCTCCAGTCATGGCTAGCTAGGCTAAATTGGTCACAGCCAAACCAGTCTGGCTGCAATATAGCACCACTTTTAGCCAAAGGTGTGACTGTTCTTCTAGGTCGTTGGTTACGAATGAGAAGAAAGAAGAGCAGAAGGAGAAGAAGAGGAGATAGTTTCGTTTTCACCGGAGTTGGAGAAAGAGTTGTAGGTTTGTTTTTTGTTAGGGTAAAAATTGAAGAAATTAATGAGATTCTTAGGGTTAAAAGAACAAGCAAGAAAATATTATTTTTTAAAAATTTTCAGGGTAATGAGTGGATTACTAGGGCACATGGATACATTTATTTTTTTATAAGAAAAATCTTGTGTAACTGTCAACTTGTTTCCATCATATGTTAATGTGTTTGTCTTGCTTATTTCAATAATCATCCAAATCTCGACAAACAAAAGATATTAATAATTCATGTTTCATAAAAAAGAGCTAAAATAGATTGCCCCAAGATTCTACGAATTATAATCCCTTTGTCTTATATTAATAGTTATATTTAAAAAATAATAATTTTTATTAAGTGGTAAAATCTACATTTAAAAGAAGAAAAAATAAGTTTATGATACACTATTTTAAGTACTTAACTGCTTAAATTTAACAAAATAGAGCTATTATAATATAAATCAAATTTTTACTAAATAGAATTCCACCCATTCAAGATGATCTCCCTTAAACACGCATTATTTTGTGTGCGTATTATATAGTAGGGGTCCGCAAAGATGCCGTGTAGCATATGAATCACCGCCCACCCTCAGGTTTAATGTAAGCCATCGTATGCCTTGCAGTGCACGCCATGTCGCCAACGCACATGATGAGATTCTTAACCTCTTCGAACCACACTGTAACCAAAGATTAAGCTAGCAGATTGGGTGACATTGCATGTCAATATTATGGTGCATACGATGACCATTTATATTGCATAATATGCCAAGACAGTGAATTTCTGCATAGTCCGAGATAGAAGTCAAATTCGTCTAATTAGAAGTTTTAATCTGGTTTAAGCGCAAAATATGAATATCGCATTAGAACAAGGAAGCTTCTTAAACGCAAGCGGACTTTATTAATTTGCAAGGACCATATTTATAGGACTTAAGGACGGCTTTATTATCAACTTGTAGTCTGTTTCCCTTCCTGGTTTTCAATTAGTCCACCGATTTGATGAGCCCAGTTCTATTTGTTCCCACTTCACAGTCAACAGAACTCAGTTAAGATGGACAACACAACCAGCACTCCACTGGTTAAGTTTATTATAAACGAGCAGCAAAGTACCTAAACGGAAGTTCCAAACTACAGCTTACACACGACTAAAACAGAAACACGAGAAACACAGAAACACACTACTGGAAGCTTAGTGCTAGTAGCGAGTTGCTACAGCTGTCGATAACAAACAACCCACACGGAGAAAGCCTTGCAAAATCTAGTGATTAGGCGGTGGAGGAGTTGAGTGTATACTAAAGGATGGCGGCGGCGGCCACCGTGGCGGAGGAGGAGAGAAATGAATATTTGAAGCTGATGACGGCGGCGGAGGCACATGACCGGGCCTGAGGCGCCCTATTGCAGCTTGTGGTGGTGGAGTGTGGAAAGTCGCCTTTGCTGGAGGTGGTGGAGGATGGTGTTCAGTAGGCCTGCCTCTTGGTGGAGGGGAATGAGCTGAACCGGCCCGGAAGGGTGGTGGGAGCCTGTGTGAGGGACCTCTTGGTGGAGGAGGAAGAGGGTGGGGATAAGTCCCTGGAGGTGATGGAGGTACATGAGCTCTTCGGGCCTTGGGAGGTGGAGTATGACCAAGTCTAGCAGGAGGAGGTGGTGGTGGATCATGTGCATGTGGTGGATGTGGTAATTTAAAGGGGGGCGGTGCATGGTGGGGAGAGCGGTGACGATGATGATGGTGATGGTGATGATGATAGTGATGATGATGATGAGATGGTGCAGGAACTAGCATGTTGTGAGCTTCAAGAGTAGTAGAAGAGGGAGGATTGGGAGAGGCTGCAAGGGCACAGCCAAGGCAAGCAGCTAGGAAGACAAATCTATGTAACAGTGACCATGCAGAGAAACCACCCATGTTGGTTCTCAATTTGTGACACCTGAACACTTCTCATTTGCCATAACAATGCTCCTATATATAGAAAGAAAAAGGAGCTGAACTTTGATAAGGCAGCGGATAAAGAAAGGGGGTAGATCTCACTGGGACTGAAGCAGGTCTGGGCTGGAAGGAATTTTAGTAGCATTTAGGGAAGGGCTCATTCACTTTTGCAGGTCTGCATGTGTAGAGGTGAGAGGATCAAACTTGCTACTTCCGAGGCTAAATTTGCTCTCCTCTTTCGGCGGGAAATTGGTTTTGTAATGCAAGTATTGCAGGGGTCAGTTTTTTAAGGCTCACCTAGGGTTTCAAGCATCTCTTGTCACCACAACTGGCCTTAGGTTATGAGAAAACATTATGACTGCATGTGGAGGAGAGACTTGTGAAAGGTCTTGCACAGATGAGAGAATCGATGTAAAACGATAAGGGGTAACAAAGAATGGGTGTCTTTGAGATGCGTGGTGAGCTTTTATTAACGGTTGTTTATGACCTTCTGATTAGGGAGGTGGCAGACTATCACTACATGATTTGGTTTATTTTTAAAATTAAATTAAACTATTAATATATGAAAGGCTCCATTGCATAGTTCAGCCCAAATTTGCTTAATTTATGACTAAGAAAGAGCTTCATTTTTTTTTTCATTCAAAAATCGTTTTTACAAAAATAATTATTTTGTCGGAGGATTATGGCCAACCACCTTATCTCCTCTGGAAGTTTAAAGTGAAAAGAGAAGCAGATACATAAGGAAGGTGCAAGAAGCCAATAACCATAGCTACATAACCTCATGCTAATTCTTTTATGACTTTATGCCTGGTTCATCATATTTGCTCATTAGCTTGCAAAATAAAAGCAATTTAAATAGTGGGAGTCAAAGATACAAGCATCATCCTTACGAAATTAAAGTAGTGTAACCAACATAGACTAGAAGTACCACAATTTAGTAGTTAGCAATAAACATGTTCAAGTACCATGCTCAACAATTCAGAATAAAGATTCTTTTTTTACATCAATTATTTTGACATCACATTCAAAACCCTGCTCCTAGTAGTAATTTATAGTAGTATTCATAGTAATTAATTTTTCTCCTTATAATTACATAGACTTTGCAATAATAAATACATTCACTCCAATGGCAACACTGCAAAGAAACACCACTTCATTTTTCATGTTGTTCTCTATCTTTATAAAGTTCGGAGTAGGGGCATCAGCTTCCATTTTTAAGACTGCTGCAAAAAAGCATGGAATGGAAGAGTTGTAACGAACACTGATTCAGGGCTGACATGCGGTAATTTAACTATCGACATCTAGCAAAAGCATCCACCTCTGCGGAATAACCTTCTAGTTTCAAAACTTTGTTCAAATCCTCCAAAATCTTATATATCTGTTCTGGTTTATCATGTCTGATGTCACCTAATACAAATTCATGTATCTCATTCTTCATCTCTATATATCAAACTGCAATCTGAGTCCTTCTGAATCCCCCTCCCCTTCATCTTTGCCCTGGCCTATGCTGCTAACTCCCATTTCCCTGCTGAAGCACAAATACTTGAGAGAAGAACATATGTACCCAAATCAGCAAGCACTTTCTGAACTATGTGTTTTGCCACCACTTTCCCCAGTTCCAGGTTTTCATGTATCCTACGCATTGAGTAGGGTCCCCCACCTAACATTATCCGGTTCTATTCTCATCTATATGACCCACATGCCCCAAATGATCTCCTATACATCTGTAGTGCTCAATTTATGGCTTGATACCATAATCCATATACTTCAAGTCAAAGATTTTGAATCCTCAATCCACTAAACCTGTGTGTCTGCACGCATTTAGTGCACCCACAAAAGTGACTGGAGTTGGTCTCAATCCCTTCCCAGTCATTTGCTTGAACAGTTGAACATTTCCAATTCGCCCTTTCCATGTAAAGCTAGCCCAATATTAGCGAATTGTAAGTGGCAACATCCTTCTTTGGCATCTCGTGGAACACTCTCTCCGCATCTCCTAAGCTCCCACATTTTAAATACATATCGATGAGAGCATTACCGACATAAACATTTAGCTTTAGATTGTGCATCCCCCCATAAAAGTGAACCCAACTTCCAATCTCCAGTGCTCCCAACTGTGATCATGCCATACGCTACAACAAAAGACTCTTTTGAAACAATTTTTTTTTACAACAAACAAGAATTTATCAGAATCGTATATTTTTTGCGACAAATTTAAAACTTGTTGCAAAAACACTATATATTTCGAAATGTGGATTTTTTGGGACAAATAGGTTTGTTTGTTGCTAAAAGTAAAGTCTTTTGCGACACATTGTTAATTTTGTCGTAAATACGGTCACCTTTTGCCGACAAATAATATTTTATTGCAAAACATCACAGGTGTTTGCAACAACAATTAATTTTGTAGCAAAAGGTCTATTATTTTATGCTAATAACTTTTTTTCATAAATGCTTTTGCTACAACTTTAAGTAGTCATCGCAAAAGCACTACAACCAAACATTTTGCTACAAATAAATGTTTGTCCCTAAAAGTTACGTTTTTGGGATGAATGTTAAAGTTCATCCCAAAAAGATGTAATTTGAAAATAAGAGGGCATTTGCACCAACAAGTTTAAATTGTCGCAAATACCACCTAATTGTTTAAGATGAGTGAGTAGCTTTATGACAAATTGTATTGGTTTTTTGTAACCAAATTCAAAATATGCCCTAAATAGACTTCATTTTATTTTATTTTTAGAAAAACTATCTATTTGAGAGAATTTAAGAAATTTCTTGAAAAAAATGTGCACATTTTGCAACAAATATAAAAAATATTTATTATTAAAATAAAAATATTTTAAGTCAAATTTTTTTTTTCAAATAGATTTCCCACTAAATTAACAAACTATAAAAATATTTTGTATGTATATATTTTTCAAGATTTTATTATGCTTATTTTTAATGAGTTTCCAAACACGTCATTGCTGGTATTTTTTGTAAAATAATTTTTTTTTAGTTTTTAAAATCAAATAATTTTTTATACATGATTAAAGTATATTTTAATATATATATATATATATATATATATATATATATATATATATATATATGTTAGTTATGTATCACCATATATCATATGTAGGATATAATAAATTATATGGATATATGTTTCATTATGTAACAAAATATAAATACATAAATTGATTGATTAATATTTTCTAAATAATATGTAATATTTAACAAGTGATTAATAGGTATGAAATGATAAGTAATTATATATATTTATATATATTGTATAACATTTTCAAGTTTTTGTAATCATTCTCTGAATTCTTTTTGCATTTGATGCTTTACAAATTATCACACTTCAAGCAAGTGTTCAAAATTTGTTATATACACTAATGTAAAATAGTATTATTACATTAACTATAAAAATAAATACTTAATAAAAGATAAATTAGGTCCACGAGGGGGGAGGGGGAGGTGTGCTCAAAGCATCATTACCTCTATATGTTGGGGGCATGCACAATTGTAGCATACAAAAAAGTGGTAAAAAGTGAAGAGATGAAGATGTTGGGTAATGACATGCTAAAATCATGAATACCTGAATATATGGACAAGTTTGAGGGTGCGCTCAAAGTTCGTCTTTACACTCAAACCCTTCCAATTTTAACGATCATATTTAGTTGCGTTTATGACTACTTGTTGGCCAAATCTATTTTTTATATAAATTATAAAATAGTTAATTGTTTGTCGTGTTATTGTTGGTTTTGCAACATATTATATATAATTTTAGTTAGTACGTATAATACTTGCATTATGATCGATAAGATTGTATTCTACACCTATTGTTACCTTGTTGCCTTAATGCATAAAGAAAGTAATTCAAGTTGATCGACTAGGTGGCATGGGGGGTAATGGTGTATTTTTTAAGTTACTTTTTTATTTTTTATTTATGATAAATATTTTTTTATTTTATTATACAATTCCATTTATTTGAACAAAACCCTTTTATTAACAAAAAATATATGAATCAAAATAATATTATGTATTCATAATTATGATGAAGATAAATTTTCCTTTCATAAATCAGTTTATGTGGAAAGCACTAATTTATTAATATAATTATAATCTATATTACTTTTAAGAATATATATATATATATATATATATATATATATATATATATATATATATATATATATATATATATATATATATATATATATATATATATATATATATATATTTGTGGCTAAAAAACCCATTGTAATTATTAATTTTATCTGAAAAAATAAATTCATTTGTTAATACATGAATTAATAGATAATTTTTAACTAATAGGCTAATTAATAACATTTTTATCCAATGGGGCATTGGTGGGATGACTGTGACATGCTTTATACAACAAAAGTATATATAAGACTCTAACCCTATTCTCCCGGGATAACATCTTTATTTACTAGGTGTGCATAATAGTCAAGCCTTGTACATACCTGAGGGGATATATATATATATATATATATATATATATATATATATATATATATATATATATATATATATATATATATATATTATACTCTTCAAAGCCATCTAATCATGGGGCAAAAACCTTTTACCACCTATTACTTATAAATGGTTAAAATATTAGCTTTAGGGTTTTTCATACTTATTTTCAAATATATTATTTTTTCATATGATCCAAACTGACTTAACCCAACCCAACATGTTAAAGTTATAAAATTTAATTTTTTATAATTTCTTTATATTTTTATATTAATTCTTTAATTTTTTTATAGATAGGAGATATTATTTGTATTTTTATGATAATTATTTAATATTTTATAACGAAGCATTTTTTTTAAAATTGAAAACTTTTGGAAATAAATCTTGTTTTATTGTAAACAGATAAGTCGATCGGGTTCAAAATAAGTTTATTCGGGTTGGGCATTTCATAATATTTCATATATAGTGACTATTTTAAGTTAAACAACACACTAAAAGAAAAAAAACTATGGATGATGGTTTTAAGTGTCGTTAATAGTGTCATCGTAACTGCTCGTTAGTGGTGCATATGAAAAAGATTCACCACTAGTACTACTATGAGTAAAGTTTTTTCTTGCATCGCTAAAATAACTTTTGTTGTCATGCTTTAAAAAGCGCCACTAATAATATTATTATCACTATTTTTTAAATATCACTAAAAGTTCTATTAGCGATGCTTGAAAAAAAATGTCTGTAATAAAATAAAAATTATCTTCCAAAATTAATTTAAAAATAATTGCTAATACATATTTTAAAAAAATTATATTAATGACATTTTTTTCTTTACTATTAAGTAAAAAATAATATAAAAAAATAATGAGAGAAATCGCTCTCATTTAATGTTTTTCGCTATTATTTCCACCTGCGGCGGCTAACTTTAGCCGTCGCTGTTGATCCTCATTTCGTCAACCCGAGCCTTTTTCCCCTCTCGGCCCACCCTCCTCATTTCATCAACCCGCGCCTTTTCCCCTCTTCCCCAACCTTTTCCTCTCTTCCTCTTTCCCCTCTTCCTAGCATTTTCGTCCCCATTTTCCCTCTTTCTCCGCGGATAACAACATCTCCGAGCACGGCAAGAAGGCGCCCACTGACGACGCTCTAACTTGAATTTAAAAATTGGAAACAAATTTTCACTATGAATTCAAACAATTACAGTAAACAAGCAGAGAATTTCAACACCCAATTGATATTCTGCGACTTCGGCTCTCGCCGAGCTCTCTCACATGGACAAAGCCAAAACAAAATGAACAACAATCATGGGTGAGTCATTTTTATAATAGTTTTAATCATGGGTGAATCATTGCTGCTAAGTAGGAAACTTCATGTTGGACAAGTTTTAAGTCTTTGGAACAGAAACCACGTTTCCGCTTTGCATATCTATCAACTATCATGTTTATGCTTTAGACCAGGAAAATTCTTTCCTAATATCTGATATTTTATGAAGGGTCTTCAGATGAGTTCATCGATGCAAATATTCAAACTTACCTTTGGCTGTTGTTAGGAAGCTTAAAAACAGAAGGGGATCAAGTCCTGCATTGTGTGTTTCTAGCCACCAGCAGTGCCATCAAATTGTATCTGAAACCAATTAGGAGGCGGAACCAACAAACAATTGGCGATTGTTCCTTTTCTTTTGGGGGCTTTTAGCATGTCTAATTAGAAGAGGTTACTTATCTTTATCAACATATTAAAAGCTTCATTGTGAAACGCTACTCTTAACCACACAGGAACTAGAATTTATTTAGCTTTCTATCCTTGTTTTAGAATTTCTTTATCTTTACTTCAGCTTTCTGTCCTTGTTTTAGAATTTATTTAGGACCACTGTGAGTTTCGTGCTTAAGTTTTTATGTGGTGTGATTCACCGGAGCTGCATGGCGGAGTTGCAGCAGGCACAACATAAATGTATGACTGCAAAGGTGGTGGTCATGTTGGCTAACTTCTAGCAGAGCCACCTTCCTCTTCTACACTGCAACTAACAATTCACACATATCTTAATTGCTCAATTGGCATTAATATGTATCTATTTAATGCAGAAAGTTAAAGATAAGCTGAACAAGTTGGAGCGAGCAAAGTTTGGAAAGGATTCCTCTCGGATACCTGTGGCTGTGGTCGGGTGTGGCTACTCTGGAGTAGAGTTAGCTGCCACAATATCTGAAAGACTGCAGGGAAAAGGAATAGTTCAAGCAGTTAATATTGGTACTACCATCTGTCCAGCAGCTTCCCCTGGAAATAGAGATGCTGCCTTGAAGGTAAGATGTGTTGGCGGTGAAACAATAATTACGGAATTCTTTAGTGAAGGCCAGTCTTGTCCTTTACCCTGCATGACCTAAATTATAAATAGGTTTTATCATAGAGGCTTATGATTGGTGGTGAGAGATTGATGCGTGAGTGGATTCTGACGCAAAGAGAATTCCAGAGAAGTTGCAGCCGCCACAACCCGAAACCAAGAGGTCCACGTACAGAGAAGGAAAACATAGATTCTGAGAGGAAGAAGGAGTTTTCTTCTTGTGTAATGCGTGAGGAGCGTTGCTGAGAGATCTTGTAATTCTCTTGTACTCTTATTCTCTATTTAGTGGAATTGCGTGATCCCGTGGACGTAGGCAGCAAGGCCGAACCACGTTAAATTTTCTTGTGTACTTTGCTTTCGTATTGGCATTCCTAGATCTATATTTCCGCAGTACAGGCAGGGGAACAGTAAAACTATACTTTGTTCGCCCAGAACTCCAGAACAGTAACTATATACTCTGTTCGGCCAGAACCAGAGTACATTAAACTTATACTCCGTTTGGCGAGGCCTATAGTTTTATTCCCCACAATTGGTATC
Source organism: Saururus chinensis (assembly GCA_035235625.1). Taxonomy (NCBI): domain Eukaryota; kingdom Viridiplantae; phylum Streptophyta; class Magnoliopsida; order Piperales; family Saururaceae; genus Saururus; species Saururus chinensis. Next base: position 30,260,692 of record CP141147.1, read on the forward strand.
AAAGCTTTGGGAGGAGATGGCCGACGATAGCAAGTTCAAGATAGAGAAATTCAATGGCCAAAATTACAGATTTTGGCGCATGCAGATTGAAGATTACTTGTACCAGAAGGACCTCTACCAGCCATTGTTTACAACCAAGCCTGTTGGTGAAGACAAGGTAGAAGAGATTGCAAGGTGGGATTTGCTTGATCGCAAGGCTCTAGAAGCGGTCAGATTATCTATTTCTTCATCGGTGGCTTCAAACATCACGAAGGCCAAGACCACGAAGGAATGCTTTGATCTGCTTGAGCGGTTATATGCGAGCCCTTCTTCTACAAATAAGGTACATCTTGTGACCAGTTTCTTTGATTTGAAAATGTCTGATGATGAGACTGTAGCCAATCACTTGAATTCGTTCCATGCTTTGGTTAATCAACTTGAGGCAGTAGATGTTACTTTTACTGAAGATATACAGTCTATTGCTTTGCTTAAGTCTTTGCCATCTAATTGGGAATCATTTAAAGTTGCTGTGCATAGTTCCCATAATACAGAAAAATTTAAGTTGAATGATGTGTGTGGAATGATATTGGCTGAAGAAACACGCCGTAAGGGTGGTTCTTCTTCATCTGGTTCAGCCCTGACTATGGAAGATAGGGTGCGACGGCCTCAAAGAGGCAAACTAGGATGGAGAGGGAAGTCTAGAAGGGGGCGATCCAAGTCTAAACACCGTAAGGGTGATGGGGCTTGTTGGCAGTGTGGGCAGAAAGGTCACTTGAAAAAGGATTGCCCAAATCCCCCTCATGATGAAGCACAAAATCATGCTAAAAACAATGTTAATGTTGCTGAAGCTGATTGCATGTTATTGTCTATGAAAAGTAAATGTGATGCTTGGATTATTGATAGTGGTGCTTCATTTCATGCTACTTCTAGAAAAGACTTGATGCAGAATTTTGTAGCTAGTGATTTAGGCAATGTTTACTTGGGCAATGATCAAGCTTGTGAAATCATAGGCAAGGGTGACATTCGTTTGTTGATTGATGATAATATTGTGCTTGTGTTGAAAGATGTTCGTCTTGTGCCTCGTTTGACAAAGAACATTATTTCTGTTGGTCAATTGGCTGCTTGTGGCATTATTACTCATTTCATGAATGATAGTTGGAAGATGAGTAAAGGTATCATGGTAGTGGCTAAGGGGAAAAAATTGGAACATTGTATATGACATCCAGTTGTTCTAAGCAATCTATTGGAGTGGCCTCTAATGCAGTTGATGTCAGTTTATGGCATTGTCGCCTTGGACATATGTTAGAGAAGGGAATGCATGTGTTACAGGCTAAGGGGAAGTTACCTAGTATGAAGTGTGCAGATTTGGAATTTTGTGAGCATTGTGTCATGGGCAAGCAACACAAAGTTTCATTTTCCAGAGCTAACCCGGAGTGCAGGTTTGAGCGTCTTGAGCTTGTACACGCAGATGTTTGGGGACCAACACAGGTTCCATCCCTTGGAGGTGCGTCTTACTTCATTACTTTTATTGATGATGCTTCTCGCAAGTTATGGGTTTACTTTGCCAAGAATAAATCAGATGTATTTTCTATCTTTGTGCAATGGAAAACACTTGTTGAGAATGAGACAAGATTAAAATTGAAGTGTTTGAAGTCAGACAATGGAGGTGAGTATTGCAGTAGGGAATTCTAATCCTACTGTGATAAGCATGGCATTCGCAGGTTGCTTGCTACTCCTAGACAGCCCAGACAGAATGGTGTTGCAGAGCGGATGAACAGGACCATCATGGAGAAGGCACGTAGTATGAGGCTACACTGTGGCTTTCCGCTCTCATTCTGGAGTTATGCTGTTGATACTGCAGCATATTTGATCAATAGGTCTCCATGCTACCCCCTAGATGGAGGCATTCCTGAAGAGGCATGGTCAAACAAGGAGGTAAAGATTAATCACTTAAGAGTCTTTGGTTGTGCTGCTTATGTGCATGTTGATGCAGAGCATAGGGGTAAGTTGGATTCCAAATCCAACAAGTGCTACTTTGTTGGCTATGGTGAAGATGCTTATGGTTATAGACTGTAGGATCCAGTCCATAAGAAGGTGATCCGGAGCATTGATGTTGTGTTTCATGAGACAGAGCTGTATAAGCACTATCAAGATCTACAAAAGGGGAAGATGAAACAGGTTGAAACTGAGTTTGTAGAACTTGAGGCTGAAACACACAGTGGGGCCAGTCCATCTAGTCATGAACAAGTAGTTGAGACTTCTTCTGAGACAGTTCCAGATGCAGTTCCATTACAGACACCACTTGGTTGGACCAGTTCTAGGCAGATTAAGAAGAAGAGGATATTTGATCCCTCTGACCCTGAGAGCACATCTGGTATGCATCCCATATTTGATCCTAGTCTGAATTATTTGCTTTTGACTGATAGTGGTGAACCAGAAAGCTTTGAGGAAGCTTGCAGGATAGACACTTCAGTTCAGTGGGAGCGTGCTATGGAGGATGAGATAGATTCATTGTCATCTAATTAGACTTGGGAATTAGTTCCTCTACCTTCAGGTAAAAAGGCATTACATAACAAGTGGGTTTACAGGTTGAAACATGAAGCTGATGGAAGCAAGAGGTACAAAGCTAGACTAGTTGTCAAAGGATTTGAGCAGAAGTATGGAGTAGATTATATAGAGATATTTGCTCCTGTTGTCAGAATTGCTACCATCAGAATGGTGTTGTCCATTGTTGCAGTTGAGGATCTTCATTTAGAGCAGTTAGATGTTAAAACAGCCTTTCTACATGGTGATTTGGAAGAAGAGATCTATATGCATCAACCCCAAGGTTATGTGGTAAGAGGAAAGGAGAATTTGGTATGCAGGTTGTCTAAGAGCTTGTATGGACTCAAGCAAGCTCCAAGACAGTGGTATAGGAAATTTGATGGATTTATGCTATCCATTGGATTTTATCGTTGCTATTCAGATCATTGTTGCTATTACAAAAAGTTGAGAACCTCCTACTTGCTTTTGTTGTTATATGTGGATGACATGTTGATTGCAAGAGCAGATTATGGTGAGATTGAGATGCTCAAGAGACAGTTGTCTTCTAAATTCGCAATGAAGGATCTTGGACCAGCCAAGCAAATCCTTGGCATGCGAATTACAAGAGATAGAGAGCAGAAAGTGCTGAAATTATCTCAAGAGGAATATGTTGAGAAGGTCTTGATGAAGTTCAACATGTTGGGTGCCAAACCAGTTGGTACTCCCTTGGCAGCTCACTTCAGGCTTTCAAATGAGCAGTCTCCTACTAGACAGGAAGATATCACTCACATGAATAAGGTTCCTTATGCATCTGCTGTAGGTTCATTGATGTATGCAGCCACTTGCACCAGACCAGACATAGCTCATGCTGTGAGTCAAGTTGCAAGGTTTATGGCGAATCCAGGAGAAGAGCACTGGAATGCAGTGATATGGATTCTTAGATATCTGAAGGGTTCCTCAGGTATGACTTTACACTTTGGTGGAAATTCTCGGATTAACTTAGTTGGCTTTGTTGATTCAGATTATGGAGGTAATCTTGATAACAGAAGAAGCACTACAGGTTTTGTCTTCACATTAGGCAGTGGTGCAGTTGCTTGGCAGTCACAATTGCAGAAATCTGTGACAAATTCATCTGCTGAGGCAGAGTATATTGCAGCCACTGAAGCTTGCAAGATGATGATGTGGTTAAAAGCATTCTTGAAGGAGTTAGACAAACCTCAAGAGATGTGTGTACTCTATTGTGATAACAAGAGTGCAATTGATATGACAAAGAACAGTGTGTTTCATTCTAGAACGAAACATATTGAAATCAAGTATCATTTTGTGAGAGAACTTGTTGAAGAGAAGAAAGTCTTCTTGGAGAAGATATATACTAAGGAGAATCCAGTGGATATGTTTACTAAGGTGGTGACAATGGAGAAATTGAGCGTTTGCTCAATCACCATTGGTCTTCTACACTAGAAGAATGGTGGTGATCACACAGTTACATTAGATATGAGTGGAACAATTGTCTTGTCTGCAATTGGCTCTGTATATGAAATTGATTCGAAAGGGATTAGTTTGAGTGGGAGAATTGTTGCTAAAGATTTTAAGTAATTTGGTTTAAAGTGGGAGATTGTTGGCGGTGAAACAATAATTACGGGATTCTTTAGTGAAGGGTAGTCTTGTCCTTTACCCTGTATGACCTAAGTTATAAATAGGTTTTATCATAGAGGCTTATGATTGGTGGTGAGAGATTGATGCGTAAGTGGATTCTGACGCAAAGAGAATTCCAGAGAAGTTGCAGCCGCCACGACCCGGAACCGAGAGGTCCACGCACAGAGAAGGAAAACAAAGATTCTGAGAGGAAGGAGTTTTCTTCTTGTGTAATGCGTGAGGAGCGTTGCTGAGAGATCTTGTAATTCGCTTGTACTCTTATTCTCTATTTAGTGGAATTGTGTGATCCCGTGGACGTAGGCAGCAAGGCCGAACCACGTTAAATTTCTTTGTGTACTTTGCTTTCGTATTGGCGTTCCTAGATCCATATTTCCGCAGTACAGGCAGGGGAACAGTAAAACTATACTCTATTCGCCCAGAACTCCAGAACAATAACTATATACTCTGTTCGGCCAGAACCAGAGTACAGTAAACTTATACTCCGTTTGGCAAGGCCTGTAGTTTTATTCCCCACAAGATGATCCTGTAGAAATCCTATAATGTGATATAAGGTCGATGCTTAGTTAATTAATTGAGATAGCCATACTATCAGTGTTGAAAACTAATTGCAACACCATTGCTGATGGTATCTATTTTTGTAAGATGCGCCATAAATCTACAGTTTATATTCACTTTCTTGTCATACTGCTTTTGCTGCTTTAAGAATGTCTTATGTGAGGGTTGCCAACTTCTTTTTGACGTTTTAGATTTAGATTTTATGACGATAATGCTTACTGAACAGTGGCAAAAATCTCAAATGTTCTTAATCACTTTTATGCCTATGTTGTCTCTCCTTTTTTCGAGTGAGTGGTGCAAGAGTGCCTTTTAGTTTTGACATGTCAATAGTTTATATGTATTTTTGTCCGTATTAAATGAGAAAATGTTATCTGTTGGGTTCTGCAATCAAGGAATGCTCAGCTTTTCTTGGGCTATCTTGTTCGATCCATACGAAAGTCTCATGAACACGAATTGTCAGACGAAAGGAAGGTCCATGAGAAGTTAATCGTGGAACTTCAACTTGCTGAGAGGGGGTTGCAAGCTTAAAATTTGGAGGCCAGATGACCGGCCTTTCATGTTTCCTTTTAATTCAAGAGGACAGGCTGAAACTAATGAAACTCTCCAAGTGAAAGGCCATTCGAGAATATTTGCTATAGGTGACTCTTCTGCCTTAAAAGATTCATTTGGTAGGCTTCTTCCAGCAAATGCACAGGTGTAGTGTCATTTTTTTTATCTGAGGTACAATGTCGTATGAATAAATACGATTTCTTGATAAGATTAGACTTCCTATGCATTATTTTCAATAATCTCAGGTTGCTTACCAGCAAGCAGACTTTGCGGGTTGGAATATTTGGGCAGCAATTAATGACCGACCTCTGTTACCATTCAGGTTAGGACATAGGGATTACTGTTCAACTTATATTTTAGTATTCAAGCAATTAGATAGTACGATATCAGTTTCAAAATGGTGCATATTGTTTGCCAGAACCAATTTGAAACAATTTATGTTGGCTAACCTGGATTTGAGCGGACAAAGCCATTTTTTGCATACAAATTGCTTTATATATTATTGACCCTAAAATGACTCCGGTGGTTGACCACTTTACCTGAAAGTTGAAGCTCGTAGTAAAAGTATTAAGGTAGCATTTGATATCTTGGATTTTTTAAGTTTTTTTTTGTAAATTATCTTCAGCGACGGTTTTGAATGTTGCTTAAAGCTATTTTTAGCGACGATCTATTAAAAGCAGTTTCCAACAACGAATACATAGACTTTTAGTGGCAATCTACCATGGTTGTTGCTAAAGATCAAGTTTCAGCGATGACTTTGATAACCATTGCTAAAAGTAAGCATTCCATCGCTAAAGCCACCAAAGCCGCCATTATAGAGAACAATGACATGAGTGAAGTACTTTCAGCAATGGTCATAACAGTCATTGAAAATTGCTCTAACCGTCGCTAATAGTATTGGTGACGCTTTTTTCAACGACAGAATGTGAACTATTGCTAATACCTTCAACAACGGCCAGAAGGGCTTTCAACGACTGTTGGCGACCATCGCTAAAAGTCAAATTTTTTGTAGTGTAGAATTAGTCTTAGGGGTAATTCCTTGAAATTGACACTCTAAATAATATTATTTTAGTAGAATTAATGAAGCAAAAGTAAAGGAATTGAAATTTTAGGTTTTAGATATCTACAAGCTTTTGATACTTTTTTGATTATATATTAGCCAGATTGCTTACTTTACATTGCTTTTTTGGTCTTGATGAAGCTCTTATTTCCTTTTCCCTAAAAATGATTTCTTAGACAAAGACAAGTAGAAGGTAGCATAATCTGTACTTTGGCTCAAGTCACAGATTAAATTATTTTTGTTCTTTTAAAAGGAAAATATTCATGTAAGCTTAAATTGGTATCATATACTTTGTCTTAATGTATATGTCTAATATCAATGTGAGAATTACATAAGTTGATGTTCCTCGTTTTCTATATCATCATCTAACACGTGTTATAGGGAGTTTTTGCCATAAATTAGAGGGGATGATATTTTTCAGTTGGATTTTAATTGTGTCGGTCATCTTTCTTCTTTTTGTCCTTTATGACAATTGGTATAATAGTCTTGAATTTGAAGATTAGCTTCAATTTCATCCCTATATTAAAATGAGATTACGCATTGCTATTCCAAGTTCATAATATATTTTTAAGTTGTGTTACCTCTAAATTGTCTTTTGGTACATATTTTGAAATTTTGTATCAATAGAAATGAGATATTAGAACACACCGAAAAATTGGATGGCTCAGTTGCCACTGATTACATGTATGATCTTATATATGTATTAATTTTTAATGTCATCTTTTTGTGTCAAAACATCAGCTTGTAGGACGACTTTCACAAGAAGAGCTGATGACTCAATTGCCTTCATTTCTACCTGCACTCTTTGATTCACTTGGGAGCCAACATCTGTAAGGTTTAGATTTGTTATTTGTTCTGTTGTTTTTTTTCTTGTGCTGGTTGTCTTGTAGTCAAATCATATGCAAACAAGATTTGTCTTTTTGAAAATTTTCAACCAACTATGCTCTTAAGCTGCCTTTACATTATTAGATTTGTCAAGTTTAAATCAGTTAGATAGTGTAATAGTTTTATCCATATTTCCAAGGAGATGCAATTAAAAGTATCTAATAATTTTAAATTTTTTTTAAAAAATTAAAATAAAAAAATAACTTTTTTTAAAATATTAACATCAGCGATAATGTCATTTTTATAAAATATTTTTTTTCTATTTTTATTTCTAAAAAAATTAATATAAAAAATAATTTCTTCATAAAAATTAATAACAATGACGGCCATAACTATTGCTAAAGGTCATTTGGCCGTCGCAACTAATCTAAAGCAAATGTTGGGGCATTTTTTGTTGTGACGGCTATAGCTGTAGTATAAAGTCATCTCGATCGTCGTTGAAACTGTTAGCAACAGCTGTTAATGAGTAATTGTTCACATTAGTGATGACCAGAGTAAGCAACAACGACGGCCGGTGACTGTCACTGTTGAGACAATTTTTTACAGGTTTTACCCATATATAATTATAATATTTTATGGTAAATAAATACCTTTTAGGAAAAATATATTTTAGTGCAAAATACCTTTTACATCAACTTTGGGATAAAGTATTTTTTGTCATAAAATATATTTTATAATGAAGATAATATTTTTTAAGACATATTAATTTATTACAAAAGGAGTTGTAAGTGTATTAGTACAAACAATAATAATCTCATTGGGCCTAACATTCACCCCCTGCATTTTGCGAGTTAGAGGGATCAATCATAGCTTTTCTGTTCAACAGACAGTGTCCTTGGCTTTAACTACATTGAATATTTTGTGTGCTTTCTTAAACCAAATCGTGACCGTCATAACAATCAATCGTAACAGTGAAAGCAACTGTCGGGCATTTTTAGCAGAGACCGTGTGGGCAGCTGCAAATTAACTGCATTTTCCATACAGCTTCCTCATAAGTAGGGCTGTAAATAAGCCGAGCTAGCTTGTGAGCAAACTCGGCTCGGTTAGGCTCGGCTGGAGTTAAATTCGACTCGAATCAGGCTCGACTCGAACTTGATTCGAGCTCGAATAAGTTCGAGCCGAGTTTGAGCTAACCCCTGCTCGACTCGGCTCGGCTCGAATAAAACTCGAACTCGATGCTACTCGAGCTCGAACTCGAATATAATTTTAAAATTATATATAAATAATATATATATATTTTATATAAACATAATTGTTAATTTAAATACATATTTATAATATACTCTCTCTATTCTTAGATTAATAGCTCTATTTGATTAGTTCATTTTAAAAAATTTAATTGAGTTATTAATCTAAGATGAATGGAATATCTAAAATGACATATAATCATATATTTATATACTAATACTATGTATCGTATTGATATATGAGACCTGTTTATATGAGTCAAGGCTCACTCACGACTATGTGAGTATAGATGTCATACATCATTATATTATGATATAAGAACACACATAACTCAAGAGGTAAATTAGTTTATGTCTTCTTGCACATTTGGATCTCGATCTTGCCTAAATAATTTTTTATTTTTTACATTTTTTTAGTGATTATATGTACATAAAAAGAGAAAAATAATAATATTGCATTTTTTTGCATATGTAACTAAAACTTATTTGTCATAGTTTTCTTCTTTCATATTGACTATAATCAAATATTTACGGTGTAGTCGTAATACTTGTTGAAGTATATTAATTAATATTTAATACTAAAAATATATTAGTATTTGTGATACTTCATATACTTTATATTTATATATAGATTATTTTTATTTTTTTAATTCGAGCCCAGTTCGAGCTAAGGCTTATGATTCACTTATTTAAGTTCGAGCTCGAGCAAAGCTTTGGATTTCTAAATCAAGCTGAACTCGAACTGAAAGGTTCGAGTTTATTCGAGCTTCGAGTCGAGCTCGAATCAAACTTCAGCAATTCAAGTTTAAGCCAAAACAGCCTAATAGTCAACTTAGCTCGGCTCATTAATACCCCCACTTATAAGTCTTTCAACAGCCAGCCCGAGCCTCAAAAACCGCCCAAGATCTCCTGCCCCTCTTTCACATCCGACAGGCAGCCACTTGTTCTCAGAACCGTCAAAATCACAACGAAACTGAGCTGCAAAGAATCCTCCACTATTTTCCAGTACAGATGGAGGACTTCCTAGTAATGATATGCTATTTTCCCATAAATCATCGCAGCATAGACGTCCAACAGTTGGGTGCTTGATGCATTGGAAGACCATGGCAGGTAGCGTATTCCTTGGCTTTCTACTTGGAGCAGAATTCTAAGACCCAGAGGAGAGACGTCCTGGTCATGGCCGTCTTGGACGATTTTCACATGGATTTGGGGGAGTTGCTTGATGCTTTTGCAGCTCGTAGAGGGTCTGCGCCTGAGGTTTAATTTCCTTGGCCAAACTAGTTTGAATTTGAAAATGGCAGCAAAAGGAGACTCTTGACGGCCAACAGGAGAGCTTCCATCCTTGGGCGTGAGAGTTGCTACGAAGAACGGTTCATCACGAGGCTTCTTCACACAACAAGGGGCCGTAAAATTATTCGAAACATGTTAGAGGTGGAAGCCTGAAGATGTTCAATGATGCGAAGAGAATCGCCTTGAACAAATTGCCTTATGAAGCTTAAGATAGAGCAGGAGGTGCACATCAAGTAAACAAGCATATCCTTCAGCAAGTATAGACAAGTGAAATGCTAATTTAACAAACAATCCTACAATAAAGCGACCCTCCGAGTCTCTAATAATAGCTCCAGCAGCACATAATTTAGTATGGTTAATAGTACAGTACATCCGCTCATTTCAAATGCTACAACTGCAAGGCCAGTAACAAGGGTCTGTTTGGCATGGCACATATGGGCCATAACCAGTTCATTTGCCTGCTCCATCTACATGGAACAATTTGCCCTTTATTGCAGTTGGGCCTTGCTAGAGCTTCTGCGATCTTTTCACTTTAAGGCCGATTAGATTAAAATTCAAAGGCACACGTTACTTAAGGGCATGCTTGTTTAACAACTGGCCCCCGGCCCTTTATTGATTTGATGGCTAGCAACGTTCAAGCTCATGGTAACTTTTTTCTTTTAAAATTGGCCATTGGTGGAACTGAATCAAAGTGTCCAACTTCTTTTTCGGGCTCCCTCACTTTGTTTCCCTTTTCCTGGCTGCACTTCCCTTTTTAGCTGGCTCTTCCGGTGGAAGATGGCATGCCAACCATGCTTGGCCAGCCTAGGCCAAACCATAAATAGAAGTTCTACTCAAATCACGTATTTTTATCTGATAAAAGCATATAATAAGGCAAATTATTTTGATTAAAAATGTACAAGAAGATTGAAGAAAATTTAGGCTCCTTTTTTTATTATAAAAAAGGGTGATATGAGGTGACAGACATGAGGGCTCTCCAGCTCAATAACTGTACCGGCCCTTTACTCCACATGATTTGCATGCATTCGTTGGTTACATGAGGCTGCCAAATTTTGCCAAAAAAATGTGATTTGGTCGCTTGATCAATGGTTTCAGCTTTTGATCAATTTGTTGACGAAACGATATAATTAAATACTCCATGAAAAATGCACACATACTTCGACTTCCTATATATAGATCTGGAATCTGATGATGGATGTTCCTCACGATGCATTCTCATCATTGGTCTAGTTTTTTTAATCCTATTGCTAATTTATGATAGTAATTTTGATGATTAACAATCCATTTAATGGCTTTTTTTTAACAATCTGCGTAATGACTTGCTAGAACTATGTTTATGTGAATTGCTGTTATTCACTTGATTAGTATATTTACTCTAGGTAATTAGTTTTATTGTAAATTTTAAAAATAATACTTAGTAACAGTTATTTGATTCACATTTCATGCACACATACCTGTTAAAAGTTCAATCCGTTTACCATATTGCACTTGGTAAAAAAATGCCCGTATACCATATTTCTCTTGTAATTAACACCATTCTTCAAGGTGGCTTAGAATGTATATTACACTGTGTTATGACCCACCCTAAGGGTCGGGTCCCATCTTCAAAGTCTATTATAATTAGTATTTAATTATTAGTAATAATATTTTAGGATAATTAAAGTTTATTCTTATTGGCTTAAGGCTAATGTTAAAGGCTTATTCTAATTAACAGTTTTATTAGAATTAAGGTTCTTAATTGCCATAAATATGTGTAAGGGTTATGCCCTTATTAATCAATCAAAAAGTTAGATTAAAAAATTTAAATTATTTTTAATTGTTCTCTTAGTTTTACTTCTTCTTTCTATCTAATTGGACCTGTGTAGACATCGGTCTACTACCTTAGCTGATGAGAGTCTTCTTGCGCCTTCTCACCCTTTCTTGCTCGTCAATTGAAAACAATAATGAAAGCAATATATTAGGAATTGGACAATGTGAGGCACTCCTTGACGGTCCTAGATAAAAGCTTGACTTGTCTTCTACAACAGCTTCATTGTCACTTCAAACAATTGTTATAGGACATCTTCCAACTGGGTCGACTGTCGCTTGCATATGTACCAGAGCCACTAGAATCCTTAGAAGAACAATTCCTACAAGTTCGTGTTCTTCCACTACAACATGTTCAGCAAATGGACCAAAACAACAAGTGACATGCCAAAGAACCAAGGTCCCTCCCAAAAGCCGAGCCTCACCATATGTCCCTTCTCCCAAAAAAATTGCTTCTACCTAAAGATGCGATCGATCAACAACCATCAAAACATAAGCCACCAGGTGAAATTGAACCCTTTACTTCTACTCTCCTCTTGCGATCGGTTCCACCCCTGCCCTCATTCTCTAATGCAACCAACACAGGGGATGAATTGGCCACACTAGCACCAGTAGTGTTGCGAATGGAGGTCATGAACTCCCAGTCACCAGTTCTGACAGTTCAATTGTTAGATGCATTCTAGTCTATGCCAGAGCGCTTCTCTTGGACTAGATATCGGGTTGATCCAGTGATTGTCATCGTGTCACAGGTACCACCTCAACCACCCCTTGACAACTCTGAGGCGACCAACCCAAAGATTGCACTTGTATATGATCCAGTTACCTCTGCATCCAACCAATTGTTGTCAAAAACCAACATGACGCTACCAGAGGTGATGACGCCTTTTTGGCTCCAGGCCCTTCCTCTCCTCCCATTGCTCTTCACCTGCAACGGCGATTCTAGATAATGACATCCTACATGCAAAACTAGTAGATAAGAGAAGAAAGCCGGGCTAGGCTCCACATGATCAGCCAAAAAGAGGGAGACTGGGATGAAGCAAAAACGTGTGTTGATGAAATAAAAAGAAGGTAGACTACTGCTACAACTGCTCACACCTAGGAACACCTGTTTGATATGTATATACTTCGTGCTCTCTACAACGAAGTGGCTACGAGAAGTCGAACAAAAATAAGGTTTCTCAATTACAAATACAGTACTACCTAAGGGAAAACACAAATATTAAATCTTACATCCAAATAATCAAATACATTCCAAGAAACTGAAAACTTGATCGCGTGTTTAATGTGGAAAGGAGATCACATCGACTAATTGCTACTAGGAGGATAACATATTCTCTCAGTCTTAAATTAATAGTTTTATTAGAAAAAAAAGCTTATTCTATATTAATAACTTCGTTTCGTTAAATTTAAGTAATTAGGTACTAAAAAAAAAGAATCATAAGCTTTTTTTCTCTTAGATGTAGGTTTCACTTTTAAATAAAAATTATTATTTTTTAAAATATAATTATTAATATGAGATAGAGGGAGTAATTTTTAAACAACATAGCTTTAACATTATTCTTTAACTAAGTGGCATCCTTAATGTTAAAAGCATCATATCTAACCATCTTTGATTATGTTCATGTAATTGCACAGAAGGATCTAATCAAACAAAATTAGTCCTAACCCCTGATTATAGGACATGTTGCTATTACACTAGCTGCCCAGAAAAAAAGAAAAAAAGAAAAAAAAAAGAAAAGAAAATAATAATCTAACGACCGCCAGTTTAGTCGTTAATGATTCATTCGCGGGCCACCACCCCTCGCATTCCCGGTCAGCCTCTCATTTGCGTTTCATTTGCATTTGCCCCTCATTTGGCCTGCATCCCGGAAATTCTCCAGGCGCATATAAATGCCTTCCCCCCCGGCCTTCTCCCTCCTCCTCTACTCCTTTCCCCCACTCCGAAAGCGCAGGAGAAAGGAGGCCTCGCCCCGCCCGCTCGCCCGCCTCCTCTCCCAGACCGAAGGTCGGATTCTTGAATTTGTGCTTCAATCCTCCAACTTCTGTTTCAATTTTTAATTTTGTCGATTTTGTTCAAGATCTGAAATGAGCTGGTTGAGATTCTGGTTGAGCATCTGTTGATTTGGCGATGTGATGCCCGGCACGATGTGTTGGAATGGTCTGGATTCCGATTGTTTCTGGTTCATGTGTAATTGAGATGAATTTGATTGGGTTTATTATAATGCCGTTAGATCCGTGCGTTTTCGTCACGTTGATAGGTTGAATTTCTGGCGTGGTTCTCCGTGATTGCATTTTAGAAGTGTTCATTGTGGGATGCTTTTTTTTACTCAGGTTGCTCATTAGCTATGTGATTTTGTATTATGATTATCAAATTAGTGTTTTTTCCTGTGAAATTGTTTAAGATTAGATTATTTCTATCACATTGTGGTATTAGTGGACGGCGAATGCGTTTCCCGGATGAAGATTGAATTCTTGCCATATGAGTGTTTTGGTTGGGATTGTTTCTGACTCAACTTGCAAACTTCATGAGTGATTTTGTTTGGATGATACGTCCATTATTTATTTATATGTATTTCTCAATTCTGCTTGTACAGGCTATACATAAACCATGGCTGACGCTGAGGACATTCAGCCCCTTGTTTGCGACAATGGCACCGGAATGGTTAAGGTGAGTACAATTAGTTGTATGTGTGTGTTGCTTACTGCTATATTACTGTTAATGGTGTATTTACATGTAATTTGGCGTCTCATACCAGGCTGGATTTGCTGGGGATGATGCCCCAAGGGCTGTGTTCCCTAGTATTGTTGGTCGCCCACGTCACACTGGTGTGATGGTTGGGATGGGGCAGAAAGATGCCTACGTTGGTGATGAGGCTCAATCCAAGAGGGGTATTCTCACATTGAAATACCCCATTGAGCATGGAATAGTGAGCAACTGGGATGACATGGAAAAAATCTGGCACCACACCTTTTACAATGAGCTTCGTGTTGCCCCTGAGGAACATCCTGTTCTTCTGACTGAAGCTCCTCTCAACCCTAAAGCTAACAGGGAGAAGATGACCCAGATTATGTTTGAAACGTTCAATGTCCCAGCTATGTATGTTGCAATTCAGGCGGTTCTTTCTCTCTATGCAAGTGGTCGTACTACAGGTTAGTTGAGACTTTCTTTTGGCCAGTTTTCGCAAATTTATTTGTCTGATCTTTTTGACAATACTAAATGCAAATTAGTAGTCAGGTTAACAGTTATGACTTGTGAATTGAGGCATCACACCTTTGTTTCTCCCCAGGTATTGTACTGGATTCCGGTGATGGAGTGAGCCACACAGTGCCTATCTATGAAGGTTATGCACTTCCTCATGCCATCCTTCGGCTGGACCTTGCTGGACGTGATCTAACTGATGCTTTGATGAAAATCCTCACCGAGAGGGGATACTCTTTCACAACTACTGCTGAGAGAGAAATTGTTCGGGATGTGAAAGAGAAGCTGGCGTATGTGGCTCTTGATTATGAGCAAGAGCTGGAGACCGCAAAGAGCAGTTCCTCAATTGAGAAGACTTATGAACTACCTGATGGGCAAGTGATAACCATTGGGGCTGAGAGATTCCGTTGTCCTGAGGTTCTTTTCCAGCCCTCTCTCATTGGGATGGAAGCTGCTGGTATTCATGAGACCACATATAACTCGATCATGAAGTGTGACGTTGATATTAGGAAGGATTTGTATGGTAACATCGTACTCAGTGGTGGGTCCACCATGTTCCCTGGAATTGCTGATCGTATGAGCAAGGAGATCACGGCTCTTGCACCTAGCAGCATGAAGATTAAGGTTGTCGCTCCTCCGGAGAGAAAATACAGCGTTTGGATTGGAGGTTCTATTTTGGCCTCTCTTAGCACTTTCCAACAGGTATATTATTGTCATTAGGCTTTTTAGTACTGCATTTTCTTTACTGGTGTTCATATGAATAACCTTGTATATGGCTTTTGCAGATGTGGATTTCTAAGGCAGAGTACGACGAATCTGGTCCTTCCATTGTCCACAGAAAGTGCTTCTAGATTTTGGTGGTTTTTGCATGTTGTTGTGCTTGTGAGTCTGAGCTATGGTGTATGGTTGCGAAGCGAACTTGTTTGTTACTATATTTTGTTACATTGTCATTTATCGGCATCTTATATGAATATTTTGTACTAAAAGGATGTGTACGTATTGGTTAAGTTGGAATGGAATAGTACAAAGGCATTGATAGTTTAACATTTTTCAGTGTTTATAACATTATCCATTTACCTTTCAGTGTGGAGAATGCATGGTTTTCATTACGAATTACCTCATTATATATATATATATATATACATATAGAGTCCCGTTTATATGAGCCCAGGCTCATATATCTTTATGTGAGCCCGGGCTTTATGGGCCGTTGGATTTACATCTGGCGGCCTATATTATTTATGTGTTTATAATACTCATAAAACCCATGAATATTATGGGCCATCGGATGAAAATCCGATGGCCCATAGAGCCCAGGCTCACATAGGCATATATGAGCCTGGGCTCATATAACATTTTTCCATATATATATATAGCCATCTTCACGTTTTTTTGAAAGAATGCCACTCAATATGAAAGGATGGAAAGGGTTTCAACAATATTGAAACTATAAAATTTTGTGGGCTGCGTGAAGCTTTGGATGTCAGGTGGAATGATATGAATTTTTGCGTGTCAGCCATGTTATCGTTTATGAAGCGTGAAATTGGCATATGTTGTCTTTGCCATGTAATGGATTATTGGAGCATGGTACAAATTGGTAGTAATTTGGTATTTGTTCAATATTGTATTTTCGTGTCTGTAGTGTAGATTCGATATTGGATGTATGCAGTATTTGTAAAGCTGGTTGATGGGAAGAGCTGTGCATGACGTGGGCGAATCAATCTGCTCCAATTGTAAAATGGCGTTATCACATTGTACCCTGAAGCAAAATGCTCTTCTACTTTTAAGTCCTATATACTACCCTTAGCCTTTTACATTGGACTAAGGAAAATTATCCTATGCACACCAGATATTGATTTTCTTAGAATAGAAATTTGCACTCCATATTGCAGAAAAGCTCAAGGATTTTTCTGAAGAAACATTGTCTAAAAAACAAGTTTAAACTTTCCTTAATGTTTTGAATTATGTTTTGGATTTTATTTTTCACATAGCAAAACAAAGTGTAATCTTATCTGAACTCTTTTAGAAAATCCACCCCCTTGGTATAAGAAGCATACGAGAGCTCTTCAAGCCATCAAGGAAATTGTACCAAGGTTGCCACCATTGCAAATCCCACCCCCACATCAGCATCATATTCTGCAGACCAATGCTAGTGATTACTCCTAAGGAGCAACATTATTTATCCTTGACAACAATCAGAAGCACACCACAAATAAAGTGATCCTTGTGGTAAAAATGACAATTACAAAGTTCCAGTTCTTTTTAATTGGCCTTGAGTTTACCGTGAAAATGGACGTGAGTGCTTTCCCTCAGATGTTGCACTTCAAGAAAAAGCAGCTACCTAATGCACAACTTCTACAATGGCATGATTAATTTTCCTAATGGAATTTCTAAGTAAAAAAGTTTAAAGGAAAAGATAATATTCTTGCTGACTTTCGCTCCCACTAAGGCCTTCTCAACCACCGCCTTCTTCACTACAAAACCTCTTCCTCGACCTATTCCTTCTTAGGGTCTGTTTGAATTGGTGAAAAGCGGGGGAAAAGAAAGAAATCTTCTTAAAATCTCTCAGTTTCCACTATTTGGTTTAATGGGGAAAGAGAAACTAGAGTGAAAAGTGAGAGAAAATAGATGAAAATTTGGTCTAATAATTTTTCACCCATCAACCCATGGATTTTAAGAGAAAATCATTGTATTAAACACTTATGTCTTACTGCTACTACTACCACCACTACCACTGTCATCGCAGCCGCCGCCACCATCACTGCCATTGTCGCTGCTGCCACCGCTACCGCCACCACCACCTCTGCCACCGCCACCACCACCACCACCACCATCGTCTCTACCGCCGCTGTCACCATTACCGCCGCCGCTGCCGCCACCACCTCTGCCATTGCCACCACCATCATCACTGCCACCACCACCATCATTGCCGCCACCACTGCCACCATCACCACTGCTGCCACCACCACCACTGCCGCCGCTGCCACCAGCAATGTCACCGCCACCATTATCACCGCCACCACCACTGCCGCCGCCGCCACCACTATAACTGCCACCACCACAACTACTGTCACTGCTACAATCACCGCCACTACTACCACCACCTCTACCACCACTGTCACTGTCAATTTTCTCTAACATCATTTGTATAACCAAATAGTAAAAAATATTTAGGAATCTCCTAGTTTCTCTTTCACTTGGATTCACTTTCTCTTTCCCTTTCTCCTCATTTCCACCAATCCAAATAGACCCTTAAGGAATGTGAAAACCTCCCTCCAAAAATTCTTGAATTACTGGCTACTTTCACTTTTCCCCTACGAACTATCACCTCCATCACTATCTACCTTGAGATTCACCTTGTCTGAAATACACCTGTTTTCTTCCAAATCCCTCATCCCTAGTATGCCTATCTCTACCCTTCCAGTTTAAGAAATTATTACTACTACGAAGCCCTTTGTTTCTTATGGTACATTATTGAAAAATGACATATTGCCTTCTTCTTTAATGTCGGACACCTATCAGCTTATCTATTGCATATTTAGGTCCGTCAGAACCTCTCTGATCATGCTTTTGGAGTAAAGACACTATTGGAATGGTTCTTCCCTATTCAGTAGTGGCAAACCTTGTTAACCGAGGTCGACAATGCCTTTGTCTAAATCAACCTCCATTAGCCACGAGATTTTGTTACTACTCCCAATGCAAATTTCTTCGTCCCATACATCAGAGAACCAGTCAGAGTCTTCCCAAACGACTTCTATGAATTCAAGATGCACATGGCTAGTCTAAATGGAGTGCACTATGGGGACATCCCTTTGTCAGAGGTGATTGAGACCTTTATTTGTGAGGATTAGATACTTTTGTCAACACTTACTGCCTCACGCCAACCTGTGACTAGGACTCACAAGACCCTAACCCCTACTACTTGTCCAGTAACTATGACACTGACGGTTCTGGTTAAAGCATGTGCACGATGTTCAAAATAAAGCACATGAAGAATGGGAAAAGGTTGATTCTAATCTCCATCGATTAGGTAGACCCCCACCTAGCTCCTCTACCTAACACATGGTGATGGAGCTAGCTACCAACTTGATGTAGGCAGAATATAATTGAATCAAAAGGAGAATCAACTTAGTGGCATTTTGTCGAATAGTTTCCTGTTAGTAGAAAAGTGGGGTAAAAACGTCTTTCAGTATTGATGTTTAAATCATAACCGTTGGGTGAATCTAACGATTCCTAGTTAAAGGGGTAAAATCATCCATTACTAACTCGTGAGCTCATAGGAATTGTTGATATAATTAGACGGCGGAAGATGAAGGACATAATGGACAAATTATAATGCAGTTAGGTAGTTAATTTAGTTAATGGTCTTCAACCTTCAACTGGGAGCTGGGTTTCTAGAAAACTTTCATGGTTATTTGGAACACATTAATCAGATCATTTGTCCCAGCTGGAATCCACATCAAATGAGCAAAGTAGTATAAATAGATTGATTGCAATTGAACTCAGTAGTTGCTAATTCCAAAAGTATCAGTGTATTGATGCTTTGTAAAAGTTCTTTGCAAAGAACTTGGAGAACAACTGCTACTATTCTGTTGACTCATCGAGGTTTGAGTTTAATTCCTCATGTTTCATGTGATTTCTTTAGTTGTATTTGATTTCTGAAGATAGTGAAGAGTTTATCTCCCAAATTTGTTTGTTTCTAAGTGATCCAACATTTCCAGATCTGGTTTATTTGATTCATACGAACAGCTCTGTCAATTTGGTATAAGAGGAGTGGTTCAAATTTGATGTCGAACATGGATCAATTGATTTGAGTCCACTACTGAGCAGTCTTGTTATCACTGTTGATCCAATCGGAGTTGCAGATGCATCAATAAATTTTAACACAAATGTAGGATGTTATTGTGCAACTTCAAGCATTGAGAATGGAAAGGTCGGAAATACCTTCGAGTTAAACCAATGAAATGCCAACAAGAGGTTTCCCTAGACAACCTAGAACCAATCGATTCGGACATAACCATCAAAGTCGAGGGTTTGAAATTGAAGAAAATGACTAGTTGGGAAGAAGAAATTCATCCAGCAGGAAATGTGCTAGGTAACCATCATAGTCCTACTTATTTTAAACCAAAATTAGAGTTACCTATCTTCTCTGGTCAGTTGGATATAGATGAGTTTCTGAATTGGATAATAGAAGTGGAGAATTATTTTACATGTATGGAGGTTCTAGAAGAGATTAAGGTTAAACTAATTACCTGTAAACTGAAAAAAGGGGCAGCAGCTTGGTGGTCACAATTACAAAACAATGAGTTAGCCGTGGGAAAACATCCTATTATGTCTTGGTCCAGAATGAAGAAAATGATGAGAGATATGTATCTTCCTAGTGACTATGAATAGATTCTTTTTTAGCAATTGTAGCATTGCCAATAGTGATTGAGTACACAAGTAACTTCTAAAAATTGACAGTGCGTAATTGTTTGAATGAATCAGAAAGTTAGAAGGTTTCTAGGTATTTGAATGGTTTAACACATGAATTGCAAGAGAGGTTGGCTGTGAAACCAATTCATTCACTTAGTGAAGCTTTCCAGCTAGCTACCAGAAATGAAACTTTGTTGATCAAGTCTTTGAATAAAGTGATGTCAAATCGAAAGTTCTATCAGGGAGAAAGTCCTCAAGCCAATTTACCAAGAAATAGAAATACTTATTATCAACCTGCTCCAGAAAGATTTCCGACTCCTAGGAAAGAAATTGTCAAAACAGATGGAAAGGTTACCTTCTCTGTTGACCCTACTAAACCATACTCCAAACCATGACCTGACAAATGCTGGAAGTGTCAAAAACCTGACCGTTATTCCCACCAATGTCCATTAAGGATGGATAATAAAACTGGTTCAAAAGTGATAGCATGTAATCAAGTCCTACAAGAAGAAGGTATAGAAGGTATAGTTGACGAAAATCAATCAGCTAAAGAGGTGTATGGGGATGAAGGAGAACAATGTGAAGAAGAGCATTATGTAATGGTGATTCAAAAATTGCTATGTACTTCTAAAGTTTCCGATTCAAGTCAAAGGCATGCTATTTTTTCCACCACAAGAACATTTTAAGGTAAGGTATGTAAGATAGTCATAGATGGAGGATGCACAGAAAATATTATTTCAAGGACAGTTGTGGAAAAACTCCATTTACTTGTACAATCACATCCTCATCCTTATTTGATTGGGTGGATAAAAAATGTTGGAGAAGTGAAAGTTACAGAATAGTGTTGCCATTATCAATTGGGAAAACATATAAAACTACTCTTTTATGTGATGTGATTAATATGTCTTTGTGTCATCTTTTATTGCGTCGACCTTGGCAATTTGATAACCAGGTCATCCATGATGGAAAGCAGAACACTTATAAATTCATTCATAAGGGAGTGTCAATTACCTTCGGCTACAAACAGGAAAACAAGGTCTTGACAGTTTTGGAAATGTGACTTCTGAGTCAGAAAATATAATTAAATCTGGGCTCTCTGCAAGTACAAGAAGCAAAGGGCAGAGATCTATATTGTTGGTAAGTAATGTGCCGAAATCTCTCTCTAGAGCACACTCTTTCTCAGTACTTACATGTAAGGAGGAGATTGATTTGAATAAGCAACTAAAACCTGCATTATCCTATGGAATTCAAGACTTTCTTAAACAGTTTAAATCTATTATTGAAGATGAAATGTCATTATCATTACCGCCACTAAGAGATATTCAACATCATATAGGTTAAATTCTTGGGTCAAAACTTCCACACCTTCCTCATTATTGAATGAGCCCTGCAGAACATAGTGAACTACAAAAACAGGTTCAAGATCTACTAAACAGAGGACTGATTAGGGAAAATATGAGCCCTATAGTTGTACCAACTCTTCTAGTACCTAAAAAGGATGGAAGCTAGAGAATGTGTGTGGACAACAGGGCAGTCAATAAAATTACCATAAGCTACAACTTATCTATCCCTAGGTTAGATGACATGTTAGAAGGTTCAAGGGTCTTTTTAAAAATAGATTTAAGGAGTGGGTATCATCATATTCGAATGAGGCCAGGGGATTAGTGGAAGACAACATTTAAAACTAGGGAAGGGTTATAGGAATGTCTTGTAATGCCATTTGGGCTATCTAATGCTCCTTCTATTTTCATGAGGTTAATGACACAAGTACTTAAGCCATTCCTAGGAAAGTTTGTCTATGTCTATTTCGATGATATCCTAATCTATAGCTTGGACCAACAACAACACTATTCTCATCTTAAATCTGTACTGGAAGTTTTGGAATATAACAACTTGGTTTTCAACTTGAAGAAGTGTTCTTTCCTTACTAGTCAGCTTGTGTTTTTAGGATATGTTGTTAGTGCTAAAGGCATACAAGTGGATCAAGATAAAATCAAAGCCATTAAAACTGGCTAGTTCCTAACAATGTGACTGAAGTAAGGAGTTTTCATGGTCTAGCTACGTTTTACAGGAGATTTATCAAAGGTTTCAATACCTTGGCAAGACCTCCTATAGAGTGTCTAAAGAAGAATAGATTTGTTTGGGATAAGAGAGCACAACAAAGTTTCGAAACACTTAAAGAAAAGCTCTATTCTACACCCATTTTGGCTCTGCCAGATTTTAATAAAATATTTGAAGTAGAATGTGATGCCTCCTCTTTGGGAATTGGAGATGTTTTGTCACAGGAAGGCAAGCTAGTGGCATACTACAATGCCAAATTGAATGACAGCAAAAGAAAGTGGTCGGCTTATAAGCTAGAACTATATGCTTTAGTTCAAACACTTAAGCATTGGAGACATTACTTGGTTTTTAAGGAATTTGTGTGGCATATAGACCATGATGCCTTCAAATACCTCCATGGGCAAACGAAACTGGATAGGCTTCATGCTTGGTCAATGAAATTCAAGATTTTACCTTCACTATTAAACACAAGGCTAGTGTGTTAAACAAAGCTGTAGATGCTTTGAGTAGAAGGTACAATCTGTTTGCTATTTTGACCAATAAATTTTTTGGTTTTGAGTGTTTAAAAACATAGTATCAACGGGATAGTTACTTTGGAAAGTTTTAGGAGATTTACAAACAACAATCCAAACCATACCTCGATTTCCATATACTGGATGATTATCTATACAAAGGAAATAAACTAAGTATTCTAGTAGGTTCCATGAGGATGCAATTAATTCAGGAAGTACATGCAGGAGGTTTAGGTGGACATTTTGGGAGAGACAAAACTATGCAAGCTCTATGTTCCAGGTATTTTTGGCCACATCTTAAAAGGGATGTTGAGCAGTACCTCGACAAGTGCACAATTTGTTTGGTAAATAAGAGATAATCCACAAATGCAGGTTTATATCAACCTTTACCAGTTCCTACACAACCCTAGACTGATTTAAGTATGGATTTTATTTTGGGGTTGCTAGAACTCAAAAAGGAAATGATTCGATATACGTGGTGATCGATAGATTTTTGAAAAGGTCTTATTTTATACCCTGTAAAAGAACTATTGATGCAGTTCACATGGCTATGTTATTCTATAGGGAAATTATTAGACTTCATGGGGTGCCTACCATTATTATTTTAGATCAAGACAACAAGTTTCTAAGTTTATTTTAGCAAACACTGTGAAATAGATTAAGAACCAAACTTCAGTTCAGCCGTACCTGCCATCCACAGATTGATGGACAAACTAAAGTGACTAATAGGATTTTAGCATATCTATTAAGATGCTAATGTGGGCAGTCACCAAAACAGTGGGATGCTATTATTCCTCAAGCAGAATTTGCTTATAATGCAGCCACTCACAAAGCCACTTCACCATTTGAAGTTTTATATGGAAGAAACACTCCTCATGTAATTGACTTGGTACACTTGCAGAAACAACCAGGGGAGCATTCAAAGGCTATTAAAACCATTGAAATGATGCAGGATATACACTAGATTGTGCATGAAAAGTTACAGTATACCAATGCAAAATATAAAGAGCAGGTAGACAAACATTAATGTTTTGTAAAATTGGAAGAAGGGGATTTTGTTATGGTGCATCTTAGCAAAGGTCGAGTTCCAATTCATTCTATTGCATCATTCGCAAGATTGGTGAAAATGCTTTTGTGGTAGATATTCCTCCTGAATTGGCTATATCCTCGACATTTAACATTAAAGATCATACTGTTTACCACCGAGATACAGATCCTGTTTGCTCTTAAAACATTTGAAGCTCGAGGTCGAGCTTTGTTTAGCTAGGGAGCTTTGATGTAGGCAGAATATAATTGAATCAGAAGGAGAACCGACTTAGTGGCATTTCGTCGAACAGTTTCCTATTAGCAGAAAAGTGAGGGGTAAAAATGCCTTTCAATATTGATGTTTAAATAATGACCGTTGGGCAAATCTAACGATTCCTAGTTAAAGGGGTAAAATCGTCCATTACTAACTCATGAACTCATAGGAACTGTTGATATAATTGGACGGCGGAAGATGAAGGGCATAATGGACAAATTATAATGCAGTTAGGTAGTTAATTTGGTTAATCGTCTTCAACCTTCAGTTGGGAGCTGGGTTTCCAAAAAACTTTCATGGTTATTTGAAACACATTAATCAGATTATTTGTCCCAGCTAGAATCCATGTCAGATGAGCAAATTAGTATAAATAGATTGATTGTAATTGAACTTGGTGGTTGTTAATTCCAAAAGTATTCAGTGTATTGAAGCTCTGTAAAATTTCTCTACGAAGAACTTGGAGAACACCTGTTATTGTTCTATTGAATCATCGAGGTTTGAGTTTAATTCCTCATGATTCATGTGATTTCTTTAGTTGTATTTGATTTATGAAGATAGTGAAGAGTTTATCTCCCAAATTTGCTTGTTTCTGAGTGATCTGACATTTCTAGAATTAGTTTATTTGATTCCTACGAACGACTCTGTCACAACTCCATCAAACAACCAAAGTGTAAGGACCCTCACCTTTAAACCGGGTTTTGATTCTCTTTAATTATGGGTTATCGTGAGATTAACGCGTTTTCTGATCTTATTCGGTGATTTCGTAAAATAAATAGTGTTTGTGATGGTTTTAACCAAAATCAACTTCAACATTAGTGGTTTTAAGTGATTTTAGACCAAATGTGAATTTTTGGGATTTTTTGGAATTTTTACTATTTTCCCAAAAATTAGGGTTTTGGCGGGACCCCTGGGGGCCCCACCGTCGAAAATTTTATTTTTGGGTCAAATGAACCTAGACATATACCTAAGGTCATATAAAAATTTTCAGAATTTTATTAGGCTTAATCAGTGTCTAAATTTGCAAAATACCCACTTTTAGCCTACTTTTCATATTTACACCCCAAAACTTACCTATGCATACCCCAACCCTTACTATAAAAGAGCAAACCTGAGCCATTTCTATTTTTGGGAATAAACTAAGGAAGGAGGGCTGGCCTAATCCCCACTTAGGCCCGAATTAGAAGCCGATTAAGGTAAGCTTACTCTAATTAAGCACTAATCCATGACTTTCTTCTTAATTTCTTCCAAATCTACTATTTTCCCCTTGATTCAATTCGTTTTTGACTATCAAAAGCTACTGATTTGTGTTTTACTACAAACCCTAACATTCAAAATTCGATTTTTACTACCAACAAGTCCTAGATCTAAGATTTAATTAGGGATTTCTTGGGTAAATTAATTTCTATTAAAGTTTAATTCAAACTCATTGTGTTTTCAAGGATTTCAAGAAGGATGACTCTTCAATTCGAGCTAAAACAACTGCTGAGGTAATGGGTCTTCGAAATCTCTGTTTATCCATGGTAAAACTCTTCATTTTTGGCTTATTTCGAAATGGTTTGCTTGATTTGGTGTGTTAATGGTAAGATTAAAAAATGAAATTATTTAATCCCTATTTCTTAGGGTTTTGCATTATTATGGTTTGGTTTGATATTCTGGAAGTCAAGGAGGACTTTTGATGATGATTAGGGTGTTAGATGTGGATTTAAAGTGTTATCTATGGTGTTTCGGTTTGGATTTGCGAAAAGAAGAAGATGACTGTTCTGCCGTGTTGGCGATCGATCGGCTGAACTGTAAATTTCAAATTTTTGCGTGTAACCGATCGAACAGCTTGAAGGGCAATCGATCGGCTACACAGGAAATTGTATGTTGTGCATGTGATGTCTATTTTGATGATTTCACTTTAGCTTGCCAATTTTATATGAATGTGGAGTGTTTTGAGCCATATTATGCTACTGGAAATGCATGCTATTGAGATTATGGAATTAAGATATATGCTTAGAAATTTGTGAAATGACTTATGTTTTGTGGCATGATGTTGGAATCGTTATCTTGAAATTATGAATGGTTGTTTCCATTTGGTTAAGCATATTCTCAGTAGGACTACAATCATTGTTGGACTGATTTGTCATGATGGATTGTGGTTAGTGGTGTGTGGATGTTGGTGAATGCCATGACTCAATGATGAAATGAGTGATGTTATATGTGTTTAGCCTTTGTGGTTGAGTTTTGAATTGAGATATGATTTCAACGATTCTTCTCCTATGATTTCCGCTGGAATTCATGTTTAGATGGAAATTCACATGTGTAGTGTGGTAGTGAGTTTAATTTCAAGCATGTTGGCATGCATTATGTGAAATGCTTCTACTAGATGCACACACACATGTGGGGTTAAATGATGATGTTGAAGCTTGATATTGTGATTATAAATGATGCATTAGGGGCTAATGAGAGCACTTATCATGGATTAGGATTCATGTATGCTTTGCCCACGTATGTACCATGTTGCATGCATCATGAAAATGGATTTTCAATTGAGGTTTCATCGTGATTAATTAAATTTGACCGATTGGATGCAATGTGATGGAATTGTGTGCCGGATTGATCGATCGTGGATTAATCGCAAGTTGATTGGCCCGAAAGGACATATTTTGATTTGAAGTTCCTGTGTGGAACGATTTGAAGTTCCTGTGTGAACAAGTGCACTCCCCGGGTTGAGTCTAATTAAATGGAATGATGTGGGGACGAGTTGTGTACTTGTCTTGCGGATTGTGAGAATGTTATTATGTGTGTTATCTGGACCCTGAGAATCTAGTGTGGTATGCCGTGTGCACCCCACTACCACGTGTTCTATGGTTCTCTGTGTGAGAACTCGGGCTCTTCCCTCCACAGGAGATGTCCCTGGGCGAACACCCCTGCTCTAGATTCTCTGTGTGAGAATGAGACATCCTTGGCCAGGATCGTCCAGGGCGAGCAGTATTAGGGATTGACAACCCTGATCTTTCTTGAATTCTTGTGTAGAATTTTGGACCATGACATGCCTTCGTGGCCTAGTCCATGCTCCCGTCTGTGTGACATTTATGTGTGATTACTCCTTGATGGAGGTTGTGATGATATTATGCATGTGAGAATATGTATGTTAGAGATACATCCATGCAGATTGTGATGATATTATGCATGTGGGAATATGCATGTTAGAGATACATCCATGCAGGTTGTGATGATATTATGCATGTGGAATATGTATGTTAGAGATACATCCATGCAGGTGGATTTGATGTTATGCATGTGGGAATATGTATGTTACAGATACATCCATGCATGTTGATTTTGATGTTATGCATGTGGAATATGTATGTTAGAGATACATCCATGCATGTTGATTTTGATGTTATGCATGTGGAATATGTATGTTAGAGATACATCAATTCAGTTTGATTTGATACTATGCATGTGGAAATATGTATGTTAGAGATACATCCATGCAGGTTGAATTATGCATTATGATGCAATGTTAAGTGATATGAATGTGTGATCAGAAAGTGATGCACCATGTAAATCTTTGATCTGAATGATCTCATTACTATGCTATCGTATTTTCAACGTTGACAGTAATATTAAAACCATTGCTGAGTTTGTTAAACTCACCCCTCTTTTTGTGTTTTGATTTGGGGCTGCGTGGTGCGACATGCAGACGGACAGGATCTCCTCTTCGAGGAAAGGTCGGAGATGGCTTGGATGTGATCTTGGAGATCGTTGTGTGATTTACCTTCTCTTGTTTCATGCTTATGTTTAGAACCTTTGTGTAGGGTTCTTGTTTTGGATTTATGTCACATTTTACCGTTGTGATGTTTATGACTTATTTTGAGCCGGTGTGGGCTTTACTTAACTAAGCTTGTGGGTTTGAGATTGTTGTTTACTTTGTGATAAACAACACATTTTCTTCCCTTTTATTTACTCTTGCTCAAAGGATTGTGCGCACTCCATGTTGTTGTTAATCGCCCGTCGTTAGGGTTGAGTCTTCCGCTAGAATCGTTTCTCAATTTTCACTTCATCGCCCCCGCGCGCTTGACAGGCCCCTGGACCGGGTTCGGCTCGGGTCGGGCATCGCCGGGGCGTGACACAAAGCACCTCCCATCCCTCTCTATATATATAGACTTTTCCTTCCTTTGTCTATCTCTTAATTTGATTTTTGCCTTCATCCATTGTCTTCAACTGAGATAATTCTAATTAGTATGTTATGTTATTGCAGCATAGTTCCGATCTTTGAAATTAGAAAACTGAATTATTCTCCTCCAAGAGATTAGCCCCAAGATAATTAGATTATCCATGATAAGAGGCATGGTTGTTGACGCCAGACTTGCTTCACTATTTTGGCATAGTTCTGCAGACTCTTTCACTATCTTGTGCTAGCAGGCTAGCCTGTGGCTAGAAGGAGCATAGGCCATGCTCCTACTGCCATTGGATGAGCTGTCATGCCTATAAGAAGGGGTGGGTGAGAAGGTTCCAATTTGCCCCACACCCTTCTCCTTACCTCTACCCGTTATGAAAACTTATGTCCCCCCTTTCTAAGCCATTTTTCGCCCGATTTCTCCCATTCAAAAACCATTGTTAGTTAATTTGGGCATTGTACGTCCTTCGAGTTAACTACTATGAAGGGGGAAAATGACCCAAGGTAAGGGGAGGCTCCATTCGCCACTTTTAGTCTGGAAGAAGAATTCTTCCCAGTGCAAGGGGAGGCTCCGTGTGCCACTTTTGAGCCTAGAAGGAGATCTTGTCCCAATGTGAGGGAAGGTTTTGCTTGCCGCTCCAAAGCCTAGGAACAAGACAACGCCGTTACTTTGGTCAATTTCAAGAACAAATGGTATGTGGTTTTAAGCTCTAATTCCATGCTATGACTATGCATTTTATTTTAGAATTTATTTGTCTCTTAAATAAAATATTATTTCAAAAATGGATATTATTAAGGGTGGACATGCGCTAAAATAATAGCGTCATGTACGCCTCTTAGTCGGATTTGCTCGTGATATATTTTTTAAAATATTATTATTATTTAAATTATATTTACGAATGATTTTGACTAAATTTGAAGGGTACTTATTTGGTATAAAGCTAAAAAATAATCATCGGTTTTGAAGGGTAGCTACTTAGTATAAAGCTCGAAAACTATCGGAGTTATGAGTCCTAGGTACCGTCTATTATGGCATATGATGCGCCCGTGAAATGAGATATCGTGGGAGGATCTCTTTCATTTTGATCATGTTGCCCCACAAGCACAGGTATATGTTTCACTGGAATTGGTAACATTTAGTAAATGATGTTTTATCAGATTTTAAATTATTTATTAGATTATGCTTACGAACGATTTATCCGAGTTTACTGGATTCTATGAAGAACTGTTTTATCTTACTTTTTGTATAAGAAGTGCATTGGATTGTGTTAGTCGGTAATATTAATTTGAGTTAACTTTTGAATATGAATTATGAGAATATTTTATGCATATTTATTTATGTTTTAGCATGCTAATAGAATTTAATTCTATTTACTAAGTATAATTATATTCACCCACCCCAAGATGTTGTATGTTTGAACTATGAAGATGATGTTAATGAAGATAGCCTGTAGAGCTTCAAAATCTACATTTTAGATTTACTTTATTGCGTTCTTTTGTTATGTCTCAATTTTGGATGTGCACTGCTTTTATTTTGTTAAGGCATGATAAGACTTATTTTGTAAAGTTTTGTAATTACGTAAATTAATGAATATTTACTTTCCTGTACACAGTTGATCTTGGCCTATATTTTGTTATTACGAATTGGCGAAACTCCGACCTTTAAAGTAATTTAAAAAGTCGGGGTGCTACATTAGTTTTGAAGTGACATGATTTATGGATGTTAAATTGGCATGAAATCATATTGAGAATGATTTCTAAATTTTTGTCATGATTATTCTATGAGATCATGTATTCCCATGTTTAATGACCATTTGATAGTGAAAATCATCATGTGACATTATGGGAAGGTTTTGTGTGGGAAAGATTGCATTATGGCACGATTTGGGAACCAAAATCAATTTATGCTATTGCTTCCCCCATCATCGGCATGACCATTGACCTATTAGTGAAAAGAGAGAGAAATGACACTACTTGCATTGACATGCATTAGTGCGTCAATGTTCAACCAGTCAATCACCGAAAGTGAGGTCAAAGCATAAGTGTGACATTGATGAGGTGGGTTGTCCCATCCAACTCATTGTTAGTGAGGGTTCTACATGTCGACAGGTTGCTGATGGGCATTGATAGCTTGGCTGTTATGTCGGTGAGCATACCGACAGTATGTCAATAATGAGTAATTTAAAGCATGAATCATGTTATTGTTTATGCTATTATTGGGTATTATAATGGCATGGTTTATAATGCACTTGAATGCATGTGTGGATGATGTAGACCACGTTTTTGTATGGGCAAATGACCAAATTTATGTATATGAATCCTTGTGTTGGATCGTACTTAAGATTGATGATATTTGACACTTAAGGACAAGGGATCCTAGTATATGGTTGGTTACTCGAGTGAATTGTTTAGCCACATATATGTAAGGGTATGGTATAAAACAATCATGTTCTTTCAATTTCCCAAGAGTCAAAGTTATGTAGATCCGCTCCCCTAGCATGGGAGTTAGGTTCAAATAAATTTAAGCATTAAAAGATGATTAATCTCATGCAACATAATATAGAAAATTTCGACGATCATAGTAGTTGAGATTTTGACCACTTCGGTCCGTGAGCCCTTTGGGCCTTAACTTCATGGTGTGATGGGGCGAACAAGCTTTTTGATGTAAGACACTTGACTCTATTAGTTGAATTTTTAGTATATGTATATTTGACTTTAGGCGCATGAGTGTCAATTACTTATATTGTTGTATATTATGTATATGTGACATGTACTCATGTTGTACCATATTAATTTGTCACATAGTTTGACCTTGTTTAATATATTATTCTAATTTGAATATGTATATATTCAAAATTGAGCGGATCATACCCAGAGATATCTTGTCGAAGTTTTGATAAAAAAAATTAAAAATTTTGTTTCTACTATTTTATTTATGAAAATGAGTTTTTAAAACTTCGGGGTATGATAGTCTTGATGTCAAGAATTAGTGAGTCTTTGTTGAATGGTCACAACTTGTCCAAATTAACATAACCCATAGGATGGACAAAAGGTTTTATGTCTATAAAATTTAGAAAGAGTTAGAACATGGTTTTGGTTCATTGACACATAAATTGCAGTGCTTCTTGTACTGGTATTAGATCATTGTACCATGGGAAGCAAACGTCCACACAAATCCTAAGTATTAGTAAGAGCACAAAATTTGTCAAAGATCAAAATTGTGGATTCCATTAGTTTGTTAGTCATAGAAATGCATATGCGAAAGGTATGTTGATAACACAACCCCTACAATTTAATGTTTCCATATGATGATTTTTATGTTTTTATGCAAGTATCTATTATAACACTGAAATAGTGGTTGCTCCCATCATTGCACCTCACACGGTGACATCAGAGTATAGCTAAATGGTGCAACACACAGTCATCCTCACCCTTGTAAGTTATATTTTGGCCAACAATCATACCTCATGAAAAGTATAAATTGAGGATAGATTGTTGCAAAATAATTTTTTATCTATGTACAATGTGTTAAACTGTCTTAGGAACAAATTCTTGCATTTGAGAGAGTAAGAAACTCAGCAAATTCTCACTAACCACTAATACAAGATTCAATTTTCAATTATCACTGACATCAAAATTTTAAAATCCCACAACAACTGATTTATGGGAGCCACGTGATCTTGTTCAGGTGGCTCCCAAGGGATGTGTGCAAGGGCCCTAGAGTAAAATGGGTTTGTAAATGACAGTTCTAAAACTCGATTTTGATTTCAAAAACTCCCCTAGTAACTTCATCCATTTTTTAGTAAGTTCCATAGTATTTCAAAAGTAGTATGGTTTTATGATTGATTCTGTTAACTCCCCGAATCACTCGACAACTCAAGCTAAGACACTCATCAAACTACATTAGATAATATGGCTTCCTCTTCCTTAATATATAGGTTTCAAATTTTAAACAATATATTTATAAAATAACATTCAACAATGATTTTATCATATTCTAAGATTAGTTAACATAATGTAAATTAAATATTTTGTTGAAAATAAAATAATAATAATTACACCATTTTCTATAATTTTATACTTAATATAATTAACTTATTTACAATATATTTAATTTAACCAAATATTTTTGTATAAAATATATAAATTTCAACATATGACTCCATTTTACCTATGTAATTACTCTGAGTTGAGTCTACCTAAGTGGATTTGGAGCCTAGTCTGAGTCTTGAGTTTTCGATCATTGGTGGATGGAGTTTAATAGTTAATTAATTGGCTTCTTTAAATATCAATTTTTTTTCAAATGTGAGCTATTAACATGGGACAAACAAAGTAGAAGATTATAGGAAGGACGAGACGGTGATGCTGAGAAAGGGCAATTACAAAGAAAATAAGAGCCACAAAAGCGATTCATTACTTTGAAATTTAGAGGAAATTTCTATAATTGGTAGAAAAGAGAATTGGAGATTTTTTGCACTTAAGGGGTTTCAACATGTCATCAATTTGGGTGAGAAGTGTCTACATGTTGTGACTGTCCTCCGAATGATGCTTATCACTAACAAAGCTTACTAGTTGGTTTGACATGAGTGGCAACATGTCGACCATTTGGGCTGTCGGTGTTAACACGCTTACAACTGACTTGTAGACATGAAGCTCAACACTGCTTGTGAGTTTTATGTTTCAAGATTTTGAAATTTATTTTTTGAATAGGAAATTTATTCAAATAATAATTTTTAAATAGATATTTACCAATTTAGACCACTTTGAAAAATATTTTTCAAAGTAGTGTTGCTTTTGGTCAGCTGGCTCCTGCGTGGTTTTTTTTTATTTTTATTTTTTGATTTCGTCCTTCTCAGTCATTTTATTGATTTCATCCCTTAGAAGGACAAAATTAATACTGTGTGCTGATTTTGTCCTTCTAAAGGACGAAATCAGTACTTCCCTCTCTCTCTCTCCTCTCTCTCTACTATCTCTCTCCTCTTTCCCTTCTCTCTCCTCTTTAAGAGAAGGGAAAGAGGAGAGAGAGAGACACAGAAGAAAGTGAGAAAGAGGAGAGAAGAGAGAGAGTGGAGAGATAGAAGAGAGAGAGATTGTAGAAAGAAAGAGGAGAGAGAGAGTGAAGAGATAGAGTATGTGAAGAGAGAGAGAGAGGAGAGAGAGTGAAGAGGGAGAGAGAGGAGAGAGAGTGAAGAGGGAGAGAGAGTGAAGAGAGCGAGAGAGGAGAGAGAGAGGGGAGAGAGAGTGAGAGAGGAGGGGAGGGGAGGGGAGAGGAGAAAAGAGAGGAGAGAGAAAGAGTGGAGAGAGAGAAAGAGGAGAGAGGAGAGTAGAGAGGAAAGAGGAGAGAGAGTGAAGAGAGAGAGTGGAGAGAGAGAGGAGGGGAGGGGAGAGAGGGAAGTACTGATTTTATCATTCTAAATGACGAAATAAAAAAATTTAAAAAAAAATCATGCAGGCAAAAAGCAATACTACTTTAAAAAAAATTTCTTAAAATAGTCTAAATTGGTAAATATTTATCTAAAAATTATTATTTAAATAAATTTCTCTTTTTGAATTCATCAGAGTGTATGTAAAAATACAAATAAATATTTTTCTTGTTTAAAATATAAAACAAATAATCAATTATGCTACTACCCTCTCTGAGAGCATTGTTTTTTTATTATGTACTAGATGCAAAAAATAATGGTTTGAGATAGAGTACCAGCATAATTGATGCTTTATTTTACATTAAAATATAAAAAGTATGTATTCGCGTTTTCACTATAATGAGTTTAGAAAATAAATTTAAAATCCATAATTGTGATATATTTAGGCCTATCTGTGGGCTGGGCCTGAAAACTATAAGCCCATTACAAATGGAGTTAGGCACAATCCCATTGGCAAAAACCTTGTAGGCCTATCTTGGCTCAAGCCAAGTACAAAATATGGTTTTCTACCCTAACCAATAGTCCCATAAGGGAGGAGCTTGTCTATTTAAGAAGATGCACTGCAAGTCAAAATATAGTGGGAGCACCTACAAGCCAAGGGCCCACATGTGGGACTCCACTGAAATTACAATTTTAATAAAAAATATTTTTTCTATAATTTTTTATTATCAATAAATATAAATATTAATTCTTTTAATAAAGTCAAAAAATTCAAAGGCCCGCCTTGAGCCTACTTAGGGCTAGAAGCCCACCTAGGTTCAAGGTCGAATTAGGCCTAAAAAATAGTTAGGTGGACTAGGGACCGAGCCCAGCCGAGACCTGCCCATCTTAGCCTAGCCCACTTTCAACCCTAAGCACTAAGTAGTGGTTCAACCCTAAGCACTAAGTAGTGGAATTGCTGTTAGTGGCAAGGTAGCAGGCAAGAGAATATTTTAAAGAAAGATCGGGGGGGAAGGCTGAGCTGATGGCCCGCCAATCGGATCTGGCCAGAGGGCTGGGTGTCCACTGGCCGGAGAGCTGCCCACCATCAAAGCTCTGGTTGCCATCCGAGGGAGGCGGGTGAAGTACAGCCGCTAACCACCTGGTTCCCCTCCTTTCTTCTTCTCCCTCTCCGATTTGCAGCCCCGTCCAACGGACTTTTTGTGTTTATGCATTTGACATCACTCTACGAATGCAAGCCTCCGCTTTTAGCATATAAAGATTTTTTCAACTCAATTGTTGCTCGTCTGTCTTGTAACATAAATACCCTTGATGTCACACGATTGTTCTAAAATGTTCCAACAGATGCCGATCTGCTCCTCTCCTTCCAAAATGGCTGGCATTGTTAACTCCACGTGCTGGATCGACATGTTGCTCTATAATCTCATTTCCTGATTGGGACTTTGGCGTTCATCCTAATCTAACTTTCCAATCTGTGCGAGTTTGAACTGATAATTTTGAGCTTGTTCAAGCTTTCAACCGTTAAAATTCAAGTTCAAGCCGAACAAGTCTAATAATTCAACCGTCAAAATTTAAGTTTAAGCCGAACAAGTCTAATAATCAGCTGAACTCGGCTCGTTTACACCCTTGCTTATCTTAGCCGAAGGAATGTTATTAGTGGCTAGGTAGCAGGCAAGAGCCAAAATCCGGCCGACTTTACTTATAAGACGAAAGCACAAAATCCTAGCCCAGGATTCCTAGGAGTTGAATCTTGGGCAGCGGTTAGAGCTGCTCCCAATCCCATTTGGACATTCCAAACGATTAGAGTTCACAGTTAACATATACGCTATATATATATATATATATGTCCTCGCAGTTAACATAAAGGATATACGCAAATGTTCTTCTCGCCAATTATAAGACTAACATTTTTTTACAATGTTACATAGGATTCCTATAGTACATAGAGACAAACACGGCCTCTCCTTCTAACATGGTCACCCGTTGTCCAAATTTTTTTTTGCCACTCATCTAACGACCAATCTTGTGTGAGACACCTGACATATACTAGGTCATTTGGTGGGAAGAGTTTTCAATACTTTCCCATTTACTATGCGTTAATTAAAGAACGCAAAATGATTATTCCTAAGATCAGCAATGTGCATATTAGTGTAAATTATTATTAATATCAATGATATTAATGTGAACTAGGATCATTCTTAAAAATAGATAATTTTCAGGAATTCCTTATGTTATGTTAGGCTCATAGTAACCACATAAATTTTTTTATATTTAATGATTAATAAAATACACAGCCAATACTGTGTGCAACGCACACAAAAACTGAAGCCCAGTCACCCTTCACGAGTCGTAGCATATAGCCATATAGGCGGCTGAAAATTGTGAGGTCAAGTCACAAAATCCTGGTGCGTAAAGCTACTCATACGTAAGATGAGCCGCCGGATGAGTCCACGGGCTTCTTCATACCCGCCCACATTTTTCCTGTACAGCTATAAATCACCCTTTGTGTATATCCGTGGGTTATCCTGAAGCTATCAGCCCGTGGGTCTAGCATTTTTCAACCCTGGTAAGCCATGTGTTCAACTTTCGACCTCTACTTTAAACCGAACAAAATGAAAATCTAGCGTTTTTTTAACTGTCTCGAGGCAAATGACACGCCCACATTTCGTTAAATAATTATACATTCCTGTTGAACACTTCCCTTTGAACTCTATCTACGGAACCCAACTTCTTAAAACTGATTAAAAAGATTGATTCAATGATAATATCCGGCTACTTATAGTGATCCCCTCAACAAAACATCCATCCATGTTGGGCTCAATTTTCATGGAATAACTTACTGAGTGACGGCTGCTTCAGCTAAAATACTTGTTTTGATAAGAAATTGCTCCATCTCCTAAGTGTAGAACATACGTCTCCCCGTTTGCTCTCATAATAACTGCAAGGGTGTCCTGCCAAAACCCAAGCCCTTGGGTGAGAAATCAGTAGATGATGATTTAGAATGCAAAATTTTGTATTGCTGATTAATATTCCATCCGTCCCACATGAATACCTCCATTTGGTTGTATAATTAATGTGGGGTGAAGGGAATACATGCTTAAAACCACATGGAACTACTTAATTGTAACAGGGTATCTAAGATTGCACCAGTTACTCTTCCTTAAATGAGCTTAATATACATATCTTTCTCTTGTCTACCAAACAAAAGCAAAAGCAAAAAAGATTGCACCAGCTCTGATATTTGGCAACAATACAACACTGTAAACTAATATGGAACTGAACTTGTAAATCCATACATGATTGCAACCTGCAAGTTTATCGTTGCTTTTGATTAGTTGAGGAATCTAGTGTAAGCATGAAAGATTTAATACGACCCAACTATATGCTTGAATACATAACTATGACGAGACTTCTATTCCAAAAATATGCCCAGCAAACTTAAGTACTCCATAGGTGACTAGCATGGCCAGCCACCCACCAACCAAAACCCTCACTGTAGACTTCCAAAGATTGGCGCCTCCGAGCACAGCTCCAGCTGCACCGAACGCAGCCAAGCCCAAGCTAGTAACCCCACAGACCACTACCAACCGAATCCACCATGGATGGATGAAACCTCCCGCTAGAAGAGGCAAAATGGCTCCAAAAGCAAAAGAAAGAGCGGAGGCAGCTGCTGCCATTGAAGGGCTGGGGAGGCGGTGGGCCTCTACGTCACTTGCATCTCCTCTGCCATTTTCTCTCTTGTTTCTCTTCATCTGGGCCACTTCTATATCATACTGTGCATAGACGGAGACAAACTCTCCGATGGCCATGCTGCATGCTCCGGCCACTGCACCGGCGAGGCCTGAGACAAGCATGGCCTTGGGTGTTTTGCTCACTGCCCCAACTCCTACCATGAGAGAGGCAACTGAGACAAGTCCGTCGCTGGCTCCCAGTAGAGCTGCACGAAGCCACTGGGCACGAGCCATGTAGTCCAACTGGGGAGGGTGGGTGAGGCCCCCATCTTGATTCTCATGGGGTTGGGCTGATATAGCAATCTGAATGGAGGCATTCTGATGCTGCCTTCCTTCCTCTGTTTCAATGGGGTGTAGGGAGGATTGCATGGCCAAGGCCTTCATTGTTAGGGTAAAAGAGATGGGCGATTGGAGTGGACTGTGGATGGCACACGCCTCTGGACCTCTGGGTTTGCTTATGAAGGCAGATGGGGTGCCGAGTGGAAGATATTATAAGTGTGGAGGGCACACGCCTGATTGAAAAATGCACTGTTCAGGTCTCATCAACAGGAATAAAAAATTCAATTAGGGAGCATTCTTCTAACCGTATGATGCGGCATGTATAATATTGTTCTAAACTAACTTCATCGATCACTGAGCTTACCAAGTGAGAACGGAATCGTTTCTGAAGAACAAAGTGCATGTGGCTGTCAATGAGGTCATGGAACGAAGGGCTGAGACGGTGGATGCTTCCCTAGATTGTCACAAAAAGAATCCAATGGGTAACTAAAGTAGGATACTCTAACACGTAAATCAATGGGAATATGCCTTCCTTAGGTATATCTAGTACAAGATGTAACTAATTAATCGAAATATGAAATGGTTTCTGATAGCAAACAGGCATTAAAGAATAGCAAGGAGCGTGCCAGCCACGCGGTTGGGGACAAAGCATCATATATAAAAGTACGAGCTACCAGGTTGAAAGTTTGATTTTTGTGTGCCTAAATTGTTTTAATAATAAGAGCTTTGAAAGTAAGTGTGCAACTTGGATGAAATCGAATGGCATAGGTTGCTTTCAACCCTAAACCTAAACCAAGTATACAAACCCTAATCCTACCTCTACACGTTAACCTAACCACATTAATGAGAATGATCGCAGCTCCGTACATTAGGTGTTTAATTACACAAGCAAGATGAACCTGATTCTCGACATGACTATTGATATGCAGCTAATTAAGTTGACTTCTTTATGAAAAAACATTTCCTCACTAAAACTGAATTAACTAGGAGATTAACAAACTAGGATGATCTACCTCCACTTTGAGTATGACGGTACCTGCGCTCCTGTTTTACGTTTTCTATTGCCATTGGACCGTCTGTAGGATATGATTCTGTCTAAAAATGTTTTTTTTCTTATAATTACTACTAATAGTTGTAGAGAAAAAATGTGGACTAAAATTTGCTTCTAAATTTAAGACTATCCTAAACCTTGCTTGGTTTGAGACATAGTTTTAAAACTCATCTTTGATTCTAAAAACTCCCTGAGTCGATCAACTCGGCTCCTTCGCACACCAAGTCAAACTCCGCTGGTAACTCTAATAAGCAAGACTCTCTTGATAACTCAATTGACTCAAAGAGCCAACTTGCCAAGTTTCTTCTACCGTGTCCAATTCCATTGAGTCATTATTCTTCGTATAGTTATTATCCAACAAAACTTACAATTTTATACCTTATAAATCAAATTAATCGTTAATTCATGGTGATCTAAATACCTCATTTATTGAAACTAATGTTATAATGAAGGTGTTTTATTTATAATTTTGTTAGTAGTAACTAACATTAATGAAAAGACATTCTCATACGAATTATTTAATCTCTTCATTAATTAAATTTGTATTTGGAGAAACAACTTAGGTGAATACCGTCTTGTATTTCTATCACGTTAGCATGGTAAATACAATTATACCCAAAGTTAAGTTTAATTTCAATGAGATTTTTGTTGTACTCCACATACTTACACTAAGAGGAATAAACTATAATCTCTTCATTTTTAGTCTATTAGTTTTTATGAGTTGTTTCCTTCCTAAAAATTTACATCTAAAGTATTTGATCTTGTGATCATTTAAATGAAACTTTTGTTTGATTATATCATCATATTGAGGAAATTTATTCCATCATCAATCTTACTATCCAGAATCTTTTTTTAGGAAGTTTTTATTTTTTTATTAGGACTAAACATTTGATCAAATTGAAAGTTTTCGTACAATTTAGACCAAATATATCCTACAAATTTGTTTAAGCTTGATCAGTGTAAATGTACAAACTATGGTCTATAACTGAAGATATAGATCCAACATAACTCGATCAGGACTCTATCAAGACTCCAAGTTGATGTTGTGACCCGAAGGCAGCACAGGGTACCGAGCTTAGAAAGCAAGGAGAATGAAGGGATAGAAACGCTGAGAGGGAGAGTGAATGACTCTTCACTATTGAATTGGGAGGCCTATTGTCCTTTGTATATAGTTTGTGCCATCAAGGGGCTGCCATTATTACACACAATCTCAGCCACTAAACTAGCTACTAACCAAATAGGTTCCTAGGCAAAGTAATTAAAAAGAAAGCTTGTGGGGAACATGTGCATGGGTAATGTAAATACAATGTTTCACCACGCTCCACATGTGCCTTGACCTCAAGGTGTCCAAGGAGAGTGTTGCGCCATAAACTCATCCTCCATAACTTAAGTGGCAACCTCCATTGAGCGGCCATGCCAAGCAATAAGGATCTCCATGGCAATACTACTTGCCCATCGTACCTAACATGTGTCCACCACAGAAGCCAGCTCCGAGATGGATGGCTCAATTGAAAGAAAAGATGGTAGTAGAGATGGAGAATTTCTGGTGGTGTCCACAACATAGCTACATAATCAGCAAACATGAAGGACAAGGTGGACTTATGAATCTCCCAAAAGATTCAAGTGATGGGAAATTAGCCCCATTCACTCCAAGATGGGGTGGGGGCCATGAGAGTGGTGTGCTAGCTAGTATAGGGATGCCTGGCAGAAGGGCTAAAAATTGACATAGACATGGTCACCCACCTGGAACTCGCAATCGATTAACTGGTCTAATGCAAATAATCAACCTTGGAGAGGGTAAAATGGTGCAGAACATAAGCCAAGACGGAAAGGGGTGGAATGTTGTACTCATGTGGAGGTTACAACTTCCATTTGTATGTCTGTATCGGGGTTGAATGTCATACTCATATGGGATGAAGCTTAAAGAACTCATGCTAGAAATGTGACAAGAAAATGTAATTGCAATCAAAGATCACTGCATGAGGCTACCCACAAAGTCGTGCCACATCCTAAACAGAGTTCTGCCAAACTTTTAGTCGTAAAAGGATGTCTGAGAGCACAAAAATGTGTGTACTTGGAAAACTGGTCAACCATGACCATAAACATAAACTTGTTGTGCACCAATGGTAGGGCCTCGATGAAATCTATGGAAACATCTAAACCCGCTCCGGAATGGGAAAATAATACAAAAGCCCGTTAAGGTGAGGGTGGATGTCTTAACCCACTGGTAGTCATCATTGTCACGACGTGAGCACTAGAGAAGGTCCAAAAGACTATTTATGCCATCAGAGTACACCTAAGCCTAAGCTGACAAGGCAAAATGATATTTGGGCAAGAGATAAATGAACCAAAAATTTAACAAACTTTCCTACTAGATATTTATTTAATTAGAAATCAAATAACATAAGATTCACCGATAAGGTGTTCATAATTCTACTCCAATTATTACTATATTAATTCCCAAAAACGAAACTCAAATTATCCTAACTCTCCAATTTCCCTTATGATTGATATCTATCCTCCTTGATGTTCTTATGCATCCAAATAAATAAGCAATCATGCATGCTAAAATACGTCATGTGGACATTCCACTCATGAGCTAAAAGTCATGTGATCGTGCCTTAAGTAAAACATGCATGAAAATAAAACAACCATAATGTTCATGTATGCTATAGAATTTTTAAAAGCTTTATGAATAGAGGTGACTATTAGAGGTAAGTTTTGCTTGTTTTGAAAAGGGGTTTTACTCTCAAATTTCACTATGTACTTAGAAATGATGAATTATTTTGGGATTTTTGATACTCAGCGTATTCTAAAATTTCTATGGGAGTTCAAAGACATCCTTCCCCTAGTTAAAATTTTATGCGATTTCACAGAGTTTTCATTGGTTAACCAATTGCTTATTTTCAAAACTAGTTTTCATATTGACCTAGATATGATCTTAGTTGTCCTAATTTTTCAAGAAATTTTGTTCAATGCAGCAATTTAAATAAATCTAGGAAAAATATACTAATGACTAGACTTTACTCTATATTTATTCTGGACCTTAGACATGTGGAACCTGCTTTGGTCAAATTTTCAAGTCAATTGGACATGTTTTGGTATTTTTTTCCCTAAATTTGGAAATTGCAGTTGTAAAGAAATAGGGTTTTATCTTGTACAAAACTTAAACGGGTAATTGTCTACCTTGATCACTTGGTTCATCCAAAGAGTGAAACTTTCTACTTTTATGTGTCTTGAATGCTCATAATTATAGACTGATGCACTTCATATAATATTCATGCATGTGGGTACTAGTTAAAGAGTAAAGACTGATGCACGTTGAAGTGTGATGATTATGATCTACATAAGGTATGAGAAACTCATGTTATGATTATGTCATATGCATGTTGGTATGTAATGTAATGATAATATTTTGAGTCATGTTTTATTATGGCATATGTGATGAATATATCAAATGTGGGTCATTAGAATGTAGGTGCTACTCACTTGTATACATGGTAACATGTACATTGAAAGACTTTTATGAAGAACCATTACAACCTATGGTATGGGACATAGTTACTTGTGGGGACCACAAGGTTGATGTTTCCCTTATGTATCAGTTATGTTCATTATTTAGCAAGTTCAATTTAGCCATGTCAGCCAGGTCATGATGCTAACTCTATTGTTCAAATATATGTAAATTTAGTTAATGAGCTTGTTATATGACTGATGTATAGGGTATGAGAAATATCTTAATGTGTAAACAAGATAACAAGTGGGAATGATTTGGGTTATAGACAAGACGATGTTATAAACGACATGCGATGACATGTCATGGATAATTAATTATGTGTCAAGTGCACAACTAAAAATTTACTGAAATAATACAAGTAGGCTCCTGAGGACTTTTTGGTGGTGTGGTATGTAATGTCATCATGACCGGTGTCAGCTATAGATAGGCGGTTCATTACTGGCCCTTTGATGAAAGGTGCTAAGAAAAGTGAAAGTGATTGTTTATATTTTGTAAATCATGGTATGCGGTTTACTTAAATATGTTTAAGGTGGAATGCCTCCTATTTGCCTTTAAGTTGTTTTAACAATGACATAAGGATAGTCATGTTCGATTACAAGGCAGTTACATATCTTTTATATGGTAAAGATCAACTTATTAAATTAAATAATTACTGAACTTATTATATTTGATCTGCTATGCATATGATTCATTTGGTTGCATGACATGTGATGTAGATAGTTCATGACACAATTTTACATGACATATTGTATATTCACATAAAGCAAGAGTTTTGAAAGAATTACATTCATGTGGTATGATCCATGTAGTTTGCATATTTATTACGTTATAGAG
Source organism: Saururus chinensis (assembly GCA_035235625.1). Taxonomy (NCBI): domain Eukaryota; kingdom Viridiplantae; phylum Streptophyta; class Magnoliopsida; order Piperales; family Saururaceae; genus Saururus; species Saururus chinensis. The sequence continues at coordinate 30,303,612 of CP141147.1, forward strand.
TAGTAGGTAAGTCTATTAATCTTTAACTCATATGTGGTTCACCGCCATATATATTTTATACACACGGGTTTATGCAAGGATGATAGAAGTTGGATGCAAATTACTCCTTGTTGCTTAGTGATCTTGTACTCAAACTCGGCTCCACGATACCCTAGGATTTTAAATTTGTATTAGTTTTTTTAAAAATTATTATATTATAATTTTTAAAAAATATCTAGGTGGTTGGGTTGTGATACCCTCACACTCTATATGCTAATGGGATCCAACCTTGGGACCTCTTATACAACTAGGAGTGATCCAACTAGTGTACCTAAGGCTAGATTGAAGCTCACTTGTTGGTCCTAGATATTTATTATTACAGAGAAAGTTAACAATTTTTTAATATGTACCTAGTGCATTGCAAGTTGAAAGATTGATTAGATCTAATGGCTTGATTATAAGAAGGGCAGGCTGCTTATACAAAACCGGAATTGGGCATAAATAAACAAAGAACGTGTATATTTCTCCCCCACCCCTCCAAAAAAATATACTTGATATCCCTCAAAAAGAAGAAAAAGATGACCTTTCTTAAACTGCTCAGCACCCCCATGCCCCCACTATTTTTCTATAATACACCTCCTGCCTTTTTCTTCCCCTTATATAGTGCTTGCAACCCAGTTTCCTATCGTAGCTATATTTTTCTTCTACACTAATACTTGGTTGCAACCAAGGCCAGGCCACCTGCGATAGCCAAAGCCAAGGCGAAATCTAGCCCTTTAGGCTAGCATGCAGCTGGGCTTGGCCTGGCCACCCTATGGCAAGGTAGGGCTAGGGGCACAACCCAATTGCAGTTGGCTATGACCTACAACTTCTCACCATGGGTGAGACCTTTCACGTATGACCGCAACATGTAGAGGTGTAATGTCCCTGATTTTTCTATGATTTTTTGAAATTTTCTCTATTTTTTGGCCATTTTTGGCGGGAAAATGTGACACTTTGATGTATTTGTATTTGTGTATGTCTCAAGTATTTATACCAGTAGAGTCTGTGGGGCTTAGTCATGGGCTGTAGGCTCCGCCGCGCGCTTACGAATCGAATTTTGGAGCTACAACATGTAACCTAGAGGTGAACACGTGTTGGGGATATAGATATAAAAATAAAAAAGAGTATATAAATCCGGAATCCAAAGATCGGATTCCAGAAACTTACAGTAAATTTTTCACGTCCAGTAAGTTGGGATAGAAACTCAAGTGAGATTTCGATTGCTTCGTTCTCCCTCCTCCGTCATCGAATTTTGCCGGTTCTTGTCAAGATCATTTTTGCTTCACCGCCACTAGTTCGTAGGTACCGGCTATGACCACCTCCATGGCCTCTTTATCCTCCATGAGGTACCAAACTTTTCTTCGGTTTTTATCTCCTTCAAATCTCATTTTTGAGCTGTGGAGGTGCGATTTTGATGTCATTTGTGACCGCCCTCAACTAGACTTATGTTTAGTTAGCCACTAGGAACCCATAGGTGCTGGCTAGAGTCGCTGCCATGCTTTCTTTACTTAGCTATGAGCTACCGATATTTTGGTCGGGTTTTTTAGATGCCGATGTGTTTCCAGTCATTGTCTGGCCAATGGACAGACTCCATCCAGCCTACTTTGACCCGATGTTGGTTGGTGGTTGCCGTTTCTAACCCTGCTTTACCTCTATTGTCTTGCTCTGCCCGATTAGATGCTTTGGGTGCATCACGGGTCATTGCCATCAACGAGTCATGGGTCATTTGGCCATCGTGGACTCTACCCTGGCTCGGCGACAATAAGGGCAAGCCCCACTTGGCCCAATTATACCTCCACTCAAAATGAGCCTCTTGCCTTTGCCCTATACCATGCGAAATGCATAGCTGCCTACACCAAATGTGTTGGTTGTGGGTGGCGATCGGCAATGTCACCGCTTCGATCGACCACCACCTTCTGGCTATAGCACAATTGCCCTTTTGTGGGCTTTGGGCCGTTACTGTCCGACCCAACTCCCCCTAGAGTGGTCCTTTTTGGCCATGTGTGCATGTGGCCACATGTGTGCTTTTGGGTTTAGGCATCGTATTTGTGCTACATGTTCGTCAGTTGGCTCTGCCACTGAATGGAGTTGACATCGAATCCTCCACCACCTCTCTTTTGTCCTCGAGCGTCGCCCCATGCCCTCCACCCTATTGGGGCCCTCAATGACACTAAATCGACACAGTTGGTTGCTGTCCACGACCGATTTTGATGTCTTGCAGTCGGCTGAGTACTTCTCAGCCGTCGACTGACCTTCAGTGAGTACACCCTCTACATCTGGTCACACAACCACTTATGTTGGCTTGATCTTTCTCCCAGCCTCCCTAGTGTGCTGCCGTTGGTCACGAATTTTGTCGCATTGACTTCTAACACCCCGTTTGGCCATGATTATTTTTGTCACTTCCTAAAATCCTCAGGACAACAGTTCTCTCAACTTGGCAATGCTTTTGGCCGCCAACTCTACTGCCGACGTTGCCACCGTTGTGTGCTCGCCATGAAATATCTTAATTACGAGGTAGGGGAGCTTTGAACTCATAATTTCATGATAGCATGCTTTGAATGAGTAACCACATGCTAGGACTATATGATTGCATGCTATGGATGTTAGATAATGATCTGGTTGCATGATGTAAGAGGATAAATTATGCCATGTTGAAATGCATATGACATGCATGTTGGCTGTAAGTATGTATGTGCTAGTGATGGCTAGCGTGTATGTTTGTAAGCTACGCACGTGGGATCTGTATGTGCTAGTGATGGCTAGCATGTATGTTTGTAAGCTTCATATGTTGATTATGTGCTAGTGATGGCCAGCGTGTATGTTTGTAAGCTACGCATTTGGGATCTGTATGTGCTAGTGATGGCTACCATGTATGTTTGTAAGCTTCGTATGTTGATTGAGTATGTGCTAGTGATGGCTAGCGTGTATGTTTGTAAGCTTCGTATGTGAGATTTGTATGTGCTAGTGATGGCTAGCTTGTATGTTTGTAAGCTTCGCATGTTGATTGAGTATGTGCTAGTGATGGCTAGAGTGTATATTTGTAAGTTTTGTATGTGGATTGAGTATGTGCTAGTGATGACTAACGAATATGTTTCTATGTATGTGTATGTATGTGCTAGTGATGCTAGTGAGTACATTGGTAAGCAATGTATGGAAGTATGTGTGATGGACATACGTATGTATGATGGATATATGCCTATCTGATGGTACGTGTATGCATTTGGGGGCAAAAGTATGGGCAATGGACAATAAGAGATGATAGAGGTTTTCGTCTGGATTTGTTATAGATGTGTAAGCATATGACGGAAGACAGGGGATGTAAGTTTGATGGAAGAGGATTGGAGCGGTTTGTTTGGTTGGATCATAGCGTATGTTGGGGGATTGTTAGACAATAAGAGTGTGCATAATTGTACAAGCATAATGTACAGATTATGAAGTGAAAAGTAAGCATAATAAGTGAGGTATAAGTAAGAGGGTGATAACTGGGTTTGGCTCTGAGGAGATTAATTTGATGACATTTTTGTAAGATGTTTTGGCCATGAGGTGGATGGCGGAGTATGTAAGAATGTAAGGATTTGATGTAAGATGAGTTATGATCATGATATGAATGGGTTAAGTGAAGTCTACTGCCCTGATGAATTGGGGTTTCGAATCGGGCTCAGTTTTAATTTGATCAATGGAGCACGGTATGCTTGAGTGCTTGTGTGGTATAATTGTACTACATAATTTACTTAATTCAAACTTAAATTATAAGAAAGCTAATGATAGCATTATGAGTTTGAGACCTGAGGGTTCGATGAATAAAGTTCTGTGTTTGAGCCAGCTGAAATGAGTCGGCTGAGCATTTCTCATGTCTTTCCCTGGTGTTTATCCTGTGGGATGTTGTCTATGTGCTATATAGAGTGCCCGACATCTAATGATCTATTGAGAGCGATGTATGTTTCCGACTTTATCTATGTGCTATATGAAGCTTAGACGTCTAATGCTCTATTGAGAGCGACGTATGCTTCGATTTGGTCTGTGTGGTGTATTAAGCCCAGACATTTGATGCTCTATTGAGAGCATTGTATAATTTCTGCCCAAGAATGTCATTGTATGATTTTGTTCAAGAGTGGCATTGTATGTTTCTGCCCAAGTGGCACTGTATATTTTTTGCCCAAGAGTGGTATTGTATATTTTTTGCCTAAGAGTGGCACTGGTACTATAAGACCCATTATGGTAGGCAATTCTCTGGTACTATAAGACCTATTATGGTGGGCAATTCTATAGCACTATAAGACCCATTATGGTGGGCAACTGTATGGCCCCTAAAGTGTGGGTGTTTGTGTTTATGTTTGCATACTTAGGTAAATAGTATCATGGACCTACTCTTACCTGTTTGATCTTGTACCCTATGAGCATTAGTGTGCCTTACCTTTGAAAAAGTTCATAGCATCTAGTCATTCCTCGGAGGTTAAGTTGATGCCCCAGTGACATTCTTTTTCTTTTCAACGTTGGAGCTTATTAGTAGTAATAAGCTTCAGTGGTCGATAGTATATGTATAACTATGTGAGTTGGTATATATGATTATGAGCACAACTATGAGAGTATGATTATAAGTAAGAATGTACGAATAAGGTCGTACGAATAAGTATACGAGTAAGGTCGTATAAGTATGTATAAGTGATATGAATAAGCATATGATTGTACGAGTAAGGTTGTACAAGTATGTGTAAGTTATTTGAGTAAGAGTATGATGGTACGAGGAAGTTTGTATGACTCTGATGAAGGGTATATGTGTAAGATCAGTTTAATGGTATGATTTTAGCATGGTGATATGCGTGATTGTATACGTATGAGTATGATTATGATATACTTGTTTGTTCATGTTTGAGTTGCATGAACACATGGATTTGCTCAGTTCACTGTTTAGAACTCCCCTACTGAGTATTTTTCTACTGAGTATGAAAATACTCATTACCCTATTTTTAGCCCCATTGTTCGGGAGACTTTTGCTGGTTTGTGACGGAGAGCTCCTGGAGATGGATGTTCGTTTTCATAGTGGATTGATTCCCTTAGACTCAGGTATATACTTGACTCACTGCAAGTATTATTTTGTGTCACGATCTGATATATTGGGTGAGACGAGAATCAAAATGTGTATGTATTTTGGACTTTTAGTTTGGATCAGACTATAGACTGTTATAGGACTTGCACTTAGGGATGTCTATGAGAGATTTGTATTTAAAGTCTATTATCATAGTAATTTATTTATACGTTTATTTTCGAGTAGCGTCTAATAATGTTTGGTTTAGCCATACAATGTTTGATCGAATGAGAAAATTTTAGATAGAAAAATGATTGATGTGTAATATTTTAAAATTTTAAATTATTTTCATAAGTTTTGTATTCGTCATTTTTCTTTATTTATAACTGTTATGTTGCAAAAAAAATTATGAATTTTAAAGAAAATATATAAAAAATCTCGGGTGTTACAAGAGGTATGCCAACAACTAAATCTGGCCACTAAGGAGGCCACGGTCAACAACTTGGCAACGTATGAGGCTAGAACTTGCCAAAAAAATGGGGGACATGAGAAGAGAAGTAGGGCCGCCGCTGGAGTTGGAGAAGGAGGCTAAAAATGAGCAATCTTTTACTTAAAAATATTGATGGGGTGAAGAGGGGTATGCATGAACATTTTTTTAAAAAAATTAAGGTGCACAAGCAATGGGAAGAGTTTTTAATACTAAAAAGAGAGTCTTACTGTCGTTCATCCACGAGATCAATGATACATATACTAACACACGTATGGGCTATTAATATAAAAAATGAATGACCCCCATGCGATTATTAAGTCAAGCTCATAGTAAACAAGAGCTTGATAAACTCTTCTCAAGCAAACTAAAGGTCCTGAGCATATTTAGGGGGGGGAATACTAGAGTTCAAAAATTATTATACTCCGTATGTATATATTTCACTCAACAGAAACAGTTACAAATGAAAAACTACAAATCGAAATAATTTACTGCGTACTCTGCCCTACTAGCAAGCAAAAACTCATCTGTCGTCATCCGTAAGTCGTAATCCGCTGGCGAAGCTTCGGTCTTGCGAAGCAACGCCAACCGCTCATCGCATAAGTTCATCCGAATGCACTAGAGTCTGCGAGCCAAAACCAGTGCGCTAGCGGGTGATAAGCGGCTGGCGTCGCTTTTCGAGCGACTACGCTGGCGAGGGTGATCACGACTCATCACCCCCTGCTCAGCATACAGAAACAAAATGTCCAGACAACGACCGAAGACATGAAAGAATTTATGTACTGGTACAGGCTTCGATTTCTTTCACAAATTTGTAGTACTCATTTGCCACAGCGCAATCCACTGAGCAGAAGTAGAAGGCAAAGTTACCACCAAATGGCTGTGGACCATCTATCAGATGGAAGCCACACATAACACTACAGCAACGCCACTGCAACCTCTGGTGCCCCTTGTAGTTATTTGCAGCAAGAATCGATACAACGCTTCGACGAACTGCATCTAGATCAGTTCTCCTAGACCCATTGATCAATCTTTCAAACATGGTAGTCCCCATTTTCCTAGTACTCTTCTTCTCAAAACAAACCATTGCTAAAACGTAGTAGGGTTCCAACATACTGTATTGTGCAGCTAGAATCAGGTGCCGCAGGCCTTGCCTGTGTTTGCCGAGAAGGTACACATAGCTCTGTAGGAAGTACAAATCAATCTGTCAAGAAGAAGAACTATAACTGGCTTCTGAATATATGCAAAAATTTACCACACCAAAAATCTATTAGCACAAATCAATCTGTCATGACGAAGAAGTAACTATAACAGGCTACTGAATATGTGCAAAAATCTACCATTCCAAGAATGTTTTAGCACAAATCTATCTGTCATGAAGAAGTATAACAGGCTACTGAATATATGCTACCATTCCCAGAAAGTATTGGCACAAATCAATCTGTCATGAAGAAGATGCAACTATTACAGGCTACTGGGTATATTAAAATTTACCATTCCAAGAATGTATTTAGCCTTCTGATTGCCAAACTTGGCGCAGGTAGTGAGAAATTTCTCGTAGCTCTTGTGGCTCTGGGTGGTTACTAATTGCGAAGTGGGCATATTTACTTGTTTCAACACTAATTCATCTTTTCCAGCTTCATTCAATGCTCGAGATCTACATGGAAATGCTTATTTCGTATCAGAGCTTAAAGAAAGCATTTAGAAAAGGCTAAGTGAATTGGAGAGAGTCTTTGAGAAGCAGATGTCTGAATAACTCACGTGCAACGGAGAGCACAAACAGTCCTTGCACCATCTTCTCTTCTTACAATATGCTGTATTAATACTTCATATACAAGAACATCCAAAGGCAGTTTCATGCTTCCGCTGTGGGAAGATTAAGAACATAAATCAGTATTAATGCTTATCAGTGATTGAATAACACTCAAAATGGTAATTTTCGGGAAGAGATGCAAATTCAACAATTTAGTTTATAAGCAATTGATACCTAGGAAAATATTTCGTATATCTTCAAACAAATGACATTTTGGTTGGTTGATCAGAACTATCAAACATCATACAACAAGACAGCGCAATTGAGAAGATTTTCATAGCTTTCTCCGACTCTGTAATCCATTTTCGTGCAACTCATTTTAAAGCAGTTATGTCAAAATGCATATCTTTGCCAAACCTGATCATGGAATTGCATTATAACATAAAAAATTCACGAATATATTCCAAATTCAAGATAAGAAACAATTAACCACATCGATAGAATATAAGCATTAAAAAAAGAAATAAATGAATAAAAAGCCTCATGAAACAATGGCAGAAGGATTAGTACCAGCAGCAACAGCAGAAAGGAATCACTGGCAATTTAGGGAGCGGCAATAGGAGAAAACGCAATGGATTCCGAGCTGTATTTCTCAGTTTCCAAGATCAGGAAAGCCGAGGAACCAGATGAACAAATTTCTTGGCTGATGGGGGTCAAATATGCAAAGATTAAAGAAAGCAAGGCGTGTGCCAACCACGAGCTTGGGCCCCCAGAGCCGAGGCAAGTGAATTCATCTATGTTTATATAATATCGTTGCCCCTCTCTCCACATGATATAAAATTGGTTCGTAGCAGTTCTCTAGAACTTTGCGACTATGTTCTTCTTCAAATAGATTTGTTTATATTCTGCATTAGGTGGTCTCTGACTTAACAGGTTGCTGTAATATGTCGGAGGCAAGTGCCTCGAAATATCACCATGTTGGGGTGACTTGGATTGCTTTGTCCGGAGTTCCAAAACGTGTTGCCTACTTGCCTTTTGACTGAACTTACTCTTGAATGCAGAGAACAAAAGCCATTGATTTCTGTCAAGTGATTATTAACTATGGACTTGAGTGGTGATCTTTGATTCTAGAAAGGTAATGCCAAATTCAGTTGAACTAAAAGTCAAGTCCATCTCATTATCTGTCCTCTAGCTTAGAATGGGACCAACTTTCCAAGCTTATATTTGTTTATCCCTTTCTTCAATCTTTGCTTTGTTTTTTTTTAATCTTTTTTCCCCAATTAACTCTTCTACTTTCCAAAGAAAAATGAAAATAAGTTTCCATAGAATTTATATTAGGATTCTGGCATATGCTTGAATTTTAACCAGGGAATCATTTAAATGGCTAACATTTGATTAAAAAAATTCTTTGGAGATGAAATTCAACTTATTCAACAAAGTATTCAGGACAAAGTAGGCACTTGAGTCTGTGTTTATCCAACTTTTATTGTCCAAGGATGTTGGTCAAGAAGCGCTAATTCTTCTTTATGAGATTGGATTAAAATGTCATTTTGATGAAGGAAGGGGTTACTTCCTGTGTTTTAAGGCGTAGCAGAAGGGTGCCATGGATTCATGGGGACTGTGGAGGTGAAAAATGATTGAAGAGTGTGGTGGGCACACGCCTTGGGTGAGGGCTGATCTAGTGTTGAGCTCTGATTTTGAAGGTAGGAAGCCAATTAGCCCAAGTCAAAGTGATTTTATTAAAGCTGTAACATTTTTTACACCTAGATAGTCTACACAATCAAGAATTTACTTTCTTTTCATTGCATTATTTCATTGCGGTAACAATTGACGATTACAATGACCTTTTTGCTTTGCAAAAAACTAGTTAGAGCTTCAGCTTCAGTGAGTTGTAGCTCCTTGGCTCTGACCACGATCTAACGGCCAAGGAGCTACAACGCGTACACTAAAGCTGCAGCTCTAGCTAGACATCCTCTTTTACTTTTGTGAACTTTGTACTATAACTTTGCGTTAACATCTTCCAGAGAAGAATCTGCCCACAGGAGGCTAATATGATCATTTTGTATGTTATTTTCGAATAGCTTCATTTGGGAGGCCAAAGCGGGCAGCTCATGTGGATATTTTGCCTTATCATGTAATAATTTACCATTTCTTCAGAAACGTTAGTGGAGTTCTGGCCCTAGTATCTACAGTTAAATGGAATTGGAGCCAACGCCATCAGTATAATCATGATTGGTTGCCAGGTTAATTCTTGATACTGTATAATAATTCAATTCAAGTGATCAAGATTATCGCCATAGCCAAATTCAGTTCTTGTTGCTTAAGCACATGCCAGCTCTATTTTTTTGGATAACGTTGGCCTCATATGATGCTGACTATTGTTGAGGTTGGTACAGAAGCTTAGCCCAGCTTGTTCCAGTGGGAAAAGAATCTATCTGCTTATGACAATGTTTCATACATATTATATTTAAGATAAGTTGTGCAACGAATTAGGTCATTCAATTGAGCAAATTACTAATTAGGTCATTCAAGTGAGAACGGAATCTAGTTCCCTTAAAAAATGATCAAACCCAGTTATACAAAACAAGAAGAAATGAAGCAAAAAAAATTACTATTCTGATCATGAGTCATTGTCTAATTGAAGGGATGTAAACTAATCAACCATGAAGTAATTTTCAATAACAAGAATAATTAGAAATATATTGGAGAGTGAGAGTGCCAGATGATCACGATCAGAGGGCCCACCAGGGCAAGGTTGAAACTTCTAAAATTTATGCCGTGTGCCGCAGTTGTGTGACATCGAAGTTCTAGGCGAATGCCAACTTGAATTAGATTAATTAGGGTTGTTGAACTTGTATCAGATAGATAAAGATCATTGCCAACAATAAGCTTAATTTAGCGTACAAACCCTAATTCTACTCTGATCTAAAAATGGATTTTATAATCCACTCAATGGAAAATGACCCCACCCAATCTTAGCTAACATGCGCTATTTTATACTCCCTTTTTCCCATTTTAATACTCATTCAATGAAAATCGTCCCATATTAATAGTCCTATTCATGTTATCCTTTTTATAGTAATTAGTAAAGAGTAAAAAGGTTAGTGGATGAAGTAAAAAGGCTAATTAATTGGCTTTCTTAAATATTATTATTTTTTAAATATAGACTATAAATACGGGATAGAGAGAGTAATTCTTTTCATGTAGAATTTATATAAATCTACAATAATAGATATTTTTTATATTTTTTTATACAAATATATAAGTTCTCTATAGTACTAAAAAACTGCAAAAAATAAAGAAGCTTAACAGAAGTTTAAAAGATGCCCCCAACTAGAGCCGAGCCTTAGTGCACATCCTTCATGTCAGCTACAATCTATCCCTCTGGCTCATGTCAAGAAGCTTTGAGATGCCAAATCAAAACACACAATAAAACAAAAAAGGGGAAGATGAAGTAGAAGAAGAAGGAAAAGCTTTGAGATGCTTACGTTTCATATTGAACGAACATGTAGCAGGATAGAATAAAATTCCTACACAAATGGCCAACTACAAAATTCAATAACAATAATCAAAACATAGGTAATTGGCATATTTTATCTTATTTATTTATCAATATTTACGCAATAGGTTTTGCTGTATGCGTCCATTTTATATCATACAAATTTAATATTTTACAAGCAGTAGTGCGTGGTCGACCTGTCTATTAACTTCTGCATGAGCTGGTAGCACAGGTGTTCTCGTTTAATATCAACGAATGCATGGCTTTTGTACTACTTAAGAGGCTAGTACACAATCGTACTTATCGTATATTAAGGGAAAGAGGCATTCAAAGATAAAACAATGGTTTATATGCTTTGCCACTAACCAGCATTCAAACATAATTATGAAACACTAAAGCCACTAACAGAAGCATAATTATGAAATACTAAAGCCACTAACAGAAGCATAATTCTTTAACATGTGGACTTTTCATATGAGATCTGTTCATCGAAATATGGAAAAGAAAGCTTGTTTGGGTATCACTTAAGTTTTTAAAGAAAAAAAATTGGGGTTATATTAATTTGTAAAATGTCATATCAACTTAAAAGGCTCTTTAGTTTTTAACCCTCCTTTTCTTGTAAAAAGGGTTTTTTCAGTCCTTTTCCTTTCTCACCCACGCGATAAAGAAAAAAAAACCTTTACACATATTCTATTTATTTAAATGACAAAGGAAAATATTTTTGTGACTGGCCTCCATGATACGTTAGCCTGGTTGCTTGGTAGCTAAGTACCATGTTAAGTGTCACGGGTACGAAGCTTTGCCTAGCGTTTGCACTCGTGATGGCCTGACTACACCGTGTAGCCAGCAACCACTCTCTTCCCTTCCCACTCGTATGCGCAAGGGAAAATCAACAAAACAACCAACCTGCAACACAGTCCGACTTGGTGCAAGGGTCTCCGCCCAAGCTATGTAAATCAGTCCGTCGAAATACACAAGTAGGGAGATGGCTAGGCCGAACCACCAAGGCTGAGAACTCTCCTCTCTTTCTCCCTGGTTCGCTGTGCAGGAAGATCAGAGCTTTTTCATACCTTGGCTGCCCCTCTCATCCCTTTATATAGACCCAGCCATAGGCTGGCCGTCCTAGAGCAACTAGAAGTACAAAACCCACCCAATACAAGTGTCCTCACCCTGTCCAACTCTCAGCCCAAAGCCAATCCGGGATTAGCATAGAATAGGAAACCTTTGCGAGTCCATCTTCCGCTAGAAGTCCTTCGCCATGCTGCCACCAAGAGTCATGCCATCCAAGGGAACCAGCCAACCAACTCCTATCTGTCCTAGGAGTGTAGCTAGCTTGCTTGTACGAGTCCTGTCCGTCCTAGGAGTCTGCTGCCCGGTCTCCTACTCCACCTAGGAGTGCAGCCAGCCAGCATACGCTGAATCCTATCTGCCTTAGGAGTCCTCCCCTAAGTCCAAGCAGCGCCCAGCTTCGCCGCGAGAGTCCCGTTCGCGCAAGGACTCCTACCCAGCCTACTCTGCAAGGCGAGTAACTCGTCCGGAACATCACCCGCGCTGTCCCAGCATCCGTCCATGCCCAAGGGGTTGCCTTGGCTGTCCGCCGCCTAGCAAAACTTAGTTGTCCGCTGCCAAGTGTAGGAGTAGCCGCTCCCTTTCCGCATCCATCAAGTTAGGGGGCTAACATTAAGCCTCTATATACCATGCACATTTTACAACCTATTTAGTTATGTTTATCTAGACAATTTGGGTTAACAACTTGTCACTCCTTTGAATTGACATTGTTTACAACAGCTGTTCATAAATATTTGGGATCATCAAGGAACATATTAAAGAAGTTCTCTTTAGTAAAATTAGCCAGAACCTTGTAGATGCCCTGACCATGTGGATGATGACTCTAGGGACTTCTCCATTGTAAAAATCATGAGCCCATTAAAATCTGACACCAAGCAGCACCTCTGCTCTCTAAGTAAAAATTGATGTCATTATTTATCCAATTGGAACCATACGAGTAGCCGTGTCAGCAGACATGGGCTCCATTGCAAGTGCTTAGCATTAACATTAATCCTGATGCACTACCTCCAAACGAGGAAATTTTAGGTGGCGACTGCTGATACTTATCCTAAAAAATGCTTATATATATAAGCAAGCCCTTGTATTTGTGCTTTTTCAGGTGAGATTCCGCTCCTTTTGTCCACTCAACTTCTCTTTTGCTTACTAACTCCTCTTTTTCGCCTCCTTCTCTTTCTCTTCCTCCTATTACTCTGCCGATAATGTCTACTCCTTGTTTTATTCCTCCAGTGCCTCCTCCTCTGTCGTAACCATTTCTACCACTTCTTCACCTTTGTCTTCCACCTCCCCTTCCTTCTTGCTCTCCTCCTCCGAATTTAGTAGCAAACCAATCATGAAATCATTTTAAATTTTATTTCATTTTATTTTACAATCTCCAATCTTCAAAAAAAATTTATAAACATCTACAACTAAATAAATTAATAACAATTTTATTTTTATTTAATTTCATACCTTCTCCAGCACGAACAAACCTTAGACTTTCATAATTAATTGCAGCTCATACCTTTTATTATACAGAGATAATATGCAACTTGCAATCTATAGTCGACGGCTGACAGCATCCATAGTAAAATTAAAATGGGCAATAACACAATATATGATGTGACTATATCTCTTATTATATCTCTCATTGTATATCTCATACAATGATTGTCTAAAATTTTAAGAGGAATTAAACAAAATAAAGCGAGTTTTAATATGACAATTGTCAGTCGTTAACATTTGTCTAAGTCCATATTCTTCTCCGGCAATAATGGCCTCCTTCTCTGACAAGGTAGGGCAGGGCTACTTCAATGAGTTGGTGGTATACACATAAGTCCAAGGTTAATTTGAGAAAATGCTAAAGCGCATAACCGTGTTAGAAGGATCGTTTGGCTACTTATGGCCACACCTTTTCCAGGAATAGTAGGATACTAGTACAAGGATCCCCACATAGTCATGACTGATTCTTCAAAAATTGCCAATAGCTGAGAAGATAAATACTCGCAATAAATGTTTCTGAAAATTGGAGTATGGAATAATATGGATAAATGCATGTATAGCTAGTAAATAGTAAGAATCCACACCTTAGACTGCAAGGCGTTAATGCCCTAAAAGGTAGAAAACATCCATCAGCCTCTGTTCAGATCAGAAGCATCTCACAACACAACTTAAAAAAACAAAACATAATATTCATCTACGAGTGGCCATGAACTTCAATTGCTTTGACGAATTTGTAGTAATCATATGCCACCATACAATCCAGCGAGCAGAAGTAGTACACAATGTTACCACCAAACGGTTGAGAGCCATTTATCAAATGGAACCCACACATATCAGTACAGCAATGCCAATGCAAGCTCTGCCGGTGCTCATTGTTGTACCCATTTTCAGCAAGAACTGATCCAATTCTCGCACGAAGAGCATCAAGATCAATTCTGCAAGATTGGTTGCTCAAACTCTGAAACATTCTGGCCCCCGTACTTCTAGTCTTCTTCTTCTCAAAGGAAAGCATTGCTAGGACGTAGTAGGCCTCAACCATTCCACACAAACTGGCGTTCAGTAGGCACCTCATACCTTGGCCCCGTTTGCCCAGAAGGTACACATAGCTCTGAGCCAAAGGAACACAAACAGGAGATACATAGAAGAGTGAGAGGATGATTAAAGGAGCAAATATATTTGCAATTTGTTTCCTTATAGCTTTAAGTTATTAAAAAACAACGGTTATTTAACATGGTATCGGAGCGCTAGTGTCTGAGAGATCCCGAGTTGAGGATGATGAAAATGCTTGCACTTGAGGGAGAAATAAATTACTCCCTCCGCCCTACATTAGTAGCTACATTTGATGTTTCAAAATAAAATAATTTTAGTTTATTTTAAAAAATATATAGTAATTAATTTAGGACATAGAGAGTATATATGAAGTAAAAATGTTGATAATCTGTTAACTAACAGCTTAAGCTATTGGGAAACAATAGTTATATATCTAACAAAAACATTACCAATCCAAGAATGTAGTTGGCTTTGTCATTGCCACATCTTGCACAGGCAGCTAGGAAGTCCTCATAACTCTTGTGGCTATGGATGGTGACCAATTGTGAAGTAGAAACGTTAACTTGCCTTAGGACTGATTCGTCCTTCCCAGCATTGTTCAGTGCTCTACATCTGTACATTAAATGGGTGAACAAATATATCCTTCTATAAAAAAAAAAGTTTCAGAACAAAAACAGTCAAGAGATAATTAAAATGTTTATATGGCTCACATGCAACGTACTGCACAAAGTCTCCTTGCACCATCTTCTCCCTTAATAATGTGTTGGAGTACTTCACAGACAAGTATATCCATGGGAAATGTCATTTTCCTCTGGCAAAAAAGAGGAATACAAGGTAGATATCTGCATTACTGATCACAATTGGAGAGTTGATTGTCCTTAATTTGCCTAAAACTTGTGCTAATGAGCTCTAACCTAGGCTCAACAAACTTAGGAATATGTACAAATTTCTAGACATCTCCCTCACAATAAATGATCTTTTTTCAAGTTGTCCTCATAAATGTGTGTTTTTTTGCCCCTTTGCTTAATAGTAATAATTGCTCCTCTTCTGATTTCTAATATAATCACTTTGTAAATTCCTTCATCGAAAAATCGTTATTTTGTAACGTGATGATTTTCATACTTGACTTTAAATTATATGCAAAGCTACAATCGTTCCTTCATGATCTTAAGGGGAGCCAAATATGACTATGTTTGAATTTTTTTTTCACCGAGAAATACCTATATTTATAACTAAGGTACAGCGGAGTAAAACATTTATAAAAATTGAAAGAGAAATTCAAAAATTAGTTCCATATACGAAATTTTAAAAAGTACAAAGGCCAGCTCTTGTGAGAGAACTGAACGACAATCTATTGTGTAACAATGAGTTGTGCAACGGAAAAGTGCACCTATTTTTTCTTTATAGATCCATCTTAATTATCAGATTTATATGAAGAGGGGTATATTAAAAAAATAGCAAAGCCATGGGGATCATCTGACCCCATGGCTATAACGTAGATCCGTCCCTGGTTCCATGTATCAAACTCCAAAATCTAATATTGTAAATGATCCAGGTAAATAGCACCACCCCCTGATACAATTCAACATTCATGATCAGACAAACCAAAATACTTCGAATATATATAGGCAAAATCAATCTTCTGGATCTTTCAGCAATACAAAAGAATCAAATGGCACATTTTTTGGCTTATCTTGTGATACAAACAATTACCATTAAAACAAACAGTTGAGATAAGAACAAATGGTGTATAATATTTAAAAGAAAACAAAGGAAACAAAAGAAGTTCTGGAGGGATCATGTACCTCCTTTAAGAGCAGCTAAAAATCACAAACAAGTGACAGAAATGAGGAAACGCAGAGGATCTGTAGCTGAATTCTGGGATTACCAATGTGGGAAGCCATGTAAGTAGAATGAGACTATCTTATATTGCCAGAAAAAATGACAAGAACATTAAAGAAAGGAAGTCGTGTGCCAGCCACATTACTAGGTGCCAAGAACGAAGGCAAGTGAATGCACCTTCCTTATTCTAATCAAGCAATTCCTCCCCCTTGTCATATAAAATTTGCTTATGAGCATTTTTTTTAGAATCATGCAAACTTTGCTTTCGGTCACATTTGTTTAACTACATCTGGTAATCCTGACTTTGTCTTAAATTAAGAATCTGGGTGGCATTTTCCATAAAGGTTTTCAGTGCTGGGGTGATTCAACTTGGCAGTGTTCGTGGGATATAACTGTTAACTGGATTCTGATCAAGTGGATATAACTTAGTGACCGTGAGTGTAGAGAGCATTGAACCTAGAAGAGTATGGTCATTTCCAGGATGCCCCACAGCCTGGAAAAGGGAGTTACTGAGATCCAAGAATTTTCAAAAGAAGATTGTGCCATCACAACGATGGATTCTCAAGAAGTTTCGCCCCCTGGCCAGAAGAAAGTTTTGTGAGAGGCCGCTCAGGTCACACCTGCACAGGGGTGCTGTCATGTGGTCCACTATTTCTCTTGTGTACGAAAACGTACCTTCCAAGGGAGATCACCACATTGGAGAAGAAAGGTTTTTTATGTGCCACTCTGACAATGAGCTCAGTTAATGGAACGTAAGTGAATCCTTAATGTTTGAGATTGATAGTTCACACATTATGCTAGTGTGTGCATCATAGATCTTATAGATAAAAGACTCCATTGTGTTTGTTGTACTAGGCTTATTCTAAGAGTGCATTAAAGATGCTTCTATTGGAGAAAACATTGAGAGACTCAATGTTACGACCTGAGCCTTGAGAAGGGTACATAGACCGCCAACACCATCGGAGTGCACCTGAGCTCAAGCTATGACAATACAATAACATATACTACAAGGGATAAAGAATTTAAATCTAAAACGTGAATAACTTTTATTGAATCAAATCAAAAGAGTTTCACCCAAGGGTGTTCATCTGCAAATACAATGCAAATACTTGACCTACTTATAAGCATTAAAATTAAACTACTCCTAAATTCTATGCTCAACCCCGTAAAAGGAAACTCTACTCTTCCTTGACGTTCCTACGCATCCAAATCTACAAACAAACCTGCGCGCAAAAATACGCCCGGTAAAACAGACATTCCACCCATGAGTCAAAGCTCTGTGATAATACCTCAAATAGAACATATCTTGTAATCTAGTATTCACCAAATATACAATGACAAAGATTCACATTCAAACTCAGCATAATATATCTACACATAACCATCATATATGCATGATCATTTTAATTCAACATTCACATAATCATTCATTGTAAAATAAGTTTGCATAATCACCATATGCCTCATAAAACATAATATACACACACAGCCTATTCCTCATATCACCTAGAGAATTTAGTTGTGATCCATGGGTTGCGTAGGTGTGAAAATTCTGTAAGTGGTCATACGCGCGCACTCGTAATGACCCGTGAAAACCGAGAGGGAACTGCCAAAGGCTGGGGTCCACCCTCATCCCTACGTGGCACCTGGGTAAAATTTATTATCTTGTTTATGAAGTTAAGGCCCTACACCCTAACCTTAACTCCCCTTGTTCAACCTCTCTCTCAGGTTGGTTCTTAATTCATGTTCTACCATTTATGCAATACAACACTCTCACATGCCCATAAGAAAAATGGATTCTATACAATTCAAATCAAAATGCCAACTTTCATTATTCATCCATATCATCCATTTAAGTCATCAACTTGTCATAACATATATATGCACTATTTACCCATAGTTGGTAATTGACCCAATTCATCACCACCTGTAAAGAGTAGAATTATATATATACATATCTATATCAAACAGTCAACATTCCGCATCTCCCTTAAGTATAACCTGTAACATCCTATAATTAAATCACAACCTACACATATGACTGTCGTTGCACAAAATACATCTCTACTTCATATTATAATTCTAATATAGCACAATTCACATAGATGAATCAAAACATCTAACCAACAATAGAACCGTGCATACATTCACAACCCTTTTTATATCTCAAACATTAGACAACATATTCCATACGTTAGACAATACCTCATAATCTACTCAGCTTGTATCTCTAACATTAATCATGCTTGTATTTACTACAAAACATATCATAAATATTGCAAACATACATCACCCATATACTGAATATTTCACAACAAACCTAGCATGAAGAATTTGTCTCACACATGCATATATAACTAAAATAAATCAACGATTCATGTGAAAGACAAGCCATGTTATAGGTGAGGGTTCTCACCCAAGCCTACTCCAAAGCTTACTCCCAAAAGTTAATCTTCTCCTCTAAAACCTAACATAACAATCCAAATCAAAGCTCTAATTAAAGGCTGAGAATAATAAACTATAAATGCATAAAATTGAGGAAGGAAAGACATGATTTTGAGCATTTTTACTTCTCCAAAATCTGCTGTGAATAGTGATTCCGAAATTGGAGTATGAGTGGCCTAACCCAAAACAGGGAGGAAGATACAAAATTCCACCCAAGGCTTACCTTTCTTGCTTTCCCCTTACAGCCCAGCCCTCCCGTTGTCCAAAACCACCCTCACAACCGTCGCTAGCCACTGGAATCCTCCTTGAGTGGTGCTACCCGCCAGAGAAGAGGAAGGGAAAAGTGGGTTGGCTAGGGCACAAGTGGAGAAGGGAGATGGGCTGTGAGAGAGGGCGCGCTGAGAGAGGGAAAAACGTTGAGAGAGGGAGAGAGAAACCTGCTGAGAGAGATGCAAGGAGAGAAACGCAAGGAGAAGATGAAGTGGGTCACTGGAAGGATTTCTCCTTTCCAGAGAAGTTAGGGCTGGGGGGAGGATGATTTCCTCTCCCCCGATCCCTCAAAAGAAATAAACCCGTAGTCCTAAGTTTCTGGACCGGGTTCAAGTCGGTAAATAAACAAAATGAGTCTAGTTATTCAAAACACGGGTTTACACTCAAATATCCCTAGGAGACTTCTTGAGTCTACCCAAAGGGTAGAGATTTTCACCCGGAGCAATCTAGCCTAATCAGTCCATGATTAGTGTACATAGAACTAATAACATGGTACATAGAGGGACATAGCTACATGATATGGTCTTAGCATGAATGACATAGCTATACGATCATAGTATGGTCACCCAGTAGCTATGTACTATATTACATATGTGTGCTGGTCATGAAGCCCAATCATGAAAATATTTTCTTTATTTTATATAGATAGAATGCAGCACAACCAATGGAGGGATGGACAATCAGGCATTGGACAAGCTCATGTATGGATTCAGCTTTGATCAGATGAGAAATAGTCATAAACTTGGAAAATTTATAGTCCTATTTCTTCCATAAATGGGAGTTGTCATGCACAAAAATTGATAGTGTGCACATTAGCGCATATTAGCTTAAGTATTAATGCTCTAACATACATGCACTAGTATATGCGCCATTGATCCTCATTACCCGATGGATGATAACCCAGCGGATTCTATGTAGGAGAAAAAATCTTCCCATAGACAAATAAACAAGTTCTAGTTTGGGGCTGGCATTGGCATTTTTTTACCACCTTTTGTGACTTGCATCTTCCAATGGATTTGGGCCTAAAAAGCATTCATGAATTTCAAAATCTTGTCCTAAATATGGCTTTTGGGGAAGGTTTTGCCAAAGTTCATATCATTGTGCGAAGAATTCCAATTATTCAATTTTTTTCACAGGAATTCCTATTTCTCATATTTGTACTTTTTTAACATTTTTTCCCTCACCCTTACATCTCTCTGTCTGATCTCTCATAGTGTCGTTGTACAGCTCTCAAATACTTTTTTAATGTATTCGCCCACCTTTATATTCCATCTCCCACATCCTGCCCCTTCTTCCTTCCCATTGTGACACCTTTTTTAATGAAGAAGCGACCTCCACTTCCCCTACAACAACAATTGCAGTGGCACTTCCATAATCCACCCACTCTGCCTCCTCTACTATGGTTGAAATCTCCGCAAACCTCTCACTTTCTTTTGCCTAGTCAACACATCAAAGCTCCGCCTCCTCTACTATGGTTGAAATCTCCGCAAACCTATCACTTTCTTTTGCCTAGTCAACACATCAAAGCTCCCCCCACTATACAATGGAGCCAGCAGCATGAAGCTCATCATATAGGAGTGCAACAACCCCAAGGACATGGGTTTAATGCTGAACGTGGTGGCCTATGTCATCAATTGTCATCAAGGCCTGCACCAACACTGGCCGTAGCAAAGAGGCCCTCACTTCTCAAGTCCTACATGAGGATGCTCTCATCGAGAGTGAAATCCAATACATGCCTACACCTACATCATGTGCTAAGGGCTTGTCTCAGTTGTGCAAAAACATTTGACTAATGTATAAAAAATGTTTTGATAGTTACCACAAACTCATAGCTTCCCATGTCATGCTAACTAATTGCATGTCTTGGGATGTGCAAAACTATTTGACCAATGTGTAAAAAATATTTTTACAGTTAAAGACATATGTCAAAATGTTTAGATAGATGTTTAAAAAAGTTATAACACAAATGTTAAAACATTTTTCCATTTTGACATATCTACTAAATACACAAATGTATGACATCGTAAATCTTGACTTGAAGACATGCATCTACGAGAGTAAATCTAAAAATTTTAATGAATACATATGCTCATCTAGCATCTACAATCATTATTGTAAGTAAGAATGTTTATATAGAGCTAGAAACTTATATTAACACATACGACAATCTAACATCTACAATCATCATTATATATAAGAGTAATTTCATGCACTACTGAGAAGGCCATTGTCACACCTTGAATTTTCTCAAATTTATTTTCTATATAAAATTTGGCAGAAACAAAAAAAAATATAAATTCATTTGTCAATCCTTTGACAAATATGTCATTCCAATATATATATATATATATATATATATATATATATATATATATATATATATATATATATATATATATATATATTAATTAGCATCATACGCATAACTATAAGTAATTGACACTCTTATGCCTATGTCTTAAGAATTATACACATCAACTAGAAATTACTAGTAGGTTCAAAAAATAAATCATACTTAGATATAGGATTTTCACGACCTTCCTTCGCACAAGTGTCCCACTTGCTATTCCAATGAAGAACCTACACCGACAATGGATACTAAGTATACGAATATACATAGTGGGGTGACTAAACAAGAACTATAATACTTCAATAATTACATCTTAATTACATTTTCATTGAAAGAGCATAATACAAATTCAATATCAAGTGTGTTATACTTCAATCATTAAAAGTATAATAATTAAGCATGCATCATCAATCTTTTTCAATATAGTGTAACTACCACTCAAAAGTCTCCAACTTCTTATGTAAAAGTCATAGGATCTCTATGACATAATATTCATAGTCGTGGAGTATAGTCTTGCCTTACGAGACTACAAACCACCTACATTCTGACTTTATGTACTTTGAAGTCTGCCGCCTTCTCCACATTATGAAGCTAATGCTCACAAGGGCTCGTGAACCTAGGTGGTTGAAGTTATAATTTTCTTGATCATTGAAACTGTTGAAAAAAAAATCAAATTCAAAAGCCAAGATTTCAGAGCTTGACTAACTCCGAGTAAGACCAAATTTTTTAATGGACAA
Organism: Saururus chinensis; assembly: GCA_035235625.1. Lineage (NCBI taxonomy): Eukaryota > Viridiplantae > Streptophyta > Magnoliopsida > Piperales > Saururaceae > Saururus > Saururus chinensis. The sequence continues at coordinate 30,325,639 of CP141147.1, forward strand.
AGTCTTCGAAGTGGACAAAGTCCAAAGAAAAAAAAGTAAAGAAATAAAATCTAAACCTACACTTGTAGGAGTGGACTAAGGTTTTTAACAAAAAAAAAGGTGAGGACCTAATAAGACCTCCTTACACTCAAAATTAAATGGCTAAGAGAGGCTTTGTAAGCCTCACATAGCCACATCAAAATATAAAAAAAATCCAAATTGCAAAGGGCTATGTGAGATCCCAAAAATTTTACAACAAAATAGCCATAAAACATAAATAAATAAAAGGTTAGGTAAGACTCGTGGGTACCATGTTAAGTCTTGTTTTGTAAAAAAAAAGATGTGTTCAGCCATAAAAAGACTAAAATGGCTGGGAACACACACACAAAAATGTGTGCAAAGAAAATGATAAAGTTGGGGGGGGGGACCAAGTCAAAGGTATAATACCGAAATTTTTCCTATTACTTTCAAACTACCTTCACCACATTCCCACTTCCCACGAATTGCCCCCCCACTCATGCCTCACATCCCACTACCTCGCTCTCCACTTCTCACGAACTACTCTTCCAACTCACCCCCACTACTTACTTAACCGTACAAATCTAATGCTATAGAGACCCATTCGCTTTCATGAGAAGAGGCTTTTGGCTTTTAAGTCTACATAACCTCCAAAAAGAAATCCAATAGTTCATCACATACCAAAAGAAATCCAAATTCTAAAAAGCCTTGACCTTTTAAAAATTGAAGAAGTTCAAGGAATCGGAAGACAAACAAAAGCACACATGAAGGAAGAGGAACTTGTGCAAGGGGAGCTCTCATCTTCAAGAAGAATTTTCCTTGTTTTCTTATTTTTAAAAAAAAAATTGAAAGTTGTAGCCACTTCTCCTTACAATTCTCTTTTCTTATTTTAATAAATTTCAAGTTGTTTCTTTCATTTTTGTCATCTAATCGAAGGGTTTCAAAAATTGATTAATCACCACTACTCAGTCTTAATTATTTAAGATAAGGTAGTCCCACATAAAAAAAAAGTTCTTCTCTATCTTTTGCAATGAAGGATCATCCGATCCATTCTCTTAACTTGTGCACAGGGAACTACCGAAATCCACCAACAGAAACCTCATGTATTATGTTATCCGGGACAAGCCATCTTTTAATACTTTAGTCCATTTAAACACGACTCTCGGGCCAAAGAAGCGGTTCTACATAACTCCTATTTTTAGAGAGGCATAAAACTTCAGTCATTTTTCATACTAACCCTCGTCTATCAATATGGCTAAAGACTCAATTAAGGAGCCAAGGCACTAAGGGTTCTTCTAACCTCAAATGTCAAATGACATTAGTCTTGGGTGTGATCCATTACATGGATGTTCATTCACAAAATACATAACATCATCACATGCAATCGCAACTTTATGCTGAGAATAACATGCTATTAATAGTTTTAACAATAGTCAACATTTATAGCAATTTCTACTAAAATAACCAACACTGACACACTATCAATAGACTCATCGATGTGTTGACAAAGTCACTGATGACCATCAATAGCCCATTGACATGTCGAACTGTTGTGCTCGGCGTAGGCACAAACGGCACCTCAAACTCTCACGTAAGAAAGGGGAGAAAGGAAGAAGAAAGGGGAGGAATAAGATCAGTTTTCTATTGCATAAACCAAACACAAGGAAGGGGATGACCCTTATGGGAGTCGCACCCTCTCACCTAGGGAAACATGCCACTAGTGGACCCGGCTAACCCGTAGTCTACTAGATGTTCCAACACAAATACTGTCACATTACATATGCAAATATTAATCAAATACAAAGGAAAATAACCTAATGTACTGAAATAAAAGGTAAATGAAGAGTCTAGTGAACGTGCACAACACTCCACCACGCTTTCGCTATTCGCCTTGACCTCAAGGCGACCAGGCTAGATAGTGAGCCATGAACTCATCCTCAAACATCCACATGGCATCCTCCAAGGGCTGACCCTGCCTAGAAATGAGCACCTCGGTAATGATGCGATCAAAATGGCAGAACCAAAGCTTATCAAGCACCGAGGCTGGAACATGATCTGCAGGTGGGGCCATCCTATCAAGGGAGGTGGTGGAGCATCAGTGGCGAGGGCAGTGTCACCCACACATTGATGGAGTTTGGACATATGGAAGATGGGATGGACTAAGGAGTCGGGCAATAGAGTAAGACATACGCTCCACCACTACATAAGGACCATGGAAGCGGGGAGAGAGCTTGGAATGCTCGGGCTAAAACAAGGATGTCTAGCGCTGAGGGAGGATAGATACATAAACCAAGTCGCCCACTCCAAACTCTCTATTAGTGTGATTACCATAATAAATTTGCTTCATTCAGTTCTGAGCATAGGCTAAGTTTTCCTTTAGCTGGTGAATAACCTCATCCCGTGTCTGTAACATATAATCCACCTCTGCCACAGATGAGCAGTGAGGGACATAAGATAACACTGTCGGAGGTGGGCGGCCATACAACACCTCAAAAGGAGTGAACCCCGTGCGAGTGTGAAAGGCGGTGTTGTATGATCACTCCACCCATGGAAGAAGCTGAAGCCACCGTCGGGGCTGAGACATAGTGAAACAGTAGAGATACTGCTCCAAATAACGGTTCACCACCTCCGTCTGGCCATCCATCTATGGGTGATAAGCAGTGCTCATGTGGAGAGAGTGACAAACTCCCGCAAAAACTAAGATATGAAAATCCTATCACGGTCAGAGACAATAGTGCGAGGCATGCCATGGAGTTTGGCCACCTCCTTAACATAGAGCTTTGCCACTATCTTGGCAATGAATGGGTGGCCCAATGTACAAAAGTGAGCGTACATGGACAACCAATCCACCACCACCATAATCACCGACTTGCCTTGCACCACGGGCAAGGCCTCCACGAAGTCCATCGAAACATCCTCCTAAACCTTATTGGGAATGGGTAATGGCTGAAGCAAGCTGACAGGGAACGTCGTGATGTCCTTAGCTCTCTGAAAGATGTCACAAGCGACAACATACTCCTAGACTGCCCCTCGAATACCCTACCACATAAAACTCTAGATGACTCGCTTATAGGTGCGGAATGAGCCTTCATAACCGGCCACTGGAGTGTCATGGAAGTGGTAAAGAATGCGCACATGAAGATTAGCAACATTAGGTACCCAAAGGCAATCCTTCCAAAAAAGGATGTTATCCCGCCACAGAAAGAAGGGACGAACTGTTGGGTCAGCCTGGAGAGCTGTAATCACGGTTTGCGTTGAAGGATCCTCAATATATGCCCGCCTCAACTCAGCAATGAAGGGGCAGGGCAGAGTGGTTAGAGCCAGGCACGAACCGACAGTAGAGCTACGAGAAAGGGCGTTACCACAGTGTTATTCATCCCTTTCTTGTAAATGACCTCATAATCATATCCAAGCAACTTTCTAACCCACTACTGTTGTGCTGAGTGGACAAACACTACTCAAGGAAGTACTTAAGGAGCTGGTGGTCAGTGCGGATCAGAAATTGGCAACCAAGCAAGTAAGGTCACCATTTATTTATGGCAAGAACAATAACTAGCATCTCCTTCTCATAAACGGACAGGGACAAGGAGTGGCCAGCCAAAACCTTGCTAAAGTAGGAAATAGGGCGCTCGTCCTGCAACAGCACTGCCCCTAGGCCCATCTCTAAAGCATCTATTTCAACCACGAAAGGGTAGCTAAAATCCAATAGAATAAGAACATGGGCCAATGCCATGGACTGTTTCAGCTCGTCAAAGGCCGCTTGGGCTGCCCTAGTCCAATTGAATGCTCCCTTCTTCAAAAGTTCTGTAAAGGGTCGAGCAATCTCTCCATATTAGCTGATGAACCACTAATAGTAGCTAGTGAGACCCAAAAAACCTCGTAGTGCACAGACATAGGTGGGCGGCGGCCGAGAGAGCATAGCGGCCACCTTCGACAGGTCGGTGGTGACTCCGTCCTGAGAGATGATGTGTCCCAAATAATCAACCTATGGGCTGCCAAAAGAACACTTCGAACCCTTAAAAAATAATAAGTTATCTCTCAGAACAGAGAAGACAGACCTGCGATACTCTAAGTGGTCGGCCCAGGACTTGCTGTAGATAAGGATGTCGTCAAAGAAGACCAAGAGGAAGCGACGAAGGAAGGGCCTAAAGAGATCATTCATGAGGCTCTGGAAGGTGGAGGGGGAGTTGGTCAGCCCGAATGGCATGACAAGGAACTCAAAATGGCCATCATGAGTTCAGAAGGCGGTCTTATGCACATCAGTGGGCTACACCCGAATCTGATGGTAACCCGATCAAAGATCGATTTTACTGAAGAATGTCGCACTAGCCAGCTCATCCAAAAGCTCCTCAATCACGGGAATGGAGTACTTGTCCTTGATAGTGATAGTATTCAAGGCCAGATAATCAACACAGAAATGCCACGTGTCATCCTTCTTGCGAACCAGCAATACAAGGAAGGAGAAAGAGCTTGTGCTAGGGTGGATGATACTTGATTGAAGCATATCAGTGACGAGGCACTCTATCTCTACCTTTTGAATGTGAGGATAATGGTAGGGGCAAACATTAACTGGAGATGCCCTGGGAATGATAGGGATATGGTGGTCGTGTAGTCGCACTGGTGGGAAGCCCTTCATCTTAGCAAACACATCTGTATGCTCCGCCAAAGAATCAAGAAGATCCAGAGGCAACTCGTCTTGATGCACCTCCACCACTGCCCGCTACTGCAGGAGGAACCCTTGGGGTGCAAAATAGAAAAAGGAACTCACTGATTGGGCTAAGAGAAGGGTGCCTGGCCGCAATCCTTGAATCCGAACCCGCTGTCCCTGAATCTCAAAGTCCATAACCATATATATGAAATTCTAGACCACGTCCCCAAGCTCCTGTAGCCACTGAACCCTTAACACCACGTTCGCCCCCTTCATGGGTAACAAAAAGAGGTCAGTGATGAAGTTGTGGCCTTAGATGGAGAGGTCGGCCTAAGCACATACTCCAAAACTCCTAAGATGCTTCCCGTCACTGATCAAAACATCGAAGGGCTTTGAATCTAACACGAAGTAGCCTAGTCTTTGAGCCACCTCGTCATTGATGAAGTTGTGGGTGAAACCGTTGTTGATCAAGATGGCCACTTGTTGTTGCTTGAGGGGACCTTAGACCCACATCGTATGAGGAGTAAATGCCCCCGAGAAGGCATGGATAAAGATCTCAAACAGCACATCATTGTAGTGGAAGATTCAGCTATGTCCGCCACATCTTCCTCGTCCATCTCCTCCACAAGTAGGCTGCATTTGACAAAACAACGATGCCCTGGAACGTACTTCTCATCCTCCATCTGTGCCGGTGTGAGATGACGAATAATTTGGTCGGGCTAAGGGGGCTGTTGGCCAGGTCGGCCTGGCGTTGAACTACTGGTCAGGGCGGAAAGAGGGCTAGCGCTGACAGTAACCCATGGAAAGGGCCCAAGCCTCCCTCCTCTTTGCTGTCTAGCCAACTTCTCTTCCTCAATGCATGCATGTTGCACGACATCCCGCATACTAGAGCATAGAAAGTGGCACATCTCCTTAGATATCTCTGGTTTGAGACCCCTCTTGAATGTCCCAACCAAGGTTGCCACCAGCCAATCGGGAAGGCAGTTGGCAACCTTCATGAACTCCATATAATAATGTAAGGTCCCAGATTTTTCTATGATTTTCTGTGATTTTTCTATTATTTTTTTGGTTACTTTCGGTGGGAAAATGTGACGTTTCAGTGTATTTATATTTCTATATTTTTCTGCTATATTTTACCCGTAGAGCTTAGTCATGGGCCGCGGGCCTCGCTCTTACTTTCGGAGCGAGTGTTGGACTTATAACGTGTAAACAGTGAGTTAACGCGTGATGGGGATGCAATTGGAAAAAAGAAAAAGAAAAAAATATACAACAGATCAGATCGGGCTCGGCCCGATCTAGAGAAGAAAAAAAATGGGAACAGTATTTTTCCCCCGCCCCTTCTCCGGCGTCTCTCTGTCCCGCCGCCGCCATCAGCTCCGCCCCGGCCGTGCGACGGTAGGGGGGCCACCGTCCCAGCCCCACGGCTGCTCCGTCGTTAGCCCGTGCCTCTCCCCTGTTTTCCCCGGTCTGCCTCCGCTCTCATTGTTTTGTGTTGCGGCAGCGCCGGCGGTGGCCGGTGGGCTCTGCCCGGCCTCCGTCTAGCCAAATTCAGGCCGGCGACGGTAGCACCGCCGCCCTAGCTAGTCCCGCCGGCCCCTAAGTTCCTTTTCCTCTGGTGAGTTCTCTCCCCCTCTCTCACTGTTTTGTGTACTGCCACTGCCGTCGTGGGCCGCCAAGGGCCGGCCGGCTGGCCACGGCTCCGCCCTAGGCCGGCGATGGTAGGAGGCCATCCCTCCCAGCCCGGTGGGCCTCCGTTTTGCCGCCTCGTCCTCATCCCCCTTTCTGCCCTGTTTTTCGCTGACGCACTATTTTGGGTGAAACGGTGGCTGCCGGCGGCGAGCCACCGTCGACCAGACCTCCGTCCAGCTCCGCCCTAGCCCGGTGACGGTGATGGGTACCTCTCCCGGCCCCAATGGCCTCTGCTCCACCGCCCCACCCATTTTCTGCCTCTGCTCTATTTTTCGTCGAACGAACTGCGCCCCTCCGTTCTTGGCTTTGTAGCTGCCGGTGATGGCCGACAGTGGCCAGCCAACCACCGTGGGTTCCGCCCCGGCCTAGCGATGGCCAGGGATAGCCCCCAACCAGTTGGCTCTGCCTCCACCTCTTCCCCTGTGCATTTCTCCTCTGGCCCAATGCCTCCACCTCCATTGTTCCGCCGATGTTTGGTTTCCGTAGAACGGAGGTCGGCAGTTGCGAGCCATGGACAATACACCTCTATCTGGCTCCGCCCCCGGCCTGGCGACGGCTGAGCCACTATCCCATCTCTAGTTTGCCAGCCTTAGCACTATTCCGCCTCTGCCCTCCCTAGCCCCTATTTTTGGGTTACGTCCGTTTTGAACGTTGTGACCGTCATTGCCAATCAAACGTCGGACATGGCCATGTGGACCTTTGTCTGGCTTTGCCTCGGCCTAGTGATACTAGTGGGGCACCCCTCCAGGCCCTGTTGAGCATCCATTACCTCCGCTTTGTCGGAACCCGATCCACATCCTTTGCTCGGGTGTTATCACTTGGAAAAACAGGGTTTTTGTCCCTCACTGTGCTGTCTGTCCGGCCTATCGCTATTGACTTTGGTCGTCACCTCTAGCTGGAGATAGCTCCTCCTGGCTACTAAGGTCACGATGGAGTCGGCCAGAGCCGCCAGTAACCCCTGCTCCTTCGTGCCCAGGGTTTTCCACCCGTTTTGGGCCATTGAGCGTCGTTGGATGACGAACGCTCTTTGACCACTTTAGTGTGGTGGGTCTCAGCCTGGAGATGGTTGGCCGCCCTAGTGCTGCACCACCCCTCTCTTTCTGACATGAGCCATGTGTCCCCTCTATTGGTTGTGTTTGACTGCGCCATTCAGAGCGCCACCATCCTACCTCCACTGGACACCTTATGGCCTCTAGTCGGCCTACCTTGACACGACAATGGCAAAGGCCATCTTCGTTGGTCACCACCCTTGGTATGGCCCTACCGCCCTTATGAGCTTTGGGCCGACACCGTCTAGCCCTCTCTCCCCTCCCTTTGGCCACGTGTGCAAGTAGCCGCGCGTGCGGGTTAGGGTTTAGGTGCCACTTTGGCACCGCCTGACCGTCGGATGGCTCCGCCATCATCTGGAGTTAACATTGGAGTCCTCCACCACCTCTCCTCCGTCCTTGAGTGTTGCCCTCCGCCCTTATGTGGGCCCTTGTGAACGTGAAATCGACGTTGTTGGGTGCTATCCACGGCCGATTTCGATGTCTTGTGACCTGTTTGGTGTTGTTCAACCGTCGATCGAATCTTAGTGAGTACACCCTGCCTTTCGGTTGTACCTGCCACTCATTGGCACGACCTTTCTCCCAGCCGCCTCTAGTGTGCCGCCGTGGATCACAGATTTTATTGCGTTGATTTTGACACCCCATTTGGCCATGTGTAGTTTCGGCGCTTCTTAAAATCTCGAAACAGCAGCTCTCTCAGCTAGGCAATGATGTTGACCGCCGACTCCACCACCAACGCCGCCACCATCGTGTGCTTGCCATCAAGGGTCATGATTACGAGGTAGGGGAGCTGAAACTCGTAAATACATGACAGCATGCTTTGAATGAGTAGCAGCATGCTAGGCTTGCATGATTCCATGTTTTGGATATTAAATCATGACATGTATGCATGATGTAAGATAGTGAATTATGCCACTTTGAGATACATGTATGTATGTATGTGAGTTGTAAGCATATTTTATGTATGTGTATGATGTATGCGCTAGTGATGGCTAGCGAATATGTTAGTGTGCTACGTATGTGTGTGATGGACATGCTAGTGATGGCTAGCGATGTCGAGTAAGTTACGTATGTGGACTTTGTGTGAGGGCAGATGTATGGCGATGGACAATAAGAGGTGGCAAAGTGTTTGGTGAGGATTTGTATGTGTATGTGGATGTGTAAGCGTGTGACAAAAGACGGCGGACGTAAGTGTGACAAGCGAGGAATGGAGCGGATCGGTTTGGAGCGTACGTCAGGGGTTCGGTAAGTAAGAAGACTTAGGCTTGGAGCCTTATGAGGGTTATTAGACAGTAAAAGCGTGCATAATTGTACAAGCATAACATACATATTATGAAGTGAAAAGTAAGAATAATAAGTGAGGTATTAAGAAAGAGGTTGATAACGGGGATCTGCTGTGAGGAGCTCAGTTTGAAGATGTAAGTAAGATGTCTGATCGTAAGTGGATGTCAGAGGATGCATGAGTATGTAAGAATCTGTGTACGGTGAGCTATGTTGTGGCTTGGACGGGTAAGTGAAGTCTGTTGCCCCGACAAACTAGGGTTTCGATCGGGCTCAGCTTCAGTTTGATCAGTCGAGGAGGACTGTGAGTCAATTTGGCATAATTGAACTACATAATATACTTAATTCAAACTTGAATTATGAGAAAGCTAATAATAGCGTTGTGAGTTTGAGACCTGAGGGTTCGACAGATTAAGTTCCGTGTTTGAGCTAGCCGATAATGAATCGGCTGAGCACTTCTTGTGTCTTGCCATGGTGGTTATCCTGTGGGATTTTTGTCTGTGTGCTACATAGAGCACTGGACGTCTGATGCTCTGTTGAGAGCGATGTATGCTTTGTTTTGGTCTATGTGCTATATTTAGCCCAGACGTTTGATGCTCTATTGAGAGCGCTGTAAGTTTCCGCCCCTCGTGGGTTCTATATGTTTCTGCCTATAGATGACACTGTATGTTCTGCCCAAGAGTGGCATTGTAAGATTTCTGCCCAAGAGTGGCACTGGCACTATAAGACCCATTTTGGTGGGCAATTCTATGGCACTACTCGAAAATATACGTATGACTAAATTACCATGATCATGGATTTTTAAATACAAATAACTCCCAGGTGTCCCTGAGTACAAGTCCCATAAACAGTCTAATTATAAACTGTTTATACAGGTTTTGATTTTGTCATTTTGACTCCGATTTATCGTATAAAAAATTCTATGAGTTTTAAGAAAAAGAGATGAAAAATCTCGGGCGTTACAAATAGGCCCGGACGGTGGTAGTTTGGCGCAGCATGGAGAGCATCTCGTTGAAGTCCTAGAACTCGTTGGGGCCAAATTGGATGCACAATTCATCAGAGAAGGCGGCCCACGTGGGTTCGCACACCTCCTTCTCAAAACTCTAGAACCATACGGAAGCATCACCATCCAAGTGGAGTGCGACTATGATTAGCCATTCAGCCTTAGAGTATGTTCCCTAGTAGGCAAAAAACTTTTCAACCTTGTACAACCACTCCATTGGGTCGTTGTCCCCATTGTAGCGTGGGAACTGCAAGCGAGCTAAACGAGGCTTAGCTCCTCCTCGTGATCCTCCGTGAGGTCCCGAGTACTCCTCCCAATCATCCTCCATCTCCTGAAACAAGTTTTTAGGCGGCGGCATCATTGGAGCATTTTCCTGAACACCTGGCGTGCCTCGTATATCCCAGGCCTGGCGCCTCCCCTCTACAGCTTGATCGACTGTACCAAATCACACCGGGCCCTAGGGAAGGCATGCATCCTTGCCTGTTGTCGCCTGAGGTTCAGCATAGTGCCCTTCAGGGGCCTGGGACGGCTCCCCCCTCTCCATGGTGGCTGGCTGCAGCCTGGCCAATAGAGGTGTTGTGCGTTTCGCCTGAAGCTGAGTCATGGCTAGGTTCAGAGAGCCTACCTTGGTTGCGGTTAATCTCAAGGACTTGATCTCAACCATGATCTATGCCAAAGTAGGTTCGTTGAGGGCTCTGGAACCATCTTTGGGCTGTCTGTTGAGGCGATATTCTCCTTCTCGGGTTGAACTTCCTAAGCTGGGGCAAATTGTTTGCCTCATGTAAGGGCTGGAGATCGTGAAAGCTCTGATACCAATGTTGTGCTCGGCGTAGGCACAAATGGTACCTTGAACTCTCACGTAAGAAAAGAGAGAAAGGAAGAAGAAAGTGGAGGAATAAGATTAGTTTTCTATTGCATAAACCAAACACAAGGAGATGATTGATATGGGGAGTCGTGCCCTCTCACCTTGGGAAACATGCCGCTAGTGGGTCCAGCTAACCCATGGTCCACTAGCGGTTCCAACACATATACGGTCACAATACATACATAAATACTAATCAAATACAAAGGAAAATAACCTAATATACTTAAATAAAAAGTAAATGAAGAGTCTGGTGAACGTGCACAACACGAACTTTGCTGTCAATAGTGGAATGAAAGAGGAGAAATGATTTTCATCGACATCCTTATCAACACGTTGACTTCACTCTCAGTGACACACTGGTAAGTCACTCAATAGGCTTCAATCAATCTGCATAGACATTTCTTTGCATAGCAATGTAACCTACATGCGCTTCCTCATAGAAAACTATTTTCTTGACCATATTGCATGACTAGATTTAATGACCAATGGACATGTGGAGGGGGAGCATGGGGACTGTTGGATTAGTTCCCAAGTTTCTCTCTCACCTTTTTGGGGTTGTTTGGTAGCTTCTTATTTATAGTCACCTAGCCTTAGTCATGAAAACTCGTCAGGCAAAACAAGTCCTTCCTCATATGTAATACATGTTCTAAACAATATCACAATAGTAACTCTGCCGCCAAGTCCACCTGCTAACTTAAAATCATTTCTTGTCATTAGATTTTACGTTTACTTGTGGAAGATAATAAGAACCTATGCGCAAGACAAAGAGCAAGAAAGAAGCTAGCATGAATGAATGTATTTTTCCCTTTAATCAAATTTTTACATTAGTATATTTGACATTCAAGGTCATTAATGTTAATGATTACACACACGTCTTTGTCTAAATATGCTTTGAGGGCAAAGAACACATCCATACTGGCAATGTCGCGCACAAGCGGCATATGTTATGTGTTTTCTTTTATGCCCACTGAACTATGACAAATAGGGCATGAAAGAAAAGTCATAATAATATGTCATTTGTAAACGGCATTGCTGATATAGATTATGTTCTTTGCTCTTAAAGTGTCTTTTGGTAAATAAGTGTTTGTGATTATTGACATTAATGATCCTGAAATGACAAATATACTATTATGAAAATTTAAATGTACTTATTGTTAATCAAAACATTCTAACAATAGTGTTAAAATGATTTAACAAGTGTTAAAACATTTTGATATTGTTAAAATGATTTGATTTCACTAAGGATATGGTCAAGATAGGGAACATCACTCCCCCAACTAGAAGGGGCAACGAGATCAAGAGGAATGGCATGATGAGTAGAAAATATAGTCTCTTCTCTATATAGGCAATGATGCTGATGAGGGACAGTATCTAATCTCTTCATAATCTGCCTTGTGAAGCATGCCTATCTAGTTTTTCCGCTCATATTAAACGAAAATACATTAAACAAGGAGTAATGCTGCACTAACCGAACAACTACAAGAGGTAGTATGGGCAAAATTATCATAATCAACTACTAAGTTGAAAATTGGCAATTTTTACTAAAAATATTAAATATTTAAAAATTTTCACACAATAACATGAACATTGGTAGATCACTCAGCTATTTGGTCAAAAATCATGAAAAAGTAGACACAAGGACCATCCACTAAAAGTACACACTTAAAAGAAATACAAATTTGCCTGGTAAAAAAATTTTAAAATTTAATGTCTTACTTTTTTAATCATTTTAATGAAGAGGCCTTTTTTTACCAATGAGGCAACAACCTCAGAAGCTCATGATTTTGGGCAAAATAGCTCATTTAGGCTAATTGCAATTTAACCATATCCTAGACCATGTAGGAATCTTGGATGTCTCCAAGTCCGAAGATACAATGTTGAGCAAGCGCTCAGAAGCAACTTGGAAACTTACACAAATTAACCATAAACCTTAATTTCTTTGTAAAAGTAAAATAAAATTCAAGAATTCATTGTATAGAATGAGTATAAACCTTATTCATTCGCAAAAGAAAAATTGAAATCGAGAATTCAGACCACCAACATTGCATAATTTACAATAGGAGGATAACTTAAAAGTACTTGATAGCAAATCAAAATGACCATTAAGTGCAAAAACAACGGCCTTCTTTTTCTCTGTTTTTTTCCCTGGTGTTAACAATGGTGTCCATGTCCTTGGGACCCAACTAGAAGGCACAGTGCAGCCGGCTTATTAGAGTACTCTATCCCACCACCCATTCCCTGCCCACACATCAAGTCCAAATATGATCAACAGCCATTAGTTTGGCATATCTTGTGAGCCAAGCTCTTTTGTTGCACACTTCTTTAGAACCAGAATATTCTATTCAGCAAGCAAATGTGGTAAATGAGAGTCAATTTATCATATGTACATATTGTTACAAGCTGCGTATCTCCTAACATATAGCCCTAAGTTGCATTCCTGATTTTACCACAAAGCCAGGAGTCCACAGAAGGAAATGGTTATCCCGATAAATTATTCAGTTCTTTGTTTAAATGATCCCAGTAACTGTGCAGCACTCTGGGACAGAAGCAGATCTTTCATTTCCTTGTAACTTCTAAGTTCCTCCAGTGCATCTGACGTCTTTCGAGGCATGAAGAATCCCGAAGAACCAATTTGTCCATCAAATTCAGATTTGGAAGACTGAGACATGTAGCTTTGGTCCTGGCGAAGGGGGGGAGCTGTCCTTAGCATATGTACAAGAATGCCAACAGCAGCATCTTGTGAGGTTCTCGAAGAAGGCAAAGCATGGTTGGGACTAGATTCAGGGGCTTCCTTTCTATCAGCAGTCCTGTCCACAAGAATAAGAAAGGAATATTGTTTACAGGAATCTTAAACTAGCACCTTTCAATTATGCACTTACGTCAAGGAAGTTTTGAACAGATGAAAACATTATTATGCAAACTATAGAAAACTTGTTGAATTTTGACTAATACAATCCTAAAAATATCAAGCAGATAAAAAAACTATCCTATACTTTCTGCATGAGCTCTCCTATAGCTAGTATCACAATAAATAACTTGCGATCAGCAAGTAGTGTTAACATGTAGAGACGAGAGCACTCACTTCATAATAGTGTAGAACTCAAGCAAGTTGTTCACTTGCTTGAGTTCTTGGCACCCAGTAGTAATGTAGTGCTAATAACACCATTCTAAGGTGCATTCACTTGCTTAGAATTGTGAACCCAATTCTAATTTATTTGTTTGATTTGTATCTCTGCCCCTTGATTTTTTTTCCCTGAAACTGTACTAGATGTCAGGCTTTATGTAAGTCATGTTTGTTGATCAGGATTTGATTGCAACACGGAAACCAGTCAACAGTCTGCTTTACACGTAGGGTGAACACTGAACTGTTTGCCATTGGTTGGCATGACATACACCTTCAATTTTTATAGCCAACTATGGATTTCCTGTGTTTCTGTATTACATCAAATTGCCATTGGACCACAGATAATTCAAGTACTCTTCTTCTCTTGAAATTGAGACTATAGGTGGAGAACCTGAGTCCATCTGGTGCCATGTCACAGTGACACCTCAACCATAATGCTTCAGCTTCATTGAAGAGCTTGGTGGAATCAGCAACATAAATTTTAAACTTCCATAACGCTGTGTGATGAATTTAAAATTTGTGGGAAGCAACCATAGGATATTATCTGATAATTTAAAATCTTAAACTTCCATAACAACTGTTTTAAGCTTCCAGATACTACACTGTGGGACACAACCACGTATCATCTTTAAAGTTTAAACCTGATATTACCAGAATTTTAATTTATGTACTAGAGATTATGAATTCAACAACCAAGTGACAACTCGGACAAATAAATTAAAATTTAGTTGCAACAATCAACAGAATACAAAGCTCCATCATGCTCACCGCAGATTAGGAAGAACACATTTTCTCCTAAAAGCATTTGGCCCTTCTCTTATCAATTTCTACTTAAAATCCGTGTTTTTAAAATTGAGACCGGCATCAACCCGGATCGATGACCGGGTCTGGGTTTTCCCATTGAATAAGTCATAAATCCAATTCAATCAGGAAAAACCCGGGTTTGATGGGTAAATGATCCAGCCTGAGAGATGACAGTGCCAGGCTGGTTTTTAAAACAGCACTTAAAACACCTTACCTTAGATACTCCCTCTGTCTCACATTAATAGCTCCATTTGATTTTTCAAAATGAACTAATTTTAGTTCATTTTGAAAACCAAATGGAGCTATTAATGTAGTTCATTTTGAAAACCAAATGGAGCTATTAATGTGGGACAGAGGGAGTGCATGGCTCAGCATGATGACCAGAACTAGCCCACATTGACCAGCCATATTAACTTCTATAGTGACAATCAAGTCTAGAATCATTTAAGCAAGTTTTCCAAAACAATGAATGCTTATACTGAATCACATTCAATTCATCCAGGGCAGACAACAGTCACACCAGGTCATAAAAGGAACTTTTTAGAGAAAAATAAATAAATTTGCACATAAATTAAATACAAGTAATATCAGGTTTAAGCTTAAAAGTTGTTCTACACATTTATAATCTTTAGTGTGTTTTTCAATTCAAAAGTTTCTAATAAAGATTATAAAATATAGATATACTATGAACCAGTGAGCCCAATCAACTAGGCTAAAATCTGGTTTCAAGCCACAAAAACTGTGTCTTGCCAACTCTTTTGGAACTAGTAAGAAAATCTCCAAGAAACATATATCATGCCTTTAGTTTTTTCTGCAAGTTATATGTATTGCTGAAATTAGTGTACTTATAGCCTCTTCCATTTAAGGCTAGGTCAAGTATGAAACAAACAGAGAAGGCAAACATTTTACTTGTCAACGGAGCCAAAAAAAGAAGGGGAAACATCAAAGAATGGACTCCAAAAAACAACTCAAACTTCTGTAGAATGACTAAGCTTCCTCCAGATGATTAAATCAAATTCAATTCTTCCAATCCATCTATGTATTGTTATTCCTGGTGGTTAAATTTCTTGTTTTTGTCTTCAACCAAGTGGCAAGCCTCAAGCAAGAACTAATTCAGAAGAAAAGACATTTGTCAACCAAGTACAATGCCAGTAAATAATTGGTCAGTGTACCTGATACATTCTGCTTATTTTTTATACCATTTTTTAAATTTCTTCTAAGTAGCCAAATACTTTTCCCTAAAATGCATGTCATAGTTATCTTATCGCCACCTTGTGAATATCTCCTTCAGTTAGTGCCAAAAATATACCTTCAATTAAAATCTCCATAAATGTTAAAAAGCACCTTCAAAGTACTCACTATCACAATTATGCAAGAAATTTCTAGAGTAAGACCTTCAGTTTTTAGAACCATGTTCCTACGAATCTATTAACCATTTGGGTTATCTTAAATCATCAGTTGTTGCCCACCTACTAAAATTATACTCCGTACTTCACATAGTTAGTCCTACTTTTTACATGCTCTTCCCCTCCCTTCCAATTGCCATCAATACACTATTCACAATTGAATAAGCAGTACAACATATATGAATATGACTAATCACTTCATCTATAGTTAGCCCTAAAAGATGAGTAGGATCATAGATAGAAAAATGTATTCTGGAAAGGAGGGAAAAATTAAAATTAAAATGCAATAAGGGTTTAGCAACCATAGAAAAAGCAATGGACACTTACACATATTAAGGAAGATGACTTTTTTTTTTGCTCACACATAATTGGTTGAGTCTTACCTATTAACTCCCACAGGAATGCAGCAGCAAATATTTTTGCTAAATAGAGGGGAAATAATTTTTTCCCTCCTTACTAGCCCTGCTTATCATCCCTCTTCATTTTCCCACCATCAAATTATGTGCCTTTTCATTTGCCGGGAAGCTAGGTACATTATCTCATGGTGAGAAAGTGCCAATATGCTAATAGAAATGGGTGTATGACACTATCCTAAACCCCACACACAAAAAAAGTAACTACCTCCAACAGTATGCACAAAAAAAACTCTTGATGACTGCCACCAATTATATGCAAAGAACATATTCTTCAATAAACGATAACATTACAACTTGATTATACATAACAAAGATATGGTTCAGACGTACTGCTAATTAAACTTCATGGACTTAACATATAGATGCACCTGTGAAGAACATATATAAAATCCTCAACTGAAATCACTTGTTCACCATCAATGCCAACAAAGAGGATCCCTCTGGCTTTCATTACTATTTTCCTCACAGCAACTAATTCAAGTGCCAACATAATAGCCATAGTGAATGATGGAAGCAACAAGAGGCAAAAATACACCCAAGGGTTATTAAATAAAGCAGAGAATTCCCCTGGCCCCAATGTTGGGAAAACAAAACAGACAAGATCTTCTATTACTTTTATTGCCTTCAACACATATTTCAAATATTAAATAGAAAAAATCATGGTTCAGCTCGTTGTTGCCAACACAGGATGTTTCATCACACAACTAATCTATTTACTAGCCAAAATTACAGCTCCTATCTCCAACATCATCTACGGCAAAAGGACATGAGAATTCACAGTCATCTAAGTCATCTTGGAAAGAGAGTCTGCTTGAGCTCACACAACTAATCTATTTAGTAGCCAAAATTACAACTCCTATCTCCAAGTATAATGGCAACATAAATACTAGCACCCAAACATTGTGATATTATTTGTATTTAATAAAAACAACAGAAAATATCAAAACAATGGGGCAAGAACAGTACCTAGTGTAAGTATCTGCACTATCAACATCATCTACGGCAAAAGGACATGAGAATTCACAGTCATCTAAGTCATCTTGGAAAGAGAGTCTGCTTGAGCTCCTTGAAAATCCAATTCTAGGTGAACCACTGGAAGACACCACCCCCGAAAACCGTCCTGAATCATCTTTACTGTCTTTCACCTTCAATGCAAATTTAAGGAATCAAGACACAAGAAAACAACAATGCGCCACCAAAATCCAGCATTGTAATTACAAAAATGCAACACCAACATTCTGCATTGAAATTCCAAATACCTTTGGACCCCCGTATCCCTGAAAGTTTGGACTCCCGGAGTAATGTTCGACTCCTCTTAACCCCTCCAACTTCCTGAAAGATCGACTTCCAGAGGGAGAACCAGAGGAGTTTTCACCCTTCAAGCTCCTGGGAGATGGAGGAGGAAAAAACTGTTTATTTGGATCTGACAAGTTAGGTGTTAAATATCTATGGCCCTTCCCCATCATAGGAAGGGGGATATTAACAGGAGTACTTTCAGACTGCAACCGAGCCTGAAAGGGACTATTAGCAGGGGAAGGCGACGGGGAAGGGGACGAGAAGGGCGGTGAAAGCCGATGCTCATCAAAGCTCATTGCCTTCTTATGAACCATCGGCCGGAAATTCGAAACCCTGTGCCCACCAATGTCCGGAGGCGAATCATGAAACTCCTGGGGCGGAGGCATAAAATAAGGCGGCGGAGAAGGGCTGTAAGTATGATTTGCACCAGGGCCAGGTTGGTGAATTCCGCTGGTCCAACTATGTGGGCGCTGAAATGGGGAAGAAGAGGGTGATCTGTACCCTCTTAGGGAGTAGGAGGCGCCCCTGGAAGCTCTATCACTTGAAGAAGGAAAGACTTTAAGCGGCTCCGCCGCTGGACTGCCCACATAATCTGTGATAATCTGAGGTGGGTATGAGCTCGAAGACTCCAAATTCAAGTCTGCCAATGTGGAACGATAGGTCACAGAGACAGAAACTCGCCCATGTGCAGTCTCCACTGGCACAAAGCTCTGTGTCTTCATCTCCTCCTCCTCCGCCCTAGTGAATGGCTCACTGAAGGAGGAGACCTTGTAACTCAGATCGAAATCGCAAGCTCGGCTCGACGAATTTAGCATCCTAAACAATCTGTATGCCGGTAAAAGTCTCAACATCGAGCATAGAGATCTGATCAGTATAATTGACTTCTTGTACATCTTCTTATACAATGCCGACCCGCCCTCGCCGCCCGCAGCGGCCGGAGAGGAAACCGGCCTCAATTGCTCATACTGAACCACCCACCTCTCGACCACCGTCTCCTTCACTGCCCTCTGCGGGTTGAAGCGGTCCTCTACCGCGGCAAAGTCAGTCGCCTCCCGGACGAGCATGACGTCGATGACCATCGGGTCGAGGATGCTCCGGTGCCAGAAATTCAGACTCTCCAGCGCCGCAGGGGGGTCGCCAAGGGCCAGGTTGAACCACTTATCCCTCTTTCGCGCCGCCGCCGCGCCTGCCTTGTCCGCAGCAGCGGCCCGGGTGACGACGGAACGGAGAGACGGGATCCTGGAGTCCAGGATGACGTGCAGCGCCTTGAGCAGGAACTGGGATATGATCTGCTCGGTTCGAGCGCACTCCATGTGCGGAGGAGGGCCTCTGCCATCCATAGCCATCTCTCTCTATGCAAATTCCGGTCTTTCCTTCTGAATCGAAAACCCCAAAAGGAGCGATCTTTATCCTACCTAGAATAGGAGAAGGCCAAAACCAGATATGGGTCGGTGACGCACCTTCCAGTAGAATACCGGGGAACCATTGTGACCCTGAACTTCAACAAACAGGGAATCTAATCCATTAGATCTGATCAGAAGAGCAGCCGCAGCATTCATGCCTGAAAGCGATAATCGAAAGACTCCTCCGGGAAAAGCGAATTTCGAGCAGGAGGAGGAGATGGGAGGCGCTCAATCGGAAGAAGATGGGCATTCGGAAAAGCCATGGAGATGAGTCCCAGCCAAAGGCGGTGTCTTTCCGATCGGTCTGTGGACGAATGAGGCGTGAGATTGACGAGAAACCGAAGTAGAAGAAGAAGCGTAGACGAAATGGTCTTCTGCTGAAATCAGAGAGGAAGGAGTCGGGATGGAGGAGGAGAAGGAGGCCGGGATTATAAAGTAAAATAATAGGGAGGTGATTGAGTAATTAAATATATAAAATATGTTTTCATTTGGGCAAATTGGCTAGAGGAAAAGAAACGGGCTTTCTTGTGCATTTTAGTCCTTTTGATTTGTGGTTATAGAGTTAAGTCCCAAGTATTTGATGAAATTTCTTTATAGTTCCAATTTTTAATTTTTCTCTTTTCTATGGGTAAAGGGTGCTTAAACCAATATGTCCCTAGGTGTCTAGTATTCGACAACACTCACACTGATCGGGCTCGCTCAGGGTTTAATTTAGGGTTTAGATTGGCTCATGCTCGAGCTCTTATAAATATAAATGAGGCTCTTTCAATTAAAGTGCTCCTTATTGGATAGTAATATTCATATACCAATAATTTGTACATGAGTCTTAATTGAGCAAAATATATAGGTCTCACGTAAAGTTTACTTAGGTTTACTTATTTTATTTTATTTAAAAAATATAAAATTTTAACATATAATATTCCTTTGTTATTAAATTAATTTGTTAATATAGAGTTAGGAATCATTTGGCAACAGCAGCATGGGAGAAGCAAGAAGGCTTTCTACCCTTCTTTTGCTTTAGGCGTCCTTCGGATGGCGTTGTGTGTCATCTCAAAAGCTACTTTTAGTTAAAATTATTTTTTGAAAAACTAAATAAAATAGATTATGTTTAGATATATATTATAGAAAATTAGTTTTTTAAAAAAAGTTCTACAAATCTTGTTTGGGTAGCCATTGGCTTCGTTTGGATAATGCTTTGTGTCATCCAAAAAGTTGTTTTTCGTTGAAATCATTTTTTAAAAAACAAAGCAAAAGTGGGTCATGTTTGAATATACTTTTCAAACAAAGTTTCAGAAATCTTGTTTGGATGGCCATTACATTTCATACATGTGAGTTAAAAAAAAAGCCCACTTTACCCCTCAATAATTATGATTTACAAACTTTGCAAACCTATGTAAACTCCATCTCTACTTATAAAATAAAATAATACCAGTTAGAAAAAGTGGCCACTGACAGTCGTAGCTTTTCTACACAATAAAGACTTTCGCATGGATTTATTCTCTCTGCAATGGTAACATGCTTTTGTTGCTGGAAAGGGAACGGGAACTAGCACCAAGGGAAGACGGAGTTTGCCCAGTGAATAGGATCCACGAATGAAGAAGAAGATCAGCGAGCAGATGCACTCATAGCCCAGAGAGGAAGACGAAATGCTAGTCTTATTTGAAATCGGGCCCAAAGAGGATATAAACGATGGTGGGAGGAAAAAGGGGAAGAGTGTTATAGAAAAGGAAATGACTCAGGAGAGAAGGAATAGATCGTGGGATTGAGTTAAGACACGATATGGGAGAAGGGCAAAAATGTCAGTAAAAAAAATTTACCTTTTATTGACACGCTTTTAGCCTAACCCTCCTCCGGATGAGAGTTAGACAAAAAGCGGGTAAAAAGAAAAAATAAGCCAAAAGCGAGGTTAAAGACATTTTTCAAACAAAGTAAAACTTTTAATTTAAATTGTCCAACCAAATAAAATTTACTTGCAAAACTGCTAAAAGTGGGTAGAAAGCTAGTAGAAAATCGCCATCCAAACGACACCATTGTATTATATATAATAATTTGCATTATGAAAAATATCTACTTTGTCCTCAAATAATTAGAGGAAAAAAAGTTGGGTGGACGAGGGTGCTCATCAATGGTGGATGAAGGTGGTCATTAATGGCAGATGAGGGTGGTCATGGTGGGAGGAGAAGGGGAAGAATATTTTACTGAAGAGGAGAAAATGGAAGGGAATGAGGATGTCATGGTGGGAGGAGAAGGGGGAAGGGAGTTTTATTGGATAGGAAAACGTGTGCATGCAAAAAGGAAAAAAATACAAAAGAGTGTTATAACAAGAGAGAAGAGAAGGGTAAAAATATCAACTCGTGATATTTTTACCTTTTTTGATACGATTTTAGCCTAATCCTCCTCAAGAGGAGAGTTAAGTAGAAAGCGGTTGAAAAGCAAAAAAACAAGTCAAAAATGGAAATAAAGGCGTTTTTAAAACGAAGCGAAGCTTTTAGTCTAAATTACCTAATTAAACAAAATTTATATGTAAAACAATAAAAAGTGGACAGAAAGCGGTTGCAAAGCTTCATCCAAATGACACCTTACGCTTCTCATTGAAAATTAGGAGAGGGTTAAGCAAAAAGTAGGCCAAAAGCCAATTATCCACCGATATGAGATTTTTTTCGTACCACATTTGCATCCAAGCCCCAAACAACCCCTTTAAAAGGGATTAGTTCATTGGCAACATAGAAAGATATCAGGTTTTAAGAGTTTATGCTCATGCATGGGGGTTCACAATGTAAGCCCAGACTCTTTGACCCATGTTGCTAAGGAGGTATTCACTCCCTATGTCACGTGCGCTATCGGATTTAAATATGACAACTCTAAAAGTACGAGCTTACACGTAAAAAAAATTTGCTATATAGAAATCTATTTATTTTTATAAATCAACTGAATCATAATCATAGGACGTCAAGAAAATGGATTTTTTATTTTATAAAGTTTAATCTAACTTTTGTACTATATCAAGTTCAGGAAAGTTACTTTGTTATTTTTTTTTTATGAAATGACAATTTTGTCAAAAATATATTGGGCTTCAGGTAAGCCATGTTAACTTTTTAATTCATGATGTCAACAATCTCTAATGCTTTTTCTTTTGTGATCTACATAGTAGGAGAAAGTGTCGCTACTATCAAAATTAATCAAGCTGCACTATTATCAATTTTTTATTAAAAAATTAAAGAGACATAATGTTATAACTTTAGATTTTTAAATCTATTTTTTAAAAGAGTCTCGTTAGTATGTGTCGGATGCACATGCGCCCAGTAGATATCCATGCGCTATCATGGACCTAGTTGCACATCTTTGTAAATACTTGTAATATCTTTCTTTATATTTTTTATGTATTTTCTTTTGTTTTTATGCAACCATGCCCGTAGTCCCACTTTAGTTGCCGCTCTAGCAATATGCAAAAAATACCTTATGCTATATAGGGGGAGGGTAGTATCTATGTAGTTGGCTCGTGTAATTTGTAATTATTGCTTTGTAAACGCGTTGATAGTGATACAATCAATCTTCATGCTTGTATTCATTTATTTCTTTGCAATGTGTCCCTCTTGTTTCTCTACCCCTTGCTTTGTAAGGCCCTTTTGCAAGTGATCCATGCAGTTCCTTGCCAAGCAAGAATACTTGTTGTGTTCAAAAGGCTGACTCGCTAGGCGCAAGGCCTCACAAGTGCAACATGGTAGCTTATCCATTGAGTAGGGCCATGACAATTGGTATCAAAGCTTTGGTTCATGCGGACCCCTCTTTCGATTCAATCAAACTTCAAAAGAGATGTTGAAGTTGGTGGTTGAGGTAAGTAGGGTGGAAGAGCCCACTCCAATGCCAACAAAGACGTCAAAGACATTGTTGCACGTGGATGCTGTGGAGGAGCACCTCGCATCCCTCGCAACCAGTTTTAACAAGTTGGATGAGAAGGTGAACTCCCTAGAAGCACGAGAGAAAGCGATCTGTGATTTAAGCACAGAGAATTGTGAGCTCATCAACGAACTCCATGATGATGTGCAAGTGTATGTGACTTCCTTACAAAAAGATATTTGTGGCTTGGCAGCCCAAGTGGCACTTCTAATGCATATTGCTACCTGCTAAGAACCGATTGCCATGTTGGATGGGCCAAGATGCCCTAAAGTGTCAAAACCCACTACATACAATAGTGTTAGAGATGCTAAGCAATTCAAACTTTTATTGTTCAATATGGAACAATACTTGCGGGCTATAAACCTAGAAATCGAAGAGGTAAAAGTGGTTATGGCCACGATGTATTTGTCCGACAATGCCTAGTTGTGGTGGAGGACCAAGTATGATGAGATAATAAGAGGCCAAATCCAAATAGACATGTGGGAGGAGCTGAAGGGTCAACTCAAGACTCAATTCCTTCCTAAAAATGTTAAGTTTATTATTCAAATGAACCTAATATGCCTCTAACACACACTCAGGATTATTTGGGAATATGTTAAGCAATTTTTCGCTCTTATGTTGGATATTCACGACATGTCCGAGAAGGACAAGTTGTTCTTCTTTTTGGAAGGACTCAAGTTATGGGTTTAGACTGAACTAAACAGGCAGGGGGGTAAGAGATTTAACCACCACTATTACAGAAGTCGAATGCCTTACCAATTATACTAACAAAGGTGGCTCAAAGAGGAGCACCACCAACTAGAAGGATAAATGATATGGTCAGAAAGACCAAGGGTTACTCACTGGGAGCCAAGATAAGGTAAGGGCAAGATAGGGGAGAGGAAACTTTTTTTCAAAAGTGATGGACCAAAGACAAATAGCACAGAATTTCGACCTCATAAGTTTGAATGTTTCTTGTGCAATGGCCCTCACCCCATTCGTGATTACCTGTAGAAAAAGGAGAATCATGCCTTATTTGCTTGACTACCACCTTTCGCAATTGTCGATGATGAGGCATCTAGTGATGAAGATGCAAAATCGAAAATAGGAACATTGTGATTGCTCAACACACTCAAGGGACAAGATATAACAAAACCCTATCAAGCTAAGGGCTTGATGTATATTGAGATTTGTTTAAATGGAGTCCCGATCGGGACGTGGTAGACACAAATGCTACTTACACCTTTATCTCCAACAATCAGATAAAGTGCCTCGGGTTACCATTGGTGAAAGACTCAAGCCGAATGAAGGCGGTAAACTCCATAACTCACCCTATTACCGGGTTGGCCAAGGACATCCCTGTTACAATTGGAAGTTTGTCTGGCATATTTAATTTGATAGTCATTCTCTTTTGGATGATTTTCAAGTGATACTGGGGATGGACTTCTTACAAGGTGCGAGCATTATCCCGATGCCTCACCTAGGGTTAGTATGCGTGTTCAACAAGTCTTGTCTTCGAATGGAAGATCAATTATCGGATGAAGCACCTACAGCCCTAGAAGTTCAGGTGTACCTAGCAAAATATGTTTATGTGATGCCAAAGTCCTTACCCAAGCATCTCTTACCGAGGAGAGCAATAGATCATCAAATCTAGTTGGAACTAGGTGTTAAGCCTCCAACTTGTGCCTCATATAGAATGGCACCCCTAGAGCTTGCGAAATTTCGAAAAAACTAGATAAACTCCTTCAGACAAGTTTCATTCATTCAACTAAGGCACCCTTCAGATCTCTAGTCCTCTTTCATAAGAAACATGATGGGAGTATGTGGTTATTATTGACTATCAAGCCCTTAACAAGTTCATGATGAAGAGTCAATACCCCCTCCAGCTCATTGTGGACCTCTTTGATCAATTGGGGGATGTTTGATACTTCTCAAAGTTGGATCTGTAATTTGGGTACTACCAAGTGAGAATTGCCAAAGGGAATAAAGCGAAGAGTGAAGACTACTTGTGTCACCTGCTATGGTGCCTTTGAGTACCTTCTTATGCCTTTCAGACTAATTAATACTCCAGATGCATTTTGTACCCTGATGAATGATATTTTTTGTGAGTTCCTTGATTCGTTCGTGGTTGTTTACCTGGACAACATTATCATATACAGCAAGACCCTAGAGAAACATGTTGATCACCTAAAAGTCATTTTTGAAGTCCTCCGGCATAACCAGTTGTATGAAAATTTGGAGAAATGTTACTTCGCTAAAGAGGAGATCTTATTCTTGGGATACACCATTAGTGGTAGACAGGTCCGCATGGATACTTCTAAAGTTTGTACAATTGACTAAGGTGAGAGAGTTGTTGGCTTTCTTGGGCCCTGCCAACTACTATAGGCAATTCATCATGGGGTACTCACAACAAACAACCCATCTGACCGACCTACTCAAAAAGGATCGACCTAGTGTTGGTCGGAGAGATGTCAAAAGACCTTCATCAAGCTTGTGACTAAAGACCTCATGCTCCACCTCCCTAATTACATGCAATGCTTTAAAGTACAAACAAATGCCTCAAATTATGTCGTCGAATATATTTTGACTCATAATGGCCACCCAATAGCTTTCAAAAGTCATAAACTCAATGATCCAGAGCGAAGGCATGCAGTGCAAGATAAAGAAGTGACAGTTGTAATTCATTATCTTCACACTTGACATTATTTGTTGGGTTATTTGTTCATAGTCAAGACCGACAATATCGCTACTAGTTATTTTCAAAACAAGAAGAATTTCTCTCCAAAGCAAGCTCGTTAGTAGGATTTCCTTGCCGAATTTGACTTCACCTTAGTACAAACCTAGCAAGAACATCATTGACATCAATGCTCTGAGCAGAAAGGCTAAGTCTAATGACCTTGCCGCCCTACATCTAAACAAGTTGGCCCGTGTTAGTCAATGCAAGAGCGATTTACATGCTCGAATTCGTGCTGCAATGGACAAGGACAGCATGGCCCCCTCCCTTTTCCAACAAGTAACCAAATGCAAAACTAGCAAGTTTTGGGTAGAAGATGGACTATTCATGACAAAGGGCACCTATATGTGCCAAAGTTTGACAACCTAAGAAAAGATCTCCTTCAGGAATGCCATGACACTTCGTGGACAGGACATCCAGATATTCATCACAACTTGGCTCTATTGGAAAGAGGGTACTTTTGGCCCCACGTGGGTGATGATGTCAAATAGTATGTTTGTATGTGCCTCACATGCCAACAAGATAAGGTAGAATAGGACAAACAACACATTCTTCTTGAACCACTAGCAATGTCACAAGGACCATGGGAGAGTGTGTCACGCCCCGACGATGCTCGACCCGAGCCAAACCCGGTCCAAGGGCAGGTCAAGCGCACGGGGGCGACGAATGGAACGATTTAGCGGAAGACTTAACCCTAACCACGGGCGATTAACAGAATTACGGAGTACGCACAATCCTTTGAGAAAGAGTAAATAAAAGGGAAGAAAGAGAGTTGTTTATCACAAAGTAAACAACAAATCTTAAACCCACATGCTTAGTTAACTGAAGCCCACACTGGCTCAAAATAAGTCTCAAGCAAACATAACTGTAACATGTGACATAAATCCAAAACAAAAAACCCTACACAAAGGTTCTAAACATAAGCATAAAACCAAAGAAACTAAGTCACACAACGATCTCCATGATCACATCCATGCCATCTCCGACCTTTCCTCAAAGAGGAGATCCTGTCCGTCTGCGTGTCGCACCACGCAACCCCAAAACAAAACACAAGAAAGAAGGGTGAGTTTAACAAACTCAGCAATGGTTTTTAATATCACTATCAACATCAAAAATACGATAGCATAGCAATATAATCATTCAGATCAAAGATTTACATGGTGCATCATTTTCTGATCATGCATATACATCACCTAAACATGCATTATAGTGCATAATCCACGTAGTGTCATTCTCATCATAATATCTTGCATGAAATATATCTCTAACATACACATTTAATCATACTTCATATCATAATCAACTTGCATGAATGTATCTCTAACATACATATTCCCTCATACATCACATCATAACAACCTGCATAAAATGTATCATATCCAATCATGCATCATATTATAACAACCTGCATGAATGTATCTCTAACATACATATTCCATCATGCATCACATCACAATTAACCTGCATGAAATGTATCTCTAACATACATATTCCATCATGCATCATATTCTCATTCATCATGCATGTATGAGTGTCACACACACACACACACTAGTCCAACATGCAAGTCCATACACATAGAGAATAAACCTACTCTTCAAGACCAAAGCCCTCGAGCAAACACTTATCGAATAGACATGCTCCTTAAGGCCAACGCCTTCGAGCAACTCCTGCTCCTCAAGGTCAACGCCTTCGAGCTACTCCTACTCCTCAAGGTCAACGCCTTCGAGCAACGCCTACCCATCAAGTCTAAACTCTCGGGCAACCCTGCTTGTCAAGACTAAAGTCTCAAGCAACAACACCTAACACGCCGATGCATTTGGACAAACCAGCTAGATTCTCAGGGTCCAGTGAATCATAAATAATCTCAATCCGCAAGACAAGTACACAACTCATCCCTACTTAACTCTGTTCAACTAGACTCAACCCGGGGAGTGCACTCGTTCCACACAGGAACTCAAATCGAAATATGTCCTTTCGGACCAATCAACTTGCGATTAATCCACAACCGATCAATCCGGCACACAATTTTATCACATTGCATCCAATCGGTCAAATTCGATTAACCACGATGAAGCCTCAATTAAAAATTCATTTTCATGATGCATGCAGCATGGTACATATGTGGGCAAAGCATACATGAATCCTAACCCATGATAAGTGCTCTTACTAGCCCCTAATGCATCATTCATAATCACAATATCAAGCTTCAACATCATCATTTAACCCCCACATGTGTGTGTAACTAGTAGAAGCATTTCATACAATGCATGTCAACATGCTTAAAATTAAACTCACTACCACCCTACACATGTGAATTACCATCTAAACATAAATTCCAGCAGAAATCATAGGAGAAAAATCATTAAAATCATAACTCAAATGAAAACTCAACCACAAAGGCTAAACACATATAAGATTATTCATTTCATCCTTGAGTCATGGCATTCACCAACATCCACACATCAACTAACCACATTCTATCATGACAAGTCAGTCCAATAATAGGTTGTAGTTCTACTGAAAATATGCTTAATCCAACGGAAATCAACCATTCATAATTTTTAAGATGACAATTCCAACATCATGCCACAAAATATAAGTCATTCCACAAATCTCTAAGCATATATCTCAACTCCATAATCTCAATAGCATGCCCTTCCAGTAGCATAACATAGCTTAAAACACTCCACATTCATATGAAATTGGCAAGCTAAAGTGGAATCATCGAAATAAACATCATATGCACAACATACAATTTATCAGTAGTTGCTCGAACGCCCTTCAGGCCGTTCGATCGGTTAAATGCAAAATTTTAAAATTCACAGTTTGGCCGTTCAAACGCCTAGTAGGCCATTCGATCAGTTGAACTGAAAAACTGTCGTTCCAACAGTGTTGCCGTTTGAATGCCCAGAAGGGCCGTTTGAACGCCAACAAGGCAGAACTGGTCATCTTCTTCCTTTCGCAAATCCAAACCGAAACACCATTGATAACACTTCAAATCCACATCTAACACCCTAATCATCATCAAAAGTCCTTCATGACTTCCAGAATATCAAACCATATCATAATAATGCAAAACCCTAAGAAATCAGGATTAAATAATTCCATTTTCTAATCTTACCATTAACACTCCAAATCAAGTAATCTCCATTCAAAATAAGCCAAAAATCAAGAATGTTACCATGGATAAACTGAGATTTCAAAGACCCATTACCTCAACACTTGATTAAGCTCGGATTGGAGAGTCACCTTTCTTGAAATCCTTGAAAACACATTGAGTTTAAATTAAACTCTATTACAAATCGATTTACCAAGGAAACCCCTAATTAAATCTTAGATATAGGGCTTGTTGGTTGTAAAAATCAAAATTTGAAAGCTAGGGTTTGTAGTAAAACACAAATCAGTAGCTTTTGAGGTCTAAAAACGAATTGAAACATGGGAAAAATAGTAGATTTGGAAGAAAGTTAGGGTTTAGTGCTTGATTAGAGTAGGCTTACCTTAATCGGCTTCAAATTCGGGCTTAAGTGGGGATTAGGCTAGACCTCATTCCTTAACCTATTCCCAAAAATGGAAATGGCTCAGGTTTGCCCTTTTATAGTAAGGGTTGGGGTATGCATGGGTAAGTTTTGAGGTGTAAATAGGAAAAGTAGGCTAAAAATGGGTATTTTGCAAATTTAAGCCTAATAAAATTCTAAAAATTTTTGTATGACCTTAAGTAGATGTCTAGGTTCATTTAACCCAAAAATTAAAATTTTGATGGTGGGGCCCACAGGGGTCCCGCCAAAACCCTAATTTTCGGGAAAATAGTGGAAATTCAGAAAAAAAAAATCCCAAAAAATCACATTTGATTTAAAATCACTTAAAACCACTAATCTTAAAGTTGATTTTGGTTAAAACCCTCTTAAACACTATTTATTCAAGAAATCACCAAATAAATCAGAAAATGTGTCAACCTCACGATAACTGATAATTAAAGTAAAACCAAAACCGGTTTAAGATCAGGGATCTTACAGAGTGTCTCCCTAGACATCATCTATGTTACCAAGAGTAGGTGGCTATGGATCGATCTTAGTGGTGGTTGATCATTTCTTGAAATATGCTACCTTCATCCTGATGTCAAAGCATTGTATGACCGTGGAAGTTTCATACCTATTCCTCAAAAATATTATTAAACTTTGGGGCATACCCCAAATTATTGTGAGTGACTGTGATGTGCAATTCATCGGTTGCTTCTGGACAAAGTTATTTAAGTTGTTGGGTTCGAAGTTAAACTTCTCCTTTAGCATGCATCCCCATACTGACAGTCAAATAGAGTGCATCAATGTTGTCATTGAAGAATACCTTTGCCACTTTATCAGTGCCAACCAAAAGAAATAGGTGAACCTCTTTGTTGTCGCCCAATTCTCCTACAATCTCCAACAGAGTTCGGCCACCACCAACCACGGTCCCTTTGGAGTTGACCATTGGCCCTCAACCAGCAACACTGCATACTCTAGAACTGAATACATGGGAAACAACCCAACCGCTTTTTACCTGCCGAAAGATTGGCACCTCCAAGCAGACATTGCCAAGGCCTATCTTGAGAAGGTCGCCCGTCGAGCAAAGAAGTGGGCCAACAAAGGCCCAAAGCCTTACACGTTCATGGTGGGAGACTTGGTCTTATCAAGCTGAATGTAGACCAACTGAAGCTATTCTGGCAACTTCATTAAGGTCTCATTTGCAAGTACGAAGGTCCCATCCCCATTACTAAGCAGGTCGGGAAAGCCTATTATCAAGTCCAAGTACTAGCCTTGATGCATATCCACCCAACCTTCCATGTCATTTGTCTCAAACCATTATATGCCGATGCCGAGGACCCCTATAGAAAATAGATTGATCAGGGTAATACGAAGGTCACAACTGATGTTTGAGTCTTAGAAGAAATTTTGGCAGATTGCGAAGTTCTCCATGGCAAAGAGCAAGTACGTGAATTCCTTATCAAGTGGTGAAGCCTTCCACATAGTTGGGAGCCCAAAGACGAGTTCACCATTCAACAAGTGCACCACGTCAAAGCCTATCTCTAGGAGTAGTGTCAACAAGGAAGTCGACAAAACTAAGTGGGGGACAATGTCATGGACCTAGTCCAGACACCTTTGTAAATACCTTTTAATATTTTTCTTTATGCTTTTATGTATTTTCCTTTATCTTTATGTAACCATGCTCGTAGAGCCACTTTGGTTGCCACTTTAGCAATATGCAAGAAATCTCTTATGTATATAGAGGGAAGGTAGTGTTTATGTGGCTAGCTCATGTAATTTGCTCATGTTGTTTTGTAAACGCATTGATAGTGAATACAATCCATATTCATGCTTGTGTATCATTTGTTTCTTTGTAATGTTCACTCTCGTTGCCCCTAACTCTTGCTTTGCAAAGCCCTTCGCACATGCCTTGCCAAGCAAGAATAGTTATTGTGTTTGAAAGGCTGACTTCTTAGGCATGAGGCCTCGCAAGTGCTGCACGATAGCCTATCCATCAAGCATGGACATCACAACACAATTTGGATTGAACAGCTAGGTTAAGAATATCTAAATATACAATAAATAAAATATATTTTTATCAGACATTGATAAGAATATCTAAGGATTCAATATACTTATTTTCTAAACATACTAATTACAAACTAAAGTAAAATAATCATACTATAATATAAGGCAACAGTTGAAACCAGGCTCATCGAGCCGTCGGATTTAAGTCTAACAGCCCACATTACTCAGGGCGCTGAGTAACATGGGCCATCATATTTAAATTTTACTGCTCGATGAGCCTACGCGCGTGAGCCCAAGCTCTCATCACACATGCCTCGTAATATAAAGCAAATTGGTGTACTATAGAATTTTTGAATTCTCACTATTTGACCCATATTTTTTATATCATTATTCTCTATTTTAGCCCTATTTGACTCATTTTAATCCCCAAAAAATCAAAGTTATGAGAATCTTAATTCCTATATTTTAGGTAATGTTGATTTTAACTTTATAATATTATATTTTGCACTCTTCAACATATCCAGCCCTTGGGCTACACTAGATATATCTACATCTTCATGCTTCTCGTTATCTCCCGATATCTCCTCAAGTGACGTGCCCTTAGGCTCTACATGTGACATCCCTTGCATAACAAAATTATATGGTTCAAAAATAAATACTTGAACTGTGACAGCCTATAAAATCTATACTCATAAAATAATTACATCAAAAATAAGATAATAAGTGCCAAGGAATATTGTGTGTAGAGCTGGTAATTTATAGAATTTTCTCTCCGAGAATATCATGCCTTTAAACATCAGTCAACCTAAATAATTAAATAACTTTTCTTATAGCAAAATATAGATAAATTAATCAAAACGTTTTTCTTCCTTCACCTCCACCTCTACTGCATCACCTGCAAAATCTGAGGGTGGGTAAGTATACTTATACTCAATAATCCCCAAAGAATTCCAAGAATTCTT
Organism: Saururus chinensis; assembly: GCA_035235625.1. Lineage (NCBI taxonomy): Eukaryota > Viridiplantae > Streptophyta > Magnoliopsida > Piperales > Saururaceae > Saururus > Saururus chinensis. The sequence goes on from CP141147.1 coordinate 30,357,717, forward strand.
GTTATATGTTCATTACAACCTTCAACTCTCTTTTCTAAGTTCATCGATATTGAATCAATCGAACGAACTTCCAACACTTGTTCTACTTTTGGAAGACCCTGCGTTATATCACCTGATCTCAATTTTTCATATATAAATGTAACTAATGTATCTCCTTCGTAAAGAATTTCTCCATAGGTTATGTTAAAGTATAAAAGCATGCTAATTAAAAATCTTTATAAAACAATCATAAATTTAACATAATCATAATATTTGCAAAGAATTGCTCAAAAAAAAAATTATTTGTCTCATAACAAACCAATCTTTTCACACAAGCTTTTGGAAAATAAATCATATGATAACAGATCAATCCAAAAGTCATGATACCAAACGGCTTACTTGTTGTGCCCGGTTTAGGCACAATAGGTACCTTGCACAATCATGCAGGAAAGGGAAAGGAAGGAAGAAGAAATGGGAGAAGAACTGAGTTTTCTATTGCATAACCAAAACAAGGGAAGAGAGGGACAACCCATATAGGGAGTCGTGCCTTCTCCATGGGAGTCGTGGCAGCTAGTGGGACAAGCTAATCTGTGGGGCCACTAGCTGGTCTAATACAAATAAATATCATGCTACCTACTTATTACATAAGCAAATATGAAATAAAATAACCTAATGAAATCAAATAAGAGGTAAATAGAGCATAAAGAGATCCCGAATGAACGTGCACAACACTCTACCACGCTTCCGCTATTCGCCTTGACCTCAAGGTGACCATGCTGGGTAGCAAGTCATGAACTCATCCTTGGACATCCAAATAGCATCCTCAAGGGGCTGGCCCTGTAAAGAAATGAGCACCTTTGTAATGATACGGTTGGAACAATGAACCCGATGCTTATCAAGCACCAAGGTTGGAACAGGATATGCAGGTGGGGCTGCTCCCATCAAAGGAGGAGGTGGAGCATCAGTGGCTAAAGAAGTGTCACCCGCACAGTGGCAGAGTCTAGAGACATGGAAAACAGGGTGAACCAACGAGTCAAGCGAAAGAGCAAGACAATAAGCCACTGGACCAATGCGCTCCACCACTTCATATGGTCCATGGAAACGGGGGGGCGAGCTTAGAATGCTCAGGCTATAACAATGAGGTCTGATGCTGAGGAAGGACTGAGACATAAACCAAGTCTCCCACAGTGAACTCCCAATCAGTGTGTTGGCCATCATAAAACTGTTTCATTCGGTTCTAAGAGGCGGCGAGGTTCAGCTTAAGCTGACGAATAACCTCATCCCGTGTTTGCAGCAAATAATCTACCTCGGCAATAGAGGAGCTATGAGGAACATATAATAACATGGCCAGAGGTGGGCGGCCGTAGAGTACCTCGAAAAGGAGTAAACCCCGTGCGAGTGTGAAAGGTGGTATTATACGACCATGCCGCCCATGGAAGAAGCTAGAGCCACCAGCGGGGCTGAGACATGGTCAAACAACAGTTCACCACTGAGTCTGGTCGTCCGTCTATGGATGATAGGTTGTGTTCATGTGGAGAGTAGTGCCCTGTAATGCAAAGAACTCCTGCCAAAATTGAGATATAAAGATCCTGTCACAATCAAAAATAATAGTGTGAGGCATGCCATGGAGCTTAGCGACCTCACAAACATATATCTCTACCACCGTCTTGGCAATGAAAGGGTGCCCCAGGGCGTAGAAATGAGTGTACTTGGACAACCGATCTACCATCACAAGGATCACCGATTTGTTGTGCACCAAGGGCAAGGCTCCCACGAAGTCCATTGAAACATCCTCTCAAACCTTGTCAAGAATAGGTAAGGGCTGTAGTAATCCGGTAGGGGATGTTGGGGCAACCTTGGCTCGCTGACATACATCGCAGGACGCAACATAGTCCCGAACAGCCCATTGAATCCCTCGCCATAGAAAGCTCTGGCTAACTCTCTTATAGGTGTGGAATGCTCCTTCGTGACCGGCTAGGGGGTTGTCATGGAAATGGGAGAGAATGGGCTAGCGAAGGCCGTCAATGTCAGGCACCCACAGGCGGTCCTTTCAGAAGAGGTCATCTCGCCACCAAAGAAAGGGTAGCCAGTAGGGTCCACCTAGAGGGATGCAATCAACGTCTGTGTGGAGGGATCCTCACAGTATGCTCGTCTTAACGCAGCAACAAAGGGGCAGGACAGGGTAGATAGAGCCATGCAAGAACTAGAAGGAGAGAGGCGAGAAGGGGCATTGGCCACATTGTTGTCTGACCTTTCTTGTACACCACCTCATAATCATATCCCAACAATTTACTAACCCACTGCTGTTGTGCTGGAGTGGATACCCGCTGCTCAAGGAAGTACTTCAAATGTTGGTGATCAGTGCGGATGAGGAAGTGGCCGCCAAGCAAGTAGGGTCTCCATTTTTCGATGGCAAGGACGATGGCCAGCATCTCCTTCTCATAAATGATAGGGACAAGGAACGGCCGGCCAAAGTCTTGCTGAAATAGGCAATGGGCCGCTCGCCCTGCAAGAGCACCGTCCCTCGGCCCACCTCCGAAGCATCCGTTTCAACCACAAAAGGGCGGCTGAAATCTAGTAATGTGAAGACGGGGGCGGAGGCCATAGAGTGCTTCAGTGCCTCAAAAGCAGCTTGGGCAGCCTCTGTCCAATTGAATCCCCCCTTCTTCAGGAGCTCTGTGAGGGGGCGAGCAATCTCTCTATAGTGGCTAATAAACCTTCAGTAGTAGCCAGTGAGGCCCAAGAAGCCTTAGAATGCACATACACAGGTGGGCATCGGCCAAGAGAGCATGGCAGACACCTTAGATGGGTTAGTAGCATCCCCGTCCTAGGATATTATGTGGCCAAGATAGTTGACCTGCGGGCTTCCAAAAGAACACTTCGAATGCTTAAGAAATAAGGAATGATCTCTCAGAATGGAGAAGATAGACCTGAGATGTTCCAAGTGCTCCGACCATGACTTGCTGTAGACAAGGATGTCATCAAAGAAAACCAAGATGAAGTGGTGAAGGAAGGGCATGAAATGATAGTTCATAAGGCTCTGAAAGGTGGAGAGGCATTGGTCAGCCCAAACGGCATGACGAGAAACTCAAAATGGCCGTCGTGAGTGCGGAAGGCGGTCTTGTGCACATCGGCTATCTACACCAAAATTTGATGGTAACCCAATCGAAGGTCGAGTTTACTGAAGACTATTGCACCGACCAACTCGTCCAAGAGCTCCTCAATCATGGGAATGAGGTACTTGTCCTTTACTATGATAGCATTAAGGCCCAGTAGTCGACATAGAACCTCTAAGTGTCGTCCTTCTTACAAACCAGTAGCACCGGGGAGGAGTAGGAGCTCTTGCTAGGGCGGATGATGCCAAACTGAAGCATATCAGCGATGAGGCACTCGATCTCCGCCTTCTGGATGTGCGAATAGTGGTAAGGGTGGACATTGGCCAGAGAAGCCCTAGGAATGATGGGGATATGGTGGTCATGAGGCCGCACTAGTGGAAGGCCCTTGGGCTCGGCAAACACATCATGATGGTCCACCAATAAGTCAAGAAGATCCGGAGGTAGCTTGTCTTAACGTACCTTGACCGCTTGCTCTTTGTTGTAGGAGGAACCCCTAGACCTCGAAATCTATAATCATCTCTCTAAAGTTCCATACCACATCACCAAGCTCTTGTAGCCACTAAACCCCTAACACCATGTATGCTCCTTTTGTGGATAGCAAGAAGAGGTCGGTGATGAAGGTGTCACCTTGGATAGAGAGGGCGGCCTAAGCACATACTCCGGAGCTTCTTAGATGTTTTCCATCTTCAATCAAGACATCAAATAGTTTTGGATCAGACACATAGAAGCCTAGTCACTAGGCCACCTTACATTGATAAAGTTGTGGGTGGAGCCACTATTGATAAGGATGGCCACTTGCTGCCGCTTCAGGTAGCCTTGGACCCGCATCATGCAAGGAGTGAATGCCCCCGAAAAGGCATGAACTGAGATCTCGGGCAACACATCATTGTAGTGGGACGAATCAGCCATGTCCACAACATTATCCTCTTCATCGATCTCCTCCACGAGAAGGTTGCCTTTGACAAAATAACAATGCCCTAGAACGAACTTCTCATCACATCGGAAACATAACCCCTTAGACCGACGTTCCTCCATCTATGCCGGTGTGAGATGGCGAACAACCTAGCCTGGGGGAGGGGGTTGTTGGCCAAGTCGGCCTAAGGCTGAGCTACTGGCCGGCGTGGAAAGGGGGCTAGTGCCAAGAGTAGACCGTGGGAAGGGTCCTAGCTGCCCCCCTCTTCACTATCTAGCCAATTTCTCCTCCTCAATTTACACATGCCGCATAACATCCCACATATTGGGGCAAGGAAAATGGCGCATCTCCTTTGAGATCTCCGATTTGAGCCCTCTCTTCAATGTTCCCACCAAAGCAACCACCGGCCAATCTAGAAGGCGGTTGGCAACCTTCATGAACTCGGTATAATAGGCCCGGACGGTGGTGGTTTGGCACAAGGAGGAGATCATCTTGTTGAAGTCCTGGAATTCATTGGGGCCGAATTGAATGCACAATTCATCAGAGAAGGTGGCCCAAGTGGGTTAGTGCACCTCCTTCTCGAAGCTCTAAAACCAAACGGAAGCATCAACGTCCCAGTGAAATGCGGCAATACGCAACCGTTCAGCTAAGTGTGTCCCCAGGTAGACGAAGAACTTCTCTGCCTTGTACAGCCACTCCACTGGGTCTTCGTCCCCATTGTAGCATGGGAACTATAGGCAGGCCAAACGGGGCTCTGCTCCTCCCCATTGCCCTCCGCGAGAACCCGAGTACTCCTCCCAGTCATCCTCCATCTCTTGAAACAAGTTTTTGGGTGGCGACATCAATGGGCATTTTTCTGAACACCTGGTGGGCCTCGCATATCCTAGGCTTGGTGTCTCCCATCTACAACTTGGTCGACGATGCCAAAGCATGCAGGGGCCTAGGGAAAGCATGTGTCCCACTCTGTTGTCCCCTGAGGTCTGGGGCAGTACAGTTCGAGGGCCCGGGATGGTTCCCCCTTCTCCACACCGGAGGGTTGCGGCCTGGGCAACAATGGCGTTGGGGGCTGCCTGCAGCTAAGTGATGATCAGAGTCAAGGACTCGATCTTGGCAAGGATTTACACGAGTGCAGGAGCGCTGAGGGGCTCAGGAACTATTTTTGGGCTGTCCGCTGCGACCTTGGCCTCCTTCTCAGGCTGTACTTCAAGGGCCGTATCTAGCTGTTTGCCTCGTGCCATGGCCGGAGATCGTGATGGCTCCAATACTAGTGTTGTGCCCAGTTTGGGCACAATAGGTACCTTGCACAATCACGCAGGAAAGGGAAAGGAAGGAAGAAGAAAGAGGAGAAGAACTAAGTATTCTATTGCATAATCAAAACAAGGGAGGAGAGGGATGACCCAAATAGGGAGTCGTGCATTCTCCTTGGGAGTCGCACCAGCTAGTGGGCCCGGCTAATCCGTGGGGCCACTAGCTGGTCAAATACAAATAAATATCATGTTACCTACTTATTACATAAGCAAATACGAAATAAAGTAACCTAATGCAATCAAATAAGAGGTAAGTAGAGTGGAAAGATAGCCCGGGTGAACGTGCACAACATTACTCCCACACTCATAGGACCACGAAGGCCAGAAGGATATGATCCTTACCATGATGCTTCACACTTATGTGCGCCAAAGCCGAGTATGGTAGGAATCCAAAATATAATGAAAGTTCCTAGTTTGTTAACTAAGGAACTAGCCAAAGAGTATAGGACCCCAAAACATATCGTAACATAATCAAACAATTTTACATACATAATTTCTTTCTTTAAAACAGAGCTATAAAGCATACTCTAGCAAAAGATTTTAAAAGAACTAAATTCCCTTAGAAGAGCAGATGTTTGAATTTAAAAAATCCTACCTCAACCTTTGACAATGACTTTCTCTATTTAAGAACTTTCTGATCATGAAAACAACCCCACCACAATGTTTGGAATCTCGATCTAAGTAAAATAGCATTTTGAACCACCCAATTAGGACTTAAAATGGCTTAGAAACATAGAATTGAAGTTTGAGGAGCGTGGGAGTTGAAAAATGGAAAAATCACGCCCCCCCCCACACGCCCTATATATAGGTTTGGCTTTGCGACTGGGTTAGCGCACCTATTGCGTGGTGCATGTGCCCGCATGGTTCTCGTACTGCCACGCATCAACTATTAAATTTTTAATTTACATTTTTTTAATTTTTTTCAAAATACTCAAAATTTTAAAATATCAAAACTTTTTGCCCTTAAATCTAATTTGCATGTTCATAATATTGTTGAACTTGTATCGACAAGCTTTACGAAACCAATCCTTGCTTGAATTGGTTATTCCTCACTTTCTATCTGCCAATGTGGCATGCTTCTCGAGGTCATACCTTACAACTGTGATGTCTATTGTGCATAGTTCAAGACCTATTATGCTCATTTTTCGAATCAAATCTCTAGCATATCCCTAAGAAAACTTACTAAGTAAAAAAAATTAAGTAATTTAAAACTTACTAAAAAAATCTTTACTAAATCGAAAAAATCTTACCAAAAATTTAGGGTCGTTATAGTGGAACTGGAAAAGTGAACATGAATCCCAACATATTGCAAATCCCTAGCATGATGAGCGCATTCTTCACGCCAATTCTAGTAAGGTAGCTTGCATCCATTTTATGTGGGTCCTGACTTTGCGCTGCATACAAAAACCCAAAATCCCCTATAATGGCCCCTGCCTTCCTGGAGGCAGCCGAGATCCCATGGCACGTAGACCTTAGTCTAGCAAGGAAGATCTCCGCCGGCACAACGAAGATGGTGTTGTGGCCAAATTTGGCAAAGAAGAATGTCATGCCACATATGAATACAAAAACTATTCAGTTGTCATATTTGGTCCAGTGGTGGTAGGGGATGGCGAGTGCAAACATGAAAATGGTCATGAAGAAGAACCCCATCAATTGGATTGTGAACCAGCCAATGAAGTTGATCAAGCCGACTGTGAACCAGTAGTCAGGTACCATGCCATAGAGGGCAATGAGTGTATGGGCTTGAGCAATATGGAATACTTCTTCGATGGCATACATGTCTCTGCCTTGGGAAGCCACCCAATTGCACTTAATATGTCCTTCTGAATGAGGTTTTGGGTGTAGAAGGTGATGTCAAAGAGAAACTATTTAGTGGTCGTCCCTAGAGGGTAGAACTCGTACTAACAAAGGAACTCCTTGGAGAAGAGTCTGAAGGACTGTGTCGGGGCCTGGCCCAATAGCTATTCCATGTACTCCTCCGTTTCTATATTCACATGCAACACTTTGGTCATGTCTGTCGTTGCTTGCTTGGCATTCTTAGCAATGAGGGCCTTCTATCTAGCCATCTCTGACATCTTCATTCGCCAACAGTAGGTCAATGCAGCAGGCTGCCAAACATGAGAATGATCCCACACAAAGTCCGCTTGTGGGACGGTTGGCCCCCTTGGGTAGGTGGTGAAGTTGGATGTGTTGTACTTTGGACTTGATGGCATCATAGACGACAATGGACACCATATCCCTCGGCTAGGATGCCTAAGCCCTGCATGGTAAACCAGTGGCGGATCCAGGTTTTTAAGATAGGGTGGTCAAAAAAATAGTATTCATAAAATAATTTTTTTGTTCATAAGCATATATATACTAGGATTTATTCTATTTTGTTGAAAATAGCTAGTTAGATTCAATACATTTTTTTAGACAAAAACAGATTTTTTTTTGCAATAGAAGCAAATATAATACAATTGCACCATAATGAGCTCTCTCTCCGATCCTACAAATTTAAAAACAACGGTAAAAACATGAAAATTTAGCTAAAGTTTAACAAAAATAATCATATCCATAATTAAGATTGACATAATTGAAGTTGTTGGTTATTAGAGGGCACTAAACAAAAAGGGTGGCCATATGCAAAACAAATTTTGATGATGCATCCTTATTTTTCTACTTTATTTTCCTATTTAGTTTTATCATTCTTTTTGAGGTTTTCTTAGATTGCTCCTCCCTTTTTTGGGGTTTTGTGGCTCGGGGCTTAGGGAAGGCTTTTTCTTCTATTATCATATCTTTTATATCTTTATTTTTAGCTAACACATACTTTACTTATCTAGCATTACCATTAAGTTAAAAAATGAGTTCAAGCTACCCATAGCCAAACCAAGTGCAATAGAGGGGACCCTTGTAACAATATTGTGGGTTTTGATGAGGGAAGAAGTTACGTCATTGCCTACATTCACAATCGAATACACAAGGTTTAAAAGGGTCTTATCTCTGATCTATAAATTTCTATATAACTTTGATTAAATATTTAGATATATGTATTTTGATGTATATGATTTTGTACTACCTATTACATATATTATTAAGACAAAACTACATTAGCAACCAACAGTGCGACAATGTTGGCCCGATCTAAAATTATATTAAAATTGAGTTTATTTTGACAAAGTGCTTAATTTTTGTAGTGCGTAAATGAACACTATGGCTCTCGCAAACTCTGCCACTTATGGTATTTTATTTGAAAGTTTAATTTACTCCAATTATATGTTTCGAACCCTGTTCCTGGTTGGTTCTCAAGCCAGGGTGTTAAAGGTACCCTCGTCGGTTAGCTTTTCTTTGGTTTGGCTCCAGGATAAGATGGTGCAAAAGAAGGTGCACGATATGACCCTCATGCTTTGTCATCTTTGGCCTCTCCTTCAGCAACCACCCCACCAGTGTCATGGCCATGTGTTTCTTCTTCTTCTATTATCGCCTTTGGCATCAGCGACAACTACCTGCTCTCCACAACCATCATGTTGGAGTATGCTAACAAGAAGACATGGTGGGGGGGAGGGGATTCCACCAATGTTCGACACAATGGAAGATTTATGTGGTGGCCTAGGTGGTCAAATGACCACCTTGCTTTTTGGATTTCTCTTGAACCATCCCTTATACCTTTGAGTTAGGGAAGGAGAAAAATTAAAACTCATTTATCGACCCCGTTCAAAGAAATCCATGACCACTATAAGGCCCAACCCCAATTCTTCCTGTGAAACTTACCTGACCAAATTACAAAACTAAGTTTTAAAAGTTATTTTACTCTTAAACTATTTTGAAACTAGTTAAATCCTAGCAAACTATTTAATTTAGTTTAACCTAAACTATTTTGAAAATGATTAAACCCAAGTAAATTGGAACTAGAAAGTTGGCTACCCTCTTCATGCGCCTCCCCTCATGCTCATGTTGTCCCCAATCCACTCTCACCTTAGTTCACCCTCTTTGTCATCGCATTGAAACCCTATTTAGTTATAAATCATCGGAGTTAAACTGAAGTAACAAAATCAGCGGAAACATACATCTTGCTCTATCACAGAGCAAAGAAAAACACATCAGATTGGATATATCAAATTATATCACATAAAAACAAAGCACATCAAATAATATTAGATCAAAGCATATCAGAACACATCGGATTAAAGCATAGCATATATCTTACTTAGCACATACATTCATATAATCATATATTAAATCAGAAGATCAGAAACTCTTACTCCCCTATAAATCTAAAAGTATCGGTGTTTAGAGTTGCTCCTTCCTTCATGGCACCTCCCCTTTAGGTTCGGAGATGGTAGACGAAGCATCCTCTTGCTCCAGAAAGTTTCTTTCAATGTGCTAGAAGGCAACAAATAGACACCCCTTTCCGAGGGCTTTTCTCCCTCTTTACGCTAGAAGGCAACAACATAATCTCTCCATTTTCCCGGAGATGCATTACTCTTTGTACGGTCGTAGGCGGGGGACAAAACATCCCCTTACCCAGAGATGCTGCTCCACCTGTAGGCCTCAGACATGACCTCCCCTTACCCAGGGATGCCCCTCGCTTTCCACGCTCGTAGGCGGCAGACAGAACATTCCCTTACACGAGGACACTTCTCTTATTGAGTGACTCATTGGTGAAGGATGGAACCTCTCCTTACGCTAGGCCAATTATGTTTTTCTTTCAACCTAAAGGCGTCGGACAGAGCCTCCTCGTATCTTAGGCTACTTTCCCTCTCTAGAGTCGCCAACTTGAGGAGTGAATATTTTTATTACGTATAATACCCTCGAATTAACTAAGAACGTCTCTTAATCGGACAAAATCGGACTCAAAATGGGTCAGAAAACTCTACTGGAAGATCACAAAGGTTTCCCATTTATAGAGGAAAAACCTACAAGCGAACAAAGTGATGAGCACTCATGATGCGGTAGACACAGCAAGTGCACTACGCTTAGAGTGCATGGCAGTGCGCATTGCGTAGACAGCCCACATTGCATGTAGGCCCCGAGCAATATGGCACAGCTCAAATGCCGCGGCTCGAGCAGTGGCTCAAGCCACTGGCATCATCAATGACACCAGTAATTTTGTCTTTTTCTCATTTTAAATTATTATTTTATTCAAGTATTATTTCAACTTCAAAACGTGATATCTTCTTACCCGAAAGTCAAAATCGTGCGTTCTTGGTACCATAGACTCTTATCGAAGAGCCCTTCGAAATTAGACCACATATGAGTAGGTTATCCTACACTTTTCAAGCAGGTCATACCCATGTAGCACGTTTCCTGATGTCAAAACTTTCTCTTCCGACCTCGGTTTTGCGCGTTCTTTGATTTGTGATGCTCATTACTTTGAGCTCTAGTTATATATTGGGATTTCATCCCTTAAAACCCTCTAAAACTTATTCAAAAATTCTATAACTACTCCTAACCCCTTAGGTTAGATGTAATCGGAAAACAAGGCGTTACAATACCACAGAAGGCAACCCTGTTGACGGCGGCAGCCACCCTTGGGCGAAGGGTGTCAGATTTATCATGGAACTCGGCGTGGTAATAGATCCAGCGGAGGAGCTTGGTGATGAGGGAGATGCAAAAGAACTCATAGGTGTCAGTAAAGAAGCCCATGCCAGTGATGACGATGGCGGTGAAGTGGTACCATTGCATCTTAGCCACGTCGAGGGCGGTCAGGACATGGAGGAATTACTTAGCTGAGATTAAACATTCACAATGGTTGATTTAGTAACTAAACCAATTATTTGATTTTAACTTTCAAATTGTACCATATAAGGTATTGAGAGATTGGATTAATTTGTGGCATGTAAATTCCAAGCTAAGTAAGATTTTATACTCCTTCCGTTTAATACTCTTTCTGTCTTAAAGTAAGTATCTTATTTAATTTTTTTAAATAAACTAGAGTTAATTTATTTTAAAAATCAAACAGGAAAATTATTTAAGATGGTGGTAGTACTAAGTATCGTAAATTATTGTATTTTATTTTAAAAAATAAATAAGACACTTGTAATAACACATGGAATTATTTTTTTATTAGTATTCGACATCTTCAAAGTTTGAGTTTGATGTAACATCTACCACAGTCCCATGGTTCGCAACGTGTTTATGGTGCAGTCTACTTCTTGTGAATGTAAGTAGTGACAATAAACAACTTGATAGCATGTTAAACAAAAGCCAAGGAAGTTATAAATTATTAATATTCATCTATCAATAATTATCAATCTTCAATGTTCCAATTAAGCCATAAAACTAAACGTGTTTAATTGGATAATAACCAAACCATATATTATGTATGGGTACACTTATTTACAAAGAAATTCTTCTCTTTAATAAGTTTTGGAGTAATTAAACCTCATATGTTCCGCATAGTCATTTAAACCAACTTGTAAACTAACATGATACCAATAATTTGAAAGTGGAAGTGGATGTTTTATTTTGGACCCTTCCACTTTGGGTTGGTTTAATTGGGGTTGGAATATTTTCCAAGTTTTGAGTGTCAGTTCAGTTCCTGCTTCATCTCCCATGCGGAGGTTGTGGCCCAACGTACAAGTGCACAAGAATTGTCGTTGTTTTTACATGGATTTCAAGGCTTTAAGGAACTGCATTGAAGGGAAGACACGCTTTGGGTGTACTTTTTTCGTTTAGAGAAGGGCTAGTAAGAGATGTTGCAGCTTTGGCAATTGGGTCAACCATGATCAGATTGCCTGTTTGTCGTAACTTTAGTGAGCTGCAACTTTGGGAAGGTAAAAGAGATAATTGTATGTGCTCATTTAGCCTTGTATTTTTTAGCAATGACATAGGGTTCATATCCTAGGTAAAAGAGATAATTGTATGTGCTCATTTAGCCTTGTATTTTTTAGCAATGACATAGGGTTCATATTTAGGATATGTTTGGATATAAAATTTACATAAGATTCTATCGATATTACCCTAATTTTGGCTTAAATTATCAAAATCATATTTGTGTGTAAAAAATTGATAAAATTAAAAAATTTACCTCAAAGTTGATTCTATGCTACATCTGTTCAGAATTTGCCAGAATATCTCTAAAAACTCCAACATCCAAACAACCTAGACTTAAAGGCTAGGCCCACTTAGGGGTTCACTCATTGTGACATGCATTAGGGCGAAAAATAATTATAACATCTCTCTTCTTAGTGTAGAAAAATCAACTACCAATAATAAAAATTTATTAGGCCCATATATTTTTTTGTCAAATTATAAGGCGATTGAGTTGATGTAATGAATAGCTTGATAATCAATAAACTAATTCGTTACCTAAAAAAACAATTACAAAAACTAAAAGCTTAAAAAGTTACTCAAATGAGCACCTCAATATGCATTCATAAAGGGCTTTTTATGGCTCTTTAAAAAAGAAGATGATAACATCACGCTAGATTTTGTACACTAAAACCTTACGCTTAGTTTCGATTGGACTGACAAAAATCGATCTTATGACAATAAAAAAATCCACTTATTATGTCTAATCAAAAGCAAGTGCAAAATTTTTATGAAAAGTCTCTCGTATAAGTAAATTTTTTTAATTCAAAAGGAAAAATATAGCCTATGTTGAAGCTTCAACATTAACTAGTGAACTATAGCACCGTAGCCATCATATCATAGCCTGATTATGGTCGGTCAGCGCCATGAACTGATGACCGGCTCACTATGCAATGTTGAAGCTCAGTGCTAACTAGATGACCTCCTTAAAAAGGGAAGTATTTTTTATATTCTAAACTGATAATAAGTCGAGTGTAAGAAATGCATGTGAAATGTTTATTTTCAAGATCGAAAGCGCACACATTAGTGTACTTTAGTACAAATACTACTTATGGTAACGTGCGCTAACATGTATGTTATTGATCTTAAAAATAAATGTTTCACGTATGTTCTTTACACTCGACTCATAGTAAATAGGGAGCATGAAAAAATACTTCATTTAAAAAGGGATTTTAAAATGTCACTAGAATAATTATGATACAAACCAAATGCAAATTTCAAAAAACATTACTTCTATGTTAATCAAACAAGGGATTATTTAACAAGAAGGTTAAAACTTAAAGGACTCTACGAAAAATCCTCGTCATGAATGGGGGACTAGGGACGAGGATAAGTTAGGGGAAGGTCCATGATGCACCATCAGCCGCTTTTGTCACTTTTTGAATAAATGGTACCACTCCCGTCATGGTTTAGTTTGAATGAGTCAGCCTTTTTGAATTTTGCAGCCGAGGTGTGGGCTCTTGGTTATAGTGGGTGGAGGCCCATATATATAACATGGGCCAGAAGTCTGCTTGTGAACTTTTACCAGCTTTTGATTAGAAGAGCCTGATAGCTCAACCTTAAGGTGGCAAAGGGCCGGCCCGGCGTCCATTACTAATGGGTCGGGCTCCATTCACAACACTGACCCGGGCCTATATGCAGTTTAGGTGGGACTGGCCTTGATTTGAGACCCAAAACCTTATTAGGCCCGAGGCCTGACGTAAGGTCCATAAGGCCCGATGGGATAAGGCCTTATGGGCTTCAACAGGCCATATGGGCCCCATAGGGCCTCGGGCAAATTTTTTTGTTGGCCTACGGAGTAACCGACCTTACGTTTGCAAGGCAGGGTGGTGGAGGTGCATGTTGTGACTGGCCTAGCCAGAACCAGCCAACACAAAGGCCTTCTTTAGGCTCAAGCCTTTGTCACCTCTCCACCTACTAGCCAGTGAAACTTTACCGTGGCACTTTATTCCACAGGCTTCAATGTGCATCTAATAATAGAAAATTGAAATTCATCTATCCAATCTAACAAAAATTTAAAGCCCGTGTATCTAATAACAAGTTGGACCATCCTACCGTGTAGAATGGCATCCTTTCATAAAAAGAAAATTGTATAAAATAAACTTAAATATGCTCGTTGTAGGTCAATCCACACACATAACACACACTCAAGGTTGAAACTGGGCCGGCTAGAGTTGAGCCCTAGCCTAGCCTAACCGTATGTGGGATTTTAAAAGTTTGGCCCCAACCCAGCCCTAAGCAAGTTCGGGCTAGCCCATGGGTTTTTATTCTTTTTTACTTTTTTATTTTTATAACTTTTTTAAATATTTTTTTTATAATAAGCCTATATGATCTTATAAGTAACGTCCTACTAGTTGAACACTTGAACTTATATGGCACAAGATTATAAGCCTTTGGGCTTTGGGTAAGTTCCTTCACAACTAACTATGATGACTTGAAAGCTTGAAATATCTTAAACTTCTTTAATATATACAACATTTATCCTTCCTTATTTCCATTTAAATTTGAAAATAAATTTTTTTATACTTAACGATGGATAAAAGGGTCCTAGTGATTTTTTGCCTGTAGCAAGAGCTCAACCATATTTAAAGCGATGTTGGACGGAGCTGCCAAGGTTAATTGAATGCATACAATTACTCCAAAGAGACGGTTAATCAGTTTCTGATTTTGTGAGAAGTTATCGTAGCATTTAAGGATTAGAAACAGAGTGAGAATGGGAAGGGGTCTAAATGGGAGACATGCGGCCAGAGAAGAGAGTAGTGGATGACCAGAAGTGAGGGGAATGTCGAAGAATCGACTGATGCTCGTGTTTCAAGGTTGGATAGCTTTCTGAACTTAAAATCTTATCAATTTGATGTAGTTCAGGATTTTATTCTTGAACTTTTGTATTTGTGTTAAATATAATGTCGATTTGAGTGAAGTTTGAGTATTTTAATATTTTTTGACTCAATTCTCAGTTTTTATTGTGTTCATGAGTAAAAACATTATTTGGGCCGATAATTTCTCCTTTGGGTAGACAATTTTGATGTATATAAATATAAATATGATTTTTCAATGTGGTATGCATTCAAGCACTCCGTTTTCATATAAAAGGGGGATAGGAGTGTGCATCAGTGCTGACAAACTGTCACAGGGTAGCGAAGCAGACTATCCGTGACACGTGTTGGGGCGCACGCACGTGTAAAAGTGTTGTATACTAGGTGTGTATGCATTACAAGAACTACCCATAGTGTTGCACACTATGTATGAAGGCGTTGTGGGGAAGGCCCACAGCATTGTGCAACATATGTGCGCAATGTTGAGATGATAGCACGCAATGATGTGCACACATAGTTGACTATGTTGGGACACATGGCGGACTAGCACATATTTAGATTCTTAAGATGTCCCCTCCCCCCAAAATAGTATTGTAGAGTCCTTTGGAATGATCTCGGGCCGTTTGGCAAAGTTTGGAAGAATCATGCTTGTATAGCCACTTTGGCTACCACTCCAACAGAATAAGAAAAATCTTTTATGCTATATAGGGGGGACATGGCGAGTTAAAATGACAAAGTTGTTGGTATGATGCCTAGCCATGCAACTGGCTGTCTTAGCCATGCAACCGGCTGTCTTGGATGGCAACGAAGGCTTATTGTGTTGCTAGCTATCATGCACTTGGCTTAGATGGATTGTTTGGATGTCCGAGTTGCCTAAGTTAGATCCATACATCACAAGGAGGTGTCCCCCTCTAGACAGCCCGCTTGGGGAATGTCCCGGCATGTTCGCACATCCGCCTTGGAATGGCTTCACAGGCTAAACACTTGGTTGAATGGCACAAGGCTATGACCTTGACGAAGAATGACTTACTCACTTGGCTATTAATTTGTCCTTGCTAGTGTTGCACAATAGGTGTTTCCTGGGCGCCCTCGTGACAGCACACAGGCCATGGCTCACCATGGTCTGGCACTGTGCATGCTATGGCATGTTGTTGCACAGGCGCATGCCATGGCGCTAACATTTTTTTTTGTTTTAAAATTTTTTGTATTTATTATAAAACAAAATTTAAAACTTTAAACAAGTGTAACTCCTTACCTCAAACTTAGATTTGCACACTTTTAGTACCATTGGACTCATATCGACGAGCCCTATGAAAGCAAACTATGCAAGGTACCTTATCTCTCAAAAATAAAGTGGGCCCCAACTATGGCACATTTCTCGAGGCCATAGACTACAATTTTTTGTCCATTTTCCATGTTCTTAGTCTTGATACATTCATCTCTTACAGCCCTACAAATAACCTTAAAGCTCCTTTGAAATGAATCGCACTCAAAACATTCCAATTATAAAAAAGATGGCTATTGGGCCTTAACTCGTTTATGGACCCAAACGTTCCAATTTTCAAAAACTTTAAAATTTTGGGTCACCAATGCAAATTAACATCTCTGTCTGTGATAGTCGATGCATCAATAAACTCACCAATGGTTATTAGTGAGGGCACCGTTCTATCTGCAAGGTCACAACTAATTCTATCGGTAAGGTTCAACGTATCGGTGATCTCATCAATGGTTATCGGCAAGGTCATCGACGTGTCCATGAGGTTATTGATTACCTCAAAGCTATTGTTGACAAAATTCAACATGTCGATGAGTTCATAGATGGTCATCAATGGGGTCATCAACAGGTCGACGAGGCAGCCGATGGAATATATGATCTCAGATTTTATTAAGATTATAGCTAATATATGTTATAGTACTTATAATTAATAATGCATGGTTTTTATGTGATATGTGGTGTGGATGAAGGGTCACTATACATATATATATATATATATATATATATATATATATATATATATATTATTTAGGGGTTAGAATCCCCCAATGCATGTATTGAGACTATTGATTGTGATTAATGGGTACCCAAAAGACTATGCATACGTCACTCAAGGTCATTGAAACCCTTGGTGCCTCACTTCCAAAAGTGAGTCATTAGCCACGTCTATGGAAGGGGGTTGGCATGAAAAAAGACCAAAGTCTTCCCGCTCTCTAAAAATGGGAGTTATGTATAATGACTTTCTTAATCTAGGAGTCAAATTTGAATGGACTAGAGCATTAAAAGATAACTGATCTCGTATAGTGTCATACAAGAAGTTTCGATGATCATAAAAAGATAAAATATTTACATTATAGTTCATGCGCCCTAGTGAGCATTCACTTCATAATATTGATGAAGAGAGGTAAACTTCATAGCACTAAGGTCATTATGTGGTGGCCCAATATCTAGGAGTGTGAAACTCTTAGATGAGGTTATCATGTTTAAATAACCTTTAAGAAGGGTTTTACTTACAAATGGAATGAATAATATGAAAAGTATGTATTCTTTATATGGTAATGAATAGGCTGGTTTTCTAATGAGAATTCTACAGTATGTTGATCGAACTTTTACTACTCTTTAATATTGTTATCTCACTTGAGTATACTTATATACTCAGTATCTTTCTGTGGTGTAGGTGTTTAAGTTAGGGCTGGGAATCGGGTCGGGTCAGGTTAAATCGGGTCGGGTTGGCCTTGACCCTCACTTAAATCAAGTCGGGTCATAACCCGACCCTATTTTTAAATCGGGTCGAAAATCTAAACTCTAACCCTACTTGAGTCGGGTTGAGTCAGGTATGCAGGTAACCCTATTTTTTTCTATAATTTTTTTGTTAGACTCATATTATATACCTTCTCTCTTTGCAAAGGGCAAACACAAATGAAATTAAATACATTACAACATTAATTTAAGTGTTTGGTTCTTTGGTTAATTTGTGGATATTTTTTTGTAGTAATAAATATAACAAAATATGACATATTTTTATTTCATTCATCACAACTAAAAGAATAACAAAAAAGAAATTAAACTATATATAAATTAACAATACTTTGAAGATATCATCTTTTGTTATCCAAAAATGGATGTCTACAACAGAGTAAAATATACATGATCACACCTATGCTCCAAACATCTTATTCATGCCCAAATTTATGTTTAAGCATCTCTAGTTCAACATAGTATCTACTAAAAAAATACTATAATAATAATATAAATAAGTCTAATAGACTAACACTATAATAATAGAGTTCTTTATTATTTGTAGTCGGATAAAAGTTGGGTTGTGTGGGTTGGGTACAACCCGACCCTAAATTCAAAACGGGTCAAGAGCCTAAACCCTGACCCTACTATAGTTGGGTCGGGTCGGATACAGGGTTAAGCGGGTCGGGTAAACGAGTCGGGTTGGATTTTCCCAGCCCTAGTTTAAGTTGAGGTTTGAAGGTATGTAAAGGTCGTAGCTATAGTAAAGATTTACACTACATTAATGGAGATATTTTAGCTATGTTTAATTAAGAACACGAGTATGTCATTTATCTTTTATTAATTTTGATATTGTTAACAGACAAATTGTTAATTTGTGGGTCTTATAAATATTTTAATATAATAATTATATAAATCTTTATTAGTGTCATGGTTATCACATTTAAACGATTGTGACTATAGATGATACTCATACCCCCAATTCTTATTTTAATGATTTATTTCGTATAATTTTACCACATCATTTATTGAGATGGATGGGATTTATTATATTTTCTTTTGAAGAGATGGAGCAAAAATAAATTTTACGAAAAATTTATACATGGAAATTGGGGGTGTGACAACACATGTGATGCTACGTGCACTAATTGCTAGTTTGCACCAGCAAAAACTAGCTAGTACATGAACCATCGATTTTGTCATTCCAAAATTTACAATTTCATTAGCCAGGGAAATTAGTTTTTTTATAAAATGACAATTCCATATAAAAAAACCAAGTAAATAAATTGAGGCCCAATTAAATCATGATTAATTATCATTAGAATGATTCTACTTCTCCCTAATAAAAACTATGTACCCTCTAATGAATCTTAAATGCGAAGTGAATAATGTGTTATACTCAAGTCTTTAGTAGGGGGGCAATAGAATCATTCATCAATAATCTTGTTGTTTTCTTACAAGAGATTATTCTCCATAGAGAATGTTCTAGTTGGACGAGAAAATATCTAAGTAGATCAGTTCTACCACATGGCCGTGGATACGTCCATTCACATTTTTATACGTAAACTTAAGTTAGTTCCTTAAATTACTCACATTCAAATATGTAGAAAACATTAACATGCATAGAAAGAAAGTGGACCTATACACCGGGTGGCTTATAGAACG
The DNA here is from genome assembly GCA_035235625.1 of Saururus chinensis. Taxonomy (NCBI): domain Eukaryota; kingdom Viridiplantae; phylum Streptophyta; class Magnoliopsida; order Piperales; family Saururaceae; genus Saururus; species Saururus chinensis. The sequence goes on from CP141147.1 coordinate 30,377,039, forward strand.
GCTCCACTGGATAATTTTTCCATTTGGACCCTCAAACTCAAAGAACGCCAGAAAATAGGAATAGGAGCATTGAATGAGGGACCATAGAAGAAGAGCATGGTCTCATTATATTGCCTTCATCAGCCCCCATTTCTTTTTAGTTTTCCTTTTTAGTTACGAGGTATTTGCGCCCACGTATTTGCAGTTTTTCACAAAGGAACAGATGAAGAAACACTGCTGAAGGGGATTTTGTTTAGGCCTCGCTGTCAGTAACGGCAAATTATGTTTGTAACTCAAATCTGGTGGTGAAGCTTCATCGGCCGTATTATTATAGATGATGGCACACATGGTAGCTCTTAGTCCTTACACGCGAACCCTGATTTTGCATTTGGCCCGTGCATCTGCTTCAGAGTGTGCGCAATTGATCCCCGGTTAGGCTCACGAAGCTTCACTGGCCAGTAGACTGGAATTCATCGTGTTGCATGCATTTTATCACCACGAGAAACAAAAAAAAAAGTTATTAGTTGTGCTGGCCATTTAGGCATTTGCTTGATCATGCATTTTGTGAGCTCATTACAAGATTGGGCAAAAAGATCGTGACTAAATTACCAAGCTCATAATAGCTAAAATGGCTATAGGTATGCCTAAATTTATTGTTTTTTATTCTATCAAAACCTACTCATCCTGGTGAGATGAGGTCGTGTTTCAATTTATCCTTCTACTTGTCGGCTTGTCATCGCTACTCCTAGGTAGGGCTGGTCATGGATGTCTATTGTTCGATGTTTGAGCCGTGTCCGAGGTGTCCGTGGCCGTGTCCAGTCGAATTTTTTTGTCTGCCAATTTTTAAACATGGCTATAGACAAAGACCTCATCCGGCCATTTGTCCGAGGTCCGATTAACTTTTAAATACATTGTGCATTTTTATACGAAGGATAATTTTAATTTTTCCTCTAATTATTCTTAAATATTATTTTTTTATCTTTAAATCTTTAATAATTTAAATACAATCATGTTAATGTTATATGTGAATTTTTCTTTAAAGCTAATTATTAAATATTTCTTTTGTCTCACATTAATAGCTCTATTTGGCTTTTTAAAATAAATTAATTTGTCTAATAGTAATACTACAAATAAAGAAGATGACATATATAAATTTAAAAATTATTATTATATGATAAATTACTTAATCTAGATATCCTCACCCTAGTCCCTAGCTACCATACTTAGTTAAAGTCGTTAACACCACTCTCGTTCTCTCTAACCACTTCAACTCTCATCCAATTGCCTAAGAGACTATGTCTATGGACAATAGCCGTGTCCGTCGAAAAAAAAACTTTATCCATGGACAAAATGCCGACGGACAAATTGTTAGTGGACATAGACATAGACAAGCCATGTCCTCCAACTATTTGGCCGAAGACCAGCCCTACTCCTAGGGTTTGGGAATAAGAAGGAGTTGGACGAGTTCAAGAGATAGTTTGTATGAATTTGGGGATAAGCATTAATTTGTGCATAAATTATCAGAACAAAATTCGATGGCGAGGTAAAAACTAATACATAAGGAAGTATTTTTCATGTTTCATTGATAATGAGTCTTAGCATAAACCGCTCATAAAAGCCTTTGATATTTAAATTCAAAAGTGCACATGTTAGCATGCATTAGTAATATTGACACTAACATAAACTAAAGTATTTATCATCAATCTCATAAACAAAGACAAATTATCACTCGGAACATAAAAACGCTTATGTAAATGTCATAAAGTTAAACTTCTCGGCTTTTAACTATCACTTTTTTTAACTTTGTCCCGGTCAATTACCTCATATAGGACAAATTCACAATCCACACTTCAGTTTCGGCTGAGCTAGCTAGGCAAAACAATAATTGTCATCAAACATAGTAACTAAAAAACTGATGATGAAGTCATGAAAACCAACTAATGAGCCGCCATTGGCTCTCAATTGTCGTCGTCATCATCACTCATCATCTAACCCTTTCTCTCTCTATGAAGGCGCTTTGTACAAGAATAAATTGAAGCTTTACCACTTATCTCTAATAAAAAAAATAATTTATGATAATTTTATAAATACTTAATTATTTAAATTGAATATAAAATTATTAATGTAGAATAATTTTTTTACCAAATAGAACTATTAATTTAAAATAAAAAGAATATATAATTATTAAAAAGAGATGGTATGTAATTTTGTATAGCATTGTGTATGTTAGTGAGTGCACAGTGGGTTTTCATATCTCTGCTTACTAAAGTTTACGAGCATTTACAGTGATAAAGCTTAATTGGAGAGTGATGAAGCTTAACCGGCTGAGATTCTTATCAACTACTTTTTCCTTTTTTAGAAGTATCAACTACTCCATCCGTGTTATACAAATGGCTACTAAAAAAGTGCTTATTTCATTTCATTTATATCAAAAGATGATAATGACTCTATGCCCACTGAAAACTTATTCCAGCGGCTGAAACAGCTGGGAATTACACAGAGAGCTCACATAGTTCATTGTTCAAGGGCATTTTCGTCTCTGGAGACAAATGTCCAATGGGCTGTTCATCCTCGCCTCACATCATAGGTTCCTTACCTTCCACAGGCGATCAACGCAGTTCGAGGCTATTCTCGTCATTTTGCATCAAGGCTCCGCCACCCTCACGGCCTGAAGCTCCACCTGAGCCTGGGCCGCAACGGAGTCGGACACAGACACGGGCTTTTCCGGGGAGGCGGGCAGGCAGGAGGTCCGGCAAGTGGGGCAGGATGGACGGGAAGAGAACCACCCTTCGATGCACTTGTCGTGGAACCCGTGCTGACACTTGGGCAGGACCCGGACCCGCTCCCCGTCCACGAATTCGGACAGGCAGATGGCGCACACCGCCTCCGCCCCCGCCAGCCTCATCCCCGATGAGTACACCAGCGCCGGCACAGGCGGCACCGTCTGGGCAGGCTTGGCGAGGCGGGTCCGAGGGAGGCTGGGACCGTCCTCCTCGCCGCGGCGGCGGCGTCCAAGGACGTACCGGATGGTGGCATGAAGAGAGATGGCGCAGATGAGTGCGCAGACGAGGACGATGAGGATGGTTGCGAGGTTCACGTCGAAGTCCCCCGCGTTCCGGTAGGGGAACCACCTGTCTGTCGCGGTGGTGGCCGGGGCGTTGGCGGAGTCTTTGGAGGAGAGTGGTGGCGGAGGAGATGCCATGGCGGCTGCTCTTTGGCGTGAGTCTTCTCTTGGCGGGGCGTGTGTAGCTGAGGCAAGAATTTATAAAGGGAGGATCACAGACATGTGGTTGGTGCAGGTATTATAACGACCAACAAAGGGACATAGCCTTGCTACATTTGTAGACAGTGAAAAAAATTAACTGAGAACGAGTTAACAAGAGTATAAAATTAACTCTAGCTATTAAGTAGGTAAGCATAATAACAAGAGTTAATTTTACACTTTTAAATTAATAGCTCTATTTAATAAAAAAAAATATTTCATATAATTAATAAATTTATTTTGTTAAATTTAAATAATTAAGTACTTAAAAAAGAGTATCATAAATTTATTTTCTTTTTTATATAAATTTTATAATTTAATAAAAAATATTATTTTTAAAAATATAACTATTAATATAAAATGGAGATAGTATATATAAAAAAATAAAAGCTCCCTCCATCCGGCTAGGGAGCCGAAGCTCATTAAAGTTACAATTTTTTGCTATATTTTTAAATATATACCCAACACAACGCAAATAATTAAATTATAATATAACGATTTATATCAAATTTATGGGACATCGACGAGTAATGCAATTGCATATGGCTCCAAAGGCATATAAACAAGACTCACGTTAAATGCCATCAATTAGAAACATGGCATTAGGGATTTTAGAGGGCTTTAGATCGGTTGTGACTTGTGAAGCCCTCACACCAATTCCTATTCCTATTCCTATTCCTATTCCTATTCTTATTCCTAGGAGGAGGCTAACTAAAGTATGTCACGCATTTTCTTTTCCCAAATACCGCCAACTTCTTATTAGCCACCCACCACAATAGGTGGGAGTTCTGTACAACGGATATTAAGCCATTTTAGAAGTGGGTTACTTATGTAAAGATTGTGGAATTTAGAAAGGGGTTAAGAAAAGCTCGCTTGCGTAGTGGAGTCGGGAATGTGTACTGGCATTGAATGAGGAGAAATAGAAGGAAAGAATATTTATGATGATTTGGACAACTGATTGCATTAACTACAATATTGTATGGCGGTTTAGAGGGGGAGGAAAAGTTGTTAAGTTAAGACTGGAATGATCAACGAGGAGAACCGGTAAACGTAGAGGACACGCAAACAGTGGGGGCCTCAGGAATAAGAACGGTAATTACTAATTACTAATTATGCAGGCTACAATCGGACCAGCATCAGACCCGGGTCCGACCGGATCCATGTCTGCTTCTCTCGCACCAAGCAAAAATGTCAATCCAGATTTTTCTGACTTCAATTATAATTAAGTATTCTTTAAATTATTAAAATAGAAAGTAAAGCTTGTTAAAAATGTAAAAAAATATTATATAAATCGAAGTTTAATATGATCTTAAATGTAGCAAGCAGTATGCTAATTGGATTTCTTAATTAGCCCAAATTATTATTATCTAATTCGCTAAACTAAATTTAAAATAATTTACCAAATTTTTCCAATAAATTTTTGCATTAAAAATGTTACTACAAGAGATATTATTTGGGGAAAATATAAATTGGGTTTAGGGTCCATTTGAAAATTTTGAATGGGGTTGAATCAACATATATATACTCTCTATGTCCTAGGTTAATATTTATATTTAATATTTTAAAATTAAATAAAATTAATTTATTTTAAAAATAATAATAAAGCTATAAATATGTGACAGAAAGAGTATAAACTTCTTTCAAAAAAATTTACACTATTTATTAAATTTAAATTGGATTAACATGGTTGAAGTTAGTTAATTTTCTCTTAAAATATTTGAGTGGGTAATGCCCATTTTTAAGCTTGCCTATTCAAATACTTTTTGGCACTTTATATTCAGATTTAACAAATGAAACAATCAAGTCAACTTTGTTATGAAAATAAAACTAATATTTTGAAGATTATAAACCTCCTTTCGCTACAAATTTCTCATGGTCCCACCTAAAATAAAATCATATATTACCCAATTTTTAACATAACCATTAATTTATAAATTATTAATAGTAAATTTTTTATTTTTAAACGTATAGTTGTTAATTTGAGACAGAGAAAATATATAAGGATATTACTAACTTTTTTTTAATATATAAATATATTTTAACAAAGAGCGTCGTCGGCGAAGGTAGCAAGAGGCCAAAATAGCCGCCAGACGATGATCTAGTGGCGCACCCGGGACACTTCTCAACTTTCCCATTTAACGTACAAATGCATGAGAAAGCCCTTTAAAAGGACAAAAAGCTTAAATGCAAACCCTTCCTGATAATCTGCTACAACATCCGGGTCCGTTTAGCCAGGCCCGGCCCGGCCCGGATCCAACCCGCTGACAACCATGGGTCCGAACCGAACTGCAGACCTCATTTAGTGGGAGGCACGCGAAGTCACACCGACGTGGCTGCATGCATGCGAAGGCAGCGACAGTGCACGTGAACTATAACTGAGGCCGCTCGAAGTACACACATTTAGCCAAGCTTAACTTATCTGTGTCAGCGCCGCAAACAAAACTGAATCAGTGGCTGTTACCATGCATCTGACACTTGATTGACGGGCTAGTACGCCCATACGTGTCACGTGCATGGCGAGGGCGACAAGTGATGTCCTCGTGCACGTGCCCGAAGCTGCACACTCTCTATTGCATGGAAAAGTTCCATTCTCATGATTGGGGCCGTCGATCGTATAACGTAAATAAAGTACTAACACAAGTGTTAACATGTGCTTTGTAGTACGTAATTATAGATATTAAGTGGAAGTACTAAAAATTATTTTCTCGTGTGTAAATTTTTTTAAATATTTTTGGCGATGCCCCAAAGGTACTCCTAATTAGGGGTGAACACATGATTTTTACTTAAGGGGCTCACTGTGTTTAAACTATTTTTTTCGGTATATAAATTAAGGTGTAACAAAGTAAGACTTATAAGTAAATTAAAAGTATATATTAAAAATTAATATAATATGTAAACTTTGAGAAAGAACAAAGGTAACTCTTTTCATATAATATAATACAAATATGTTGTGTACCAAAAAAGAGTAAGGAAATTTTAAAGTGGGGGTCAATTAATGGATCCAAATTGAGTTTGCATACAAAGAGACTTATCAAAAGGGTGTATAAAATAAATTCCAAAGTCACGTGGTCATTACACATGGCCACAACGTAGATCCATATGTCAATTGCTCATAATGGTATATAGAAAGATACATATATATGAAATTGCTAAAAAAAAATTGTGGCATGAAGGGTATAAGTACTATAATAAAAAAAATATACAACAATAAAAACACAAAGAAACATCTACCAAGAAGTACCAAATCAAGAAATACTACGATGCAAAATAGCCCCGAACCTTTACATGATGCAGTAGATAGGTCTCGAACATTGTACATTTGAACATAATCCGCTAAAAAGACACAATCGATCCAAAATATGTTAGTAATAAAAGACACTACCACAATTGAAGGCGAACAACCGTTTCCTAAAAGTCAATCAATCGCATATAATGTGTGTTCCATATATAGCACATACTTATTTGGTATACAAGGTGGAGCGAGGAGGGGGTGGCTAGCAAGTTCATGGCCACCATGCAGTTTACAAATTTTTAATGTATCTTATTAGGCAAGACAATATAGCCCCTCAATTTTTCCTTTTTAAGTGGAACCATATGGCCTGCTAATACTCTTTTTGTCTTAAATTAATAATTTTATTTGGCAAAAAAGTTTATTCTATATTAATAGTTTTATTTTTTTAATTTAAGTGATTGAGTACTTAAAAAAAGAGTATCGTAAGCTTATTTCCCTTTATCTTAGATGTAGGTTTTATCATTTAATAAAAAATTATTATTTTTCTAAATAGAGCTATTAATATAAGATGAAGAGAGTACAAATTTACCGTCAAGGTGGCCACCTAATACCCATTTTCCTAACTCCAACCCTGTAGGTACATAAAATAAAGTTACTAAAAGAATTTGATGGGAATTATTAATATCATGGTTTAACATGGTTAGCCAGGCTTAAAAAGGGTCCCTAACCCTTAATTAAGTTATAGTCCTTCGGTTCTAAATAAATAATTTCATTTGACAAAAAAATTTATTCTATATTTATTACTCTATTTTCTTCAATTAAGTTTTTAAAAAAATTACAAAATTATTTTCTCTTTCGTTATATGTAAGTTTCACTGTGATAAAAAATTATTAATTAATATCAGAAAGAGGGAGGAATAATTTGATTAAAAGGTCTCTCTCACTCTAGAAAACTACATAAATACCCTCGTTCCCCTACTCCGGTTAACAATATAACTTCCCTGCCAAACACGACAAGAAGAGCCCACAATTTCTTCCTGAACACGGCAATTCATATTATTGTGCACTCGTGATTGTAGACCTGTTTCATTGCAACCAGTTACTGTACGTGTTTATTCCGTGCCCCATGTAATGCAAATCAAAATTTTCAATTACACCCCATTACTTTCTTAAATTTTATGTTTACTTCCTATGCTAGTAAATACAAGGACCACATGGTTTATCTTCAGTAAAAAATTTATGAGTAAAACTGTAAAACGAGCAGTTTCTTAGTTATGAGTAAAATAAGGAGTTTTCTTTCACCTAGCATAAGTATAGTAGGGCTAGGAAAATTTAACCCGACAGGAATACCTGACCCAAACATAACTTACTTAACATATACCCAACCTTACTCAATAAAAAATAAGGTTAAAATTTTAAAGTTTTACATATTTTAAAAGTAGGGTTAGGTCCGAATTTACCCGCATAACCTGTACAATACTACAACTTGACATCAACCTTACTATTTAACGATGTCAATATCTAACAGCATCTTCAATGCGGGACACCATGCTACTTTGGCATCTCGCATGGCCATTCTAATGGCTGGAAATGGCACACCAATTTGGGGCACTATTTTTTACATCTTTATTTAAAAATATAAAATAATTTTTTTGGCAAAACCTTACCCCTCTCTGCCCTCATTTACTAGAATTTACCTTTTGGGAGGGGTTTTTATTTTTTTTTCTTTGTACCTTTGTTTCACCTTTTTTTCCCATTGGATTTTTTTATTCTCTTTGTCTATAAATATTCACCTCCACTTTTATTTGGTAGTGTGTTTTTTTATTTATTTTGAGTTATTCTTCTCTTTCTTCCCAACATTCTCTCACGCATGGACTCCTAAAAATTCTCTTATGAAGATTTTGGAACTTAAATTCCTCAAGCTCCACCAAAAAAGATATCTCCTTAAGGTGTCAGTTTCAATATGGAAGAAGATGTTGTTCTTATAAATACGTGGTTTAATATTAGTATAAACATCATGCAAAGAAATGAACAAAAAGCCAAAACTTTTTGGAACCTAGTGGCAGAATACTATTATGCCAACAAGCATTTCGAGAGCAATTGTTCCTCCAAGATGCTAAAACAATGTTGCAATAAGATTCAAGCAAGTATCAACAAATTTTGTGGATATGTTGCATATGTAAATTCTATAAACCAAAGTGGCACACTTAAACAAAATAAGTAAGGCTATATTTAAATTTTAAATATATACAATTATTATATTATCTTCTCTAAATTTAATTAAGTTATATTAATTTTTAGATTGTATATGTAAATAAAATATATGAAGATTTATATGGATCAAAATTAAACTTGAACCATGCTTGGAATTTGTTGATTGCTTAGGGTTTAGGGTTTAGGTGGGTGTAATTGCAAAAACATACGGACACAAAGGCACCTTCCAAAATATCAAAACTTCTTCATTTATCAATTGCTTCTTGTTTTCTAATCCAACCTCTCCCATAAACTTCGATGACGATGACTCCCACACTATTATGCATGATCATGCTTTGAGACCACGATGGAGGAAAGCTAATAAAAGAAAAATGAAAGAAACAACTAGTATTGAATTTGTACATGTTGTAGACCTTATCAAAAAAATATGATAAGATAAAAAGAAAGAGATGAAAGAAAGATGACATTTCTTAAGGAAAAAATGGAGCAACATAAATAGAAGTTCGAACAAAAAATAGAGAAAAAAAAAAGAAGATGTAACTAAAGAAAATACAAATGGAAATAGAATGTATGGCAATGAACACTTTTGAGATGTTTGAAAGAACAAAAGCCCTATTATGACAATATGAGATGGGAAATTCTCAAATGAACATTAGGTGGAGGTGGAAACAACTAGAATTATGTATTTTATTTTATTTTAATGTTATTTGTGTATTTTTTATATTAATACTTTTTATAATTTTTTTATGTTAATAGTATTTGTTATTTATATTATTTATTTTATATGTTTTATAAATTAATAGCACAAAAACCATGCATTTTTTACTATTAATTGTGGGTAAAAGTATTATATATTTTAAAGTAAATTTGATATAAATTAAAAATAATATTAAAATAATATATTTGGTATTAATGTTTAGAGTTAGTGGGTTTCTATTTTTCCACTATGCAAATGGAGATGTCACTTGATCATCTCTAACAACTACTTTTAAATAGGGCTGCACTTACGTAGGTTTTTATTTCGGGTCAAGTTGGGTCCAAGGAACTCAGTTCCTATCTTGGGTGGGGTCAAGTCTTGCAAAACCCAACCTAACCCGACCCAAGATGCATCTCTACATTTGAAGACCCCATTAAGATGCTCTAAGGTGGAGAAATTAGAAAGAAATTCTATTTTTTATTATTTTCCTTTTATTTTAATTAATAGTTAATTAGTAATTTTGTGGGATTTTTATAGTTATGGATGTATATTTAATAATGTTGCGATGCTCTCGCTCAAAATTTCACATTTTCAAATAATATAGAAAAACTTTTACACCTATTTATAATGTTGCAATGTATCTAAAATCTTTATGTTTGGCTTGTACAAAGATACGTATAAAATATTAAGTTAAAGAAAAAATTAACAAAAAAATAGGGTTACCTGCACACTTAACCCGACCTGATCAAACCCAGCTCCCAACCCTAATAAGCAAGCCGCCCTATTTAATAAATAGAAAGTGTTGCCTCTTAAAGTTCAAAAGATGCGGCATTCATGTTGGAGTCCCATTAGTATGTGCCGCATCACACACATAATTTATGCCCACTCACGCATGAAGTTTGTACATTTAGGCCATAAAATTATGCTCACAAGGCCTTCAATATTAATAGAAGAATTTTTTTGTCCACCCACTAATATTTTGCAAGACATAATTTTACAAGAGGGCACAAGCAAATAGACATACATTAATATGTGCACCATTAAATCAATAACTTTTACAAAATAAAAAAATAATGATATTCTTACACTACTTTTTTAACACTTATATAGGCCTTACGTAAATTATGATTAGATAAATAAAAGTGAATCTCGTGTTAGAAGGTAGGATTTACTTTTCTTATCAAATCAAATGTGGTATAAGGCATGTAATAAAAATAAATTATAAATAATATTTTTTAATATAACATATTCTTAAAATAATTTTGAAAGTACAAAATATTCTTCTTCTAATATAGTTAGAGCCTCATTTATACGAGTCCACGCTTACATGGTTGAGTGTGAGTCCAGGCCTTATACAACTCATAAGGTAGAAATGAATTTGCCCCCTTGCACTATTTAGATATCAACCGGGCGGAAAAAATCATTAAGGGGGGCCACTTTGTTGCACTAATAAAAAAATATTATTAATTTTTTATCATCATAATAAGAAAGTTTTATGAGTTGCCCCCTCCCCCCCCCCTCCCTAGCTCTGCCATTACTGATAGGGGCAGCCATATATCGGGTTTGGGGCAATTGTTTATGTTTCCCCCTCACTCACCCCAAGTCCTTGCTCCGCCTGATCATCTGATAGTTCATATGCTTTCCCCTCTTTCGGCTTCTTTCTGTTGAAGAAGCTGTCTGATTCCTCTGCGAGTCCAATCCTGTCAGAGAAATCGGACGTTTCCGTCACAGGTTCGTGGACGATTAGCTCACCGGGGCCCGCAATCAATTATGGCCCATGTTGCTCTTATCCATCCATCGTCATTCGTCACGCCAGTGCCTGAAAACAGGTTAGGGATGGCGGCTGAACTGTGAATTATGAATGCAACGCAAAAACTGCAGGGGAATGGGTCATTGCTGGCCGGGTTGGTGGGCTTTGAAGACGTGGTCCAGACCCGGAGGGCCCAGCAAATTGACTGCTTTGGCTCTGTGAAGGTGTCTTTACTCTTTAAGTGGGAATTCTTGCGTGATATTAAACGCATCCGGTGATCAAAACATCAAAAAAATTTTGGCTCTTCTTCACGTATGGTTGAAGTGTTATAAATGAGTGCTAATCCTAGCCAGGGCCAGTCGGAGCCGTATGCAACTTAGGCGGCTGCCTAGAGCCCCACCAAAATAAATGCCCTAACCCTATGTTTATTATATAAGAGGTGTGAGGTATAAAAGACAAAAAAAAAAACTTATATTTGGAGGAGAGAATAAGACACTAAAACTTTCATGGACAGAAAATTAGGGCTGCTTAAAAAATTTGGATGATGGAACTGATTCTAGATTGACTCACGTTGGGTTTAGCGTATAAAAACCTAAGAACAGTCCCAACTCAATTTGAGTTTTTAATTAATTTTTAAAATTATATTTAATTTATATTATATGAATTTTTATAATTTTTGTATAGATATAATTAATTCAATATAATGTCAAATTGGTTTAAATTATTAAAACCGACCCTACTTAATATAGAATATTGGTTATTATTTTAATTCTCAGGTTTTTTGGTTCTTATCTTGAGTCAAGTCGAGTATAAGAATTTTGGTTCCTATCTCGGGCCGGGTCCAAGGAACTCAATTTCTATCTTGTGTCAGATCAAGCCTTGCAAAACCCAACCTAATCCGATTGAGATGCAGCCCTACACAAAACTCAGTAGTCCCTCTGTCATGCCCCTAAATTTCCAAATATACTTTCTTTTTTTATTTGAAAAAATATGACATAAACCTTGTGTATGGTGCAGTGAAAAAAATCTAAACAATGCGCATTTGAAATAAACATTACCTTGAAATTTCATGGAATTCTTTTGCAACATAACAACTAAAAATCATGAAAATTTATGAAATCTGAATCATGCGAAAACAATTTTTATAATTTTTAAACATCATACATCTATTTTCCCACATAAATTTATTTTCATTCATTGTACAATCAAACCAAACATTATTGGGCATACATTGAAAACAAAACATACGTAATAAATTGTCATAGCCACAAACTTAAACATAAATACAGCTCAGGCCTCTTCAAGTCCCTCAAAAAGTAATAAGCTATAAACCAATATACAAGTCTAGACACATACAAACACAATCAACTCTCGTCCCACCCAATGCATACGAACATGGCAAAATAATTATGACTTACAATGAGTTAGAGGTATACCAAAGCCAATGGAAAATAATTTACCAATATAAATAAGAGTCCAACTATAACACCCCATATTTTTAAAAAATTATTAGTCATCGGTGACCCATTGATGTGTTGATAGACTTGTTGATGGAACTCATAAAATTTCCATCAGCAGACTCATCGACATGTTGATGGAATCGCCGATGTTAACTGCATGCATGCAGTTACTTCATAATACAAGACAATCAATTAGTTTCGGATTTTGTGGGTAGTTATAGTAGTAGTTAAGGCTTATAAATGGAGTGAGAAGGGGATATAAGGAGTCCAAAGGGGAGACTTGCGGCCAGAGAAGAGAGAAACGTACGATTGAAAGTGAGGTGAACGCCCTAGAATTGGGTGACACTCACTTTTCAAGGTTGGATGGATTTTTAAACTTAAGATCTTCTCAAATTGATGTAGTTTTAGATTTTCTTCATGATTTTCGTTACTTGCGTCAAATATAATGTCGACTTGGGCAAGGTTTGGGTTCTTTACAATCTTTTGGGTCAATTTATGGGTTTTATTGTATTAAGGAGCAAAACCATAGTTTGAGTCGATGATTTCTTCTTTTGTAAAAGATTTTCAATGTGTATATATATAAATATATATATATATATATATATATATATATATATATATATATATATATATATATATATATATATATATATATATATATATATATATAAATATAGTTTTTCAAAACAAAAGAGAGCATATGGGCATGATTTTGATCAACGATGAAGTTACTAACGTATCGGTGGTGACATTGATGAAATGAAGAAGATGAACAATGCTCATGCATGCATGCGTTGTAGGCATGTGGTTTTTGGTTATTAGCAATGTGAATGATGTATCGATGAGGAGTCTGTAAGAATGACACAATAGTGTTGTTCCACTGTAGGTAGGGTTCGATGTATTGGTGAACTCATCGATGGTTATCGCTAAGGGTGCCGACCCATATGTAAAGTCACCGATAGATATTTATACCTATGTCGAGTATATTCCAACATATTGACTTAACATGCTCTTCACATACTTATGCATTCCATGTCACCCCCCTTAAGTTGAATAATCTAGCACAAACCTCATCAAATAAGCCCCTTTGATCTTACCCAAGTCATAAAACTCTCACTAATGACTTTCTCATTTTCATTATGTTCCGCTAGGGGTGTAAATGGCGTCCTTTTGTTCAGTGTCGGTCTATGTCCACGTTCGTCCGTACTAAAATGAACAATATTAATTTTTGTCCGTCCTTAATATGGACGTACATGGATAAGGGTTGTCCGTGTCCACAGCCGTCTGTGTCCGCCAACTATATATTTTATTATTATTATTATTTTTTACTTTATTTTAAAATACTAACCTATCTCACATAGTTAATTTTCATAAAAAGATTGTAAAAATACATATTATCCTCTCACATGTCTTCTATAATATTATTATTTATTTATTTTTAGATTAGACCATCTTACTATTATTATAACTTATCTTTTAATTATTTCTTTACTAACCACCCTTAATTTGAGAACAAAGTAATATATGTTAAACTTTCACCTTCATTCTATCCATGTCCGTCAGTTTCCATTTGTGTTCGTCATAGACAAATGTGGATGGACAAACACATGTTTTGCATAAAAATGGACGGCTGCAGACATGCCTTGTCCGCGTCCACGTCCGTCAGTTTGCACCCCTATGTTCCGCTTCATAATAAGTACATTGTGCTTGTACAATTATGCTTTAAAATCTTACTTTCTTATAATCCCCTAAGTAAACTCCAAACCCTAAGTTTGCTTACTCCATGAACCCCCAAGCCTTCTGATCATTGCTCCAACACTCCACCCAATCAAATCCAATCCAAACTAGTCCTATCCAAACCAAGCCTCTTCTGTCACTTATACACCCTCCAACATCCATCATCCTTATACAAATCTACATCGAAATCTATACCAAACCCTCTATCACCACTTTTCGTCTATCACACATATATTTGCGCCACACACATACACATATCCTTCACACATGCACATCACGTACCCATAATTCAACTATAGATTACCAACATACTCGCTAGCCATCACTAGCATGCATGTGGTTCAAAAATATAAAGCATATTCATAGCTCATATGCATGTAACATGCACAGTCAAACATACCCTAATTCAACATCTATCCCACTTACATTGTCACGCCCCAGCGATGCCCGACCTGAGCCGAACCCGGTCCAAGGGCCGGTCAAGTGCGCGGGGGCGACGAAGTGAAGATTGAGAAACGATTCTAGCGGAAGACTTAACCCTAACCACGGGCGATTAACAGAAACACAGAGTGCGCACAATCCTTTGAGTAAGAGTAAATAAAAGGGAAGGAAAAGGTGTTGCTTACCACAAAGTAAACAACAATCTCAAACACGCAAGCTTAGTTAAGTAAAGCCCACACAGCTCAAAATAAGTCATAAGCATCACAACTGTAAAATATGACATAAATCCAAAACAAGAACCCTACACAAAGGTCCAAATCATAAAATATAGAACCAAAGAAGATAAGTCACACAACGATCTCCATCATCACACCCAAGCTATCTCTGACCTTTCCTCAAAGAGGCAATCATGTTCGTCTGCGTGTCACACCACACAGCCCCAAATCAAAACACGCAAAGAGGGGTGAGTTTAACAAACTCAGCAATGGTTTTAATATCACTAACAACATCAAAAAATGTGATAGCATAGCGATATAATCATTCAAAATCAATGAATTATATGGTGCATCATTTTCTGATCATATATACATATCAGCTAACACTACATCATAGTGCATAATCAACCTGCATGGATGTATCTCTAACATACATATTTCACATGCATAACATCAACATCAACCTACATGGATGTATCTCTACATACATATTCCACATGCATAACATCAACATCAACCTGCATGGATGTATCTCTAACATACATATTCCACATGCATAACATCAACATCAACCTGCATGGATGTATCTCTACATACATATTCCACATGCATAACATCAACATCAACCTGCATGGATGTATCTCTAACATACATATTCCACATGCATAACATCAACATCAACCTGCATAGATGTATCTCTAACATACATATTCCACATGCATTATATCATCAACATCAACCTGCATGGATGTATCTCTAACATACATATTCTCACATGCATTATATCATCAACATCAACCTGCATGGATGTATCTCTAACATACATATTCCCACATGCTTTATATCATCAACATCAACCTCCATCAAGGAGTAATCACACATTAATGTCACACAGACGGGAGCATGAACAAGGCCATGAAGGCGTGTCATGATCCAAAATTCTACACAAGAATTTAAAGAAAGATCGGGGTTGTCAATCCCTAATACTGCTTGCCCTGGACGATCCTGGCCAAGGATGTCCCATTCTCACATAGAGAATCTAGAGCAGGGGTGTTCGCCGAGGGACATCTCGTACGGAGGGAAGAGCCCGAGTTCTCACACAGAGAACCCTAGAACACGTGGTAGCGTGGTGCACACGGCATACCACACTGGATTCTCAGGGTCTAGATGACACACATAATAACATTCTCACAATCCGCAAGACAAGTACACAACTCGTCCCCACATCATTCCATTTAACAAGACTCAACCCGGGGAGTGCACTCGTTCCACATAGGAACTCAAAATCAAAATATGTCCTTTCGAACCAATCAACTTGCAATTAATCCATGACCGAACAATCCGGCATATAATTCCATCACATTGCATCCAATCGGTGAAATTCAATTAATCACGATGAAGCCTCGATTGGAAATTAATTTTCATGATGTATGCAGCATGGTACATACGTGGGCAAAACATACATAAATCCTAATCCATGATAAGTGCTCTCATCAGCCCCTAATGCATCATTCATAATTACAATATTAAGCTTCAACATCATCATTTAACCCCACATGTGTGTGTACCTAGTAGAAGCAATTCACACAATGCATGCCAACATGCTTGAAATTAAACTCACTACCACACTACACATGTGAATTTCCATCTAAACATGAATCATAGCGAAAATCATAGGAGAAGAATCCTTGAAATCATATCTCAATTCAAAACTCAACCACAAAGGCTAAACACATATAACATCACTCATTTCATCATTGAGTCATGACATTCACCAACATCCACACACAACTAAGCATAATCCATCATGACAAATCAGTCCAATAATAGATTATAGTTCTACTGAAAATATGCTTAACAATGAGAAACCAACCAATCCTAATTTCAAGATGACGATTCCAACATCATGCCACAAAACATAAGTCATTCTACCATCTCTAAGCATATATCTCCACTCCATAAACTTAATAGCATGCATTTGCAGTAGCCTAACATAGTTTAAAACACTTCATATTCATATAAATTGGCAAGCTAAAGTGGAATCATCAAAATAGACATCATATGCACAACATACAATTTCCTGTATAGCCGATCGATCGCCCTTCATGCCGTTCGATCGGTTAAACGTGAAAATTTGAAATTTACAGTTCGGCCATTCGATCGCCTAGCAGGCCGTTCACTCGGCTGAACTAGAAAATTGACATTTCGGCAGTGTTGCCAATCGATCACCCACAAGGGCCGTTCGATTGCCAACAAAGCAGAACAGTTCATCTTCTTCCTTTCGCAAATTCAAACCGAAACATCATAGATAACACTTCAAATCCACATCTAACACCCTAATCATCATCAAAAGTCCTTCTTGACTTCCAAAACATCAAACCATACCATAATAATGCAAAACCCTAAGAAATCGGGATTAAATAATTCCATTTTCTAATCTTACCATTAACACACCAAACCAAGTAAACCATTTCAAAATAAGCCAAAAATAAAGAGTTTTACCATGGATAAATAGAGATTTTGAAGACCCATTACCTCAGCACTTGATTAAGCTCGGATTGAAGAGTCACCCTTCTTGAAATCCTTGAAAATACAATGAGTTTGAATTAAACTCTAATAGAAATCGATTTACCCAAGAAATCCCTAATTAAATCTTAGATCTAGGGCTTATTGGTAGTAAAAATCGAATTTTGAATGCTAGGGTTTATAGTAAAATACAAATCAGTAGTTTTTGATGGTAAAAAATGAATTGAATTAAGGGAAAAATGGTAGATTTGGAAGAACTTAAGAAGAAAGTCAAGGATTAGTGCTTAATTAGAGTAAGCTTACCTTAAACGGCTTCTAATTCAGGCCTAAGTGGGGATTAGGTCAGCCCTCCTTCCTTAGCCTATTCCCAAAAATAGAAATGGCTCTGGTTTGCCCTTTTATAATAAGGGTTGGGGTATGCATAGGTAAGTTTTGGGGTGTAAATAGAAAAAGTAGGCTAAAAGTAGTTATTTTGCAAATTTAAGCATTGATTAAGCCTAATAAAATTTTGAAAATTTTTGTGCGACCTTAAGTATATGTCTAGGTTCATTTGTCCCAAAAATAAAATTTTTGACGGTAGGGCCCACGGGTCCCGCCAAAACCCTAATTTTTGGGAAAATAGTAAAAATTCTAAAAAATCCCAAAAATTCACATTTGGTTTAAAACCACTTAAAACTACTAATATTGAAGTTAATTTTTGGTTAAAACCATTACAAACACTATTTATTTTACGAAATCACTGAATAAGATCAAAAAACGTGTTAATCTCATGATAACCCATAATTAAAGAAAACCAAAACCGGTTTAGAGATGAGGGTCCTTACATACATCATGCAACCAAATTATCATTTAACATCCAAAATATTAAATTACATAGTCCTAGTATGGTGTTAAACATTTAAAACATGTTATCATGAAATTATGAGTTTAAAGTCCCCTACTTCGTAATTCACATGAGTTTGATGGTGGGCACTCAATGGTGGTGGCATTGATGGTGGAAATGGCTGCCAAAGTCATCGCCTATTTGAGAGAGCTCTTGTCCCAACAGTTTATGGAACTCCAAAAGTAATCATGGCAAGATAGTGGTTCAACTGCACTCAATGCAAAGGATTTGAAGTTCATAATGGTACACAAAGGCAGCTGAAAGCATGGTCCACCAAAAGAAGTGGTCGTTTGACTTAAAATGAGGTTGGTTTACTGAAGGTTGGCTAGCGATTGAGAATTCCTAGACCAGCCGCATGACATCAAAATAGTCAATGGGTAGCGCCTAATGGCGGCAATTTGCATCAATGATTGCCAACATTAAGGGCAAAAGGAAAGGGTATGTGCTAAAGGATGGGGGAGAAGTGAAGGATGTGTCGTGTTCAATTCTAGCCAATGGTGGTGTCATTCAATGGTTAGATGATGCAGAAACAACACTTTTGTCTTAAAACACATGCATGTGCGGCCAAAGGGCAAAAGGAGGGGTAGAGAGCCATTGTTGGGGTCTAAAGGTGGCTCAGGTTGGGGGCAACATGATTCGGCCATTTGCAGGGTAGATCGACTGCCAGTTAGCACACCCACGTGTTGTCTTGGTCACTTGGAGAAAAACTAAAGGTTTTGGGGGGTTAGGTGGCCATAGAAGGGAGAAGAAGGGTTAGACAAAGGTGGCCAAAGCTAGGGGAGGGGTGACAGAGCAAAATAAAAGTTAGAGAGAGGGCGATGGGATTTTTTGGGCAGGACATAGCAGTATAGTGGGTGGAGGGCTGCTAGTGGTGGCCTTGGTTGGTGTCGCAGTGGCCGTGATGGCGAAGCAGAGCAAAAATCTAGTTGAGGACAACAGAGTATGACGATGGAGCACGATGACAGTGGCGGGCACATGAGGGAAAATACACAAAGGGGGGAGGTTCTAGTTTGGCCAAATAGGACAGAAGCAGGACAAATAGGGGGTGGTGGCAACTCTATCGGCTCCATCGTGGCTTTTGGCTAAATCCAATGCCAAATCCGGTCAAAGGTGTGGTGGTAGACTTTGATAGTGAACAAAGAATCGAAAGCAAAAACAAGGGAGGGGCGCGCGGGTGAGGTGACCTACTACCGTCGCCGGGTCCGAGCCTATGGTGGCTAATTGGCCCCTATCATCCAATGGCAGTGATAGCAAATCCAAAATAGAGAGGAATGAAAGAGGTGTGGTTGTACCTATGAGGCAGATGAAGAAACAAGTACGGGGCCCTGAAAGCTAGGCCAAGGCACTGCTGGGTGGCTCCACCAAAATGAGAAAACCTAGGTGGGGGGTTGGGAGTTTCTAGATCGAGCTCTTCTGAGCCTGGTCATTTTTATCCCTTTTTCTTTCTCTTTAATTTTCTCTTCTCTTTCTCTCTCATTTCCTTTCATTTTTTATTTCATTTTTCTTTCAATTTCGTGTCGAAAGCTTATGTGGCACATCAAAGCCTCTGGTCGGAAACTAAGTCCCACTCCCGATTTTACAGGTACAAATAGCAAGTTAAATACTAAAAATAAATTTGTCAAAGTTTTCTATGTAAGAAAATGAGTGGAAAAATAATAAAAATGTCATAAAAAATTGCAAAAAAAATAAGGGACATTACACCAAGTTTGAGAGCAAAATACCTCCACTTGCAAAACCTGCATCACAAGTGATAGTGGGTATATGAATACACTCAGTGGGGTTGTTAAACAAAAGTTGCGATAACAAATGCAATAATGGAATATAAAACAAGTCAATCAAATATACTTTTCAACTTATCATAGTCATATCCATACCAAAGAAAGTAGAAACAAAATGTTCACTAAGATTTGGTAGCAATATCTAAGAGTCTAACCACCCTCACTAGATTATGATCTACCGCAACTCGATTTCATATTTTTCCCAAAGCCAAGGCCCAACTGTCCATGACATGAAGTGAAGGCTAACATGGACCCAAGTGGTCGAGATATTGACTTATATGATCATTAAAACCTCCTACATTATATTGTGTTAGATCATTCATTTTTTTATGCTATGATTTGTTCGAACTTAACTCCCAGGCCAGGGAACGACTCTACAAACAAACTCTCATTTTTTAAGAGTCGGACAACTATGATCCTTTTTATACCATACTATTCCTCTATTTAGCTAAAACTATTCAATTTTGGAGCTAACTGGACACTTGGATCCTTCATCCTTAAGTATCAAATGTATTGGTTAAGGAGTTTCTAATCATTACAAGGATTCATACATATATAGGGTTTACTTACCCTAATATCATACACGTATAACTTAGCATGCATTCGCACATCCATTGTGCATGAAAACTATGATATTATATATCTTATAAATAGCATTTACTTTGTCGGAAAACACACATGAACTTCTTGAACCAATGTACTATCGGTGACTTTACCAATATGTCAGTGATAACTAACCTCCTGTCAATGCATTAAACCCTTACCAAATGAATAGGTTGTAGAAACCCATCTTTCCTATGTCACAACCAATGTATCATCCACACCATTTACTACAAAATTAGAACCCTATAATGATGGTATTTTAGTAAATGCCAATATAAATTCCTGTTGAAAAGGTCATATAAGGGGGTTTTGATGGAGCCATCACTAAAGTCACTTAAAGACGATTCGGTACATTCGTTAGGGAAGCATTTTTTTTATGCTCCATATTCATTACGAGGCGAGCTTAAAAAAAAGACCTAAGAGGCGTTCATTTTTAAGATCAACAGAATGGTGCACGTTAATATATATAATACTTTCATTAACGTGTGTTATTGTATGCGCTTTCGATGTTAGAAATAAATGCCTCCCCGGCGTTCGTCACACTTGGCTCACGCTGAGCGCGGAGTCGTTAGAGGGGGCAAGCAATACAAAACCCGCCGCTGGAGAGGTTACTACGAAAGGGGGGTTCGACGTAGCCAAAAGCTGCCACAGAAGATCCTAAATTTATCGTTGGCGGTATCATTGGCGGGAAGGGTTGAGGGGGGATTTTTTTAGCAGGCTGCGAACTGCAGATTTGGCGTTGGTTTTAATGGGAAGGGGTGCAAGAGGCGTACGTCGTGGAGGGAAATCCAAACTAATCCCGGTAATCCCTCCCGTCATATTTTCTATCAATTTCCCCTTTCTCTTTGATTAGGACTCCCTGCTATTTCCCTGCTTGACTCAATTTCCCCTCTCCATTTGATTAGGAATCTCGCTCTGCTCTCTCCCTGCTAAAGCGTTTTTCTGTTTCGAATGCCTAGACGCGAACACATTAGTTGAGGTAGTCTCTTCAGGTGTTACAAATCTGTATTTGAACAACAATACAATTGCTTCAGGGGTTACAGATTCATCCTATAAAGATTCAGGTGAAGTTTAATTCCGTTGTTTTATCTAGCAGTGATTTTCTTTGTCAACAGTTCATTTTTTCATATTCTGCGGCACTTGCAATAGCACCAGATTTAGGCAGATTTAGTTATATAGAAAGCCAATTCAAAATAGCATTTCAGATGTTTGACACATTGTGTGAAACAGTGAAGCACTTTGTCAGTACATCAACACTTCTCTACATAATCTGAGTGAAAGGCAGTGGTCATAGTGACATTTGTCTGTATTTTTTTATTGGCAATGCATTACTCTTCTAAGGTTCTATGTGATTTCTTTTTAAAAAACTGAGGCTTTCATGGATATTTTCTAGAATAAATAATTATAACAAGTATGCTGTTTTTATTTCGATCTTGTTAGTTTTGAATGATATTCGTGATCAAGTACTGCCTCTTCTTTGACCACCTCATCCTTCATAGGATTCTCACTGTGGTTCTCCTTGTGCTCTTCTTTCACATCTGTAGGCTTGGCAATGTTGGTTGCAAGTGATCCCTTGGAAGCTGAATTGCCCTTCAGAGGTTGGGATCTCGTGAAGCCAGCTAGTGCATTTCTTTGTGTAGGCCATGGGTGATTGTGCTCTGATGTGTAGGTGACCACCAGCTTGTTTGGATCTGTCCTACTCCTCTCCACTTGCTTTCTTGCCGAGCATCCCTTGCATAGTCTTTGATGTTATTTGGGCAGTCCATCTACGAAGTAAACTTGCCTGGACATTCTTGTAAGTGTTCTTTTATCTTTTCAATTTATTTATTCATTATTATTGGCATTTGATGTACATTCTTGTAAGTGTTCTTTTATCTTTTCAATTTATTTATTCATTATTATTGGCATTTGATGTACATTCTTGTAAGTGTTCTTTTATCTTTTCAATTTATTTATTCATTATCATAGGCATTTGATGTTTTGAATGCTCTGAATCATAAGGTTTGTTTTATCTTCGTATAAGTATTTCATCATTTCCTAGTCCTCTGTTTGTTCCCTTTGTCTGGAGATATGACATTTGCTTTCTTTCTATCATTTTTGTTTACAATATATTTTGCTTTCTTAAAACTACATTTTGTTATATTTCCTCATTTATTACTGATTTTTTCTATTTAAAATGCAATAATTGGTTTACGTACATTTAGTCTTACCAAGTCACTGTCTTGTGGATTGTTCACAGATGTTTTCTTTCTATATATATCTATACTAAAATGTGCCTCACCGCCTTAACAATTTATCCTTGTTTAAAACTGAGCCAATTTGTCTAAAAGCTCATGCTTAATTTGATGTTTTGTGGTGATTAAGAGACAAAAGTTCTTTAATTATTGTCTACTGAAAACTACCAAGATTGAACTGAGGATATATTTTGGCAACTGTTCCTTCTGGTATCCATATTTTAACCAGAATTTAATAGCCTGCATTTTCTAGATATTGAACAGTTTTAGTAATATCTGTGTAGAAGAAGCCTGCATTAATGGCCTGCTGTCTCATAAGATGAGAAACAGGATTCTCGTTGTGCTCATTTTCTAGATATACTTAGATATACTACAAATTATTTAAGTGAACTCTTGATATAAAAGAAACTTGAGATTATCCTGATCTGTTCATATGATGGCAACAACTTCTTCTCTTGATCTGACTGAATTTCTTGTTGCAGTTGTGAGCTGCACAATTTCAGCTGCTGCTGCAGAGTGAGATTGGTCATGCATGATTTTCATTCGGGTGTACCAGTATGGCAGGGGATGTTTCAACAGAAGATGAAATAAGATTTCCAGGTTTTGGTTTGCCAAACCCTCATTTCTTCTTTGGTTTACTGGTATTTCTTCCCATAGAATCTTGCAAGCAAGCATATTTTAAGGTATATCTGTCATTATGTGCTCTTTTGTTATGGATATTGTCGTTTCCAAAATTGATCTCTGCCTTCCGAATGCATAGGTTCAGTCATCAGTCATTGGTAGACCCTTTCACTGATTTTTGTATTGGGTTGTTAACTGTGGTCCTAATATATAAACTATCTATTTCTATCTCGTTCCTCACACTAGCTGCTCAGAATCAGAAGTCTAAAAGTTGTCAAGATTTGTACTTTCATGTATCTGTGCCAGCCCTACAGAACAGAACAAATATATATTAAAATCAATCAAAAGAACCATAAAAAAAGCCCTGTACTCTGTTAAAATTCAGTATTCTTTTCAGATTTTGCTGGCAGCTGCTCTTTGCTTCCAAGCGTCTAACCCGGTTTTCTGCATTAAGTATGAATCCCATATTAAGTGGTTGGATTAGAAAACTTGATAGCAGTGGTATTCTAGCGTATTGTGGATTTTGGATTAGAAAACTTGATGACAATAGAATTCTTCTTAAAATGACATGGAGTCATCATAAGGCTGATTAGCCTTACAACCTTAAAATAATTACACTGTCAGTTGTTAACTAGCAATAGTCTAACGCCAAATATGAGGAGATGGTTTTATGCTGTTTTATTGCCAAGTTGTCATGCTATGGACATTTGAGGATTTATACGTCATGTATAACCTATTTAGTGATTGATCTTGTTGTTTTATAATTTTGATTTAATATACATGCTATAGTTTTTTTTTTGTTATTTCTATCATAATCCACATTTGTCTTGTTATGCATAAAGGTTCTCTATCTAGTTTGTGGCAGTATTACTTTGGCAAGGCATGATAAATATATTGGTTTATTGATAGGATCTGTATTAGGTGGCAGTAACTAAAGTCTATTGTGGAGATTACAGTCTTAGCAAGTATCATTCGTGTGTCATTATAGCGGACAATTATGTTATTTCAAGGCTTTCATTGGTGGGCTAAGGAGAGAGAACAAAACAGTGGCAAACCCATATTCTCTTTAGTAATAAATGTAGCTTGTGTTGTGTTAAATTGTCTGTCTGATGTTGATAGTTGGGATTGCCTAATGAACAGCCTGTGTTACTGTAGTTTGCCAGAAAATGTGTTGTTCAATGTGCTTTGTTGTTGTCCTCTCTTTGTGAGTTGTGTGCACGATTGCTTGCGTTTGCACATGCATGCCCTAGTGTGTGTAAGATAAGCCAGGCAAAGATATAGTTGGGATGAAGACTATAGATTAATGAATATAGCTGCTAGAAGAACCTAAATCAGAAATAATGCAATAGAGAGAACTTTGCAAACTGCGAAAGCCTTTTTTTCGTTCTTCTTTTTGAGCTACTATATAATAAAGGCAGACTAAACTACTTATTTAATACTGGCAGACTGAACTACCGTGTTAGCCTTATCTTTTTTAGTGCAAACTGCAAAAGCCTTTTCAAAAGTGCCCCTACTCCTGCAAAAGCCTCTACTTCTTGTCAACAAATATGCCAATTAAGTGCAGGATCTCAATTTGACTTGAAATGTTTAGGTAAATCTAGTTCCAAATATAGCCTTAAGGTTGAAAAGCGCAGTCACTTTAAGGATCTTAATTGGACTTATAGTTTAAGGATCTCAATTGCAGTCACTTTATTTTAGTGTGTTTCATTAGCATGTCTCGACTAAAATTGATGCAGTGTCTCGAGCACCTTATAAGCTTTGGTGTAAATCTTGTCAGCACTAAGTATATACTTGTTGCATCGCTGAATATTTTTATAATGAATAGATCTTGGATTGAGCAAGAGCTTGGAACTGAAATTAAACAAATTCCACCACAAATAGACCAAGCTATTTACTGCAGGTGATTTGTATGTAAATGACTTTCCTGGGTACAATGGTAAAAAATGAATCTGGTTGCATGTACATACCAGGGGTGCACCTATCTGCATCCTTAACAAATTTGCTACCATTCTGGTTTTTTTGCATTAGACAACATCATTTTTATCATTATTATGATGATACAACTACCAATATCAGATGTTTTATTTTTCTGTTTTGAAGAAATTGTTTATGTAAATTACTTTACATAGTAGAACACCTGACTGAAGATAATCACAAGCTTTGCTTATTACTTTCTTTCATTCACCCACTGCTCTGAATCAGCAGCTCTACTTATTACTTTCTTTCATTCATCTAGCCAGCCAATCACAAGCTGCTCAAATCTATCTTTGCTTTCCTATCATTAATCAAGCAGAGATCTCCATAATAAGCAATTACAGCTGTGTAATTGCTTCCTGCTGCCAGCTTTTCAGTTTCTTTTCTTGCAACAGTCTCCCCAATCAGTCCTCTGTTCAAGCAGGTTTCCTCTAAATTCTCACAAGCTTTCCATATTTGATGGTTCTGGTTTGATGCTATGTTGTTCTTACCTTTTATTTCATCCGGATCACACACTATGTATACAAACACCACCATATTGCTTATGCACATGAGTTGGCCAAGGCTTGCAGCCATGCTAGTAGTGCTTTTGCTTAAGTGGGGCAACCGGTCTGCTTAGAGCTTCAGTTGACGGTGTTGCTCTATAATCTGTACAAGTTGAAAAGATTTCTTTAAATGAAAGGATAGTAGATCAGTTGACGGTTTAGAATTGTATTTTCACCCATTTTGCTCTTTTTTTTCCTCGTAAATGAACTATTATAATCATTAAGTTTGAATAGTTAAGCATCCATATTATATGGTAACCTATTATAGGAGAAAGCTGCTATAATTGTCGAAGCTGAGGGTGTTACTGCAATAGAAGTAACTCATATAGTAACTCATGTGGAGAGAATACTTCTACAGTTGCTTTTAGATTTTTAACATATTCTTAGGCCCTTCACCTAACATGTCTAAATTTTATTAGACAAATTATTAACTACTTTCCTTGTTAACGCTAGATTTTATTTAAGTGTTTTTGCTCTTTTGTATTGTATTTGTTATATACACTTAAGTTTTAGTGAATGATTTGTTCTCTTGTGCAATAGTTTTTTGTACACATTTAAAACTTGTACTTTGAGCAACCATTTACTAATGTCATTTATTGTTTTTTGTTCCTATTTTAAGAAGGTGCATATGGATAACAAGTATATGTTTCATAACAATGATGTTTCGTCACCGCCAAGGAAGAAGGGAAGAGGACCCACAACGTGTAAATTTTTATTGAAAGGAAATTGAAATAAATATCATGTGAGGTTTGATAAGGGCCAACCCCATGGAGAGCATGTTGGATGGTTTACCCGGTTTTTGGGTCCTTTAGCAAGGGATCAATCTAAATTTTCTATAAATGTTGCTACATGAAAATTAATCCCTAAAGATAACAAAGATAAAGCATGGGAAGAAGTTTTGGTAAGCATTATCATTTTACTTTTTATTTATTGTGATCTAAATAGAAAATGATTATGTAACAGATTTTGAAGATTTAGATTTTTGGGTATTAGTAATGTTTTCGGTCGCTCGCTAATTGATGTTAAATTTATCTATATATTATAAGTAAAATCAACTTAAATATGAGGCCAAGTCTAATGTTATTATGGTAATTCTTGTGTGATGCATAAGTATTTTAAATTCGATGAGGATGTTGTATATGATGCAAAAAATATGCTATGCCCTCTTTAAATAAGAAATGGGTTGACTTCAGGAGGAGGTTGAAAACTAAATATTATGATACTAAGCCTAAAGACGTGCATGCAAACATTGCACCTATTAAAGTGGATAAAGACTAATGGAAAACTCTTTTGAGTTATTGAGAATTAGAATAAGCAAAGGTAAAATCTATAATAGTGAATCATAATGATCTTCAATTTAAATTTGTTGTTGTGTTATAAGTTAAGAAAACCAAAATGAATTAATACAAGGAGTACTACTAATAAAAGTAATTGTGCAAGATAAACATTCCACCGCACGATTGGAACTAAAAGCTTTAAGCAAATATAGTTTGAGGAGGTAATTGTCAATTTTTTGGTGACATGCATACTTTATTTATTTTGTACTTTTTTTTTATTAATTAGTCTAAATTTTTTGATTTTATTTATTTATGTTTGAAGATACTAAAACGGAAAATTGATGTCCCAATCCCACGATGTGATATTTTTATTTTAACATGTATAAAAAAGGATGACAAATATGTCAACAAATATGCAAAAAATAAGATTGTAAGTTAAACATTCTCAACACTTGGACTAATTTTTTTAACCATTATATATGTGTCATTTTATTTATATATAGACCTTCAAACATAATATTACGAACTAAAAGAATTCATGAATTGCAAAAAAAAATTAAGGCTCGCATAGAAAAAGATTGTCTTCTGGAGGCACTACTTCCTTCACTAAATGATATATTTTCTATTGTCATAGGAGTTGAGAAACTAGAACGTGTTTGGGGTTTTGGTCACAGAGTAACTCTAACTAGTTTATGGGAGGCATCAATTAAGCATGCAAGATCTTCCTCAGTAGCTGATTATAATTTTATGAAAGAAAAATTGTCAAATATAGAAGAGGACAATTTAAAATTAAAAAATGAGAGCACAAAGTATAAAGAGGAAATAGTGCAACGTAAACATCAACAAGCAGAATTATTATCAAAGATGGAACAAATGATGAGTTTCTTTCAGTCTCAAATGAGTCATGTAAAAGCATACAAAGTAGTTGTAAAGTATAATTATATTTTTTAGTAGTTTAACAATTTTATAAGCTAATTTTGTTTTATTTTATTTTTGTGTAGGCTAATGGTGAATAATTTTAAATTGACAAGTTGTGCTGATGAATCTAAGTCTTATCGAAGACTTTTCATTCTTCTTTATATTAAATAACCTTGTTATTGGTACTTATACATTGTAAATATTTGGAACTATTATATTTGCAAGCTTCTTTTTCAATACTTATTGTATTACGTATTTGATTTAAATAATTTTGTTATTTTAAGATCTTTTATGTTATTATTAAAGCGTCAACTTATTTATATGTAAGGTGCAAATTGAAGTAGAGTGTGTTTGAGAATACATAAATGTGCAAGTGAGAAAAGAAAATTTAATTAAAATTTTGAGAAATAAAAAATTATTTGTGGCGGTGGTTTTGACTTTTAGCGGAGGTTTCTCAAATAGCCGCTAAAAGGTTTTCACACTAATATAGACCCTCCGTTAAAATGCTTTAGCGGCGGTTTTTAACACTCATATAAACCTCCTACTAAAATGCTTTAGTACCGATTTTGAAAAATCTATGCTAAAAAAATTAAGCTTTTAGCGGAGGTTAGCCTAGCCTCCGCTAAAAAGAGTTCAATTTTTTAAACTTATTAATGGCGGCTGTCAAAACTGCTATTTAAATCTTACGTTTTAGCGGCGGATCAGAAAACCCCCGCTAAGTTCCTTACAAAAACTTTTTGCGTGGCTCTTTTTAATGACAACTTCAAAACTGTCGCTAAAAGTTTTATCGACGGTTTTGAGACTTGTAGCGAGGGTTTTAAAACCCCTACTAATAGTTTTTTTTTGTAGTGACCAATGACTAGATTAACACTAACGTGTCATAGCATATCGATGTCATTATTGTTCATCTTGCTCCATATACCGACATTGTCATTAATGCGTCATAGTCGTGTCAATGATTGGTAAGACAACAAAGAGATCGTACTAGTTCCCCAAATATTTTATTTTCGAAAACATGAAAATTTTCTCATAAAAAACATGTTTCTTACATGTAAAGCATGAAAAGGAACTATATGATCAATATGCAATGAAAATACCATTGTTACAATGAGAATAGTAAAAATCATATGATAAATAGCCATGCATACATTCAAAACTAGCCCAAAAATCACAGAATAGACAAAGAATATGAAATTCAAAAATTAAGTGATGGCAAAGTTTGTGATTTGATCTCAAATCTACACGACTCTTTAGTGCAAACCCATATGAACTCTTGCAATGAAACATTCCACTTTCACTTGGACTCCTCACATATTCTTCCACTTCCCGAAATCCAAGGTTCTCTCCTTTTAAATAGGGCATAACAATCTACGAGATTTAGAACAACATAATTATCTATGATTTTTGAGGCAATTGTGTTTTACAGTTTCATTGATGCAACCATTGACACATTGGTGCCTACCAAAAGTTTTAGACCAATTTTCACGAACATGCTCACCAACACATTGGTGGCTTGTTGATGAGAATTTGAAAAAAAATAAAAGATTATATTTTTCTTAAAAAATAAAGGGTGTCACACCTTCATCATTTTATTGGGTTTTAATTGGATAGTAAGTGTAGGGCTATTAGTATCCTATTTGTATACAATTTTCACATGTACCATGTAAATAAATACATTGTTATTCCATTTTTATTGGTCTGATTGGTGCTTAATTCATTTTATGAGTGTGAAGTAAGATTAGGTCACCACTTAATTAGACTTTTGGCATTATCCCATATGATTATGATTTTTCAGGGGCCAAGACATATTGTGAAGGGCAAGTCCCTCTCCAATATTTTCATAAAAAAATGACTAGGGGAAAATATAAGTGATGGTATAATTTGTATATTAATTATGTAAAAGTTAAAGTATTTTGCTAAATTTCTTATCCTTAAGGAAATTAGATTACAATTATCATGGTATCAATCATGAATAATTTTAAATGTTTAGCTACTTAAGTAAAAAAATATATATTACATCTTCTTAAAAAAATGGCCAAGTATGTAATGGGTTCTAAAGTGGAATTTTAGAAGGAGAGAGAGCATTTTCATTTAAGAAAAGTAAGCTCATATTTTTTTGTTGTAAAAAATAGTAACAAAAATTGTTCTCTCCTATTAAAACAATAGTGTGCAAAAAATAAATTAAAAGTTAAATAATTAGAAAAAATAACCAATAGATCATTAGGGAGATGGTGAGGACCCGCTTCTTCAAGAGGATGTCCTTCTTTGGCCACCTACCTAGAATCATACTCCCTCTATCCAATATTAATAGCTACATTAGAAAGTAGTGGTTTTTATTGAATAATGAAATCTATGTCTAAGAGAAATAAAAATAAGCTTATGATACTCTTTTTTTAGTAGTACATGCGAGATCCAAATTTTTATTATTATTAATATTATTTGCTTTATTTGTGTGATAGTTTGATTTAATTATAATTTTTCTTAGTTATGTTTGAATTTATTTGGAAAATATTAGTGTCTAGCTTAAACCACCATACTACGACACTAAATGTTAAAATTTTTATGTATTCTTTTTA
This sequence comes from Saururus chinensis, assembly GCA_035235625.1. Taxonomy (NCBI): domain Eukaryota; kingdom Viridiplantae; phylum Streptophyta; class Magnoliopsida; order Piperales; family Saururaceae; genus Saururus; species Saururus chinensis. Next base: position 30,407,960 of record CP141147.1, read on the forward strand.
TTAAAGAAATGGGCCCCACTCTAGGACCCATGACTATCCTCGTCGTTGCGATAACTTCTTGGGCTACCGACATTTGCACTTGATATCTTAGATGTGGTTGGGCCTTGTTACATCTATTTTAGTCTATTTCTCTAAGTGGGTTCACTTATTCCTTTGTTGGGCCCATGTAAAGCCCACTTACTTACTCATTGGTTTAAATGCTCACATTGGTCATTCTCCCGTTGGGGGTGACTAAGATTTTAAAGGGCTTGGTGTGCTCTACGCCCCTCTCAAGAAGGGAGAACTTTAGCTAAGGTCAATCAATCAAGCCCCCTCATGGTTTCTTATATTTTTTACCTTCAATATCATGCTCTTTTTCCCTTGAATGTGATTCCATGTCCTCTCCACTTTAAAGCTCATTCTTTTACCCATGATTTAGAACCTTAGATCTTTGTTTCTTACTTTTACTCTTATGATCCATGTTTTGGGTACAACTGTTAGTGGTTTTGAGTCTCTATTTGGTAAAAAGTTGTGGTTTTTGCTTAGGGCTAATGCGACTTGATTTGTTAGGTAGAGATTCATTGAGTTTGGGAAGAGATTAACATGTCTACCAACTAATTCAAGGTAAGGGGCTTTCGTTTAGTGAAGTTTTTCTTACATTAACACTAATAAATGTCTATGTTGGATCATGTTCATGAAGTATATTGGATGTGTGAGCTTAAATCTTTTTGAATATGTGTTTTGATGTGAATATGCAGGAGTTATGTTGTATTTGTCTTGTCTAAAGCTTATATGATGTTTATTTGAAGTTTTGTGAGGTTCTGATAGAAGATTGAATAAGTTTTGTCCAAAAGAAGTTATGTTTTTCGTGTTTATGGGAATGGTCGATTGATCGCCAAAAGGACTGTCCAATTTTACGAAGATCGATCAATCGCTAAAATGGCTGTTTGCCATTTCTATATGCCCGATCGATCACCCCAGTGGAACTTTACTTTTATGCTGATTTTCAAGTTAGATTTTGAGGGTTCCATAATATCTCTTATATGTAACTAGCAAAAGATTAACATGTTATGATATGAATGCTTGTACACATGTGATATTATTCATGTATGAATCATGTTCCATGTGCTTTAAACCACTTATGAATATGACTACTTATGTTTACACGCACTTATACGTATATGACCTTATTATCTATGTATAAACCATGTCACATGATGATAAGGCTATTTATTAGTATGAATACACATGTTTGCATGTACTTTACTTTATTCACGTATGACTCATATCACATACATTATGAAAATAGAATATTAAACCATGTTTAACTCTGCTTAACATAATTGTGTACTTCGATATAACCGATGTTTGGGTTAGAACTTACCTCATTATATCCTTGTCATTCCTTCTTGGCTGGGTTTGGGTCAAAGGGGCATGACAGTACCCAACCACTTAAATTAAATAAAATAAAATAATTAATATAAAACAAACTTATTTACCAATGAAGTTATTAATATAAGATGAAGAAAGTATATCTCATAGCTTCTAAGAGGCCTTTTGTCCCTTTGTAGTGGGGTCTCACAGACTCGATACCTTTTGGTTATAAAAATAAAATAAAAAATAAAAAAGTATATAAGTTATGAGAAATTTCTCACCAGAACCTTGAGATAGCCATTATTTTCCATTAAGTCCTCTTCAAAAATTAAATCCTCAATTTAAATTTCTTATTTTTATTTATTTTTTAAAAAGTCCTTATCCCACTAATTAACCTCTAATAAACCGAAAATACCCCTCTTATTGTGCTTATGCCCGATTTTATAACGCCTCTCGCACATTGTCTTCTTGGCCATCTCTTCCACTGGTGTCTCCTCCCTCCTCCTCTTTTCCTCCCTTCTCTTCAACTGTGTAAATGATTTCGTTTATTTTTGGCATTTTCTGCCTCCCTCTCTTTCTTTTAATCTCAACCCTGAAACCTTTCCAAAACCCTCTGCCACACATCACACGCTCTTTGACACTACCTACGATGGAGTTTTGGGTAAGCATATCATGTCCCTTCAGTTTGAACAGAGGAAAATTTAATTTTTATTTTCTTAATTTATTTTTTGGGTGAGCTGCAGAGGGGAGAAGGTGTTTTGTAGCGTTGAGTGCCGGTACCAACAAATTATAAGCGATGAGTATCAGGAGACATGCGGATCTAAAGTCTCAAGGGCATCTGATGTCACTGTTTTGACTCATGCTCATGGCCAGTTCTTCCCTCCCGGTATTGTTGCGGCTTAGATCACCTAAAGCCGAGTCATAAGCTGGCTGGAAGTCGGATTGGTGGTGCTGGTGATTGTTTGCTTTATGGGAATTTAGTATGCATACAAGAGAGAGAGAGAGTGTGCTTTTCTAAAAAGAATTTTTTGCATGTAATTAAAAAGTTTTGTGTTAAGTTGTGAACTACTGAAATGAAGCAAAAGCTTCTGACATGTCGATTATGGTCATCCCATGTGTTGATACAAGTTTGAGTTGAGAAGAAACAACTTTTTAAATGGGGAATATTTTCTCTCGAAACAAAAATCACAATTTGGGGATTTTTGTATCGTTGACTTCCTTTGAATTCTGCTTTCAATTTTTTTCCTCTGATTGGCAACTTGGCTCTAATATTTGGATTACAAGTTTAGCTTGAATCCTAGAACATGTACTTTTGCATTAAAGATTTGTTGTGTTTATTTCTTTTCTAATTATAGCCTTTTCTATGTCATGTGTGCCTGCTTGAAAATACATTATCCTTGTGTTTAGTTTACGTACTTCTTCTAGGTCGTTATGTGCTGCTGTTGTTTGCATGTGGTCTAATTCTGTGTCTCTTCTGCTTGCTTACTTGTAATAGCCTTTTTTAGATCTGTGATTGGTGTTGGGTGTCATGCATTAATAAGATGTTGTTTATTGAAAGTCGTTGTGTTTCACATCTTTTTAAGAATGTCAAATGATCATGCAAATTCATATTTGTTGTGGATGATGCTTTTTCCCAACTATTAGCTTGCTGGAATGCCTTTTATACATGCTTGTATGCTTATGTTTTTTTCAAAAAGTATTCTTGTAGAAATTAGTTAGTAATCAGGTAAGAAACTGGACAAGTGTTCTTTGTCCAATAATGGAGAAAAAATGCCTGATAATACCAATACTTGCATCACTTGGGTGGTATTCAGTTCTAGTCCAAATGTGTATGAAGTTATGTCAACCCCATCTGCATATGTGAATATTGAAACTAATGAGTGCTCAAGTTTTCGTTGGTAGATAGATAGTTTTCCATGCTCACATGCAATTGTTGCGTTGATGAAGAGTGGAAAAGATCATCGTTCTTATTGTGATGAGTACTTTACAAAAGAATTTTTTGAAAACTCTTACTCTCAGCCGATCAATCTTATTCCTATCTTTGAAGAGCCAGATGAAGAAACTTTAGTATTACCTCCATTAACAAGAAGGCAACCTGGGAGGTCTAAGAACAATGTGATTCCATCTCTTGGTGAGAAAATAAAAAGAAAAATTAAATATAGTCGATGTGGTAAACTTGGTCACCACAACAAAAAATCATGTAAAGAGGCTTTGTAGTCCCTCACATATAAATGTTTTTTTCTTATTTTTGTTTTAGGAATACAAAATTTTCAATTTTTATATGCAAATTATAATTTCATATTCAAAAGGCATTGCTTAGTTGACATTTTAATTTCCCTTCCTGTACTAAATCATTAATTTAGTGTTACAGTAAATTTATACTCTATCAGGATTACAATATAAATCTACTATAATTCACTTTATGATTTTATATTGAAAAGTCATGTACCACAGTAAATTTATACTATGCTTTAATTTCATATTGAAAGGTCATGCCTTAAAGTAAATTTATATTGTTGTAATCCTTTTCATATTGAAAAGTCATGTACTACAGTAAATTTATATTCTGTTTTGATTTCATATTGAAAGGTCATGCTTTAGAGTAAATTTATATTGTTGTAATCATTTTCATATTGAAAGTCATGTACCACAATAAATTTATACTCTGTTTTGATTTCATATTGAAAGGTCATGCCTTACAGTCATATACCACAATAAATTTATACTATGTTAGAATTATAATATAAATGTACTATAATTCACGGAATTATAATTTCATCATAAAGTTAGGTGTTACAATAAATCATGTAAAGGCCAAGTTTATGGTAATCCCTTAGCCAATTTTTATTTTTATGGGTATCCCCTAAAATTAGCGGTCAGGATTATTTTGACAAACGATATGGTGTTAGCAACCTAACATATATAACATACGATTTTTTTGGCTAATATGGAGACACAACCTACTAAGGCACGTGAGGATATGATCCTTTTGGTCTTGACATGATATGCAGATTGACTCCATGCCTTAACATATCATAATGCTAAAAGTTTGTCAATCATTTAATCAAATTACTAGGATAAGAGACCCAACCTTATTTGAAACTCGCCACATATTTTAGGCTGTCCAAACTTGCTCTTCCTTGGACTCTTTGAAACTCTAAAGGAAACGAAAGGCCACCCAACCACATGTACTTTAGTCACATTTTTGTAGCAAACATTATATTCACATTTTTTTGGAAGGAAATGCTTTTTCACTTTACTTTTCTTTATTTTTTTAATAGGACTCATTCACTTGTATCAATGTTGCATCAACCAATCTTTATATAATGTACCAAAAAAAATTATTTAGGTATATGACTATGTAATATTGATTGATGGTGATTTCTGGTAGAAAAAGAATGTAAATTAAAGAAAGGATAATGCTTTGAGTAGTCTTTCCAATAAACTGGGGTCTGATGGGATGATAGCCCCCATATGTGTTAACAAATGGTTGCTATAATAATTTCATCATGAAGTCATGTGTTACAAAATACATATTACAACACAAAATTAGTTTTTACACCAAGTTGGCTTTTGCATTTGAATTGTTCCCCAATGTGATTCACCACAAGAGGCTTTTAGACGGTCATCTAAGTGACTCCTACATATACAAATGTCACACTTAGGCACAAGATATGACAGTCACCTCAAGGAAGAAAAATGCTTCAATTCTATAATCTACACCAACATATAAACACGAATCATCAATGTAATGTAACAATATAATGAATATATTACCAGTTGACCATTCTTCAATGCATTCTTACCCACAATTTATTCTTTTTTGAGCTATACAAGTGTTATATGAAAACATTTTGTATACCAAACAATCACAAAATTCATCAGCATAGAATTTAGAGCAAGTGCCCACAGGGACCTCTATTTTGTTTCTTCCAATATTCTAATTCTAATTCATGGAAGATTTTTTCCAGCTATCTATTTATAATAATATGCTCAGTATAAGTTGTGCATTAGAGTCTCGTTTATGTACTAGATTGACGATGACACATATGTTAACGTGTGTATCATAAATTTTAATTATCAAAAGCTTTACATGCGTAGTTTATATTAAGCTTAGTCAAAAGAAAAAGTAAATATATCATCAGAACAGGCAATTTATACTCAATTGAAGGCAAAAATCACATATAAATTACAATCAATGTATACTATAATTACATTTACATAACAGTAAATATATACCCTGTTGTTTACATCCACCATATAATAGAACAATAAATATATACTATGTTCACATATATGGAACAACAAAATTATACTTTAATTTTGTATATACAAAAATAAATTTATACTTTGTTCACATCTATGGAATAATAATTTTATACTCTGACCTTATATATAGAATAGTAAATTTATATTTTACATAAATAAATTTATAAATTTATCTTAAGGTTAATTGGTGGAATACTAACTTTGTGCCTAGCCTAAATCTACCCTATTTGCTTCATACATACCCAAGATATCCCAAATATATTTATCAACCTTTGCAACCTCGTTAAATTTTAAATTTTCATTTCCCTAAAAATGAGTCTCTCTTAAAATCTCTCTAGTCTCATCTCTAAACAACCCTTTATATTCATTGAACAACCGCCACATTGAAATAAGATTGGATCTGTATTGAACCATGTCTGAAATCACAAAAAATAGATATAAAATTGTTTAGATTAATATTCATTAAACAAAAGAGGAACAATCAATTCATACTCTATTGAAAACAGAAATCATATATAAATCACAATCAATTTATACTATAATTACATTCATAAAATAATAAATATATACTTTGTTGTTTATATCTACCACAGAATAGAACAGTAAATATATACTCTGTTCACATATATAGAACAACAAAATTATACTTTAATTTCGTATATAAAAACATAAATTTATACTATGTTTACATATATGAAATAATAAATTTATACTATAACCTTGTATATGGAATCATAAAAATTAAACTTATACTCTATACACATATGGAATAATAAATTTATACTCTGTATGCATATATGAAATAATGAATTTATACTCTGACCTCATATAAGGAACAATAAATTTATATTCTATACACATATATGGAATAATAAATTTATACTTTGTACACATATATAAAACAATAAATTTATACTCTAACCTCATATACGGAACAACAAAATTATAATTTAATTTCATATATAGAAAAATAAATTTATACTTTGTTCACATATATGGAATAATAAAGTTATACTATGACCTTATATATGGAACAATAAATTTATACTCTGTATATAAACATAGAATGGTAAATTTATACTATAATTTTATATATAGAATATTAAATTCATACTTTGATCATATGTATAGAATAATAAATTTATACTCTCATGATATATAAAACAATATATCATCAGAACTGTAAATATATACACTGTTGTTTGCATCCACCACATAATAGAATAATAAATATATACTCTGTGTTGTTTACATCCACCATAAAATAGATATACTCTGTGTTTTTTACATCTACCACAAAACAACCAATAAGTAGAATCCAACCATATCTATCTGTCTATAGTAATAATCAATCAACAAAGCAACCAAACATTCTACCAAACTATATCAAGCAGCCATAAAACAAGTGCATAAATTACCCAGTTGCCTTTACGGGCAGCTAGCTTTCATTATCCAAAACACTAAGCAAATTATGTAGTTTAAATACTATATCAAACCACATAAACTAAGATTCCCCTACAAGCACCATAAAGCACAAAAAATAAAACACAGATTATAAAAGACGTTTGATTGCCTCTGATTCGGGCCGGAACAAAATTGCAAAATCAACACGAGTGGAGCTATAAATGATTGATCAAAACTGATATTCCTTCCATGAAGAATATTATCAACATGTTCAAATTGTGTGATCGACATCACAAATACATACAATCTAAATCATCAAAAAATAGAACTAGATGAAAGAAGTGAGCAAGGGAAGGGGATCACAACTAAAACACAATTAGAACTGGAATTTCAGGAGTGAACCAGTCTAGGGAAGGACGAGCTCCTGCGGCACAAATATTTTGGATCTCGGTAGGCGGACTCCTCGTAAGCCGACAAGAGGGAGGAGTTGTGGTGGGCAGAGGAGGCCCTGATGGACTGCGCCACAAGGGAGGAGGCTGAAGGTGAGGAGGAGGAGGAATCCTCGTAGGACAGCCAGTACCTATCAGAGGGGATGGAGAAGGTGGACACCTTCGACAAGGTCGGTGGGGGTCCTATGTGCAACAACAATCAATGAAGAAGAAGCCAAGCAATGGATCGCAAGAGCATGAAAATCACCAAAACTTGAAATCTTTGAAGCTTCAAATCGCCGGAGCTTTGGTTTTGGTAAGGAGCACACAGTCCTCCAAATTTGGGTAATTAGAGTCTTAAATTTAGAATTTAATCCAGAAAGAGAGAAGGGTATTTTAGAATTTTTAAAAGTTACATATACCTCAATTATTTATTAGTCAATTTATAATGGTCAAGACTTAACGATAATTAATTATCAAACTTAGTCGTAATGGGTTCGCCCATAATGTATGTTATCCTTTGATTCGTATTGGTCGGACAATCGGCCCTCCCGTTCGAAGCCCCAGTCCAATTGTCCAAACAAACGAACAAATAGTGCAACCAGATGGTCCAAATCCCGCCCGCTAAGGTTTATTTCCCGCGTTTCATTTCCCAATCTCGTCCCAGAAATTCGAGTCGAAATCAGCTGCAGTCCCTCTCCCCTTCTTGAAAGCACATGAGACTCAGCTTTTGGACGTTGAACCGATCGAGAGTCGAGACAGAAGGAATTCGTATGCAATTGAGGCCTCAGGAAGAGTAAACAATGATTGATCGCAGTCTATTTTGAGTTTTCATCTTCAGTTTCTGTCTACTAATATTGATCTAGGAATTGGCTTTGCTGGTGGTGATTTTGTTGCAGGTACTTCTGATTTGTGTAAAGGGGTATTCAAATGGAAAGCATGGAATCGTCTTGCCCCTTTTGCAGCCTAAGCGTCCCTCTAACAGAAATAGAAAGGTTTCATTTTCACATTCTTTCTCTCTTTCGTGTACTGGGTACCATTTGTAAAGTTTGAAGTTTTAGTTTTTGAGTTCCGTGTGAACGTGATTGGTTCGAAGTGGGTGTGCAGGCATGCAAATGAACACCTTGTCGAGGAAGAACTTGCCAAAGATATGGAACTCGCCCATCACATTGCATGGGGCTCCAGTCCTCCTAGGCTTGCAGTATGACGTTTGCGTCTATTCTAAAGGCTTTATCTTCATTTGTTTATTGATGAAAATTGCTGCAAATAAGTGCCCTTTATGATGGAAAGTTTTAGTTGATTTACTATCTACTTCTATTTCTTATCACAGACACTACCAATCCCTTGCTCATTATTGTCCAATGTCTTGAATACTATGTCTTTTTGACGGCAATCTAGTATCTGCATTAGATAATTAATTCTTGCAAATGTTGTGGCACTAATTTGAATTTGCAGGGCAAAGTGGTGGAAGCTAAGGACTCACGTGATGATTTTGCTGAATGTTCTCTTCACACTAGTACCTCAACATCTGGTGGAAATGAGACCAATCATGGCGGAATAGATATCAAGGAAAAGATTGATTCTCTCATTCATCTTCAATTTCGAAGTGTCTTGTACAAAGTTGAACGTGATCTCATGTTGTTACTAAAAAGTTGCTTAGAATTAGAAAACGGAAAATCATGCAGCATTATATCTGGTCATGTTGACCACTTTCAGATCTTGGAAACAGAGGATTTAGGTTGGGGCTGTGGGTGGCGTAACATTCAAATGCTGAGTTCATATCTGTTGAAAGAAAGAGAAGAAGCAAAGAAGGTCATCTTTGGTGGCTCAGGGTTTGTTCCAGACATTCCATCCCTCCAAAGGTGGCTTGAGATTGCCTGGGAGAGGGGATTTGATGTCACTGGCTCAGAAGCTTTTAATAACAAAATTTATGGTTCAAGAAGATGGATTGGAACAACTGAATGTGCTGCTCTACTTCGGTCCTTTGGGCTTCGGGCAAAAATTGTAGATTTTGGCAGTGAACCAGTCAAACAGACAATGTATAATAACAGTGGATGTAAGAGAAAGGACGATCATGTTTACGGACCAATGGATAAATTTCTGCTTCGTGGATATACTACTGGTTTTGAAGTTGATTTGGTCAATCTTGAAACCTCTACTGAGAGAAAAACTTATAGTTTGGGCAATCAAAATAATTCTTTAAGCAAAAACCCTAAGAGGATGGATGCTTACCAGTTCCTTGTTGAATGGGTGTGGAACCATTTCTCTGAAAAGGGTTCTAACGGGTCAGAAATGTCTGGAAGTGTTATAGTCAGTGAGAAAAGGTGAGTCAAAGTTCAGCTCTTTGATGTCATATATCTCTACTCTTTATTGTGATAAGATACAAACTTATATTAAAACCTTTTTTTATATTATTAATATATTTTTGATGATGATTATAATTGTCTCCGTACGATTGAGCAGTCCTTTGTACTTCCAACACGATGGGCACTCCAGAACCATTGTTGGAGTTCAGATTCGAAAGAGAGCAGATGGTCTTCCATGTGAGCATTCCCTTTTGGTTTTAGACCCTGCCTATGTATGTGTATATCATTCCCAATTGCTATTAATATGAATCTGCATTTCCATTGAAACTTATGATAGTGTTTGCCCAGTATCTATCTTATTTTTTCTATATAGAATGCTCACATGTCGTAGCCCACAAAGAATCCTTTTTATGATTATTTGTTTTGAAATCCCCCATGCCACATATTGTCTATCTATTCTGTTGACCTGTTCAGAGGACAGCAACTCTGGAAAGATCACTTCAACAGAATTCTGGATGGCAGAAATTTATTAAGAGGGGTGTCCACACGTTAAAGAAATCTCAGTATCAGGTTACTTTCATACCATGCCTAGTATTTTTAGCTGGACCAGCTTATTGTTATCTCTAACAACTAGTTTGTAACCTTTAGTTTTCCTTTGCCAGCTATGTTACATTGACTGCGGTATTGCCTCTGGAGAGGAGCTTCAGCAACTTAAAACCATAGAGAGTATCTTCTTTGAAGTTTAGACTAAGCAAACAAGCAACAGGTGCCTGCAAATTTTATGTGGTAGCAGTCTATCTTCTTTTATGTAAATATTCAAAACGATTTACTATTTTCATAACCAAGAAGACATGCTATTATAAACTCAGAAAAAAGATACAAATTTTGGTGGTAAACCTGCCTATCCACATGTGTGTCTGTCTAGTTGATATAATTATTGTAATTAATTTTGACAGTGTATGATTTAATGGTCGGTCAAACATTGGAGCTTGTAGAGTTTTGAATAGACCCCGTTTGTCAATATCAGCTTTGAATGCTGGCCCATTTCAACTACCTCACCTCTATCCATTACTACAATGGTGTCAGAGTTCTTCACTGTTGAAAGCCTGTGTGCAACTACAATACGGGTACTTCCGGACAGCGGTTGATTGGGTATTTTCATTATACTTAATGCACTCATGACTGCGCTTTCAGACTCTGTGTCCAGTGCACTTGTAGCTTCATCTAGCAGCAAAATTGCCGGCCTCTTCAGTAGAGTTCTAGCTATGGCTATTCTCTGTTTTTGTCCTCCCGAGAGCTGACAACCCTTTTCTCCAACAAGTGTATTGTATCCATTTGGCAAATTGCTTATAAAGTCATGAATATTAGCTGCCATTGAAATTTCCACAATTTCAGCTTCTGAAACTCCTTCATTCCCATAACAAATATTGTCTCTGATAGAGCAGCTAAAAAGAAGAGGCTCTTGCTGTACTAATCCAATTTGAGTTCTTAACCATCTCAAATTATAATCTCGGATGTCTTTGTAATCTATCAGTACCTTACCTCTGCATGGGTCATAGAATCTTAATAACAGAGTCAAAACCGAGGACTTTCCAGCTCCACTTGGTCCTACTAGGGCCACCTTTAGACCTGCTTCTATTACTAAGCTAAAATTGTTCAGTATGGTCATTTCAGGCCGTGATGGATAGTTGAAAATGACCTTCTGGAATTCAACTTTGCCTTCAATTCCTTTTGTTTCTGAAATTTCAGGAATATCTGGCTGAATTTCAGATTTCCTCTCTAGAGTCTGAAAAGCTGGAGTTAGTACATGTATGGCAGAGATAACTGTAGGAATAAGTGTCCACAGTTCTGTGATGGAAGGGACGGTTAGGGAAAAAATCTGGTATGATCTTATGCCATTCTCAAAGGTGGCTTGCTTCTTGTCTACCAAAACAGTAGTGTACCACAAGGCTACAGCATGGGCAAGGTTCCATAAGCAGAGAGATATTCCTTGAATGATTCCATACTTAAGACTTTCTATTCTGCTTTTCCTGAGCGGTTCTTTCAGCAAGCATTTTGCTTTTTTTAGTATTTCTTCTTCATGAACAAAGGATGCCACCGTTCTGATATTAGCTGCTGATTCAGTAGTGAGAGAGACTAGTTCTTGATGAGCAACAGAAGCGTCACAGGAGAAACCTCTGGCTGACTTGGCTTGGATGAGACCACCGATAAAGTGGCATGGCATGACTGCCCATGCAACAAGGCCCATTCTCCAGTTTACTATCATACTAACTGTTGTGGCAATTAATATCGAAGAGATGCATTGCACAATGACTGACATGCGGTCTGAGATTATGGTTTTGGCCACGGAGGTGTCATTGATGATCCGTGAAGTGAGGCATCCCACATTATTCTCAGGTCTCTCAAACCATGCTATCTCATTTTGGAGGACAGCTGAAAAGTGTTGATTATATTAGTACGTTAATCTTAAACATGACCAACATTCCCATTCAAATGTTGAAAAAAGAATGAGACTACTGGTGAGCCCTGAGGAATTGGGAACCCACCACAGGTGTAAGCCACGAGACATTAGAATAAATCCATAAAATAACAAATAGAAAATGTGTAATATAGAATCTATGTAGTATGTAGCATAAAGAAGAAGAGAAATTTAACGTACTAAGAAAGTTATTGAAGAGTGGGTGAATATATATAAAATAAATAAATAATAAAAAATTGAATAGGAAAAAATAAAGAGCACTTCAATGCATACACTTTCTTGTGGTGCGCTTTATGCATGAGTTGCACATGCTTATGAAGGCCTATGACCATAGTATACTACACCTTCATATTACATGTTTTAGGTGTCTCATGTACCTAAAGTACCTTTATCAACAATGTCTCATAGCATGTTGCTAAAATATCATGCAAAGTGAAACTAAGATAAAAGGTGTATTGTATACTACATTTTACCTGCATATAATGCCTCCCTGAGATTTCTCATAGCCTTTTCTCCAACCACACCATAAAAGTAATGCTGAAGTGTATGGGTTGCTAATGTGACGAGGCCTATCAGGCAAAAAGCAATTGAGTACCTGCCAACTTTTGTTCTAGCATTTTCTTGGTAATATGCAACTCCAATTGTCATAATAAAATATCCAAAAACAGGTTTAGAGATCCCAGAGAGAGCAGCTGCTAATGATCCCAAAATAGATTTTCCAATCTCAACTTTGTCCAAACTAAACCATATTTGGAAGAGTAAAACCAAATTTCCAGTATTGTTCCTTTTCACATTTGTGGAAGGATCACTTGACATGTCCGGCACAGCCTTCAACTTCTCAGAAAGGTCAGATGGTTGGGCAGTAATTTGGATGTGAGTGTTTTGCATTTCCTTAGCATCCACTTCGCTGCATATCAACATTCTTGGCATGTTAGGACATTATTCATGCAGCCATGCATTAACTATATGATGAGAATTAGGAGATAATGTTTTAGTTGCTTGATGTTATGCGCAATTTTTATAAAAGTGGCTCTCTTGCTAACACTTTTTTTATTATCAAACTTTGTGCATGCTTTTGTCAGGATAGATCTTTGTTCCTGGTTCATACTGCAATTACTGCAAATAAATGGAGCTCGGCTATCTCTAGTTATCCAGTCAATGCTTTTCTCTGCAGTTGGCAAGATGAATATGATCTATTTTATAGATATCTTTTAAAATGTGAAAGTTTAATTTATAATGTGCCCACCTAAATTGTGTTTCTGGTGCAAGATTCTGCATGTTGAACAGCTTTATGTAAAGCTTGCTGGTTTCAAGCAATTCATTGTGGGTCCCTGTCTCTGATACTCTTCCACTGTCAACCACAGCAATAATATCAGCATTTAGGATGGTGGACATTCTGTGAGCTATCAAGATGACTGTCCTTCCTCGCATTGCCCTTTCAAGTGCATTTTGAACTAGCTTTTCAGATTCTGAATCAAGTGCACTGGTTGCCTCATCGAGCAAAAGAATAGGTGGATCCTTGAGAATTGCTCTTGCTATTGCTATTCTTTGTTTCTGTCCGCCAGATAATTGAACTCCTCTTTCTCCTACCTACGAACCTTCACCATTAGATTCTAGAAGAACAGTTCTGTAAATTAGATTGTTAGCAGGATGACTAAGGACATCATGTGATTATAGGAACACTTGGCTATATATGTTAAACATTAATGGAGTGCGTTAAGCAGAAAGTGCGGTGTAGAGTAACAGTTCTGAATTAGATGTTTAGTCTTATGACTAAGGGCATAATGTGACCATAAGGAACACTTGGCTACACATGTTAAATATTAATGGAGTGCATTGCACAGAAAGTGTGGTGGAGAATCTCAAAGCCTACTTGCCTTTTATCTCAAAGTATGACCTTGTATAGTGACATCTTCAGGATGTTCTCAACATGCCGCTAGTTTAGTTGGTGATAATTGTCCATAGTCTTGTTCTTTGCTCATTATATAGTTGATTCTTTTAATATTTCTTAAAAGCTGTTATTTGTATTTGTATGCACTGAAATTTCTGCTTATTAAGCAAAATCACCTCTCATTTCCTTCTTGCATAAATGAAATTTCTTTAATGTAATGAATTCAAGATTAAGTTTCCTATTTACACATTATTGTTAGTAGCATCACTTGTTTGACTCAAATTCACTATTTACAGAAACAACTATTTTGCCAGATCTTTGGTTGTGACAGTTTTGGAGTAGGAATTGTTTATAGTGGTCCATTGAGAGAAGGCAGTTTCTGAGACCAAATGTAATTATGGCTGTAGTAAATATTGCTAGTTATGACCAATCCCAAGAAAATTAATGCTAGTTAATATGTAAGATGATTGGGTGGTCATTACTAACTGAAAAATTGTAGTTAGCTTGATATGTGAAAAGTCTATCCTCAGTTCATGGGTGAGCAGAGTCTTAAAATACAGTAGAGCTCACAACAAATAATAATTTAAAATCACTTGACTTGAAAGTTGCAAAGAAAAATTCTGGAAGAAGAAAGCTTTTATTCATTATCGAAAGTTACGGGAATATGATTAGTGGTTTGTAGAAAAAATGGGTTTAAAGAATAACCCGAGGGAGGGAAGAATCAGGTATGACTTCATAAATAAGTAAAGACCCATGTGCTACATCTGCTGTCCTAGAAAGAAAGAAACAAGTGAACTCTTAGTATACTATATTTTGTATGTCCAAATTGTGGGATTATCTGTCTGTCCATCTGCATTTGTCTGTTTGGGCTGGTCTGGGCTTGCTAAACATTGTTGGGCTGTTCCTTTAACAGCTTGAGCTTTTGAAGAATGGCCCAACTATGTCAAGCCCACACCAGCCCAAATAGACAGATGCATGTAGACATACAGATTGTCCAACACAAGAATCTTGAATCCCTTTTCTTAAAGGAGTGGGAATTTAAACTGGGGTCAATATGAAACTACTAAAAAGAGGAATGGAGGTAATATGAGTGTAGTTGTAGTGTCTGTTTTTAGATGAATTAGAAGGATACATATTAGAAGAGACGGTCAGTGAGAAGAGTGCAGTTGTACAAATCAGAGTTTAATGGCAGTTACTGGGAAGATGCAATGGACAATAGTCTTTATTGGAAAAAAAAACATTTGATTCGGTAAGAAGTGATTTGAAGATGCATCATCTGAGGAAATTTCCTACAATGAAGTTAATTGAGGCAAAAGAAAAACCAAATTGCCGACTCAAAATAGATATGCACAGTGTGATTTGATGATCTAAATACGGTTATAACGCTAACATGCACGATGATAAAATTATACAACTATGGAACATGACATAATTTTTTGTTCTGACCTCTGTTGCATACTGATTTGGAAGCTCGGATATGAATGAGTGGATATTTGCGGTTGTTGCTGCTTTCTCAACCATTTCATCACTTGCATTCAAGTTTCCAATCTTCAGATTATCCATGATTGTGCCAGTAAAAAGTGAAGGCTCTTGCGAAACGACACCAATATTTTTTCTGAGGAAACTCAAATTTATGTCTTTTATGTTGAGGTTGTCAATAAAAATGTCACCTGCATGGTTGCTCCTTTTATTAGTCACCCAGAATTCGATGCATCTGACATGTAGTGGACATAAATAACATAGTTTTGCTACATGAATTTGCATAAGAAATAATTTTAAGTTCTTCAGGATGAATTGGCATTTTATATGTTATACGATAATATTCATTACATTTTTTGTTCTAAAAAAGCCATCTTTTTCTTTGGTGGAATGCAATGTTATTATTTCCTGGTGTTTTAGTTGCAGGCTATATTGAAGAGAGTATTGTTTTATATGCCCTCTGTTTATTCCTGTATGAAGAGCAGCAAGTTGTTCCAAGTGCATCTAATTCTCCACATTCTTTTGGCTTGAATACGAGGTCTATCACGGCAGAACTTGGTGATCATATTTATAGCTATGTCGAACACAACTTTCTCGTCATGTTGTTACTTGTGGAAAGCACCTTGAGTTTGGGCGTATGTAATATCATTCCTACATGTAGAATAGCAGGCATTCAGCTACAGATACAAAAAATGAGGCAAACCTTCAGATGAATCATAGAACCTTTGCAAGAGGGCCAGAATAGTGCTCTTTCCACATCCACTACTGCCAACCAGAGCCACCACTTTGCCTGCTGGTACATGCAAAGAAAACCCTTGAAGAATTACCTTATCCTTGCGAGAGGGGTAAGAGAAATACACCTCATTTATGTTGATATCTCCGTTAATACGGTCCAATTGTTCCCCTACCATGTCATATCTTATGTTTGACTTTCTTTCTAGTACGTGAAAAATTTCAGTGCCTGCAGCTCTTGCTTGATTGAAGATTTGTAAATCAGGTGCAGCATACGTAAGTGATCTGTGATTCAATTTGGTGGGTGAAAATAAATTTCTCTAAATTTGGTCGCAGAAAAAAGATTAAGGCAGTTTGACAACGTTACATTGCACCGAAGAGGATGCTCATTACTGCAGCGATAGTGTCACCTCCGCTCGATTGCTTAGCGGTTACTACTATTGCTCCTATCCAAACAATCACAGCCCATGAGCTGAAAGTCACTGTTTGGAACATTCCCAGTCCCACTCCCTTTATCAGTGCCTCATCCTTGCTAAGCTTTAATTGTCTGTCCATGTTATTAGAGAAAGACCTGATGGCAGAGTTTTCTCCAACAAACGAAAAAACTGTTTTGATCTGCGATGTTGTCTGCATGGGTTGACGACATTGTTATATTCGATCAGTTGTTTTTATAACTGGTGGTAGTTTGATATAGAAAAAAACTTTATTATCTTTAGTGTATTTAGCAGTTGGATACCTGTTCTACCAGTGAAGTAACTTCTGATATGTATTTCATCCGTAGTGCCGAAATGCTATTCATTTTGCTCGTGTAAATAGCTCCGATAGCAGATATCAGAGGCACCACTAACAAAGTTAGCATTGCAACCTCCCAGCAACAGATGAAAGCAATCAATATCCCCCCGAAGAAAGCTGATAAACTCGACAGAAAATGGCCCAACTGTCATAAGAAAAATATTAGTTAAAAGGTCATAGTATGCTAGAGGGATGTGTTTGCTCGGAGCCCAGTTTTTGGCCGAATCAATTGGTTTAGCCAAACCGTGGCACATCTCTTGTAATGTACAAAAAAACATAGTACTTCAACAAAGAAATTATAAATCCCAAAGAGATCGAAAAGAGAAAACACAAACTACAAACAAAAAACACACATATAAACGCACTTGTAAAGGCAGGTGGCTTGGTGATCTTTTAAAAGGTTGGTTGCCTTGCCCCTTCTGGTTGGGACCTCAGATTCAAACACCTCTAGTTAATAAAAAAGAAAAAAATAACATGCTTTAAGTTTGATTATGAATTGTGTTATTCAGCAGGGCGGGACCATACTTTTAAAACCCGGAATGTCTTCGCCTCTTGAACAAGTCTACCGAACACGTTGACTGAAACTGGCCTCACCAATGGCCATCAACCGTGGCTAGCGCACGTATTCCATAGATCATACGGCTCTTGTAAATGCCTAAATGGAGGATACCCTGGAGAATACTTTTAGGAGGACAAAAAAAATCTTCCAACAGAAGCTCTTTCATCTTGGGCATTGTAGGAAAAACTAGGGAGCTTAATGCTTACCTTCCTATGTTCTGCTTGACGTGTTTGAGTCCCTTTTATTTTCTAATATAGTTGTGCTAGCCTAGACATTGTTATATCTCTAATGCTAAAGTTCTTGCCGCAAGTCCAATGTTTTTTATTTTTTATTGGTAAGACTAGTGAATGCTTTCCTTTTCTTTTTTTTGCTACAAACTAGTGAAATATTGTGCCTAAATTTAAATCTCATTCAAGCAGATATAGTACCTTTTCACCGGTAGCATCTTGTATAAGGTTCATATGATTTGTCATCCCTGTGATAATTCTTCCACTTCTTAAGTCTGTATCAAAAGCCCCAATCTCTTGCTTCAAAACTGCTGCAAGATATGCCAGACGCAGGCGAGCCATCTGCCTCTCGCTGGTATACATCCAACACCCGATCTCTGCCCATTGCAAACATTCATTTCTTTATGGTCTGCATCTCTTCCCTCCACATTCATGAACCAGACTCCTGAGGAGGAAGATGACTAGATAAAAGAAGAATGAGAAAACGTACCCAGTATCCCTGCAGGAAGAGTCGCAATTGCCATGTACCAAACAAATGGAATCACCTAAACACAATAGTATCCCAAGGTAAAAAGCATTAAATAGCAGTTTAATTCGAGCTTAGGCTTTCTTTACTGCCATTTTCCTTTGCCTTTTCTTTGACAAAGCTGAAAGATCTTACCTTGTAAAGGGCTGTCACCATGGCCTGACTGTCATCAATATTGTTTCCAAATGCATCCAGTGCTTTCCCCAGCAGGAGGTACCCAATGGGCTGTGCCATGCCATGCACGATGGCCCCCATCGTGCCCATGGCAATGAGAAACCAGTCCACCCAGTCTGCATAGCTGAAGAGCTTGAAGAATGAATTGGGCTTTGTGCTACCTTCTTCCTTCTCTTCATGGTACTCTACTTTGGTCTCCTCTTTCTTCTCTTCCACCTGCATGGCTTCCTTTCTAACTCCTAAGTAAGAATATACTCCCATGCATAATTAAACATAGGAGCTAAGTA